>JAHZTW010000002.1:108658283-109105395 GCA_020283515.1 Alliaria petiolata | reverse complement strand
CAAGATCTCACAGATATCGGTGAATCTGCACCAAAGCTCTTGTCACGGAAAAATGATGCAGAATCCATGGAGGCCACAGTTAGCACAATTGGCTTGCGATTGTTGGAAGACAAAACATTGATTGGTGGAAGCGAGGACCAAACACTGTCCTTCATAACAAAGATATTAGAAAAACAAACCTATCCTTTGAAAAGTTACATATGTTTGGAAATCAGACGATACTTAAGAGCATTTAAACCTCCTAAAATGTTACCTATATCCGCCCAATGGGAGGCAAGTTCCTTCCTGTAAACAAGCCTCTGAATTGTGTGTACCAGCTTTGGTAGTCTAATCCATAAAATAACGGGGTCAAAATATCAGTCACAGTGAAGATTCGTAAAGATGTTTAACATTCAAGTGAGCTAGATTGCTGAAGCCAAATACCTCCATAACCACATTGAATTCAGCGACGTCACTGGTATAAGGTTTATGCTTCATCTCTTTCTTGGATAGGAACTGCACAAATATATTAGCATGCAAGTATATAGTCAAAAACCTTAAAAAGTAAATCTATCCAGATAAATTGACAGCCACACACATTTGGATTGCTACCAACACAACAAAATACATAAATCTAGCTTCTTGATAGAACCCCATCTGGTAATAACAACAACATATGATCTAACGCGTTGTTGACTATTTACTTGCATGCTAATATATCAAGTCTAAACACCTTACTTTAGTCTTTCCAACAATCTTTAACACTGCAGTTTTTTAAAGGTCATGAATTTGCCACTACTGCAAGACAAATGGAAAGGCAGTGGTTGGTTCCAATTGCTGGCTAAGGAAATCAACAATTTCGCACTTCAAAAGCTACAAACTCAGCTGCACCCAGATGGATAAAACAAACATTCAAGGACCAAATTTGTATTCCTATTTATAAATCCGTAATCAATGTTTATCAAAATTTCTGCAAACAAATTCAGTTTAAAGTAATCATTTCACATGATATTGAGACAGGTCTCATGAAACATTATTCCACTTAAGAGTGACCAACAGCCATAATGCCACTCTAAGCCTTTATTTCTAAGATACCACAACGAAATAGAAACATTTATAATTTCAAAAAGAATGTGAGTTTGAAGGATTACCTCCTGCACAGCTGATATGCCACTTTCTGACAGTAAGTACACAGGAAAATTATAGGCTTTCCACATAATGCTTGATGCCTGCAAATAAAACGTATCATTTACTTTATAATAGTAGATGGCTAGAGACCCATCACGTGCGGCGACTCATACAAATTAAAATCACTTTCTTCTCCATGGAAAAGGATAAGAGGCACTATCATTTTATTAAGGTATATTATATACGAATGTTTTATGAACTTCTTTGCAAGTGATGATCTGAGCACATACGTGCATTTCAATTTCAAAATACATACCAAAAATAAACCACAAGATAAGGATTAATTGTGTGTTATCATGTAGTTAACTATAATTCCAGAAAGAAATAGCATGTGACTTTGAAGTGCTTGACAACGTATTTGGTGATAACTGATTAAGATAATTTCCAACCCACATGCATCACAAGAAGAAGTAACTTCAAAGATTCAGAAAGAGTTTATGATACCATACAGCTGGATTCCATTTGTACTCAACGCTTGCATATGGTGAAAACTCCGCTTGAGGAAACATTTTATCAGGGGAAAGACCTACAAGAAAGAAGAAAGAAACACAAACGCCATGAACATAGATAAGAAAACAGCCATTCAAGTAGACAGAAACATAAAGTATGCGGATTGACATAGTACCTTTTAACTTTTGTTGAAAGCTAGATCCTGATTCAACTAGAACGCCACCAATTTTGCTAGCAAAACTCAAATCATTTGACACCCTGAGAATGGCACCAACAAGAGTCATTTCTATTTTTGACAGAGCGTCTGAGAAACGTGCAAAATCTAATGAATAATGCCAGAAGTTAGCCAGAATGCAGGATTATAATGTAATTTGATTAGAGGGTATATCTACTTTTAGTTTGTAGAATGAAAAGGAAGCATAGAGCTCCAACGAATCACAGGATTCTAGTGAATACTTAATGCACTAACAACCAAGTGACTACATTTATGGTAGCATACAAGGTATATTCTAAAATCGAACAGATTGATACAAGTGTTGTTGCAAAGGAACATGCCTGACAAAGAAATCTTCCATTTCATCAGCTGTCACCAAAATGGTGTGTGGCTCAGCCAAATCTTCAACGTCCTTTAGTTTTATGATTGGAGCCACCACCTTACTCAATCCAGGATCTGAGTATTTGTTAAGCATAAAAATTAGGGTAACTAATCAACAAATAACAATCAGGTAGGGGAGGAGGGCCAGTTCAAGCTTACTTGAACATCCAATCTCTCCAGAGAGATTGAGAAGCCGTACACAAGGATAGCCATCAACAGCAACATACATTAGCTTCTGAAGGTCCGGGACAGATTCAATAGATGTTATCTCACCTACACAACAAAAAACAGGAAACAGTGGGAGATTATTCCGAAATTAAAACTGTTCTATCAAAATCAACAAAAGATGAAGCTAACACGTTTCAATGGGGAAGAAGAAAGACGGGAATGATCAGGGGAAAACTCACCCGCGAGAGAGAGAGGGAGAGGAAGGACTGAAACTAGATGAAGTGTAAAAGCAATAGCAACAAGACGAGGAAGTCCCATCGCCATGGCTGCCGTCATAGAGTTGCAATCAGCGGAAGTTACCCCAGAAAATGTGACCGATTTCATAAAAATGATAAATCGTTATATGAGCCCAGAATCGGAATAAGCATTTGGCAGAGGAGAAAGTGTACCTGAAAATTGGAGAGAGAGAGAGAGAGAGACGATCGCCGGAGATAAGAAACTTAGTTCGGAATTACGCGGTAGGAGTCCGGAGTCAAGACTGAGATTTTTGTTGTCGATTCATCATCATGACTTTATGTTTCGATTTTCAAAACTCCCTAAGAAATTGAGGTTAGAGACAACTTTTTCATATAAAGATAATTTGTTTTTGTTTTTTACATATATAAAAATAATTGTTTTAAAAGTTTTGATAAAAACTGTTATTTGTGTGGAGAAATTCGTGTAAACATGTCTGAATAATCCGTTTTAGAGTTGTAGTTATAAGCTGAGGATTTCTCTTAACAGATTAGATTGGTTAAAAACTAAAAACTTGCTCACAAACTTTGTATCGAAATCTTGCTTTAAGAATCAAATAACTTCAATGTATAAACAATCCACGAGTCTCTCGCTCATAGACATACACTAAACCAGCTCAACTGATGATCACAAAACATTATAAATTGTTAAACATTTGTGTCTGAGAGTTTGACAATTGTTAGCACTTGTGTCTGAAACAAAACATTATAAATTGTTAACCTGTTATTTTGTTTTGTTTGTGTTTGATTCTAGCTCCTAAACCGGCGTCCAGTCTCGCAATCAATCTCTTACACTTGTTGCGTTTGCGTTTATGAGCTTCTAAAAATGCGGTTTTAGCAATGGAAAAGCTTTGACCTCCGAAGGAATTGTTATCACTATATACAACTATGGAACAATGGAAAAGGTTAAGCTATGTAACAAATCTATCAAAAGCAATTTTCAATACTATTCAATGTTGTTGTTTCAATATCTGTACTAGTCGTATTGCTCTATGTTCTTGTATGCTTTTCCCGTTACGAATCGTTCTATTTTGTTTGGTTTTGAACGTTCTATATATAACTGAAAGCTATAAACCCTAACACTTAGATTTAATCAGTTCTTGGTTTTGGCGGTGAAAAGTCAGAGAAAACGACGTGTTCTGAACGAGGACAAGATCAGTGAGTTGCCCGATGCTTTGATATATTCTGCAGATATTGTCTTGTCTTCCAACAAAAAAATGTCATATCCACGAGTGTTTTGTCTAAACGGTGGCGGTCTCTTTGGAAGATGGTGCATAAACTCGAGTTTGACTCTCACAATCAGAAAATACGGGTTTTTTCAGTGAATGTATTCAGGTTTTTGCTTTCACACAAAGTTCCGGTTGTGTAGAGTTTTCATCTCAAAGTTAGAGCTACTTGTAGGTGTGAATCGTGTGAGCCTATTATGGATATTGGAATATGGACTGAAATTCTATTTCCTCACCATTTGCGTGAACTGGATGTTAGAGATGTGTTTAGCACTCCTCTAAAGGGTTCCTTTTGAACCCAGCTCGGCCCATTTAAATTAGGGTTTTTCGGCCCACTCGACTTGTCATAACATAGAGGTCGGCGTCGCCCTCCGAAGAAAAAGAAAATCTTCCGAAAAGAGCGAGAGGTCGGCTGAAGATAAATGAAATCTTCCTTTTCCCGAAAAGGAAGGAGTTCGGTTGACCGACTTAGACCTATTATAAATAGGTGGCAACCTCGCTCATTAACAGGATCCGCAATTTTACTCTCGAGACCTAGGACAAACTTAGCTCCGGCATTCAGTTCTAGATCTCGATTCACCGTTTAAAAGATTTAGGTCGGCGTTCTTATTCCGACGACCTAACCACCGCTGTACTATCTCCGAGCTCCGGCTTAAATCAATAAAAACTTACTCTTTTCCCCCACAAACTCTTATTCTTTCTTTAGATCGGATATTAGTTCTTACAATTGGCGCCGTCTGTGGGAAAAAGAGAGACAAGTCTTTGAAAAGCCTAAAAGCTCGAAGATGGTCGGGACACCACCGCCAGAGGATACTATCACCAGGGCTGGAGACCAGAACCTCCCACGGAACACATCGGGTGTCAACAACGCACCACCACCACCTCCCGATGTGATGATCTTCATGCAGACTGTCATGCTGCGCCTAAACGAGATGCAGGCTCAACAGATCGCTTACCGTGACGAGCTGGATAGTCTTCGGCAACCAGGAGCCCGTAACACCATCGGCACTCCGGAACCACAGCAACCCGCTTTCCAAACTAGATCGGGACTCAACAGAACGTTGTTTGCAGATACCCCAACTGATCAACTTTCGGGACAGCAAAGAGACATAGCGGCGTCGAATGCCGGGATCAGGCCGATCCATCCCCCAGTCATCACAACTCCGGTTTCAGCACCGAACCCCTTAGCACCCAGTGTGGATGCCAGAGCCATGGAACTCATGCAAGAGCAGATCAGCGCGATAGGATCTCAAGTTCACCGAGCCATATCGTCAGCACCCGAGCTCCACAAGATGTTGCAACACACGCAACAAACACCCTTCGCTCCCAACATTACGAGCATCTCGCTTAGAGACCACGGGAAGCTCAAGAATCTGACTTCCTACGACGGGAAGAGCGATCCCAACAAGCACCTCACGGAGTTCAACATAGCCATGGCTCGAGCACGTTTCAACGACGAGGAACGCGACGCGAGTTGCTGCCAATACTTCGTCGAAAGTCTGAGTGGAAGCGCCCTCACCTAGTTCTCCCGACTCAAGCCGCACTCCATTACGACCTACGATCAGTTGTCGCAGGAGTTTCTCAAACACCACTCCATCTACATCAAGCAAGCGACCTCCACTCTAGACCTTTGGGCCTGTGTCCAAGGCAAAAACGAAACCCTCCGGGATTTTATAACTCGCTTCCGAGACAAGGTATCACGGACCAACGCGTCCGACGATAGCGCGATCTCCACACTGCTGCAAAACCTCCGAAAAAACCAGCTGTTTCGCGAAAGATTGAAGACCGGGAGACCGATAACGCTGGAGGACGTGCTTCATAAAGCTACAGGGTTCATGAGTCTGGAAGAAGAAACTCTCGCAGAACAACGCGAAGAGGCCGCCAAGGAAAAACGGAAGGCAGCTCGGGATAAATCCGAGGACTACCAGGAGCCGAGACAACATTATGATCGGGAAGATAAATCTCGGAAATCGAAAGTATCCGCAGTATCCCGATCACCTCGTTGGAACACATGGGATCGAAGAGCTGACCGACCTAACGAAACTCCTTCGAACCCGGATTCCTTCTGCAGATGGCATGGCAGATCGGGCCATACCGAGGAAGAATACAGAACCTTAAGAGGAAGATTAATACGAAAATGGAAGAAAGGCGAAATCAACCTCGATGATCGCCCACCGAATCCTGGAGGAAATCAGAACCGACCTGAGAACGGTAACAAACAAATCATCAAAAGGGATACCAGGACCGAACCACGTCAGGGCGGAGATGAGCACGCCCCGGAAAGAGCGCGCGACGACGCTGCGCCGACCCCGCCAGATTCGCCCCAACGAGTAATCAACATGATCATGGGCGGACTCCTCACTTTCACTGAATCGATAAATTCGATTAAAAGGCACGAACGCCCGCTCTACGATGATGATATACTGATCACATTCACTGAAGATGACGCCAAAGATATAAACCGTCCTCATAACGATCCTTTCGTTATCTCACTGAGAATGGGTCAGGACGAGGTCTCCAAGATCCTCATCGATACAGGCAGTTCGGTCGACGTAATCTTTAAAACGACACTCCAGAAGATGGGTATAAAGGAGAGCGAGATCAAGATCGCACCTAAACCGCTCACAGGATTCACGGGAGACTCGATCTTTACAATCAGGACTATCCAACTACCCACCCTAGTTGGAGGGGTGATGAAGATCGTCGATTTCGATGTCATTGACAGACCGGCTATCTACAACGCCATACTTGGCACCCCGTGGATAAACTCGATGCGAGCCATCCCATCTTCGTATCACCAGTGCCTTAAATTCCCGGCCAAAAGAGGAGTTTACACACTCCAAGGTGACCAACGCGAGTCCCGCCATTGCTACATAGACAAGCAACGTAATCGCAATACTTTCACTATTGGCAGCCAGAACGACTTTGATCCTCGAGTCGTCCATCACGAGAAGCCAAAGAGCGAGTTGGTAGTACAGGTCAACATAGACAAAGCCAACCCAAATCGATGCGTTGGACCAGACCCGGACTGGCTAGCCAACATCGTGGTAGTCAAAAAGAAGAACGAGAAGTGGAGAGTATGCGTGGATTTCACCGACCTCAATAAGGCATGCCCAAATGATAGCTTCCCTCTTCCTCGAATTGATCAACTCGTTGAAGCCACCGCCGGAAACCAACTCCTGTCCTTCATGGATGCGTTCCCAGGATATAACCAGATTGTCATGCATCCTGACGACCGAGAGAAGACGGCCTTTATCACTGACCGCGGAACATACTGCTACAAGGTAATGCCTTTCGGCCTGAAGAACGCAGGCGCGACTTACCAACGTCTCGTCAACAAAATGTTTGCCAACCAGCTCGGAAATACCATGGAAGTATACATCAATGATATGTTGGTCAAGTCAGCTAGGGCCGAAGATCACATAACACACTTAAAAGAGTGTTTCGTCATCCTTAACGAATACGACATAAAACTCAACCCGACCAAATGCACGTTCGCGGTCACGTCTGGAGAATTCCTCGGTTACCTCGTTACACAGCGCGGAATTGAAGCCAATCCAAAACAGATCTCGGCGATTCTCAACCTTCCTTCTCCGACGAATACAAGAGAAGTCCAGAAACTCACCGGACGGATCGTCGCTCTAAATCGCTTTATTTCCCGGTCAACATACAAATGTCTCCCGTTCTTTCAGCTGCTTTGGGGAAACAAGCGTTTCGAATGGGACTAGAAGTGCTAAGATGCTTTCCAACAGCTCAAGGCCTACCTTTCAACACCCCTTATCTTAGCAAAACCAGAGGACTGCGAAACTCTGTACCTTTACATAGCCATTTCCAGCTCGGCGATCAGTGGGGTTCTTGTTCGAGAAGACCGAGGAGAACAGAAATCAATTTTTTACACCAGCAAATCTCTAGACGGGGCCGAAACTAGGTACCCGACCTTGGAAAAATTGGCCCTGGCACTAGTCGTCGCCTCGCGAAAGCTCCGACCTTACTTATCGCACACAATAGCCGTCCTCACGAGTCACCCGCTCAGGACCATACTTCACAGTCCCTCCCAATCCGGAAGAATGGCCAAGTGGACAATCGAGCTGTCTGAGTACGACATCGAGTATCGCACCCGAACTTGCGCGAAGGCACAAGTCCTTGCTGATTTTCTCATTGAGTTACCACCCGAGCTAACTAGTGTGGAAGCACCATTGGAGCGCCGGACCTTGCACGTTGACAAGGCCTCTTCACGCCTCGGATCGGGAGTCGGGGTACAACTCGATGGTACGCGACCAACTCTGTCGCTGGACCTCAACAGGCGTCTTGCTCAAATGCAGCAATGGCGACGAAATCTCCCGCGTGATCAAAGAAACACACGACGGAGCCGGAGGCAACCACTCTGGCGGCCGAGCTCTCGCTCTGAAAGTAAAAAAGGCTGGCTTTTATTGGCCTTCTATGATGACGGACTGCGAGACATACGCCAAGAAGTGTGAATTCTGCCAAAGGCATGCCCCGATGATCAATAAACCCACTGAGCTGCTTACCTCGGCAGTCCCGCCCTACCCCTTCATGCGCTGGGCAAAGGTCATCGTTGGCCCTCTCCCATCTTCAAGACAACGAAAATACTTGCTCGTAATGACCGACTATTTTACCAAGTGGGTGGAGGCTAAGGCATACGTTCGGATTCAGGACAAGGAAGTACAGAACTTCGTTTGGAAATACATCATTTGCCGACACGGGTTTCCATACAAAATCGTCACTGATAACGGATCCCGGTTCATCTCCAAGCTCTTCGAAGGGTTTTGCGAACGATGGAACATCCGATTCACTAAATCAACCCCGCGCTACCCCCAAGGCAACGGTCAGGCCGAGGCAAAGAACAAAACCATCATTGACGGCCTGAAGAAACGCCTCGAAAAGAAGAAAGGTCTCTGGGCTGACGAGCTGGACGGCGTCCTCTGGTCCCATCGCACAACGCCTCGCACTGCAACTGGCTGCGAAGCAATGGTTCCCGCCGAAGTCAATGTTTCCAGCATTCGCCGAACTCTGATGACCGAGAAACCCGAGGTGAACGACGCCGTACTCACCGAGAACCTCGACATTGCGGAGGAACTGCACGACCTAGCACTCCTTCGAATGCAGAACTACCATAACCAAGCTTCGCAGTATTACAACAAGAAGGTCCGCAATAGACATTTCGAGAAAGGAGACCTCGTCCTTCGAAAAGTGTATGAAAACACGAAAGAATGGGGAGCAGGCAAGTTCGGAGCTAACTGGGAAGGCCCCTACATCATCACCAAGGTCGTGAAACTTGGCGTCTACCGCCTCGAAACAACCACGGGCGACGAAGTCCCACGAGCATGGAATTCAATGGGCCTCAAGCGCTTATACTCTTAAGCCCGACTTACCAGCTCGATAACCTTCAGAACGGCACCTTCGCAAAAAAAAAAAAGAGCTCGTCAACCGAGCAGTTCTCTGTTGTAATATGAGTACGAATGGTTTGATCCTGTTTGGGTACGTAGGCAGCCCTATTTGGGTCCAATTATAACTTAATAAAAATTTCAAATTTTCCCATTTTTTACACTCCCGAGCTATTTACACATCAACTTCCTGCCCAGTCGTTAGATATGCCTATAACTAAGTCTGATCAGCTTAGTTCGGCACCCACAAAAAGGCAAGATCCGTCTTGCATGTGTTCCTCATGGATGCCGTGGTGAAATAATCCACAAATATAAGCAGAGCCTGTTCTTGCACCTTTCTAAGTCATGCAAAGCACATAAGCCGGGCCCTGCTCGCACCTTTGCATCCGGGGTCACCATATCGATAATAAATGCCGACCTGATCGCATATCAGTATTCGCACTTAGGAATAATTCGTATGATCCATATAAGCCGACCTGTTTCGCATGATCATATTAGCACTTACTCTTTAAGCCGAGATCCGTCTCGCACATTCCTAAGTCGTGTAAACATTAAATAAGCCGAGCTAAACTAAATCTCTCGCACGTTTGCATTCGCACTTAGGGAAATCTGAGTCATATAAACAACTTATAGCCGATATCGCATCGCACGTTTGTATTCGAACTCCAATTCACGATTATTCATCTAACGATCGATTCTAGAACCGGGATATACCCCAGAATAAAAAAAAAATATTAATAAAGCCCGAAACAGGCAAATTTCATCCAAAAACCCACTCGGGCAAACATTCAAATCGAAACCCAGCTCGGGTTATCAAGAAAGTAGAAATAAAAAGAAAACAAGAAAAACAATTTTAGCAAGGGTGATCAATCCCCGAGAACATCGATCAGTTGGTCTTCCAGCTCGGCCCCTTCCTTTCCTTCCTCGGCTAGAACGAGCTCTCGACCAGAATCTTCTCCCTCCACCTCTTCTGCTCGATCATCTCCCTTTGGAAGTTCTCCCTCTGGCTCAAGTCTCACCAACGAGTCAGCAGGGATAACCAGAGTTGGATCGACCGATGTTTGAAGATCGAGCTGCTCATCGTCCGTCCTTGCGGCTACATTCTCGACCGGAGCGGTCACCAGGAGCAATGGCGGAGCATCATTTTGAACGATCGCTGTCGCAGTGGCCGCACTCTCAACTTGCGGTTTAGGAGACTTGAGCTGAGAAGCTACCTCCGGGGTCACCATAGGCGCGTTCGATCCGAACTCGTTGATCCCTGCAGGACGAACAGACGAATCATCGCGAGGATAACGCAATGCCAGCAGAGGGGCATCGAACTCGCCCTCTGCGAAGAAGATTTCGTCAAAGGCATTCGCCTTGGCCTCCCACTTGGCAACGTCGTCCTCGATCTTATCAATGGCCGCCTTAGGAAGATCCAATCCCAACTTCTTGGCGAGCTCCGCAATAGAGCGAGCTACGCGGGCTTGAGGCAGGGACGAAACAATCTTATCGACCTCTTTTCGTTGCTCGAGGCTTTTCTTCATTTTCTCCGTCAGGCCGGAGTAGAAGCTGATGACCTGCTTCTGGGATTTCCTCAACCGGGCGGCTTCCGCTCAGAAGTGCTCAACCTGCTTCGACGACCTGATGAGGGCCGAAGAGAGCTCGGAATTATTAGCCTCCAACTCCCCAACTTGTGATTGAAGCTCGATGATTCGCTCTTCGAGCTGCCCTGACTTGAGCTTCTCGACTTCGAGACTAAGGCTAGCCTCGTGGAATTTCTTCTCCGCCGTAACCCTATCCTTCTCGGCCTCTTTGACCTTCTTTGCACCGCGACCAAGACGACCGAGCAAATGGTTCGCACTGCTTTTCGCCTATATGAAAACGTATGAAAGCCCGTTTTACAACAATAAAGAAAATTCGATTAAAGTGAGCCTTACCCGGATTTCGTCTGCGGCCCACTACTCATACTCGTCTCGGTAAGGAAACTCCTCCACCGGAGGACCAGCTGTCGCCCTAGCTTTGAGACTCCAAACCAGCTGAGAACAGGAACGACGATCAGTCGACAGCGGTTCCTTCCCGTGATACTCGAACTGGAAGGCGTTAGGATTCAGAGCAGAATCCGGTCTGGCACGCTTGGGAGCCTGGTCGGGAGTACTCTTCGACTCGACCTCATAAGACTTCCGTTTGCCAGTCGCCTTGGCCTTCCTTTTTGCCGCCTCCTCGGCAGTTACCTGCATCTCAGCAGCGACCTCCTTGTTACCTCTTGTAGCCCTGCACTCTGTGAGAGTAACGTCATCCGAGCTCAAGCTCGGAACGGACGCTTCAACGCAGCCTCGTTTAGTATATTTTTTTTTAGATCCCCGCGAGGCCTTCTTGGCATCGCTCGTCCTTTTCGAGCCGGACTCTTTGGGACTCTTCCCTCTGGAAGCATCCAAACCCGACGCGGCTGGCGACTTTACGCCAAACTCCTTTATGACTTCCTCTAGTCCCCTAGAGTAATCTTCGATTTCTCGGGGAGCAAGCGGCATTTTCTTCTTGCGAGAAGATCTTGCGAAGGAATTAGCAGCTTGGTCTATTCTGCGAATAGTGAGTTCAGGCCAGTACAGATGACTTAGTCTCAAGAACGCGTCTCTGCTCTCTTCGAAATCGTCGGGGAGTGAACCAATTGGAGCGTATTGACCTGTGAAAAGAAGAAAAGAGATCGGTCATCAACTGAAGCACGGAAGCTAGAAAGGAAAATAAAGAAACTAAAATTCTACCGAGCTCTGTTTTCTAACGGCTCTCAACAAAGATGTTGGGGTCAGCCATCGAATATTCATCGACGTGGACAAAAAATAGTAATCTCTCTAGTTGTCGATTTTACTAATAAATCCCTCGGACATGATATTGTATTTCGGCCTCATGCTCGCGTAGAACGATCCACGCGACTTCTTCCCAGACACCCGCTTGAGGGTGGTCAGCTCCTCGAATACGTGGTAGCTGAACGGAATCCCGTTCTCATAGGCCATGACCGAAAGTGCGACCAGATTCTTGACGCCGCCGTGGCCCATCTGGGAAACCGACATTCCCTTCGCGTTACAGAACTCGAACAGAAGTCTTGGAAGCGGAAACCAAAGGTGACAGTGCTTGAAAAAGCATTCGTACAGGCAGACCCAGCCCGAAGAAACGTCCCACGAACGCTCAAAGGGAGCCGGAACTATGAATTTCACTTCAGGACCGATCCCGCGCTGCTTCTCTAGCGCGAGCAAAGACTCCCACGTCGATTGGGTCGGGATCACACCCCAGCGGTTATCCGCTTCGGGAAATATTTTCTTCTTCTTCTTGGCCACACCTCTCCTGGTCTCTCCCTCTGGCTTAGTCCAGAGGTCAACGATCCCATACTCGCCAAACTTCATGTCAAGACCGGAACCGACAACAGCCTCGTCCTCCGGGCATAATTCGTTGCCACCATCGTCCTCATCGGACTCATCTCTTAATTGTGGGATGCTAAAGGATTGTCGATCTGAGGACGCTCCGGCATCACCAGGACGGGTCACCCCGAGCTGCGCCGCTTCAAACCGCTCGGCAGCAGCCCGCTGATTTAGAAGCTTTAATTCGGCGCGGGAGTATCCCGTTTCATCTGCGAACTCCTGGTCAAATTCCTCCGAGCTATCAGATGGGACCCGACCTGATACCTTTGGAGTCGTGTCTTCTTCTGAGCTCGGAGAAACCAGAAGCGCTTTCACTTTGGAATTTTTTCGGATCAAACCCATTCTGTTTGATGGAATCTCTTGAAAAATGGAAGAACACGAAGAACAAGAAGAACACGAAGAACGCGGGCGGCGGATCTAAAGCAAATCGGCAAAATCACGCCGAGAAATCTAAAACTACGGCGTTTTGGTTATCTAGAGCGGAGAAATAAATTCAGAGAGGGAGAGAGAGCGAACCTTTGTTTTCTTTCGCGAGTTGGAGAAATGAAAAAATGAGGAGAGCTCCCTCGATTTATAGAGAAACGAGAATGGTTATCGAGAGTCATCATTACTTTGGAGACTCTTCGTATTTCCCCGAATTAAATCTATTCGGAACATTCACCACAACCGTACACGTATTTTGGCAGGAAGGATATAATCTTTCGACCTTATCCGTCTGGAAGTAAATCTCAACGATTTTCCTAAGATAGAATATCCCAAGCTGAATTCACACTGAGCCATCGTCTTTCTTTAAGTTCCCCGAGCTAACGCTCACCGAACTGGGGGGGACTAATTGTTAGAGATGGGTTTAGCACCCCTCTAAAGGGCCCCTTCTGAATCCAGCTCGGCCCATTCAAATTAGGATTTCTCGGCCCACTCGGCTTGTCATAACATAGAGGTCGGCGCCGCCCTCCGAAGAAAAAGAAAATCTTCCGAAAAGAGCGGGAGGTCGGCTGAAGATAAAGGAAATCTTCCTTTTCCCGAAAAGGAAGGAGTTCGGTTGGCCGACTTAGACCTATTATAAATAGGTGGCAACCTCGCTCATTAACAGGATCCGCAATTTTACTCTCGAAACCTAGGGCAAACTTAGCTCCGGCATTCAGTTCTAGATCTCGATTCACCGTTTAAAAGGTTTAGGTCGGCGTTCTTATTCCGACGACCTAACCACCGCTGTAATATCTCCGAGCTCCGGCTTAAATCAATAAAGACTTACTCTTTTCCCCCACAAACTTTTATTCTTTCTTTAGATCGGATATTAGTTCTTACACTGGAGCTCGATCTCTCACTTTGAACTCCATTCAGGCTTTCGGTTTAGCTTGCTTAGCTCTAATACTCATGAGACCTTGAAACTCCAAGGCTCCGTTCTTGTAGATGTTCCTTCTCCAGTTTGCATGAAGTCCCTTCGAACTCTGCGCCTTGTAAATGTGACGTACAAAGACAATAGATCTGTTCGTAACCTTTTATCTAGCTTCCCTAATCTTGAGCATTTGGTCGTGCATCGAGGTTACCATAAGAGTGTAGTGAGCTTCAATATTGTGGCGCCCTTCTTGAAGACACTATCGATTGATGGATTATTAGTTGGTGGAGTATTGGGTGTAGGCTATGTGATTAACGCTCCTTGTTTGAAATACTTAGATATCAAAAGGTTATCAGTTTTGTTTGATTGAAAATGCGTCCGAGCTAGTTGAGGCTAATATCCGTAACGTTTCTGAGATTTCCAATGAGATGATTCTCGAATCACTCAAGTCAGCAAAACGTCTTTCCTTGAACTTATCACCTTTGCAGGTATCTTTTCTTATCGCACTACATATATGTATGTTGTTTTTGTACACTAGCTATAATTATATCTATGATCTTTATGCATAGATTAAGTGTCCTACTGGAGAAATCTTTTATCAGCTGGTTTATCTAGAGATGTATGTATACACATTAAGCAGAGTGGTGGAATCTACTTAGGCACATGCTTGACAGCTCTCCTAAATTACAAGTACTCAAGCTCATTGATGTAAGACGACTATATATATCATTAGTAGTCTGCTAGCGATTTTTTGAATGGTCTCTCTTTCAGGTTATTAACATTGATGGTCTATTTAATGACATGCCCTTTGCCTCGTGTTAGTCTCATCAGCAGCAACAGCCTTTTACTAAACCGCCTATGAAGGTGGGGGAATATTGGAATCAACCCAAAAATGTCCCTCGTTGTTTGTTGTCTCATCTCGAGACTTCTGTATGAACAAGATACGATTGGGAAAGAAAAGAAGAGAAAAAAGTGGCTACATGCATTATAAAGAACGCAAGAAGGTTGAAGAGGGCAACTTTTTCCACAAGACCCATTTGAATCCAATGAGCTCAACAAGTTGGAAGAGAGATGTAAGATGCTCAAGGAGTTGGATGGTCCGGCTAGGGCTTCAAATTCATGCCACCTTGTGTTTGAATCCGAGTGATCTTAATTACTATACGGATTTTACTGCTTTAGAAGGAATTTGTGTACATGTTTTGGATTTCGGAGTATGCTGCTAATTTGCTACGATTTGGCTGTTGGATGATGAAATTTAGGTTTTGTGATAACATGTGGAAAGATTTAAAACACGATTCAATGAGCAAGCGTATCGGAATCTTGATTACGAATCAAATTTCAATGCCAAACCAATCCACGAGTTTCTCATAGACATACTACACCAACTTATTATATATTTGAAAATTTAAAACAAATTTTTTACTACTTTCTCCGTTTTACCAATTTTTCAATACAATAGTAATGGGGATATTTGTAATGAAGGGAGAGAGACTGCTTATGCATTAAATATTCTTTCACTTTTTGCTAGAATTATTTGCGTTACTTGACCATTTAATAACTTTAGTCCCGATGTAAGCCAATGTTTTTTTTCTTTCTGTTTTAACAAATGTAAGCCAATGTTGTGACTGTAATACCTGCAACAAGGACTGCATTGTCGTATACTGAGTGCTGGACCGTTTAAACATGCACCCTTATCGTGTCCCAGTTGCTTTCCGTCCAGACCGGATCAACCATCCCCATAGAATGTGTGTTTTGGGGCATAATAAAAATAGATTAAGAAAAGAGATTATGCAAGACATTAATGATGATCAAAGATCCTTATTTCATTTCAAATCAAATGGAATAAAGTCAATAAAAATATTTTTTCATAATATTGTAAGAACACTGTTATGTGATATAATGTTTGTATATCAATTAAAGAACAAATATATAATGTTTTTATATTCGTTTCAAAAAATTTCTGTTTAAAATATTTACATTTTTTAAGTTGTCAAAAATAATTATTGCTTAGGCTTTACTTATAAAAGTAAGAAATATAAAACTAGGACTTCATGATTTGGTTATTATTTGCTAATAGCCAAAATTTGGTTCAAAATTAATGAAATGTAAATAACAAAATGGTAACTAAAAGAGTTTTTTCCGCGGGTAATTTAAATGACGTGGATCTTATATAAATTATGTGTTAATTAAGAAATAGTGTATCACTTTCAAAAGCAATGTCTTAAAAAAAAAGAAATATAACATGTATTTGAAAATATTTTGCATAAATATAAGATTGTAGCGAGTTTGTGAAAATTTTGGCATAGTTGGATTGAAAATTACACCCATATTATTTACAACCACCACTAAAAACATTCAACCTTAAAATTTAGAAACCTTCATTGTTTAAAAGTTTTGTTTTGTCGACTAAGTAAAACTTAAGGCTTTTTAGGTCATACAAACCAAATTACACATACAAAGAAGAATAAAAGGTTCACTATTTTCCTCCTGAGCTGCGCGAAACACTTGCTCCCCCTCCGTAATAATTCTTAAATTAGGGTTTTCTTCCGGCAGCTTCTCTTCTCTCTCGCCTTTTCAGGTACTCTTCTCTCTCTCTCTCTCTCTCGCGTTTCATCTCATTACGCATCTCTTCGTCTCCTTCCGTGATTGTTTTGTTCTGGGGATCTGATTTCTTTCTTCTCTCCGGGATTTTGCGAGTTTAGCTTTGTACGGGTCATTGGGTTGTTCTTGGTTGATATCATTGTTCTCGCCGTGTTTCTGCTTGATACTGGAGAAAACAATTTGTTTGGTCTCTATTCGTGTAAAAATGCCTGAATAATCCGTATAGATTTGTAGTTATAAGCATAAAAATCGTCACTTTTGCAATTCTGAACAGTGTGTGTGTTGGGAGATCTAACATGGAGCTGGAGTTGTCTAAGTGGGTTATCAGAGATATCTATTGTCTAGCTACTTCTTTTTAAACCCCCTCTTTGCATCTAACCAAGGTCTATGAACATGGTATCATGTTTTTTCTTTCCGCTCTCAGGGGTCATTCATATCTTTCTTTCTCAAGTTTCTTAATTTTTCTCAGTTTTGTTTGAGCATCCGTTGCCCTCTTTCTCTCTTTTGTCTATTGCTTGTTAACTAGTTTTGGGACTCCTTTTTTAAGCCGCATGATGGCAGAGAGCCAATCCGAACTTCATTTTCTTCTTTTCTATCGGCCTCTTATTGTTTCTTTTCCAACCTTATCCCGATTTTTCTATTCTCTCTCCCCAATTGCTTCTCGCTTCTGTGTCTCCTCCACAGTTGCAGTGCAAGCTTTCTTTTCTAGATACTTAAGATGTCGAGGGCGAGGACCGCTGCTTCAGAGACTCACGATTCCATGGAATCTGAGGAGAGGGTAGACCTTGACGGTGACAATGACCCCGAGGAGACTCTGGAGGAGGAGGTTGAATACGAAGAGGTCGAAGAGGAGGAAGAGATTGAAGAGATAATAGAGGAGATTGAAGAGGAGGTGGAGGAAGAAGAGGAGGAAGACGACTCTGCTGCTGCAATGGAAGAGGAAGAGGAAAAGAAAAGGCACGATGAACTCTTGGCACTTCCTCCGCATGGTTCAGAGGTTTATCTTGGAGGCATTCCCACTGATGCTTCTGAAGGGGACTTGAAGGGCTTCTGTGAATCGATAGGCCAAGTCACCGAGGTAAATTGACATTTTTATAATTCACCCACATTATGGCTGTGTATATAATTTAGCTCGTGCTGAGTTTGGTGTGATGTCAACAGGTTAGGATAATGAGGGAGAAAGAGTCTGGTGATGGAAAAGGGTACGCATTTGTAACATTCAGAAACAAGGACTTGGCATCTGAAGCAATCGATAATCTAAATAACACTGAGTTTAAGGTAAACTCCTTGACCCAATTCTTAACAGTTACAGTCATTCCAGTGAGATTGCATGACTCTGTGTCTTATCTATGCTCAAAATTTTGTTTGGCTTAGGATTCTTGATGAGTTTTTTTTTCTGGAACTTACTCGTATGTTACTTTTTTTTTGTCATTTTCAATAGGGTAAAAGGATAAAATGTTCGACTACACAAGCCAAGCACCGTCTGTTTCTTGGTAATGTTCCTAGAAATTGGACAGAGACAGACATTAAGAAAGCAGCAAATAGAATTGGTCCAGGCGTTCAAAATGTCGAGCTCCCAAAGGTTTGTCTCCTGCTGCTTGAATAAGTTTTAGTCTAATTATATAACCCACGGAAGTAAATTTTCTGTAGAGGTCCAAAACATTCGTTGCTCATTTACTGAATCACTCTCAATCTGATTTTGTTAAAACCACAGGATCCACAAAATATGGGCCGGAATCGTGGATTTACTTTCATCGAGTATTATAACCATGCATGTGCTGAATACTCGAAACAAAAAATGTCAAATCCAAGTTTTAAGCTTGATGACAATGCCCCAACTGTAAGCTGGGCTGAATCAAGGAGTGGAGGAGGAGACTCTTCTGCTTCGCAGGTTTGCTTCTTTAGATCCTTTAGAAGTCATCTTCTGCAAAAAAAAATTCTTTCTCCAAACCATGAAACGTGATCTCTTAACATTGTGGTGTGTGTAATGAATGCAGGTCAAGGCATTGTACATCAAGAACTTACCTAGAGATATAACACAAGAACGTCTAAAGGCATTATTCGAACATCACGGGAAAATCCTGAAAGTGGTGATTCCACCAGCAAAACCAGGAAAGGAAGACAGTAGATATGGTTTTGTGCACTACGCAGAGAGGACGAGCGTCATGAAAGCTTTGAAAAACACTGAAAGATATGAGATTGATGGTAAGGCCCATACAGTTATAGATCTGTCTCTTATACACATCTAGATGTGTATAAGAGACAGAACAGGATCCGCAATTTTACTCTCGAAACCTAGGGCAAACTTAGCTCCGGCATTCAGTTCTAGATCTCGATTCACCGTTTAAAAGGTTTAGGTCGGCGTTCTTATTCCGACGACCTAACCACCGCTGTAATATCTCCGAGCTCCGGCTTAAATCAATAAAGACTTACTCTTTTCCCCCACAAACTTTTATTCTTTCTTTAGATCGGATATTAGTTCTTACACTGGAGCTCGATCTCTCACTTTGAACTCCATTCAGGCTTTCGGTTTAGCTTGCTTAGCTCTAATACTCATGAGACCTTGAAACTCCAAGGCTCCGTTCTTGTAGATGNCATGCGGGAGGTCACGCGGCTGGTGGAATGTCGATGATGCCAATCATGTTACCCGATGGAAGAATCGGATACGTCTTGTAAGTCTCTCTGTCTATAAGAGACGTGTACTGATCCCATGCGTTTGATGAAAGACACGTGTACTCATCTTTTTGTGATGATCATAACAGGCAACAGCCTGGACTAGCAGCAGTGCCACAACCACCACCAAGGCCTTCACCACCGTATAGGGGAGGCGGTTCGAGCAGCAGCAGCAGCAGCAAACGAAGTAGCGACAATGGTAGAGGAAGAAGCCGTTACAATCCTTATTAATTTTTCTAAGCAATTTCATCATTCTCTTTTCATTTATTTATTTGTGAAAACACCCAAAAAGTCAGAGTTTAACAATTGTGTTATTTTCTTCTTCTCTGTATCATTCGTTTAGACTCTTGAGATTTTGTAGGCGGAAATGTGGTTCGTTTAACTTCTTAAGTAAGGTTATCTTGTGGTTTTGTGTATTTATGGTACCCTCGTTTCCTTACTGCTTCCTCCGTTACAAAACTATGTTACTTTTATACGAGAGATAAATGCGACAAATCAAAAAACCAATAATGAAGACCAGATGAAAAATATGGTAATTTGGTCTATCTCAAATCATCACTTATCAAAACCGATGGTAAACAATTTAGTTGTTGTTGGAACTGATTGGATTGGACTCGGTTTGATGTTAAATTAAATCCCACCCGAACAAAACCGATCGGTTATATAATTCAGGTTTAAACCCCACCCGAATAAAACCGATCGGTTTAAATAAAAATGGTTTGTTCCTCTGTTTCGTGTGTCGTTTCTCTGCCACCCTTTATGAACATCTTCATATAACATCGAAACCCTAACACTTAATCTTCCTTTCTTACCAACAACGCACTGATCTAACAAATTATTGTCTCTAATTCTATCAACAATAATGGAACAATGGTATGTTTCTCTGTTTGGTTTATATATGTTCTTATATATATGATGGCATGATGCCCGTTACTATATCTTACCCGTAAGCTCAAAACGCTAACTCTTAATCTTTTCTTATTTGATTTTAATGGTGAAAGTTTGAAAAAGCGAGGTGTTACGAATGAGGACAGGATCAGTGAGTTGCCTGAGGCTTTGCTTCTGCAGATATTGTCTTTACTTGCAACAAAAGATGTCATAGCCACGAGTGTTTTGTCTAAAGGATGGCGATCTCTTTGGAAGATGGTGCCGAGGCTCGAGTTTGTATCTCCCTTTCAGAAATTTGCAAGGAGTGGTGTTGGCAGATCTTTGCTTTCACATCAAACTCCGGTTCTAGAGAGTTTGCATCTGAGAGTTAGAGATATATGTGATATTGGAGATATTGGAGTATTGGCTGGAATTGCAGTTGCACGCCATGTGCGTGAGTTCGTACTAGATGTTTCCTTTTTCGTACGAGTCCCTTTTCCGAGTAGCTTGTTTTTCTCTGCTTCACTTGAGACCTTGAAACTCAAGAAATTGATTGAGGTGGATGTTCCTTCTCCCGTTTCTATGAAGTCCCTTAAAACTCTTCACCTTGCATATGTGACGTACAAAGACGCTGAATCATTTCGTAACCTTTTATCTGGCTGCCCTAATCTTGAAGAGCTGGTCATGTATCGACATTTCCATCATGTTGATGAATTTGTAAGGAGCTTCGTTATTGTGGCGCCATCTTTGCAGAGACTATCCATATACGATTTCACTGATGGAAGACCCAGTGGGAGGTTTGTGATAAACGCTCCTCGTTTGAAATACTTGGAAATTCAAAATTTAACAGGTTATGAGTTTTGTCTGATTGAGAATTCGCCAGAGCTAGTTGAGGCAAATATTAGAAACGTTTCTGAGATAGTCAATGACATGAATCTGGAATCTCTCAAGTCAGCCAAACGTCTTTCCTTAAACTTATCACCCCTGGAGGTAACGCAATTGAGCTACTTGTTAATGTTTCTGTGCTATAATATAACTAATTTTATGATTATTTATGCATAGATTAAGTGTCCTACTGGTAGTATCTTCTATCAACTGGTATATCTAGAGATGCATACAAATAGAGTGGAGTGGTGGAATCTACTTGCCCTCATGCTCGATAGCTCTCCTAAACTACAAGTCCTCAAGCTCGTTGATGTAACATATTTCATTACTTAGTCACCTACCTTTTTATTATGGTGTCTCTCTTTGCCGTTTATTTAGAAGGTCTAATGGTAATATACATTGGATTCCCCTTTGTCTAGGGTTTGTCTCATCTTGAGCATTGGCGTTATGGCAGAAAACATTGTCTGGTCGGCAGGAAATGGAGTGAACCAGAGTGTGTTCCTGAATGTTTGTTGTCCCATCTCAAGACATTTGTGTGGACAAGATACGATTGGAGAAGACAAGAGGCGAAAGAAGTGGCAAGTTACATTATAAGGAACGCAAGACGGTTGACGAAGGCAACTTTATCCATTAACAGACACATTGAAGAGAGACTTGATATGCTCAAGGAGTTGAATAGCCTAGTCAGGGTTTCACATTCATGCCAGTTTGTGTTAGAATTCGAATGATCTTATATGCAATGTCACAGGGAACTTTAACTATAGCTGTTTAAAGATTCCAAGTATGCGGCTGTTCATGGAAACTACAAAGCTAATGTGCTGACATAGTCTCGTGCTGTCATGAACAAAATCGGCAACTCTCAAATCATATACCACAGTTAAAGAAAGAAGTAAAAGTCAAAACTATTTACTATAAAACCGTCAAAAGATTCGGTTTAGTTATCTTCGGTTGTTGATTCACACTTTAGACTATAGTAGAACCTCTAGTAATTAATTCTCGATAAATTAATAAATACTATAGATTAACAATTTGTCTGTCCCGAGTTAGACCAATGTAAAAATTAGCAAAATACGATAAAATAATAAAATAATATTTTTTTAAACTCTTATGTAAATATATGGTCCAAATAATAAGATAAATTAATAATTATATATATGGGCCTATATATAGTAAGATATGATTATATTGTTGTGTAGTTTTCTGAAATCTGGATTCTCGCTCGAGTTTATTTCTAATCTTTTTAATTGCATCAATAATTTTTGGTGTTATTTTCTTGATTTGCATCCAAAAATTATGAAAATTTATACAAGTTATAAGTGATTCCTAACACGTAAGTACTACCAAATGTTTCATATTATTATTTTTAATTTCATCTTTAACATTAAGGAATTTAGCCACAATTTTTTATAAATTCTGAACTTCTGATCATGTATCACTTTCATCTAGATAGTCGAATATGCTATTGACATCTATTCTTTTTTGATAATTGAGATTATTAATCACAACTTTATGTTTACAAATGTTGTTTGACTCATCTTCCAAATTTATTGATGCGACATCTCTTGAACAAATTTTACACTGTTGAAAATAATTTGCTATTGTCTCTTTATGATCATTAACAGTTAAAATAAAAAAAAAATCTCTATAAATTAATAACTCTATAAAATAATAAAATATTGAAGTTCAAAAAGGTTTTAGTATACTTAGTGTAGCATTTCTTCGACCACATCAATCTCAACACTTGGGATCTGAAAGCTTCTCAAACCTTTGCTGCTTGCATAGAAGTTGCCTCCAGGTACACTCCCAAAAAATCTGGTAGAACCAGCTGTGGCTATCGCCCAGCTAGTTGTAAAAAGAAGGTTGCTGCAATCATTTTTTCTGAAAAAAGCATTGAATAGTGCCATTACGATCCTGCAAAAAAAAAAAAAAAACAGACGTTAATTTATGAACATATCTAGAATCAAATTGTTATAAGGAAACTTGTTTTACCGTGGTTACCAAGATTTTTTTTTTCCAAGGCATCATAGAGGATGAATGAAAATTTACCATGAAATATTTAGACAGCTTTTAGCCATTCATGTTCGGTTCTACACTTTTGATAAGCTTAAATAACCAGCAATGCTTCATTAAGTCCGGAAGTCTCATGGAGAGTCTCGCTGTTCTCGAATTCGCCTTGGAATAGACAGAACAACTTTTAGCCTAAGAAGCTGGGAACATCAAGATTCATAATCAAGACAAATGATAAAACAGAATCCCATTTATAATAAAGTGGTAAAGTTTTTCAGTTGTGTAGAATTATATTGAATAGTTGTATTGATTATACAAGATAATAAGATACATATATATAGTGATTAACATTAACATATTGTTAACACCAAATAATGTAAATCTTCTTAATCCTTATCACAATAGTATATTTATGTGAATATTTTCCGGTTAGGCTTTACGGACATCATTCCATAAACGGTCTTTGACAGCCCACAATACTTGGTGTACAAGATACACATCTTGCCATCTTCCTTCCCAAGATATCTCCAATAAGTTGTTATTTGATTGTTTCGTTTAAAGAGGGTGGGAACACAGTGAGTGTGTTGAACTTAGAGAACCACACAGTGTGTAAACTGAGAGAGCCTAATGCATTCATACCATAGAGCTTAGATGAATGAAATAACAAAAAAAAAAGCAGAGTAAAACGAAATGAAACAAAATCTATCAGCAGAAAAATTAACGTTTCTTGGATCTCTCAAGTCAGCCAAACGTCTTCTCTTTGACCTATCACCATTGGAGGTAACTTTGCTTATTGAGTTATTTGTTATCACATGTAGTAATACTAATTTGATCTTTATTCGTAGAGCTCAGAAAGTTGGAAGAGAGATATGATGCTCATGGAGTTGGATGGTGTGGTTAGGGCATCAATTTCATGCTACCTTGTGTTCGTTGAATGATCTTCTTAATTATATGTACTAAACTCTTGTTGTCACATGCATAGAGCTTTAACTATACTGGTTTTACTTTGGCTTTGAGGGATTTATTGCGGTTTAAAAACTTGATTCGATGAGTATGAGGAGTATAAAGAGGTGAAAGATGTACAATTGTACAAGGAGACCTTGGGACAAATTATTGGACAAAATCACCATTGGAACATGTCTCGAAATGGGATCAATATGTTTATTTATCTTGCCTGGAGATCTGTCGTACGCTAACACTATCGAACCCGTGTGGGACACTTATGGTCGCTCTGTGCATCCACTTGCGAGCCAAAGACCATATACATTATCTGTTTTAATTTTTTATTTTTTATTTTGATTTCTTAGATTTTCAGATCATTATCATCACTTTTCTGCAAAATGCAAACTCATACGAATTTGGATGCTTTGTTAAAATGGTAACATAAGATCAATGATGAGGCTTCTACCTATTTTTATATATTTAGCCATATTTACAGCATATATAAAGATTGAAAATAAGAAACAAATTGATCATTATAAGAAAAATTCGTAAAAGATAATTGATAGAAGAAAATGATACCAACATACATCTCTTATATATATATATATATAGTTCACAAAGTGTCATTAAAAACAAAAAAAACTTTGAATAACCAATTAATTATCTTATAATTTTTTTTGTCTTGCTCGCCAAATCTTATGAATGATACAAAAAACGAAATAAAAATAATAAAAAAAAACTAATAAAAAAAATTCTTACCACATATAGTCTAACTTCAGTTTTTATTTTAATTTTCTGTAATTTCAATTAGCATATCATAGGAACTTGATATGTTTTATTTCAGTTAACGTTTTCTTCAATTTTGGTGCTGATCTTTTATCTCCTCCAGTTTTGAAAGGTATAAGACACATATGACATAAGTTTTCGACATGGTCTATAAAAATCATCTAGTATATGTCTCAACGATTTAAGACTAGATTCCTGAAATTAATTTGACAAATAATATATCATCGCATTATATTCTACTTGTAATATTTTAGTTAAGAAAACGCTCCGTATTTAAAGAGTTAAAAGTCAACCGATAGTAATCTCATCTGAAAGGAAAAATAAATAAACAAACAAACTAACAAACAAAAATCAGATAAATTGGCAAATATAAAAGAGGCTATTGGTTATATAGAAACCCAAATTTGTATATCTTCTCTTCCCTTCCGAAACTACCTCTGCCTCTCACACTCCGATCAAACCTTACAAGTTTCTTTGGCTAAAGGCCTCATCGTCTTTGTTTCGATCACTAAATGTCCCCAGTCGATCTTGAAACCTTGGTTTCTTCAGTATGCGCCGGTGGCTCCGACCGGAAGATCGCGTGCGAGACCCTCGCCGACGACGACGACGGCTCCGCTCATGACCCGATGATCCCACCCGTTTCCGTCTCCGTCTCCGCCTCCGCCGCGAGTCCGATCGATTTTCCACCGGAGTCTTACTCCTTATCGAAAGAAGCACAGCTCGAGTGGTTCAACGAGAACGCCTTCTTCGAGCGCAAAGAATCACAGAAAGGAAACTCTTCTTCTGCTCCAAATTCGAATCCCAATTTAAACCCCAATTCGAGCTCTCAGCGGATTTCTCTCAAATCCAAGACGTCGATCATCAGATTGCCGAAACCCCAGAAGACGTGTTTCAACGAGGTAAAGAAGCGGAGAAACTGCAGAATCGCGAGGACTCTGATGATCCCGAAACGGTTCGGGTCGCGATTGAAATCGGATCCTTCGCTATCGGAGCCTTCTTCTCCGAAAGTCTCTTGCATTGGGAGAGTGAGATCCAAACGAGACCGTAGCCGCCGAATGCAGAGGCAGAGATCCGGTCGAACCACCGATCCGTTCAAGGATAAGCCGGTACGGGTCAAGAAACCCGGGTTTTTCGCGAGCTTCAGAGCTATCTTCAGAACCGGAGGCGGTTGCAAAGACCTATCGGCGAGTGGAGCACACGCCCCGCAGAGGGACGCCACCACTCCGCCGAGAGTTTCGGCGAGAAGGTCGAGCGATATCAGAGCTCGGCTTCCCCCGGAATACGTCGGAAAATCCTCTCCGCCGAGGAACAGCACCGGCTCGAGAAGATCTGTGGACGGAGGTGAACCGGGATTGCCCGGTTTAGGTGGCATGACGCGGTTTACGTCGGGGAGAAGACCGGATTTGTTGGTAGACGTTTGACGTGGCGTGACGTGCGAGGCGTTTACAGTGTGGACGGGTTAAAATGGTGGGGCCCAGTCCCGTGTTCCTTGCTTACGGAGAAAACAAGGATCGTGATTGGTTGGTTGGCTTTTAACTGGGCTTTTTAAGGGGCCCATGAGCGTGTGTTATTTTGAAAAGTCGTTGGCGCTGACGTGGCGAGTGGGTTAACGGAGTTGGGAACACGGCATATAGAGAACGCGCACACTTATGATTTGATTTCTCGCGTTTCAACCACTTCCACCGTTTTGTATATTAATATATGGTGCCTTCTTTTTCTTCTTAAGGACTTTGATTTTGAATTAGTTTTGCGTTTCTTGGACCTTTTGGCTGTAATCATAGGTATTGTTGTTTATTTGTATATGTGTTTTCTTTTAGAATGGAATGCAGAATGTAAAAAATACTTAATGCGTAACGGACTAATGGTCAGTAATATGTTTTGTTTTAGACAAATGAGCTTGTTCTATAATGAAGTCAAATTAAATAGTGCTATAATCCTTTTAAAAAAAGGGTAAAAGATTTAAAATTAGAACAATGAAAGGGGAATAGTGGGAGCCATGGAACATTTTTCAAAAACTTTGACTTGTTCAAGTCGTGGCAAAGTGACGAGACGGACGAGTTAAGTAAAAACGATCGCGAGTGTGTCTTTTTTGTATTTAATATGTATCTTAATTAGTAGTTATTTCGTTATCAAGAAAAGACAGGTCATTTTTAGCCATATTTGATTCTATAATATAAACATATGGGAACAATTTGGAAAAGTCAGTTCTTCGAATCGGCATTTTATTATTAGCCCTGAATAATGGGGGCCTTCTGACAAATAATATGAGCATTGAAAACTTGTGTAAGTTTTTTTGTTCATTTCCTGTGGAAGCTTATCATGTGTTGATATCATTAATGAGCAATTATTTGTTTTTAGCTAACTTTTGTTTTTTTCCTCAAAATTCCTTGTCAATTATATAGTATAATTTTTTTCTTGAAACTATATAAAATAGCATTTTTAGAAAATATAGCTGATTGCTACTATCTCTGTAATCAAGGGTAATTTAGAACAACAAAAACAACAACTTTACGTTGATTTAACCTTTGATCTCCATGTCTAACCTTTGATCTCCATGTTTCCTCTCAACAATTATTTTTAACCAACACAGAAACAACCCCCTTTTTAGATATTTTTTTCTCTCCAACAATTGATATACTTGTTTCTTTTGCACTACAGAGAAATGGCAATCGTAAAATTCTTCCAAAATAGATCTTCGTAATCGTAGAATATATTTACGTTCCAACTTTCTTTGTATTGTAAAATTTAATATATTTATAAACCTTTTCTATAGTAAGATGCAACGTTTTTGGAGAGTAATAGAGATGAAATATATATATATATATATATATATATATATATATGACAATTAGAAAGGGTACATGAACTTAAGGGTGGAGAGAGGAGCTGCTACTTTACCTATTTGTGCCAAACCATCGGTGGTTAAAGCGACGATATCACCTTGGGATCGAATATAGATCAATTTGGCTTGAACTAAACAAACTTATCATCAGATTATAATTAGGATTGACGCCTTGACGTTTTCAAGTCAAACCCTGTTTAACACTTTGGGGATATTTGTGTCAATGTTGTATCAATAAATAATACTATTAAAATGTGGATCCTAGCTAATTAATCAATATCGATATATATATAATTAATATATTATTATCATACTATTTAAGATATTAGTTGATTAACATTGTTTTCAACGTAAGCATATATCTCACAATGCCACACTATCAAATTTAGTTGGAAATCGAAGATCAAGTAGTAAACAGAACATCTATAGTACTACATAAGATTATTTTTTATTTTTCCTATAGTATTACAAAGCTAAACTTTCTGGGCTAATTAGAGTTCTGAACACACCGATAGACAATGTAAAAGTTAATTGGGTTTCTTCTTTTTGCTGCCGGTTTCTTTTCTATCGGTGGCGAGCTCATGGAACATCTCAACTCTCCGGCCGTTGAGGGATTGACAAGGTCTTGAATTGTTCTTGTAAGAAATATCCAATGGAGATCTGAGTAGTTCTACTTGTTCCTTTGACATTGACCTCACCTGCATTTAATTTATTACACACGGCAATTATAGATCAAGATGTCACACTAATTTGGACCGTTTCCATACAAAAATGTCAAATGAACATGAAAGTAGTAGCTAGGTGGTTATCATCTTGACTTCTCTATTTATTTCAAACGTATATAATAAGTTTGACACAAACCCCATTCTTAAGCTTAAAAGCCGGGACTGTGGAGCCCAAAAGACACTCAAATTAGTTGAATATCGTCAATAATATATAGAGAATCTTGGATGAAGTTTGAAACTTGAACTATCGTTACGTACACTATGGTCTAAAATTCTTGCGACAGCTAGATTCATTTTCTATGGATTTTAAAGGCTTTACATATTTAGTCGGTCTTGACTCTTGATAGAGACCTAACAAACAAAACATAAAAGGTGGTAATTTTAGGGAGTTTTTGTGAAAAAATATTAACTTTAGTTATTTTTGAAAAAAGTAGGTCTAGTTTTATAAAATTTACTAAACGGCTAGATCATTCTCACGAAAATTCCCTTCAAATAAAGTTTAGTTTTAAAGAACAAAAATTTGTAACCTTTTTTTGTTTTCCTTACTTAATATATTCTATTGAATTATTAGTTTAAACAAAGCCAACTTTTAAGCATAACCAGGAAAATTTTGTTTTTCTTAACTACATGGATGTCACACACTAAAATCAAATCGTATAAAAAAAACTAGTCAACCAC
The DNA here is from genome assembly GCA_020283515.1 of Alliaria petiolata. Taxonomy (NCBI): domain Eukaryota; kingdom Viridiplantae; phylum Streptophyta; class Magnoliopsida; order Brassicales; family Brassicaceae; genus Alliaria; species Alliaria petiolata. The sequence continues at coordinate 109,076,357 of JAHZTW010000002.1, read as the reverse complement.
TAGAGTACCCAAAAAATTAGCAATCAAAAGAATTCGTAACAATAATATACGTGTGTAATTAATTAAAAGGGAAAGGCTACCTTGCCAAGAATGGTCCAAGAGACGTTTTCGGAGCAAGGAGGAGTAGTGAGTGAACCAACGTATCTGAAGTACTTTCTAGTCTTACGTTCGATATGTCTCGTGTCTATTTTTCCTACTTCCACTTGTGCTGTTTGGTTCCCTTTGCTTCTCTCTTCCTTTAGCTTCACCAATTTATCCTTCATCTAATCATTTCACTTATATTATTATTATTAATAATATTCACTAATTATAAGCGAATATATCTATAATATATATGTATATATAACCTGAGAGAGGAAAGGCTCTTCACTGCCGATTTTGAAGAGGCTTGCTACCACAGCAAAGCTTCCATCTTTTGCTTGGTGTACCATGTGAAGCTCAGCTGCATACCTACGTTAATTTTTGCCTTTTGTTTAATAGTTTTCTTAAACACCTTTTCTAAACTAAAAACAACGGAACTACTCCAAAAGCTTAATGACAAAAGAATAAACAACACAGAATCCACATGGGCTTAACGGGCCAGACTCTGTCCAAGAAACACTTACCGTATGGGCTAGACTGAATCTAAGAGTTTCTATATATGGACATACAAATAACTCTGGACATTTTTTGACAAATTAGCATATAATCCAAACCAGGTTTAATTATTTGAGTTCCAACCTAGCTAATTCGGAAATAACCAAATAAAAATGTCTGTTTTTTTTTTAATTGTTGTCATAAACCACAGTAAAGTGTTTAATGATTAATGAAAAAAGAACTGGGGCTTACTGGACTCCATGGAGATGATGTTCAGAAGGAGTGTGCCAATGCATTTGCAACAAGGTATAGTTCTTATTGTCTATCACCACATCTCCTGCTCCTTCACCGAAGAACATGGCGACATTGCAGACGTGGTTCACGAGCGTTGCGTTTGTGGTGTGGTAATCGCGGTGTAGCGGTTCCAATCTGCGGTTGTAAAAGGTTTGCCTCCTTTGTATATCAATTGGAGATTGCAATTTACCGACCGAGCATTTAGTGAAGTAAGGGTTTAAGTGTCCCCATTGGTTTGGTCCATTTTTCCCTCCATATCCAAACACTACTCCTTGTGTCTCTGCTCATTAACAATAAAACCGAAAATAAGTTGTGGAATGTTAACAAGTTATATTCAACTACTTAAAGTTAATTACTAATTAGGGAATAGCTAATGCTTTTGAGGATGAAACCTTTAATTAATTCAGTTTCTTAAAGATTGTTTTCACCATTTTATGATCGATTGTTGGCTTGTATATTTTAAGCACAACACATATCTGCCTAGAAACACTCACACACATAACAGAAACTCTCATAATAGCATTATATGTTCGTCATCCTCAAGAATCTTTTTAATAAATTGAATTGCTAATCAATATACATCTGTCATGTTAAAACCACAGTATAAAGAAAAAATTTACGTAAAGTGAAAATCGATCTTTAATACCAACCAACTATGAAAAACCACTATAGACTACGTACCATCATTTACTTGATCGGTTCTAAAGCTTAAAACCCATACATATCAAAAACTTTAACTTTACTAAATTATTTTATTCGTTCTAAAAAACCTTCTATACATGTGCGTGCATCAGTGCATGCATATTCACATGTGTATGTGTGTGTGTGTGAATAGACATGGGGGGGGGGGGGGAGAGAAACAAAAGAATGTTTAGCATTACGAGCATTTGCAGGGGCAATGCAGAGGATGGCCATGACGAAGAAGCAGAGCTTAATAACTATTATCATCATCTTCTTCTTCTTTGTTGGAATCTGCTAAAAAAAAAAGGGAGGAAAAGGGTTTGCATTAGAAAAAAAAATAGATTAAGAATAAACTAATTAATGAGTTTTTTTTCTCCAAATTCAACCTGTGGAGATAATAAAGTGTTTTATTAGCTTACTTCATGGCTGACACGACCGGACTGGCTGTGCTATTTATAGCCCTCTCTTCTAACATTAGATTATTTTTGTTTTCAAAACAAAGATCCAAGAAATAAATAAAAAAAAAAAATTTAAAGAAATACCCAAAAACAAATGTTATCCTAGCGAATTTATGTGGTTATATATTCCCTAAGAAAAGCTTATAACGTCGCGTTGAGGGGTCACCATAAGCATATATTATTAGTTTTTTACATTTTAAAAAAAAAAGTAGTTTTTTTATATTTTCTTACGTCGTATTATTAAAATAAGGTAACCTTTCTATTTGGTCAACAGTAAAAGAGTAATTATGTTGTGTATATTATATATATTCAAAATATGTAGTCAACTTTTTTGGGTTGAATGTTATATGTGCGTACGTCAATTTGTAGTAATTAATTGATCAAGTAATATATTTTTTAACAACAAAACGATTGTCAATCAACTTATAGGGTAGTTTTGTGATTAAGTGGTCGACTTAAAATAACAACACGATTTGACAATTTCATATGAATCTTGAATCGTGTAAACAATTCTAATGATGATATATGGCTTTAGTATGTTCCAACATAATTAAGTGTAAGACGAAGACTTTAGAAACAATCACACTATTGCAATTGTTTCTCGTACAATCTAATCAAAAAAAAGTTTTACATGTCACGGGGATAAACCCGGCATTGAATTTAAACACAATATTTTCTTAGCTACTCATATTACAAGTGATTGATATCTAAACTTCTAAAGGCTTTTGGACATTAGGGTAAAGTATCATTTTACTAAATGAAAAAAAAACAATTAACCACACGTTTCATAATCATTCTACTATAATATAAATCGGTTTGGTTATTTTGGTTAAATGTTACGTTCCATTTTAACGAAATTTAGTGTTTATTGATTAAAGTTTTGGTATTTTAGGAGGAGAATAAATATATAGTATATTTTAGGTTGATTGCTTGTGTTCCTAGCTACTCTTGGTCGAATCTTCATCACAAACTTTTACGAACCCACGTACAGTCGAATCGACATATTAAAATGCAAAAACGAAATACAAAAGTGATTGAAGATAAACGGAATACAGTTATTAATTACTTTGGTGTACTAAAAAGTTCCCATCGAAGTTATTAATACCTTAGATCTTCATTTCATGAATCAGATACTAAGACAATCGATGAAAGTTTTCAAATGTTTTTCTTTTCTTAGGTAAAGGCTAGACTAAACTATTTTGTGTTTTAAATACAGTATTGTCAATTTCAAAACTTTAACGAAACAAATGATTGTCTTATCTTTTTGGTGTGTGATATCTTTTCGCATAATCCACAGATGGTGCCTGCCCCATAAAAACCCACCTCCCATTTTTCTTTTCCCCCCCCCCCCCACTATTCCCATCTTCTTATTATATAAACTATTCCCATTAAATAAATGATTATGAAAGAGCATTACATTTAGGAGAAATGAAAAAGGAATTTTTATGAGAAGAAAAAGTGAAACATGTGATGTGATGATCAAGTAGGACATTACTAAACGGAATCAGGACAAAATGCCTTCGGTATATTCATTTGTCCATACTCCGACCCTGAGAAGATCGCATTTTCACCAGCACCGATCACTAGTCTCTTGTCGCAACAAAACAAAACGCATTATACGGATCCGTGAGTAGATAAATTCCACTTGAGTTGCCCATAACAATCATTTTTTGTTCTGCTAAACCTATATGATTTAGGCAAGTCTGGCACATATGATTTTTAATATTTAAATGATATGATTGGATCACATTTTAGACACAAAAATAAGGCATATGCACGATACTTATCTTCTCTTTATGCATGGCATGGCCATGGAAAGTAGTGGTGCGCCAAATTATGTGATTTATATGATAAAGAGGTCGTCAAAATCTTTTAAAATTTGTCCCACAGCTTAGTGGAAGCCTTTATGTTCTCTGCACGAAATCGAACCAATGTGGTTTTGTCGGTTTAATTCCCACTTATTCTGTAAAATGCAAGAACGATGATCCTCTATCGACAGTGACTCGTATGGTTATTCTTCAAAGAACTCGTACAATCATAATCTTCTTTCATTTTTGGGATCCAACAACGGAAATGCAACGAAAACACTTTTGAATTTGACCCTTCTCGGTAAAGAACTCTCTAATGATTATTTTTCTCAAAGATTGATAAAATTTAGACTTGGACTCTGCGTACTATAGTGGCTCTTCAAGAAACCAAAAGTGGAGAATAGAAGATTCACGAAAGGGCATTTTGATAGATTTTTTTTTTTTTAATTAAAGAGTACTAATATGACAATGTAATCATATTTCACAATGCAAAAATTCAATTAATCAAGAAGAACCAAACAGCGCTTTAGGTGAAAGTATGAAAATCATCCCAATGATTTATTCAACAAAAGAAAGAGACTTTGGAGTGCAAAAACAACATGGAAATCCCCATTTCTTTCTTTTGGTCTGCGAGATTCAAAAAGGAGAAATCTCATTCTTCAATTGGCCTTTGACCCAACACAGATATGTCTTCATACCGTTTCTGCACCATGACAATAATATCATGTTATGAATGTAAGTATATATAATCATTATCCTTTACAGGAATGCTCATGTGAGACAGACAAGAAACGATAATGAAGTTACTGATTGAACTACCTAGCAAGAATCGGAAATCCGATTAAAGCTAAAAAAACACGAACCAGGAATCAAATTGTAGCTAGTTTTATTACTCTAAAATAGATTTTCAGCTATTAACTAACAACAGGCAGAGATTAGAGACGACGATTATGATTGATGGTAAAATGAAAACAAAAGAGGTTTAAGCAGAAATGTGATCATTCCGTAGCAAGACGGCTAATAAAGAGAATGAAAAAAACAATTACCATCTAGAATCTAGTTCGAAAGACTTGACAAACATTAAAACAGCAGCTGAACATTTTTGGGAAAATTGTTAACAGAATGCATTTTCAGAGTTCAGGGTATACCACAGTTAAAGCGTAGATGAAGAAAAATCGGGAGTTAAGAGAAAATAACAAGTAATAATCACATTCTTCCTCAACCGATTAATCAAAAATTTTAGCATCGGCTTGCAAAAAAACATGTATTAGCATAACGATATCAGATCACAAGAGAGACAAGAGTCGAAACAAAAACATTAACATACCCCAACATTTTTGCTTTCCCACAGCTTGTGAACACCGTAATCAACAGCCTGCACACATAGATTTAACATTTCATATAAATACGATCCCTTTTTGTCCCTTGCGAATAATTTTTTTGTTGTAACTTGCAAAATCACAGGATTTGAGACCCCCCCCCCCTAAAAGAAGCGATTTCTCAACAGTTTCCTCTCAAAATCTCACAATCTGGCTCTGTATTGTAGATCGCTTATTCTATCCGATAAAATTTATCCAACAATATTGTCATTTTACAGCGAAATCCCAGATTTCGTTACAATCGACAAAGCAGATCCGGAAACATACGAACGCTAAGAAGATGTCAAAAAAAACCCCCCAAAAAGTTTAGATCTCTCACCCGTTCGCCGAAGAAAGCGCCGGCGATGATGAACGAGACGTAGACGGAGTTACGGCGCATGATAAGTCTGTAAAATCCCTCGAGAGCGCTTCCCATGATTAACGGTTGTTTGATTTAGGCACCTGACCTCTTACGTATCGGTTCTCGATTTTAGGGTTGGAAAAGAGATCTACACAACAATGGCGAAGAGAGTTTCGCGACTAATCAGAAATGTAATCTCTTTTGACTCCTTCGTATGTGGAAAGGCCAAGTGGGCCTAAATAGTTCGGCCCAATAGCCCGTTTACTCGAAATCCAAAGGGTTTGCGCATCAGTAAAGGGAGTGGGCATGGCCTGATATTCTTTAAATCTTAAATATCCGGTTTTAATAATCATGTATATATATATATTCAAGGTTTTGGGAATTTGGATTAAAAAAAAACATTTAGTATCTTAATAATAATGTGAGTTGTAGTATGGACTGTCTCTTATACACATCTAGATGTGTATAAGAGACAGGGCTAAAACTGGCCACGGATTTTAGAATATTTCATTAATTAGTATTTAAATAATTAGTATTTGAATATTTTGAATCTACTATCTCAAATTTTAGTATTTTTTATAAGTATATTAATATAAGATGCATGTACAGGATTTCTTCTCACTAAGTACGCTGTTATCTCTTTAGTCGCTTTGTCACATGTCTAAATCATGACGCAGAGAGAGGACAATATAAAAGGATAAATATGTTGAATTGGACTTATAAGAAGTTAATTATAAGAACATGATTTGGTATGTTTCAGCACATGCAAATGAAACAATAGGAAAATGGGCAAATGTCACATTCAGAATTTGATCTCTTGATAAAAATGCTGATTCAAAATTAAGTCTTTAAGGTTTGAAACACATAAAAACAAAAATCAGAACCAAAAAAGAGAGCGAATTATGTCTTTGGAATGGAGCAAATCACAGAAGCTGAAAGTTGAAAACGGAAATGAAATTTCTATAGAGATCAATATTTTTGTTTATATCAAATTGTAGATGATTTCTTTTCTTTTTTTTTGTAAGGTTATTTTTTTTTCTTATAAATCTTATGGAACAGATCCCATTACTTGATGTTCAACTAGTTCTGAAATGAATAAGAATTATAGATAAGTCGATCCGAACGGAATGGATCGCAAATATCATTAAAACCCATATAATATCCGATATAGGCAACGAAAGACACTCAAAGCAATTGGCAATGTTATCTAAGACTATGAGTACGATGAACAAGACTATATTTCTTATATATTATTGAGGAACAAGAACCACATTTAGGTATGTTATTATATAAAATTTTAGCGTAAGATCAAGCAACGATTATGTAACCCACCAGAGGCTGAAGCAGCTCGCCTAGCTTCCTCTACAAGAGCAGCACGAGCCGACGAGATTCCGGCAGGGACTAGACACGTGTCGAACGTTGAACAGTCGATCCAATCCTTAAGAAGCTCTTCTTGTCCCCATATCTCCGGTATCCAAACCTGTCTCTTATACACATCTAGATGTGTATAAGAGACAGTCTTTAGCTTCTCTCTCCCAGTGTCCACTCTCTCTTCTTCTTGATTTTGCTTCGGTTTCTCTTCGGGGAGAGCTCGATCTTTCTTGTCGGAAACAGAAGAAGCTTCATCGTCGGGCAAACTTGGATCTTGTTGGGTTTGGTCGGAAGGAGGTTGAGATGGACCGATCGGGTGGGCCATTGGAGACGTCGTATCGTCGATGTTCATCATGATTGCACAAAAGTAATGAAGATTCAGATTCTTGGATGAAAAAAAAAAACGAAGAGAGATCTGTGTGTGTGTGTTTGTTTTTGTTTGAGATTCGGTGTTGATAATATGTATTTTTGGTTGGGTTATGTAAAGAAGGAGAAAATCGGGTGGGAGTTTGGGTTACACGTCGACTTAAGTTTATTGTTTGGTGCATTTCTCTTTTTTCTCGCTTTTGTTTTTCGTATGGTAAATGACAACTTTACGTGTCTTTTTTGTAGATTGGATTGCTTTGGCTCTTAATTTTTCGAATTTAAATAAATAATCAATTTAAATTTCAAATTTATTGATTAGACATTCCTATTAAGTAGTATTCACTTCCATTATACTTTTGATTTTAATTTTTTGCAAGCGACCACGTCTTCACATATGAGGTTAAATCATTTTAATTATTTCCGACGAATAGGATTAAATGATTTATTAGGAAATCAATAAGAGGGATCCTGAAGAGAAGAGATTCATCAAGAGAATAATGCAAAAAAAAATAAAAAAAAATCGTGTGTTTCATCGAGATTTCTCATAAGAACATATAATTAAGTTAAAACAGACTTTGACATTTTCAAGAATTCTTTGTTCCAATTAAAATGAAACATATGCAGAGGCGAGGCTACTTGCATTCATACGGGTTCAACTGACACCATAATAATTAAAAATTTCTTTATAGTGTATAATGATTTAATAACATTGACACCAACCTAAAATTATAATTGAACTCATAAACATTTTTTTCCTAACTTTATTTTATTTAGTGTGATTTCATAAGCAAAATCTAAATATTAGCCCATATTTTTTATTAAACTTTATTATTAAACATATTTAGAGAGATTAAAGTTAAATTTTTTTAGATTTAAGTTTTAAATTGAACCCGATAAAAAAAATTTATGCATTCGCCACTGAAAATATGTAAAGATATTCAGTTTCTAGGTTAAAAAAAAAAAAAAAAAAAGATATTCAGTTTCTCAACTGTTAAACATTTCTTGGGGTCACAATTCGTGAATATTCAATAGTTATGTGTAGAATATAGGAAAACATTCAAAGGAATTGGATTTTTTTGGGAGGATCTTGAGGCTGATGTTGATTTAGGATTTATTCCAATGTAATATGTTTAGGTGGGGATACGTTGGAATTAAATGAATCTGATAACGAACTATGCAAAAATAAATAGTTATTTTTGTTTCCAAACGTTTAATCGATTACAAAATTGAAATACTATATTTACGCAAATAAAATAATACTTACATTATGATACATAATAAAGAGGTCTTAATTTGAAAGTACCCTCTCATGTGTCGTCAGTATACGGAACTCGTTTGTCTCTGCTTTGATAACTTTACTTCTTTTTTTCTTGATCACACTTTTATCTTCTTTTGTTTCTTTATATATTTCATGGTTTCCCCTTGAATATGTGTTTATGTAATTATGTAATTAATTTTGAGATTGTCCTTACTCTTTTTTTTTTTTTTGCTAACTTGTAAATATCATATAAAATGAGAGTTTGAGTCTTACATAAGCATGACCCCTATATAAAGCACCTTGGGAAAAAATAAAAGTAAAAAACAAGGTACCTTACTCTTTACATTTCGTTCCAGCAAGAAAGAGTAATATTTGAAATTTCATGTATCTTTCTACAGAAAGCATAAACGTAGCATCATATGTCCTTATATGACTGTATGATGTAGATATAGAATTTATTAAGATGGGAATATTGTGTGTCGTGACTCGTTAGGAAGATCGAAGAAGGATATATTTAGTGCAGACGTTAACTTATAACCACACTTTGAAGTTTGATCTTATATGGTCCTCTCGCTTCGATATTTTTTATAACCAAGTACGTAGACGTAAACACACGTGATGCGAAAAATTCAAATGGATATATTTTTAAAATATAAATGAAAAATTATCGTGTTATACATCTAAGTACTTAAACCTGGTATGTGAGGAGCTTAGTTAAGATATTAACTAGTTGATCAGCGGAAGAAATACAAGATGTAAAAATGACCAGGATTAAATGTGTTTCCGAGTAAAGTGAAAATCTAACACAGTATATTTGATCCGGAAATGAAATATCATCAGATTAGCTAGCACTTATGCACTACAAGAAAACAATCAAATTCTGACTGACAAATCCATCGGTTCTAGATCGTCGGAAATTAAAATTCCGTCAGAAATCCGTCTGACGGATTCTATTTCCGTCGCAAATCTGTCAGAAAATTTCTGACGGATTTCTGACGGAAGTTTTTCTGACGGATTTCTGACTGACCAAAAATTCCGACGGACCAAAAAATTCTGACGGATTTTTCCGACGAACTATAAATTTTTTTTTTTTTAAATATTTTAATTTAAATTCGATATATTAAACAAAAGACATAAATATTAAACATAAAACAACAATTTTTACATAGAAATACATACAAAATTTAAATAAGAAACTTATAGTCAACTTTATTTTTATTAAAAATCATTAGGCCAATAAATTCTAAATATATCTATTAACATTTTTTGAATTTCTTTATTTGGATAAAGCTCTCCATCTTCATAATAAAATGTCTTGTTTAGATCAAATGTGTGTTTAACTTTTTCCACTTTCTTCATTCTTTGAGCTTTTTGTACATCTTTCTTCTTTTGAACATTTTCCAATTCAATTGCTTCTTCTTCCATTTCTTCTATAAATATAAAATAAACAAAAGACAATTTCAGTAGAAAATATATAAAAAAATAACAATCCTAAATCCAATAAACTAATTATAATCCTAACTAACCACAAAAATCTAAATGAACTACAATTCTAAATCTAACAAACCACCTATATATAAATTAAATACATTTCTAAATCTAACAAACTAACTATAAACCTAACTAACCTCCTAATTATAAATCTAACAAACTAATTAAAAACATTAAAACTTCAAAATATATGAAAACTAACCTTTTTAGGGTTAGAGAGAGATAATGGCCGAATTTTTTAGAAAGAGAATGAACTTGAACTTGTGAAAAATGAAAAAAAAAGATTATATTTATAGAAAAAAATTGTGACAGAAATTTCTGTCAGAATTCCGTCGGAATTCTTGTATAGGTGGGAGTTTAAAATTTGTTTAAAACTTTTGGCGGTCAAATTTTGGTTTTTCGCGGTCACAAATTGAAAGCCGTCGGAATTCCAACGGAAATTCTTGTATAAGCGGGAGTTCGAATTTTGTTTTAAACTTTTGGCGGTCAATTTTAGCGGCCAAAAATTGGTTATTTTGGGTCGAAATTTTAAGTCTGTCGGAATTCCGTCAGAAATCCGTCAGAAATTTCTGACGGATTTCCAACGGCTTTTTATTTTAGAAATTTTTTTAATTCTTTTTATTAATTGCTGTCGAAAATCCGTCAGAAATTTCCGACGGATAATTTAAAACTGAAAATAATAATTTCCGTCGGAAATCCGTCATAAATTTCCGACGGATTTCCGACGGAAATTATTAAAAAGAATTAAAAATTTCTAAAATACAAATGCCGTCGCAAATCCGTTAGAAATTTCTGACGGATTTCCGACGGATATTATCCGTCAAAAATTTCTGACGGATTTCCGACAGATCGTAAATCCGTCAAAATTTTGTCGAAAATCCTTCAGTATTTTCCGACGGCTTTGTGTCCGTCAAAAATTCCGTCAGAATCTCCCTTGTTTTCTTGTAGTGATGTAAGGATATGTTTTGTTGTTCATTAGCTACCAACGATGCACGACAGCAACCAAATCATTCAATGATACACTTATAGGACTAACAAACAAAAATTTCAAATGCTAAACATTTAGTGTTTTAAATTTCAGATTAGTAATATATAGTAACATATCACTAAACTAGCGACTAAATAAAAGCAAACATGGTTTGGTCGCTGAAACATCAACAATTACAAAAAGGAACATGGTTTTATTGTTAATCGTTTTCTAATTTGCTTTTTTTTTTTTTTTAAACTGTGGTAATTTTATAGGTTTTAGCCCTATAATCTCCTCCAATAATTGAAATCAACATTTTTAAATAATAACATTCCGTTCTAAAACAGGTTTGAATCCGAGACATAATAAAACCAACTCTGTTATACTACCATAAAACCATTGTCCTTTAGTTACTTCGTTGTTGTTGGTCGTTGACAACAGCATGCAATGGCCAAATTACAAAAACAATTTAGACTTAGTTGAGGTGAAATCATAGTTGTTCCTAGTTGTTCCTATTCCATATGCTTCCGCATAAGTATGAAGCGAAGGATAGTCAGGCTCCTAAGAATATATATGGTGAGTAATTGTGATTTGTGAGTATTAGACTATCATATGGAGAAGGGGTGTGTTACGTAAAATACGATTTGTGAGTATTTGTGAAAGTCTTTTTAATCCAGTGGTAAACTAAAAGGTTCATTAATGCTTCTATATTAGGAAGTCTGAATTTCAATTCTCAAAAATTGCGATTTTTGCAGTTATTTCTGTAGGTTATTGGAGGCAAGCAGATAAGAAAAATTTCTAACGTGGTGCAAATAGAGCTATTCGTGGTGGAATAGCATATCTATTGTTGATCTTTGTGAAATAGTTAAAATTGTCCGTTAGAAAAAATAATTATTGTAATTGTTCTCGTAATATTTTAGATGTCAAAAAAAAAAAGACAGTCATATGGAGAATGTATAAGAAAATATTCGGAGGCGTTGGATATTTTTGAAATGATCATGAGGCTGGAATTGATTTAGGGAAGTTTCGTGGGAGGTGGCTTCGGTAGGGTTAGTATTACTACGTTGGAATTTAATGATTCTGATAATGAGTTATAAAAAATAGAAATTTAAATTCTAGTAACATTTAATTATCTTTAATTAATAGATTGAACATTGGAAGATATTATTTACGTAAATATGATTGACAAAGATGTAGTAACTATAGTATCAATTTTTATTTAGTACAATTTTAGTTACGTCAGGTCTTCTTCACTTGTTTATTGAGAAGATGTTAACCGAGATGTTAGCAAAACCGCGTTTTAGTAGATAACAAGAATTAAATATTAAAGTTCGACTTCAAAATTAACTATTCGATCACTACACTTTGTGATTTTGTTTGCTTTAATTAATCTATATATACATTACTGGTCGACGACACGTACGTGAGAGAGGAACAAAACAATGGTAATGAAGAAAACAACACAAGCTTTTCTTCTTCTGAGTTTGATTCATATACTTCTATGTCTATCCTTTCAGGCTCGTGTCACACAGGCTAGACTCCGTCACCTAGGTCAGTCTCTTCTTATTCCGAAAATTTCTGTCATGTCATAGTTTAGATTGAAAAAAAAAAAACTATATTTGATCAATTAAAATCATGCGTTCTGTAATATATTATTTGAGTAAATATCTGTATACAAGCTTTTTTGGATAAATTAGATATCTATGTAGAAAAAAAAACTTTTTTTTTTGCGAAAGGGTTTAGAAAAAATAACATACTACCGAAATAAAGCACTCGTTCCATAACAACTAAACGAAAAATAAAATAAAATCGTGCATAATAACAAAAAATCAAGCTTATCCGTTGGGATCAGAAATTGCCTTATTATTATGGAGTACACATCAGTGTTGGATCAAAGGCGTAAACTCGCTAGTCCCAAATTTGATTTCACTGTGTGCAAACTCTGCGTGTGGGTCACTTGAACTTCGGTTCGTGGTGGATTTTCAATTAAGAAACTTCTTACCCAAGAGACATGCTTACCTCAGAGATTAGTTCCGACGTTTCAACAAAACTCGGGAATAATCTCTGATTATAACTTTTAAATAATCTCTCCGATAAAAAAATTCTAACATGTTGACTTGTGTGTGTTAAAAGGTGAGGCTCGGATACTGATACAGTCGAAACCAAGCATATGCGTAAGACCCTCCCCACCATGTCGAGCTCCTCTGAGTCCTAGGGGTAGTAGGCAAGTTAGGCCTTGTATAGTAGTTCCAAGACCTCCTCGTGGAGATCGGTGCTCTCCGTCCAACAACTAGCAACGTTGAATATGAACTTACACACTCGATTCCACAAAGACTTTCAGAGAAGCCCACCACGGAGTCTGCCAAAGCTTAATTATGACATTTTTCTTATTATTTATTTCAAAAATCATGTATACATGGTAAATAATAATAAGACGATGCATGCTACTAGAGATTAGATAGTTACTTGTAAAATTCTTGCACCCGTGTGATTGTTTGTAGTAAAAATTATATGTATAGTCACATATTAGCCATGAAAAAATACACAAAAAACCAATATAATCACACACAAATCTATAATCATGAAAATTAGTCATTGATTCCCCAACTTTCAATAGCTAATATGTGAAAAATACACAAAAAAACCAATATAATCACACACAATGACTAATTTTTCATGATTATAGATTCGTGAAACTATATTAATTTCTCATATATTTTTGATGGGTTTTTCGTGGTTTTTTCGACTTGTCACGAAAAATTCGTGGTTATTTCATAGTTATTCGAATATTTTTTTACTAATTTAAACAACCAAAACCACATCAAAACATATATTTGTCTGTGTAAATGAAATATGGAATATTGTGTCACTCACTAGGGAGGTCAAATATATAAGAAATAATTCAGACGTTGATTGTTGATTCTTTTATTTAAATATTTGTAAATAATTTTTTTGTTGCTCAATCAATTTCGCAGTTCAAAAGGAAGGAAAAAATTCCGACGTTGACATTTAACCATCTAATCTTGTGGTCCTCTCGCTTAGATTGTTTCTTAATTACCTGTTTTAAATCCATCAAACATTCATAGAATCATACACATGGAAAAGTAAGAAGCTGACTTCTCAAATAATGTTATAATAAAGGCTTTTGCCATAATCAATTAACGAAGTTGTAGTACAGTGATATGTATTCCCTCCTCTCACCCGGGTTCGATCATGGTCAACGGCGAATGTTTAAAAAAAAAAAATACTTACAAAATTAAAGACTATAGTTTTGGCTTCGCCCGGGTTCGAACCGGAGACCTTCAGTGTGTTAGACTGACGTGATAACCAACTACACCACGAAACCATTTTGTAATTGATATTAAGAGAACAAAAGTATGAGAGTAGCTGCGTGATGCTACTAACTTATGCTAAGGAGAAGAGAAGGTATTGCTAGCATCTTGCTGTTTGCTTATCGAATTTCTTTTGATTCAACAACTATTAATATTGATTCGATTCATTCTTTTGGTTATGAAAGTTGATGTCAGCTCATCGGTCTTTAATAACGGTTGTTCTTCTCAACATTACAAATTTACAACTCAGAAATTAACTGAGACCGCTACTATAATATCTGCCCTTCTCTGCTTCGATCTCCGCTACAATAGAATAGATTTAAGCTTCTTCTAGCTGCCTCGGGCCATTGAATTTAACATAACTAATGCAACTATACAGGCATCTGTTCATAAACCGGCCCTATATCGCTGATGTACAAAACCGCGTTTTTGTAGAAAACAAGAAGTCTTCGAAATTTGACACTTCAGATTTATTTATTCACTAAAAGTTTGATTTTGTTTCTACAAATTAGTAACGATATACCGTTCACAACAAACAGATGTAGCTATTTACAAATGGAAAATTTATCTCGAGACACATATATGATAACAACAAACGTTGAAAAGTTTAAGCTAGACTATATATTACAGCTAGGTCTTTTTAACATCCCATAAGTTTAACATCCATATATATTACAGCTAGGTCTTTTTCTTTGTACATAGTGTCATGGTGACTGCACTGACTGGGATGAGTGGGTAACTCGTATGTGTTACGATAACAACAAAAGACGATTGGCCAATCGTACGAGGATCTGATGAGCATTTGGTTATAAGAACTATTTAGTTTTGCATCTGCTGTTGTTAGGGTAATACTTTTTTTTTTTTTTTTTGTAAAAGAGGACTTTTGATTAGTAAAATAATATAATAACACTTAACCAAAAACAAAAGACGAACGTACGGTTAATCCTACAAATATATTAGAACCTACAAAGTCTCGCATGCGTAATTTCCGAGGTAGGTTCATACAATTGAAATTGAGTTAAGTCTTTTATTTGTTAATTAAGAATATGTTGCATTGTGCTGATGTACAAAACCGTGTTTTGTAGAAAACAAGAAATCGTTGAAGTTTGAATCCAGATCTGTTTGAATCATACCTTTTTTATATATTTTGGACTTCCTTCACTCTATATATATGTATGTACGTATATCTTACTGGTCCGGCAAGTGAAAGAGAAAAAATGATAATGAAGAAAACAAAAAAAAAAATTCTTCTTCTAAGTTTGCTTCATATACTTCTATGTCTATCCTTTCAGGTTCATGTCGCAGAGGCTAGACTCCGTCACCTAGGTCAGTCTCTTCTTATCCCAAAAATCTCGGTCACATTAAAAATTTAAATAACATTTTTGAATGGTTGCAGCTTGGGCGATTAGTTCGCCCCAATAATAAAATGGTTTAATTAGTTTACAAACGGGTTAGTTTGTCTCAAACATTCAAAACATAATAAGTAACTATTTAAAAAATAAAAAGATAATCTCTAAATTTTTTTTAAAAAAGAACTTTTTGAATAATAATAATAGTCTCTTCGGTGTTTTTTGTTTTAACATATTATTGACTCCCGTGTGTTAAAAGGTAAGGCCGCAATGATATGCACAAGACCTCCACCACCATGTGGAGATACTCCTTCGACAAGTGGATCTACGGGAAACAAAGACAAGCCTTGTAAAACCATTCCAAGACCTCCTCCTCCTAGTTATCACTGCTCTCTGCACAAGGGCTAGCGACGTTGGATACTTGGATATGAATTTATACACTTAGATTCACCAAAATTATTTGCTCCCTATGATGATGTAGTTTTCGTTTAATTATGACCCTTTTTATATCTTTTGTTTCAAATAATCATGTATATATTGTAAGGAAATAAGAAATAATAATAACGAAATTTTTTTGCATGCACCCGTATGATTGTTTTAAACAACCAAAACCATATATGCATGGGTCAAAGGCGTAAACTCGCCACGGTCCCAAATTCGATTTCACTATGTGCAAACTATGCGTGTGGGTCACTTGAACTTCCGTTCATGGTTGATTTATAAGAAACTTCTTATCAAGAGACATGGTTACCTACCTCAGAGATTAGTCCCGAAGCTTCCGCAAAACTCGGACACTAATTACAAAAATGTTCTCTGATTACAACTTTTAAATAATCTCTCCGGTAAGTTTTTCCTAACATAGTGACTTGTGTGTGTTAAAAGGTGGTGAGGCTCGGATACTGATACAGTCGAAACCAAGCATATGCGTAAGGCCCTCCCCAGTCCCCACCATGTCGAGCTCCTCTGAGTCCTAAGAGTAGTCGACCAATTAAGCCTTGTATAATAGTTCCAAGACCTCCTCGTGGAGATCGGTGCTCTCCGCCCAACAACTAGCAACGTTGAATATGAACATACACACTCGATTCCACAAAAGACTTTCAGAGAAGCTCACCACCGAAATAATACCGATTATTATTTAGTAACCATATATTATTATATTTTGCGGTCTGTGCCAAAGCTATCGCTTAATTAGGACCTTTTTCTTAATCATTATTTCTTTCAAAAAAATCATGTATACATACATGGTAAAATTCTTGCACCCGTGTGATTGTTTTGAACAACCAAAACCATACATGCATATGCAACCTCAGAACATATATTTGTCTGTGTAAATGTAATTTTTTTGTTTTTTTTGAACATTTGTAAAATTTATTGAGATGGAATATCGTGTCGTGACTCACAAGGGAGGTCAAATATAATTCCGACGTTGATTGTTGGTTCATTTAAATAATTTTTTCGTTGGTCAATCAATTTTCACAGTTGAAAAGAAAAAAAAAATTCCGACGTTGACAGTTAACCATTTGATCTTGTGGTCCTCTCGCGTTAGATGGTTTCTTAATTACCTGTTTTTAAATTCATCAAACATTCATCCATTCATAGACATGGAAAAGTAAAGTTGACTTCTTCTCAAATAATGTTATAAAGATGCTTAATTTGATATAATGCATGGCTTTTGCCGTATGTATTATACCGCCTGTCACCCGGGTTCGACCTTGGGCAACGGCGAATGTTTCTAAAAAAAAAATCTTATATAAGATTAGAGAAAACAGTATTGGCTTCGCCCGGGTTCGAACCGGAGACCTTCAGTGTGTTAGACTGACGTGATAACCAACTACACCACGAAACCATTTTGTGATTGAGTTACATATAGAACAAAAGTATGAAAGTAGTTTGGTTCAGTGGATCTGAGGACTGATGCTATAACTAACTTATGCCCAAGGAGAAGAGAAGGTATTGCTAGCATCTTGCTGTTTGCTTATCGAATTTCTTTTGATTCAACAACTATTAATATTGATTCGATGCATTCTTTTGGTTATGAAAGTTGATGTCAGCTCATCGGTCTTTAATAACGGTTGTTCTTCTCTCTTCATGTTAAGTTCGTTTAATTACTACATACAAGTAAATGGAGATGCAACGATGACCAAAAAAATTAAAGGAAGATTTCAGAATATCATGAAACATTCCGCATCAATGAATACATAACCAGAAACACAAAATGCCATAACCATGAACAGCTATATTTTCATGGCAAAATATTGGTAGTAGCCCTGTTCGTTTGCCTGACGCCTGCGGCTGGTCCTGCGACCAGCCGCAGCGTTTGGTCGCATTGATGTTCGTTACGCAGCCGCGCGTCTTGTCGCAGCGTCTGGTCGTAGGTTTGTTCGTACGATAGACGCGCGGTTGGTCGCAGCGTCTGATCGCATGTCTGTTCGTTTATCAGACGCTGCGTCCTGCGATAAGTTTTTTTTTTTTTTTTTTTTAAATTCAAATTTTAGTTTTTATACATTTGTAATTTTTATAGTTTGAATATATTATACAGTATTCATGATAATTGTTTTATTTTTAGTTAATAATCATAGTAATCATTTTTTATTACACTAAAATAAGAAATCAAATCATAAAAACTAAATTAAGCAAAATAAGTAACAAAATCATAAAAATTAAATTAAGCAAAAATAAAAAATCAAGTCATAAAAACTAAATTAAGCAAAAATAAGAAAAACCATAATAATAACTTTTGATTACACAAAATAAAAAAAACTAAATTAAACAAAAATAATAACCAAACCATTAACTAAAAAATCTAATACGGTAATCTACGTCTTCTATCGAATTCATTTGTGATGTTGTCACGCAAAGCTTCCATAGCCCTATCACCGGTAGGCTCATACGGAATATGTCCACCATGATCATCATCACTACCATTACCATCATCTACTTCTTCTCCTTCTTCTTCTTCATCACCATGAGCACGATATTCTTCTGTGTTTTGCCAACGTAAAAAATCAGAATCCTCCCGATGTGAATCACGTATGAAGTTGTGTAGTGCCATTGTTGCAGTTACAAGCTTAATCCACTTAGTCAAACCATACTTTGGATGCTTACGATCTAAAATTCTCCATTTTCCTTTCCATACTCCAAATGTTCGCTCAATCACGGAACGCAGACCCGAATGTTTTCTGTTAAACAACTCCCAACTGTTTGTTGGTGGTCCTCCTCTAGCAAATTGATCAAGATGATATCTTATCCTCCGATACGGACCTAAATACCCTGTCCTGGTGGGATATCCGGAGCAACAGTTTAACGTGAGCTAAATCAAACACATATAACATGAGCTAAAGCAAAGATCTCTGCAAACAATGTGTCATTAAAAAAGTTTAGCAAAGAAGAATGGAAACTGAAACAAAACAGAACTATCAACAGAGCTCTAGAGCTACCACTCCTAATCCCAAGCCAATCTTAGACCAACCTAGAGCTATCAACAAAGCTCTAGAGCTACCACGAATCTCAGCAAAAAAGCAAATATGAATTATAATTCTATGTAATGATCGTGCATTATAATATGCATCAGAACAAAACAAGATGACCCATTTGAGTATAGGCTCAGAGACACACACACAAATATGCATCAAGATGTATAGCTTACAGTTCCATGAGACAAAACAGAGAAGTTGCAAAACACGTAAACAATTCAAAGACAAAGTAATTGAAACACAGAGAAATCGAAATCAGATTGAAACACAGAGAAACGAAATCAGATTGATGAATCAAAGGCAAACACACAAAACCCACATCACTGAGACAATAGAGAAAACGAAAATACCCAAACCTGAGAAGAGAGCTATCGACGAAGAGAATAAGCAAAGGAATCGGCGAAGAGAAGAAGAAAAGGAAGAGGCGAAGAGAAGAAGAAAAGGAAGAGGCGAAGAGAAGAGTTCGGTGAAGAGAAGAGAGTTCGGCGAAGAGAAGAGGCGAAGAGAAAAGACGAGGAGAAGAGAAGCGTTTGCTTTTAGAGTAAATGGCATTTTTTGTAAATAGCAAAAATTAACAAGAGTATTTTGTCTTTTTACAGATTAATCGCAATATTTTATGACGCACCGCTGAATTTCTCCGGCGGCCAATACTCGGTCATTAAAAATACTCGGTCATGAGCAATATCTATTAGAGAAAAAAAAACTAATTAATTTTATACGAATATAATATTAGTTTTCAGATGATGTTAAAATTTGGACCATAAATTAAAAAAAAAAAATTGGACTCTAAAATAAGAAAAAAAAATTATGGATCATGTGCACTGCCCTTTTGGCATATGCCAAGAACCGCGCCTGGCCGTTTACAACAAACAGACCTACGATGAACGGTTTAACCTAAAATATTTCAAAACTCTAAAAGTCTTGCATCCGTAATTACCCAGCTAGATTCATGCAACTGAATTGTAGTCAAGTCTTTAATTTGAATATTCAGAAGATAATACAAAACCGCGTTCTTGAAGAAAACAAGAAGTCGTAAAATACTTCAACTTTGTTTATTCACTAAACGGTTGATTTTGTTTGCTTCAATCTATATATATACCCACTACTGGTCGAGACGTGAGAGAAGAACAACAAAACAATGACAATGAAGAAAACAACACAAGCGTTTCTTCTTCTAAGTTTGGTTCATATACTTCTTCTATGTGTATCTCTACAGGTTGGTGTGACAGAGGCTAGATTCCGTCACATGGGTCAGTCTCTTTTTACTCCGTGTGGAGCTCCTCCTTCTCGTGGGAGAGGATCAGGAAACTCGGGCAGGAGACGATCAGGAGGCTCTTGTAGACTCGTTCCTCCAAGACCTCCTCGTCTACCTTAATTCGTCCTCTCGCTACAAGAGTTAGGCTATATGAACTTATACATTCGACTCCACAAAGACTTTCCCCACCACGGATGTAATGTAATTCCAATCATTATTTAGTAACCATATACTGTATATTATAAGGATAAAAAAATTTATTTGCACGATGTGACAACGCTATCATATTATTTCTTTCAAAAAATCATGTATACAAAAAGAATAATAATAATAATAACGATAATGTATGCTATGACTGTTTTAAACTTTTAAACAACCAAAACCGTATATTCACCATTATAAGATGTGGAATTTCTTGAGATGGAGCCTAAAGGAAAATGTTTGGGATATGGTTCAGACGGTAACATTTAACCACACTTCGATCTTATATTGTCCTCTCATCTTGATCTTTTCTTTATTTATCTGTTTATATTGTTCAAACATACAAGTATCATAAACATGTGTCTATAGGCAGGATGATGTGACCAGAATGAGAATCGAAAGGGCTCGTGAAATATAATGGACTATGTACAAAGCAGAGTAGAGTTTTTAGCGTTTTCACCCATTTATCAAATTGCAATCACTAGAAGTAGGCAAACTCTTGAAACAAGTGTGACAGAGACTGAGATTTATAATATCATCTGTCAATAAACATTATTGTTATTGTAATATAATCAATATTAAAAACATTTCTAACACCTATTAATGAATTTTAGAGGCGAGGATAGCGAGAGCGGCCTTTCTTCTTCAAGAACTCTGGGATCTCTATGGAACTGCCTTCAGTGAAAGATGAAGAAGGACGTCTTGTTACTCCCATTGTTGCATCTGCTTGTGTCGCCTGCGTTTTCATATAAAGTGTTTGGAGAGATTGTAAGAATCGAGTATTTTGTGTATGTCAAGGGAGACAAAGTGAATACCTGAAGTGGCCTCCCTTCTCCTTCTTCTTGGCGTTTGAAGCCGGTTGCTATTAGGGTAATACTTATCTGACAACAAGAAAGAAAAGGTTAAAAAAAATTCAGCAATTTGGATATAGAGCTCATATGTGAGACGAGGATCAGAGAAAGAAGATGACTTACTTGACCACTAAAGGATGGATCTACCACAGCGCCAAATATAAGATTGGCTGTTGGATCAACAAGGTCATAGATCACTTCCGCAGCAGCATTTACCTACAAATCGTGTTTCCGAGAATCAAAATAGAGCAATAAACCATTATAAATTTTATGGACTGAAGCAAAAATAGGCTTTGCTCTGAGAGTTGTCTAGGGAAGAAGCCAAGTGCGTTCTAGGACAAGTAGAGGGAGAGAGAAAGACCTCGAACAATGTTAAGTCAGTTCCACCGGTTATGTTCCAAACAATTCCAGTGGCTCTCTCAATGCCAATATCTAACAAAGGTGATTGGATCGCGTTTAATGCAGCATCTCTTGCTCGAGTCTTTCCTGCTCAAATAACAGTACAGCATGAAAAAAGTACGCATGATGATGATGCAACCAGAACATTGCATCAAAGTAGTTCTAAGTTTAAGCTTTTCTTTGATATATCACAATGCACATATAGTAGTAAGGTTACATGGACTATCATATGGTAATTTTCAGTATACCAAACATTATTAGACTGGTTCCTTTGTCATGGTTAAAGAGTACCAAATCTTAAGTCCGATTAATCTACTCAACTACATTTGTCATACCAATTCTCAGTAAAACCTTATCATTTTAGTTAACAAACATATGCATATAGCGTCCTATGCTACTAACGGGGTTCCTTAACCTTCCTTCAATTGTTACCGTGCAGCAAATAGAGCCTATCTACAAACATTCTCAAATCTTAAAAGAACACTCTACTCTTACCTGTTGCAGTTCCTATTCCCATCAGTGAAGAACCTGCATTTGCCATTATAGCCCTCACGTCAGCAAAATCCACGTTGACCAATCCAGGAATCTGCAATGCAAGGAAAAAAGCTACATCTGTTAAACATTTCCAATATAGACAATGATTCCCATCGAGAATAAACACATTAACAAAGCCCTACCGTGATAATATCCGATATCCCACGGACTCCTTGACGAAGTATATCATCGGCCAGGTTAAATGCCTCTGTAACCGGAGTAGACATAGAGACTGCTGTGAGCAACTTGTCGTTTGGAATAACAATGAGAGTATCAACATTATCCCTGAGAGCTGCAATCCCTTCCTGAGCCTGGACTGTTCTTCTCCGTCCCTCGAAGGAGAAAGGCGTTGTGACTATACCAACCGTCAATATACCCATCGCTTTTGCAACTCCTGCTATTATCGGAGCCCCTCCCGTCCCAGTTCCACCACCCATTCCAGCCTAGAACAATAGAGAAACCAAACACCAAAATTTCATATAAATGGATTCAGTTGATATTGCAATCAAGCGCGTCTGATTAATAAAACTTCTCATTTGTAATCTATACTATTCCATAGAAAGAAGCATAATAGTGAAAAAGAAGTGAAAGGAATAGTGATAGATAGACATACTGTGACAAAAACCATATCTGAACCATAAAGTGCTTCCTCGATAGCTTCTTTGCTTTCTCTAGCAGCATTCATTCCAATCTCTGGATTACCTCCAGCACCTAAACCCCTAGTCAACTCCTTACCAATCTGTAACCTATTGTCCGGGAAAACCGGAGACATTCTCATCGCCTGNGATTTCCACTGGAATCAGATTACTTCAACCACATCAACAACAGTTCAACAGTAACTTCCTCTTAAATCATCACAAAAAACCACCTTTACAACGTTCTCAGCTATCACACCACGTGAACACTCTAGGTTTTTTTCGCGTTAGGCTAGTTCGCTAATGACCATGAAAGATGAACAATCTATCAATATTCTGAAAGCGAAAGAGAAGGGAATCAAAATATAACGAGAAGCGAGAAGAGAGTATAGATCAAGAAACAGGCGTACGAAATCAATCCACGGTGCTCTTCTCCTCCGTCGGCTAAAGACACCACAAGATTAGAGCAAGCTCTAGTGGCCCACAAAACGAATGCCGCAGCGAGCACGAACCTAGCCGGACCTGCACCTTGTGGCACGAACAATGACACCGCCGAGAGAATCACAACGGGAAGCAGAGAGTAACCCACTAAGCTCGTACAAGTATGAAGATTAAGATTCCCGTTTCGACCAGCAAGCATGTTGAAGACGATGTACAAGAAGATCTGTCTCTTATACACATCTAGATGTGTATAAGAGACAGGAGTCAAACAGGGAGAAACATAAGTTGCCATTTTGAGACCACAGAACCAAGAAAGATCTTAAAAACTCCAATATCACTGCCGTGTTTTTTTTTTTTTTTGTTTGGGCTAACAAAGACCTGTTCAAGAGGAAGAACAATAAGTCAACCCCAAAGTCCTTAACCAAGACCAAAAAGTGGGCATTTGCATTCTACTAAAGTAGTATAATCGAAACCCAGCTGCATTTAGGTCTATAGCCTAAAACTAGAAGCTAGGATTACTTGTACGAACAATCAGATTTTAAGAGAGTAGAAAGATAAATGAAGCGATTCAATGTCCCTTTTGTTTATCGAATCGAAAACAAAAAAAAAGCAAAATCAAAATAGCGTCTAAGAAACAATGCTTTCGATTAAAAAGGCTCCCGAAGAGCATCAATTTTGAATCGAAAGGATACAATTTGCGCGCCGTGATATTATGAAGTAACAGAATTGAAGATCAGAATTTTGCGAATACTGACTCGGGAAACAAAAGGTAAGACACTTTGATGATTGGCGAAAAACAAGGTCCAGTGAAAAAAAATCGAAAAGTGAGAAATTGCGGAAGAAATGCATTAACATATGTAGAAGATGAAGAGAGAACCTGGAGTACTAGTAGCAGCAGAAGATTTCGAGCTACAAAGAAAGAAAATGTGAAGGGAAAAAAAAAAGATGGAAAAGCAAAAGAAATGGAGAGGGTTTTTGGTGTTTTCTGGGCTTAGAATCTCTTTCTCGATCACATAAAATGTGGATTAAGAACTTTGATTTTGCTCTAAATGTTTCAGTAAATTCATCTGTGAAGTTGGCAAATGAGAAAAACGTTGGTCGACGAGAAGAAACAAAAATAAAAAGGTTTAAGAGAGATATGGACCTAAACGTTCTCTTAAAGCCCATATCATCTTGAGACAATTGGGTAAACAACCCAAATTTTAACTTAGAAAAATCACATATTCGGCTCAAACAGAAAACTAATTTGCCATCAAATCAGACGTGTTTATCCCTACGTGCCCTGTCCATCTTCAATCTCTTTTTTTTTTTTTTGGAAGTCTAGAGAGAGAACAAAAACTCAGATTGATTCTGAAATCCATCACCGGCGCGTGGAGTGTTCTCGTCGGATTAGTCAAAGTGAAGAAGAGAAGTTGGTTTCTGGTGTTCTGCTGTCTAAGTTTTTTGTTTCCATCTCCGGCGATCTGATTTAGTGAGATTCGGTGTAGAGTTTTTTATTTTGTGATCAGTGGATTAAATGGTGAAGGAAACAGAGTACTACGATGTGCTCGGCGTTACCCCAACTGCTACGGAGGCTGAGATCTTCGTTCGCCACCGTCGACGTTTCCTTTGTCACCGTCAACGTTCCATAACTATTTCATATTTTAATTTTATTCTATAAATAAATATATATATATGTACAAATCGTATTAGACATTTACATATATACATATCTATTCCATAATTCAATATTACTCCATAAATATATATCTACACATACTTATCATGTTAGACATCTACATATATACAAATATAAAGAAATAATATTTTATTTAGATATCTACAAATTAAATTATATAACTAATTTATATGATAATAATACTATATCAAAATATAAAAATATATATGATATTGTAAATGTATATATGTATAATAATTGACAGGTTGTCGTCACATTAATGACAAACTATACGCGCATACATGATGGTACGAATCGTAATTTTGTTGTTAAAAAATCGATCCCTTGGTATCCTTATGTCGATTTCTAATACCAAAACCTGTCATAGCTAAATTCCTAATTCTTTTTCTACATTTAGCTATACACCAAATTGACCCTATCATCTTTTGGGCCTTAAAGACATGAAAAGTGGTGATACTATTTATGATCTTAACCAGATTGTATTTCTTTGTGTTCTTTTATGTTTGGCGTTAAGTTCGATTTGAGTCAAATCAATGTTCTGGTGAAAATTACAAATCAATTTAGAGGGCGTTTCACATTTTATGCTTTTTGTTTCATGTCTTCCAGTTTTGTAGAACACACCATGCAACAACAAAAGCCAACATGACTGTCATTTTTTCTTTCTCACCATGAGTGTAACAAGGCAGTGGCACCATCTCAAGTCTCGATTGCTTGTTTGTGATTTACAGAACATTTATGGTGAAACAACCAAGTGTAAGCGTCCCGCAGTATCTAAAAACAATGCCGGGCCAAAACGCATCATCATATACACTGATCAACTTGAGCAATTGCTCTCATTACAATTTGAATTAGTCCAAAGTTCACTTCTCTATACTTCCCCCGAAACCTCAACAACATTTGCAAGCCAACACTAGTATCTTTCTCCAACTGCTACGTTCGATGGCTAAAAAAAGTTTCTTCTCTTACTCTACTTTCTCGCCTATAGAACAATGCCAAGCCAAAATCACTCATATTTCCCACTACTTATCATCGTAGTTGAAGCAACATAAGTGCTAGATGTATACTATCTTCCAAATCAACAAAAAAAACATTAAGAGCAAATCTACACCAACACTACATTAATTCTACACATGCTCAAATTCATGCCAAGAAGCTGTAAAAGAGAAACATAAAATGATGAATACAGCACAAAAGTTTCAAGATTTCCACTGGAATCAGATTACTTCAACCACATCAACAACAATTCAACAGTAACTTCCTCTAAAATCATCACACAAAAAAAAACCTTTACAACGTTCTCAGGCTCTCAGCTATCACACCACATGAACACTTAAGGTTTTTTTCGCGTTAGGCTAGTTCGCTAATGACCATCAAAGACGAACAATCTATCAATGTTCTGAAAGCGAAAGAGAAGGGAATCAAAATATAACGAGAAGCGAGAAGAGAGTATAGATCAAGAAACAGGCGTACGAAATCAATCCACGGTGCTCTTCTCCTCCGTCGGCTAAAGACACCACAAGATTAGAGCAAGCTCTAGTGGCCCACAAAACGAATGCCGCAGCGAGCACGAACCTAGCCGGACCTGCACCTTGTGGCACGAACAATGACACCGCCGAGAGAATCACAACGGGAAGCAGAGAGTAACCCACTAAGCTCGTACAAGTATGAAGATTAAGATTCCCGTTTCGACCAGCAAGCATGTTGAAGACGATGTACAAGAAGATAGAGGAAACAACGACCCAACCGAGTATGACACCGAACTGGATCTTCCCAGCGAGCAATTGAAACAAGCAAAGCGCAAGGTACAGGAAGATCGGTCCAGAGAGATCTGAATCCTTGTGAACAGTCTGATTAATCCGGAAAGGATTGAGAATCGACCTAGTTTTCTTCCAGATTTGATCCGGATGGATACCGAGCTCGTCGAGTAGAGGCTCCTCGTCTTCGAACGAAGCAGAGATTCCACCGCCGAAAGATGAAGAGGAGGCGATTGTTTCGCCGAATGGCCCAGCCTGCGTCGCGGAGGATGCTGCAGCGGCGGATCCGATGTCAAACGACATGAATGGGATGGAGGATGAAGCGGAAGGACGAGGCGGTTGGTAAGGAGCTGTGGGGGCTCGGCGTTGCTGGACATTTGCTCCGGCCGGAGATCCGCCGGAGGGGAAAACTACTGGCGGAACTGCGAAATCCCTTGTCATCTTCAAAAAAATCGTCGAGATCTCTGATTCAGACGTTGAAATCAAAAAAGGGATTTAATGTTACTGCACTCAGATCAATTTTTTTTTATTTTTTTCCACAAACTTATATATTAATCAATTTGAACGTGACAAAATGAGGAAATTTGGTAAATAACCAAAAAAAAATAATTTGGATAGTTTGTATGTTATTTTATTTTTTGGTTATTCACTAAAATCATCCTACACATAATTTTTATATCGCATTCTTCGTGAGGGCATTTTCGATAATTCAAAGGGAAGGAAATGCAATTCCGTCTTTCTCCATACAACAAATTTTGACTGACTGAATAGGAGAAATCTTGGGAAGTTCTTCGCTGCCAGACATCCAACACTATGAGACCTTCATGCTTTCTTGGTGCGACACCCAATAATATGCAATCAATGATTTCACGATAATTTAGAAATTTCTTTTTCGATCTTATGATTATTTCAAAATTTTGATATTAGATTCTAAGCACTTTTTTTTTATCAAATAACTGCAATTAAAACAAACATAAGCGGGTTAACCGGTCCCAACCGGTACAACTTTTAGCGATTGTTTTGCCAAACCATCAGCTAGAGTATTCTTTGATTTTGGGATAAAATTTGTTGTATGGAACGTATTAGTGGTGATCATGGTTCATGAACAATTCAATGTAATCCGAATTCATGTGAATTTATTGATGATATCGTCTTTGATTCATGAACAATACAATGGAATCCAAATTCATGTGAATTTGATGGTGATATCTTCCTTGAAATACTGTTTTTGTCGTTAAATTTCTGAAACTTATTGATAATCCAAAGTTACATTCATCAATGTCTTATAACACACATATATATATATGTAAAGCTCTTACTATAAAAATTAAAACCTAATAATATAGATTTAGATGGGTTTCTCCAATGATAATTTTTTGGGTTTTATGTGTGCTCTAATACTTTCCGCAAACTTGACGTCGAGTGAAGCAATGTACCAAATTTAAAAGCGCAAATGACTATTTCAGAATCTTGATATTAGATTCTAAGCATTGAATTCATAATTTATGTGAATTTGTTTCTCGAACTCATTGATGATCATGTCATGAACAA
The DNA here is from genome assembly GCA_020283515.1 of Alliaria petiolata. NCBI lineage: Eukaryota > Viridiplantae > Streptophyta > Magnoliopsida > Brassicales > Brassicaceae > Alliaria > Alliaria petiolata. Next base: position 109,047,915 of record JAHZTW010000002.1, on the reverse strand, counting down.
TACAATGGAATCTGAATTCATGTGAATTTGTTGATGATATCGTTTTTAAAATTCTGTTTTTGTAGTTAATTCTCTGAAATTGATTATTGATAATTATGATTCAAACAATAATCAGGTCTTTTGCTGTCAAAAAATGATGTCTTTTGCTTTTTTGGAAGGAAAAATTGAAAATATCTCCAGCTTGCCAGCAGAATTCGACGTGAACAAAGAAGAGTCCAAGCCATCGATGGTTATAGATCCTTAAGTCAAGGCAAATGTGTTTATTGGTTCAAGCTGCTCCAAAAGTTCGTAGAAAGATATTCAGTGATATTGTTTGATAACTAGGAGAAAACAGTGTTTGCCGCAACAGTAAATACTTAAACACTCTTGTATTTTTCTAAACATTGTTTTATCTTACACAATTTTATTATTTTATCGTATAAGGATAAGATACTACATATGGACTTTGTTTCTATTGAGGGAATAGATGTGAAACAAAACCTCATTCTTACTAATGATAAAGATGTGTTTCCAGAAGATACTACATTCTCAATTTCAATGTCAATTGGATGTGAGTTAACGTTGGTGTGATTTTGATTTTTCAGGTTGCTACCTTAACTCATGAACGTGGTCGGGGTTGAGAAGGTTTGATGCTCCATAGATCATGCCAGATCCAGAAAACAAGCTAGAAATGTTTTAAATTAAAGATGTTGGAGATAGCTCAGAGACCAATATCAGTAACAAGACAAACTCAATGGACTCGACTGCAGGCAATTGACATTAATAACAACCTATGTCTCTTTAAACAATTCTCTGATACTGTCTTTGATAAATGATGCTAGGATTGAATGGATTTGTGAATATGATTTAGAAAAAGTTGAAATGAATTATTATTATTTTTATCAATTTTCTTTTCACTTCGAAATATTCAGACTTGTAATTTTGGAGTTAAATGAGCTTTTATGAGCTTCAGTTTTTTTTTCTCCTCTTTAACTAATAGGCACAAACTAAATGGATTCAAAAAATTTCTCCTCTTTAACTAATAGGCACAAACTAAATGGATTCAAAAAAATTCTCCTCTTTAACTAAGAAACACACCATTATGTATGTTGAACGGAAAGACTTGTATAGAGATGCCCCACAAAGTAAAAGTGGGCTTGTCCCATTCATAACCTAAATGTGAAACAATTTATAAACCCAAAATCAAGGCCTCAAATGTTATTAGAGATAAACAAGCGTGCAAATGTTGTTCATTCCATATTCTACTAGCATCACATTTGTGAAAAACTTTGAGATACAAACTCTCCAATCCGGTATTGTTTATCATATCCTGTTTTTCTTAATGATGTTTTCCAAACTTGCAAATACACTCCAAAGAGTAACGTTAGAAAAGAACAAATTCAAAAATATAATTGCATAAGTTGAGGGTCAAAGATATACATCCTAACTCAAACCCTATAACATATATTGTCCGCGTATAATATCTAGGTCTCATATAAATAAGAATCGAGAAGAATAATGATTATAGAAATTGAAAACCTGTCCATGCATAATTAATTCTGACGTTAGATGATGATGCCTTGCATGGTCTTTCAAAGAGATGTGGTGTAATAATAAATCGGACATCTCTAATATTGAGATTTCAAAGTTACTTCGAGTTTGTTGCCACGGTAAAACCCTCTTGCAAATTAAACATTGTTTCGTCTTATACCGTCGTATACCGTTTTATTAATTTATTATATTCAGGATAAAGATATTACCAGTGGGCTATGTTTTATCGGGGAGTAGATATCGAGCATAATCTCATCCTTGCTAACAAGATAAATGTGAGAAAGACATGTGGCCAAGCATACGGCCTGTTTCCAAAAGGTAATTATTCTCAATTTCAATATCAATTTGTTTGAGTTAAAATTTGTTTGATTTTGATTTTCAGAATGCTTCCTTGACTCATCAAGAGGAGGGCTGAGAAGGCTTGATGCCCCAGAGGTCGATCCAAATCCAATGGACATGTTAGAGATGTATGACGAGTAGACGCACATGACGTGCAAACAAGGAAAATAAGTAAGACTTCGTTCGTTTTTGCATCCAGATAATGTATCTCGATGCAAATGCTCGAACACTTTAGAATCGTATCTGGATGCTGCATCTGAATGTTAAATCTAAAAAATCTAAAAAATTTAGATATTTGAGATCTTAGAAAAAGTAGAGTTTGAATGCAATTTTTGCATCTCAAAAATGAAAAGATTAAAATATCCTTTTATGATAAAAACCTAACTAAAGTTATGTTTATTATTCTTATTACATACTAATATTTTATATTTATTATTTTTGCAAATTGTAATTCCATCAATACCGCAAAATCACGTTTTCTCGTCAAAACCGTAAATTCGTATTTTCTTGCCAAAACCGTAGAATTGCGTTTTTTCTACCAAAATTGCAAAATTACGTTTTCCGCCAAACCCGTAAAATCGTGTTTTTTCGCCAAAATCGCAAAATCGCGTTTTTCCGAAAAAAAAAAACGATTTCTAGCAAAAAAAATACAAAAAAAAGTTGACCAATCGTGCGCTGACACCTGGTAGAGAACCAATTCTTCTGTTTCTCTACGCAGAACCGATTCTCCTTTCCTCTCTCTGCCACATAATTTTTCTTTTTTTTAATTAATTGTAGAACCTTTACCAAGCTCACCAATAATAATGCTCTTAGGAAAACTCTATGTGAACTAAAAGGTCTTATTTTATTAGGTTTGGTTCATATCTTCTTAATTTTCTTTGATCATTTGATGATGGATTCGTGTGTTTGGTTTGGTTTTGTTGGGTATGGTTTACATTATGGGCTGATTACTGCTTATGGGCTCTTAATATTCTCTTAAACAAATCAATTATACATCCAACTCAAACCCTATAACATATATTGTCCTTATAATAATATCTAGGTCTCTCATAAATAAGAATAGAGAAGAATAATGATTATAGAAATTGAAAACCAGAGGTCCATGCATAATTAATTCTGACGTCAGATGATGATGCCTTGCATGGTCTTCCAAAGAGATTTGGGGTAATCATAAATCGGACATCTCTAATATTGAGATTTCAAAGTTGACTTCGAGTTTGCCTTGTTTTATGATATATGATGATGATTCATTTCGGCCAATTATATCATGATGGTTCTTGGCGTCAATCTAATTTTCACACAAACACTTGAGTACGATGCTGACATATTTCTTATTCTTCTTGTTATTTTTGTCTATCGCATTAATTTTTGATATGCAAAAATGATAGATTAATGAATGTAAAATAATAATAAGAATTGAAAAAATCAAAAGAGTGACAAACAAACCAAGCTAGATAAATTGTCTTTTATACTTCTTGCTAATTTACTATGCCTCTGTATTTATAAATATCTAGCCAATTGCATCTAAAGTATGTGTCTTGGTATTAAACACGGTAAAATCTAAAGCTCACCATCATGGAGGTTCTCGAAATTGGTATGTCCTTAATTATATCAAGTTTTTGTTTATGGACCTTTTATGAAGAGTTTGGTGTCGATATAAAAACGATTATAAGTAGAATTTGAAAATATTTTAAAAGTCTTAAATGGAAAGAAAAAAAAGTGAAATAGGATGAGTTGATGTTTAGGATGCAGGGAGTAGAAAAATAAGTCAATAAGACCAGAACTCGTAGTTACGTTTTCAAACGAAAATGAATAGTCCTTTGACTAATAATATATCGTGGGGGTGATGACGTCACATAGAATCCGAATGAAAAGCCCCTTGTCTCATCTCTCTGCACAGAGCCGCTTGAATGAATCGCATGACACCTTGTGCCCTCCTTTATTATTTTCTTCTTTTTCTCCAATTTCCCTAATAGTAAATGGTTGGGATTCCAAACGAAAATGGAAAAGTAATTAGTTTTAACATTAACAATCTTTCCTAATATTCTGCACAATTAATCCTAGTAAGAAAACTTATATACACACATTACACAAATTCATAAAAACTACACACATAAAAATTTGATACTGTAATAGATTTTACATAGCGATGAATTAATTAAAGAGTGAATGCCATTTGTCCTATATATATTATTATAAACTCCATATTTAAACACAAGAGCATACATGTGTAAATTGTAGATGACAAAGAATAAATAAAGTAGAGAGTAGCATCCAGGTGTGTTTAAATTTTTGAAAAAAAAAAAAGAATGTATTTCTACTCCATATCTCACATTCTCACGCGTTATTATTTGAAATAAACAGGTAACAAAAAAACCAAAAAACAAAATCTATAATCTTAGGTATAAACATTTACGGGAAAATTATTGGGGCATGCTATAGAATGGTACATACAAGTTGGTTAGAGGTTAAGAGCTAATATTCCGATATTATCCAATCCGAGTCTTTTTTTTTTTTTGCAATCCGAGTCTCTTTATTCAGTATTACTGTTGTTGAGGATAAATTATTTACGTCCTGACCCAAAAAAAAAGGATAAATTATTTACGTATAGGGAGAAATGTGACCAATATTATCAACAACTGCTTTGAACCATAATCATTCAAACGTTCAGATGCACATGGCCTAATAATTAAATCCATTCAATTTAGGATTGTTATGATAAAACTTTCGTCACGTGACTTGAATTTCCTACAACACACTGTAGTCTACACTACACTACTATTAAAGTTGTTTTCTTCCTCATTTCCTCTTGTATCCTTGAAATTATTAGTTTAACATAATTAAAATATAAGATCAGTTTGCTAAATTAGCATGCATTCAACGATTTGAAAATACCATGGACTGGTTAAATATTTTGTTTGGGCAAATGTTATGGTTAACTTTTATTATACTATATTCTGGGAGCACCTTAAGATGATGATATATCAAATATTGGATGATATTTTATTTAATTGTAGAAATGAATAAAATGTTCCCGTTGTATTTGAACTTTGATAAACTAATATGGATAGATATGCATTTAGACAATATTTGATAAATAGAGTAGAAGTACAATGTTAGTCCAAGAATCAACCATATCCTAAAGTCCCAGCCCCACACGAGAAAGATCTTTAATTAACATAGAAAATAGAAACAAAAGCGAAAATATGACTGAGAAGACTAACAGAGGGACACTGTCTTCTTATAATAAAACAGAATCTTCCTTCCACATTAAAAACTACTGGATACTACTACTACTATCTTGCTACATTACACCAAACAAAACAAAATAAAATAAAATAAATCCTTAGGTTGGATCTTTTTTTTCCTACGATTTCCAGATCTTTGCTCTTAACATCTCTTGATTTTAAATCATGATTGTCCAGAAGCAGAGCTTGATGAGCAGAGATTGTTGTCACTGTTTGATCCATCATGGTTCTTAGTCTTAGTCTTGGAGAGTTTCTGTTTGAGTTGAAACAAAAGCTGTTGATTCTCTTGATTCAGAAGCTCAGCTTTCTTCCTTAGCCTCTCATTCTCTTTCATTATGTAACAGTTTTCCACATACAGCTTCGAGTTTAGCCTCTCCATTGCTTGCTTTCTTTCTTCAAGAAAAAAAACAAAACAAAATTATTGTCATAAAAAAAGAGAGTAATAATAATATCAAAGCTAGCTTGTGTTATGATTACTGTTCATGTTAAATCATTACATCACACATGGGTTGTGCAGCTTCACACGTCGGATGTGAATTACATTAGGGAGAGTTATTTGTCGCATTTATTTCGTTTTCGTCCTAAAAATGTGAATTCTTTTTCTTCTTTTTAAGAAATCAATGATCAAAGAGAGAAGAACATGATTATAAATTCGTATGGAGGATAAAAAGATAAAGCTAAGAAAAGGAAAAAAAATGAAAGAAAAGAGATAAAAACAAGTAATCATGATGATATGCAGTAATTATAAATGTTTTAACCTCTCTGCTTTTATTTGTATTGACAGAAAGTAATGATTATTTTGAAACGCAACCAAGCGAGAAAAAAACAGAGTAAGCAACAAAACAAAGAACGCGAGTGATCGAATAAATACAAATTATAAAAGAAATCAAACCCTTTAGCAAAAAAAAAAAAAATTATTAAAGAAATCAATTGAGTTTTGAAACGTCAACAAATGAAGATAAAAAATATTTTGGTAAAGAAGAACAAAAAAAAAACTAACAATTTTATTTTTTTTCTTTCGGTTGCCTCTGTGTCAAAGAAAAGGATAAATATTAAAACTTTCCATCATTGAGGGAAAAAAAAAGGTTTATATATAAAAAAGGAAAGGAAATAACGGATTTGTCTTCACGTTGCGGGTATTATGTTTTGACGTTACTCATAGTTCTTGACTTAACGTATGCCCGCAAAAGGAATAGAAACAGAGCAAGAAAAGAAAAGCAGAAACAGAGGAGAAACCAAAGCAAGAAAACAGAACAGCGCAACGATAAAGAAACAGAGCAGAAACGTAGCACGAAAGAGAATCAGAAACAGAGGAAAAAAAAACAAAAAAAAAACAGATCATATAGAGAAGAATCCAGCTTCTGGTACATCATTTCTAGTGAGAGAACTCAGGTAAATCTTCTAGAAGATACTAAAAGAGAGATAGAAGAAAGGTTATACCTTTTGGGAAGGAGTGTTGAGAGGAAAGAGAGAGAGAGCGACGCTACTGTTGTGTGTGGAAGGTAGAGGGACAAAGAGAACAAAGTGAGACACTGTCTGTTATATAGATCCCCAAAAGCTAAAGGAAGAGAGAACCTTCTCTCTCTCCTGACACAACAATCATGCATTGTGTTGTGTTTATGCATAGATGGCGGCCGTGAGGGGAGAGAGAGAGAGAGAGAGAGGAGAGATGTGTGCATATTGCGTCATGTGAATGATGATGATTTTTTTATTAAAGAGAAAGAAGTTAGAGAGAGAGAAAGGGGTTTCTTGCTTTGCTTTGCTCTTGTTTCGAAATTGATCTCTAGGGATATTTTCGTAATTCTCAAAATATCCCTCTCGGCTCTTCATCGTATTGATCCTCGAAACGGAAGAAGATTCGTCGTGGGAAAAAAAAAACTAGCCCGGGGGTGTTTTCGTAATATGGAAGAAGTGGTCAGGGAAGGGCAATTTCGTCATTGTGTAAGGAATGAGAGGCTATGTAGTAGAAGGCCATCGACCTCTAAAGATTCGCAATGATGGTAAAGATTGGTTCGAACCATCATCCTTCATGATTCAATTTCAACCGTTTTGGACCATTTTTAAATGCTCTCTTTCCTTCTCTTATTCCCCGGTTTGCTCAATATTGGTTCTAAGTCAATATTACACTCAACCATAATTAAAAGCTTCAGATTGTTTTGAATACAAATCATTTAGTACCTCTTTCTAAATGTCTAAAACCTTTTTATAAACACAAAACTTGTGGTATTTTTTTTTGAATTTTTAAGATTTGCAGTCATTTTAAGAACGGCACATATTTTAATTACTTTTATTACACATTTGTAATGTAAATGTAACCGCTAAACATAAAAAAAAGGTAATGAAATAAATTTGTTAATAGCCTCTTCAACATGCACTTTTGGCAGCTCTGTACAATTCCCAAAATCTTTCTTCTTGGTTATTTAAACTTTTAATTGTTCCTCCTTGACTGTTTCATGTTTCCTTATGTAGATAAATATTGATTTAATTATGATGGGTGAAAAAAAAAAAGGAGAAAGAAATAATGAAGACGAAGAGTGTGTTTGGACTTATGAGCTCCAAAACCTACAAAAAAATAATCATGGATCATAAGTGTAGTAGAACGTGAAACATCATATAAACAGTGAGGTGTGTTGTTTTGGATGTATTTTATGATAATATTCTTTCCGTAAATTCACATGTATCCGTCTACAACTTGTTCGTCTGCCCATAAAACTACTTTAACTTGTTGTGTATATCTTGTACGGCTTCTTTTAACCTTTTTTCACGGAATAAATTCCAGTAATTGTATTTTTTCAAAAAGATTCGTAAATATGTTGATTCTAGAAGTTAATGAAACTGAAACACAATTACTAATTAGTATGTGTGTCTTGAAATGGAACTTGGCCGAGTGGGTGCACTTACTCACACCAAAGGCAATGATATTTAAAGTGAGGAGCTTGATATCGATTCATTTCTAGCTGGCTTGAATTTGTGAGATGGCGGTTTTGCCCCTCATTGGTTTTGTTTCTTCTCTCGTTAAATAAGGCTGGGGCATCAAACCTAAAGTTTGGTAATTCGGTTTGATGTCGGTTTATATATAAAAACAGCTGGTATTTTAGCTTTATAAACACATATTTTGCTCTGGAGAGTACATGTTTTACCAATCAAATTTTCAAATATGTAAATCCTTTAGCCAAAAAAAAAAAAATTTCAAATATGTAAAATATGTAAAATATTCAGTCTCTGGTCACACCTATATGTGATATGTGGAGGTGTTTGGTAGAGAAATATTGATCATAGTTCAGAGAAACCGCATTTCTCTTTTGTATAATTTTTAATTATTGTTTCTCCCCTTTTGTTAATCTAACCTTTTGTAATTTGGACTTTACTTCTTTTATTGATGTCTCCTCCACAAGGATTATAAAGTGCGTTCATATTAGACTGCATGCACACATTATCGTAGCACGTCTTAACTTTTAGACATAAATACAGAATGTTTTAATTTTAAAAAATGCGAGGGGAGATCTTGAACAAAGGACTATATTAGTATATATAAAGTGGACACTGATATAGTGCTGCTCTTTTGCAAGTGAGACACATACACATTCCATCGCTAATCGCTTTATATGTTTGGGTTGATAACAAATAATTTGTTTAGGTAGTTGGACATCGACGGTAACAATTCAACAGAGCTAAAAACAAAAAAAGAAAGAAATATTCAACAAGGTATCTATGAATTTGCATTTTGTAGAGAAGGAAGTGATAAGGATCCGAAATGCTGAAGAAAACAACCAAGAAAATATAACAAATTAAAATATTTAATGAGTTACAATATTTTTTTTTCTATAAATAGAACATTGTTGTCTCCTATTTTAATATTGTTGTCGATACACGGACCGAGACGGTCTAAATCTGACAAGATGAATCGGTTGAGAGACTGGTTAACCAAACCGAATCCTTTGCTACCGACACATCATCGTCGTTCCTCTGCCATTCCCAATGTGCATGAGTCGCATTCACCATCACCAAGTGACCATGCCCGAAACTTGCTTCTCTAAACAACGATATTTCTGGAGTTGGATCTTGGTAGCTACAGTATATGTGCGTTATATATAAACATCATCAGAATCATTTAACATCAGTAATTTAAAATAGTTTTTCTTTTTAAATAAGCATTTTACGAAGATCTTACTCTGTAGCAAGGCCTTCTTGATTTCCGCCATCTCCAATGTTAATATAAACCGGACCACATTTGTCGAATTTATCTTGGTACACCCGATTCTGTGAAACAACTCCAAGAATTAGCTATATATATATCTTAATGGAACTAAAAAGCAAATAATTACCGAAACACTTTAGACTTACGAAGCGCTCGTAAGCATGGACGTGACCGGCGAAAACTAAATCGACACGAGCTTTATAAAGAAGAGTTTCCATGGATTCTTTCATATTCACACTCTCTTTCTCTCCTTGGTGGGCTTCGTTGGTGTTGTACCACGGCGCGTGTATTACAGCCATTAACCACGGTGTGGTCTTACGGTCGACGCTTTTGAGATCTTTTTCTAACCATTGGTACTGATCCGAGCCAGGCTCAAAATCTGTGTATGACCCCAACATTACAACGTGGACTCCGAAAACGTTAAAGGAATAGTACAAATTCGAGGTCGAGCCACTCTCTTCAAATGGCATGCGCCACCTGCCACACAAGCATATAAAAATATCAATATTTTACATAACATGATAACAATGACCCCCTTTGTTATTCAAATCAACAAAAAACAAATTTTAGTTTATAACCAACATTTACTAATATTTCATTTTTTATAATTGCTAAATTCAAGACCGTGATACAAACCCGTAAAATAAATTTTCATATGACTATCCAGATAATATTTAGCAAAAAGCTTGAAAAACTAAAGTAAATTGGTGGTTGGATCATGGATGAATCGAAATATATGTACCTGTGGTTATAGGCGGTGAAGCTTTGACGATGGAGGACAGGAATACGTTCGAGTTCGTGGTTGCCTTGAGTGACCATCCATGGTCTTTGGCTCGCAAGTGGCTGCACCAAGCGACCAAAAGTGTCCCACACGGGTTGCAAAAAATTAGCATACGACAGATCTCCGGGCAAGATAAAAACGTCGTGCTCCCATTTTGATACATGTTCCAATGTTGATTTAGTCCATTCAGTTGTCCCAAGGTCACCTTCATTTTTTAATCAATATCAAGGTTGACTCATTGTGTTTAATAAACTATAGTTACATAATATGTTCGTGTATAAAATATAACTTATAAAATGACAGTCTAAAGAGTTCAACTTATATGAGCGAAAGAGGAGAAATGGAATGTGTACCGGCCACGGCGAATTTGATTGGAAATTGAGAGGGAGGGGTCTTGAAGCTGAACTCTTGGGTTGAAGATGGACCTCCACATTTGTAATAATAAACTGTATTGGGCTTTAATGGGCCTATAACCACATCATTAATTTGGCCCGATCGATAAATCAACATAAAGTGGTATGACGACGTCGTTCCACTAGCCGAGCCTTCGTATTTGCCAGAGGTTGTGCCGTACACAACAGTCGGCATGGCCGAGTCTTTCGTTATCCATGATATTCTCATTTTGTCCAGCCCAACGAGAGATATATGCACCTGGATTTTTATATTTAAAATCGACACATGAGTTCAATAGTACAGTACTAGTAACTTAGAACAGAAACAAACGTAGCCAAACTTTTAAAATGTTAAAAGATACTATAAATTAATTAGATACAACCAAATTATAAAAAGAAAAAATAGGAAAGTATACAAAGCGTACAAGCAAAACCGATGAGGGACGAAAGATCTATCTACCAGACAAAAGACTTTAAAGTGGATGCATTTTTTGCCGTGCCTTCATCGGACACGTGGTTACTTAAGAGTACGTCACATGGCAGTGATGGCATTCACACATGACTCTCGGTACTATTCGCATTTAAACTGTTTATGTGGAAACAAAATTTTACGAGGTTTAAGGGAAATCTGTTTGTAATCTCACATTATTATATGTTCTGTTTTAGAATTCCAAATAGATTATATCTAGAGGGGATGTTTCCTTGGCACAGTTATATTTAACCGTATGTTTAGAATTTTGTATAAATAAATATAGGTAATTAAGGTGAGGTATTTTTGTCAAGAAATGCATTTAATTTTTTTTTTGGTTTGAAAATGTCCACAAAATGTCTCTCCATTAATAAATGCACAAAGTACAGTGTCGGTTCCAAAAACTTTATAAACTTATGTGTGTACAGTGTCTGTATCAGTGTGTACACAGTGTATGTATCGGCAATGCATGCATCGGTCGCAAGTCGCAACGTTATGTAATTAATAAATGCACATAGTTTTTTTTTTTTTCCTTAAAACATCGCAATTATATAGTTTCGTATCATGGGTCAGAAAAATTAAGCAGATCTGCTGATTTAACAATTTTCAGTAATTAATTATCTAAGAAAAGTAAAAAATATAAGAAACAGAAGGAAAATAACAAATACCAGACACAAAACTACTGCATTTCTCCGGTTTCGTTTTTTTTCTTCTAATATCCAATACGCAGGAGTTTCATTTTTGATTTTATTCGTATCATTGGTGTTCAATGGAGAAACTTAAATCACATGCTTGAAAATTAACAAATATCAAAAGAGTGAGACAGAAAGTCTTGAGACTTATAACGATTTAACATACATAAACATTGAGTTGAATGTGAATTACCTGTTCCGGGGACAGAGGATCGTCGCTAGCCGGATGCATCACTATGTTTTTCCGAGTGCCCGGCCGATCATACGACGAGACACTTCCGACCAAAACTATAAGCACTATCGCCACTAAACCCCAAACCTTCACCATTTTGGGTTCTGGCGACAGAGAAAGATAGAGAGATAGAGAAACCGATGAAGAGAAATTTTCAGGGTTGTCAAGAACAAGGATATAAAAAGGGGAGATGTATTTTATAGTAATCTTTTATTTCTCGTTTTGGAAATTTTTTAAATGGGGAGATGCATTTGACTAAAAAAAGTAAAAACAATTTTGTAAAAAACGTATATGCACTAGATACCCAAATTTTTATAACCTTATTTCAAAAATGACTAACAAAATTAATGGTAAATAAACTGGTTCAATTATAACGATTTCTTGCTATTCATGCATGGTTTCTTTTAGATGTTCTATTACAATTATGTGTAATTAGAATCTAATCTAGGACTTAAAATAGTGATATACAAAGATTTTAGATATATTTTAATTTTGAATAATAAAATATTAAAAATCTTAATTTTTAATAATTAATCACATTTTAAACTTTCAAATAGCACCAGATTTTATACTTGTAAACTATCTACTATAACCAATGTTATTTCGTTGGTCAACAAAAAAGAAAACCAACGTTATTCATGGTTAAATATATAATTGATATTCCAATAATAGAATTATAAATTAGTTTAACTTTACCATTTATAGGTTATTTTTAAATCAGATGCTTTTAAAAAATCAATAATATATATATAGGATTTTCGGATTTCATTAATAAAGTTGGCATAGATAGTTTAATCCGAATTCTTTCATCCACCAATTTTTTTCCTTTTTCACAATAATACATATGTTTAATTAATAACATATGATCACGGTAGAGTGGATTACGCGCGGTACTGCGGTAGTGAAGTTTCCGGCGACATTGGCCTTTGGAACCAATGTTGAAGGAGATTCATACGCCTTTTTCGTGTTGGTGTCACGGAAGCTACAAGCTCGATTCCAAATTGTTACATCTATTGCATGAAGAGAGCATCAACTTATCAATATGACAGGTACTCTTTATGAGAACCAAACTTCTATTAATACGATAATATCCAAATCGAGAGTGATTATAAATATTTTTTACAATTCACACTTCACAATTTACATTATAAAAGTAAAGAAATTGGGATTCATATATAATAGTATAGTACATTAAAGAATAAATTGAGATTTAAAAAGAAGGAGTAATTCTGATGAGTAAACCAGGGAAAACATCATCGTGATCATGTATATGAGGATTGCCTTCAACGATGTAAGGATCTCCACACTTCTCATTTATCGTCTGCAACGTCTCTCCTTCTTTCACCTCATATATCTCATCGCATGCTCGCCGTCGATCTGAATATCGGGCGATCATCATCGACGGCTGCTGCTGCTGCACGGTGATCTCCGTGGGATCCTCCTCTGCCACGTGGCAGCAGTTCATCAGCAGCATCATGGCGGCAAACACCGCGCAGTACCACGAGATCTTCTCTGCCACTACCATGGAAGCAGAACGAGAATAACTCTTGGCCATTCTAAATCTTATTTAGGGAATTTTGTTATAAGAGGACATATATTGATAATTTGGTTATTATACTAAAAGGGTTTTGCGTATATATATATGTAAAGACAATGTATGTATATGGATTAAGTTGATATAAAAGATGATATTGTTGGTGGAGTTGGTGTGAATATAAGCGGGAGTTGAAACGGTTGTAATGTTGCAGGTTCTTTTTGTGTTAGGTCACTTGTCTAATTTGAATCCTTTCCATTCAATGAATTAATCTGTGAAGTATATATATTCATGGGCTCATCGTTTTAATTACTAGAAAAAAATACTCGAATACAGATTTAGATAAGCTGACAAAATGGTTAAAAATAATCCACTCTTTAAATCTTGATTTAAACCCCGATTTTTACTTCGTTTCAGCGTTTTCTTCAATTCGAGAGAATATTATAGGCTTTGATTTAAGAGAATCTGTTATATAAATAGCTAAACTTTATTTTTCCACGGGATATAGATGACAATATATATGTTTCCTAATCCTACCTTATATTATAATAGGATCCGCATATATGGGAGTTTTTGATAAAATATTTTAAATCCGTAAAGTTAAATTGAAAACAAAATCGGATAATTTATTTGTTCTAAAATTTTGCCGAATTAATTATCCTACTTTATTATAATTAGATTTATCATAATTAAAATCTAGATTAGGATCCGTGTATTATAATAATAAAATTCAAAACCCGTTAAATTATTTTTTTAAGAAAATAGAAAGCAAAATATGATCACTACTAAACACATATATGAAAAACACAAAATCGAAACCTAAAAATTTTTATTTAGTTTAATTCTCATTTATTTTCAATTAAAATATTTAAAACACAGAACTGTTGCGGATCCTAAGCAACATTTACCCTACTTCTCATATAATTAACACACATTATCAACTATCTTTTTCTATTTCGTTGCGTTAAAAACTTGAGTATTTAATTTGAGTCAATCGAGTATGTTAACGATCTTTCCATTAACTCTCTTCAAGCAAATAAAGTATCTCTTTCTCTTCACATTCATTTCCCTTATATGATCTTTCTGCTCTCTAGAAAAGTTATGTTCTTAATACTCGCATCAAAAGCCTCTCTACATGATTCTTGATAGCATCCTCCTCATTGATCTCATCATCGTTTAATGTCATATCATTAGCATTTATAATTTTCTTTTTTTTTAATTAAAATATATTCTAGTTAATCTAATTTATTTTTTGTTTTTTTTTTATTTTTCTTTTGAAATAAATCCTTTTGTTTTTATTATATATTTTGTTAAAAAGAATATATTATCCTTTTGTTTTGTTAAAATAATATATTTTTAATAATATTTTGAAATATTATCCTTTTGTTTTGTTAAAATAGATCATTTTGTTTTTAAATTTAAATATATATTAGTTAATTTTATTTTAATTTTGTAATCTAAATCAATAAATTTGACATTTTTTTATTGTAAAATAATATTTTACCGAGACACGTATCTAAATCTAAATCGATATGATATGATATAATGTATCAAGTTACATCGTCGTCATATCATTAGCATCTAAGTTTTTTTTTAATTAAAATATATCCTAGTTAATAAAATTTACTTTTTGTTTTTAATTTTGTTTTCTCTCGTATATGATCTCTCTGCTCTCTACAGAAGTTATGCTTCTCAAGACTCGCATCAAAAGCTTCTCTACATGATTCTTGCTATCATCCTTCTCACTCAATGAGCTCATCATTGTCTAATGTCATATCATTAGCATCTGGAATTTCTATTTTTTAATTGAAATATATCCTAGTTAATCTAATTTATTTTTTGTTTTCTTTTTTTTCTTTTCTTAAATTGAAATAGATTTTTTTATTTTATTTTCTTTTTCTTAAATTGAAATATATCCTAGTTGATTTTATTTTACTTTTGTAATCTAAATCGATAAATTTGACGTTTTTATTTTTTTAACCGTAGCTTTAGTTTCCTTTTTCTTAATTTTCATATTTACCTTTTCGATTTTTTATTTTTCTTTTGGTATTAGTAATTGAAAAATAAACTTATTTTCTTTTTTTAATTTTAAAAATAATGTTTTGATTTTCCTTTTAGTATTAGTAATTGATCATACAATTTTCTTAACTTAAATGAAAAACATAAAAAACTTATTTTCCTTTTTTTGTTTTTAATTTTACATTTTCGATTTTTTATTTTCCTTTTTGTATTAGTAATCAAAAAAATTTATTTTCCTTTTTTATTTTTAAAACTTATTTTTAGATTTATGTAAATATTATGTTCAAATCTAATTGGCTAGTTTTTTAACACGTTTTAATTTTAAAAATAATGTTTTGATTTTCCTTTTAGTATTAGTAATTGATCATACAATTTCTTAACTTAAATAAAAAACATAAAAAACTTATTTTCCCTTTTTTTATTTTCTTATTTACATTTTCGATTTTTTATTTTCCTTTTTGTACTAGTAATCGAAAAAAGTTATTTTCCTTTTTTTATTTAAAACATAAAAAACTTATTTTCCTTTTTTTATTTTCTTATTTACATTTTCGATTTTTTATTTCTTTTTTGTATTAGTAATCGAAAAAAGTTATTTTCCTTTTTTATTTTTAAAACTAAGTTTTAGATTTATGTAAACATTATGTTAAAATATAATAAGATTGATTTTTTTAACACGTGTCAAAATCTAATCGATTAACTTAACACGTGTCACGATCATGTTAAAAACTAACTTTGTTGCATCCTACTTTATATAATAAGAGATTAGTTAATATGTAAGTTATGTACATGCGAAATTTTATATTATTTGATTTAACAGTATGAAATTGTAAAATAAAAAAAAATATATAATATTAGAAGAATGATGAAAATTATATACAACTGTTAAAGAAATGAAAAAAAAAAGATGAAGAGGATTGTTACACTTACACCAGAACTTATTACTAGTAGATTTGAATGAGATAATTACCACATACCAAAGAAAATAATATATGAGATTTCTTCCTACATGAATCATAATACTTTATTAATATATACTTAAAGAAAAGATTTCTATACTAAAATGATTAGTGTTTTTGGTTTATTCTGATCTTAAACATATACAAAATTTAAACGAAAACAAATATATAATAGAATCAGTTTATTGCTTTTAGTGAATTTTTAATATTATTTACTATATTTTTTTAAAATCTCCATAAAAAAAAATATTTATGTTTTTGGAAGCTGGTCAATGGTTGATGGATTTGTATATCATTCTCAGACCACTAAATGAAGTTTGGAAATTTTTATTTGAGCAAATTATATTTTCATAAGATGCTACCTACCTTTTTGTGACATCAAGATGCTTCTACTTTTTTTTTTTTGTTCTTTTGTTTTTTTAGTGAGTTTATAACTCTAGAACTTTTTTGGTTAAAAAATATTTTTTTTAGAAAATAATAAAAAATAAAATAATATATTATTCGCTCAAGATCACATATGGACCCATGAGGTTCTTACAACCAATCAATTAAGACACCGTATTGAATAACAATTCAAACCATATTCTACACATGTTAACTTATTTTACAACTATCAATTTAGTTTACAAGTCTCGATTTATTTTACACATGTTTACTTATTTTACACATGTTTACTTATTTTACAACTGTTAACTTATTTTACAGCTGTTAACTTATTTTACAACTGTTGACTTATTTTACAATTATTAACTTATTTTACAATTGTTGACATATTTTACAACTGTTGATTTATTTTACAACTGTTGACTTATCTTACAACTGTTGATTTATTTTACAACTGTTGACTTATTTTACAAGTATTGAGTTATTTTACAACTGTTGACTTATTTTACAACCGTTAACTTATTTTTATAACTTTTGACTTATTTTACACAACTGTTGACTTATTCTACATAACTCTCGATTTATTTTATACATTTTGACTTATTTTACACATGTTTACTTATTTTACACAATTATTGACTTATTTTACAAAGGTGATTATGCTGTTTTGGCAGAAAACGTAATTATGCAGTTTTTGAGAGAAAACATAATTTTACAGTTTTGCGAAATAACGTTATTTCGCGATTTTTACTGAAAGTGCAATTTTATGGTTTTGCGGGAAAACGTGATTTAGCGGTTTTGGCGAGAAAACGTGAATTTACAGTTCTGGCAGTAAACATAATTTCACAGTTTTGGCGGGAAACGTAATTTTATGATTTTGAGAAAAAACATGATTTTGCGATTTTGGCGGAAAATTTAATTTTATGGTTTTGGGAAAAAACATGATTTTGCGGTTTTGGCGGAAAAAGCAATTTTGCAGCTTTTGGCAGAACACGTAATTTTTTCAGTTTTTACGGGAAAACGTAAATTTATGTTTTGGCGGAAAAACACGATTATACTATTTTCGCGAAAAAACCCTATTTCACGGTTTTGGACGGAAAACGTGATTTTGCGATTTTGTGGAAAAACACTATTTTTGGACTTGACAAAAAAACGCGATTTTGCAGTTTTGACGGAAAACGCGATTTTCAAGTTTTGATGGAAAACTAGAATTTAACAAAAAAACGATATTTAAATAATAAAGATAAAATATTAGTATGTAATAAGAATAATAAACATAGTTTTAGTTAGGTTTCTCTTATAAGGGTATTTTAGTTTTTTTTTTTTTTTTTTTTTTGAGATGCAAATTTTGCATTCAAACTCTACTCTTTTCTAACATATCAAAAATCCAGATATATTAGATTTTGCAATCACATACATCATCCGAATAGTGATTCTAAAGTGTTTAAAAGAACAACATTTGAACATTTGCATATAGATGTATCATCTAGATACAAAAATGAACAATGTCTTATTTTACAATAGTTGACTTATTACACAACTATTGACTTATTTTACAAATATTAATTTACTTTACAACTTTTGACTTATATTACAACTATTGACTTGTTTTACAAATGTTGATTTATTTTACAATTGTTGACTTATTTTACACAACCGTTAACTTATTCTACATAACTCTTGACTTATTTTACAAATGCTAACTTATTTTACAATCGTTGACTTATTTTACAACCGTTGACTTATTTTACAATTGTTTACTTATTTTACACATGTTGACTTATTTTACAATTGTTGACTTATTTTATAACTATTGACTTTTTTTACACAACCGTTGACTTATTTTACATAACTCTTGACTTATTTTACAAATGTTAACTTATTTTATAATCGTTAACTTATTTTACAACCGTTGACTTATTTTACAATTGTTGACTTATTTTGAACATGTTTACTTACTTTACAACCGTTCACTTATTTTACAATTGTTGACTTATTTTACAATTGTTGACTTATTTTGAACATGTTTACTTACTTTACAACCGTTCACTTATTTTACAATTGTTGACTTATTTTACAATTGTTGACTTATTTTACAACTGTTGACTTATTTTATAACTGTTGATTTATTTTACACAACCATTGACTTATTTTTACATATCTCTTGACTTATTTTACAATTCTCGATTTATTTTATAATTCTCAACTTATTTTACACATATTGACTTAATTTACAACTATTGACTTATTTTAAACAACGTTTGACATATTCCACATAACTCTTGACTTATTTTATATATGTTTACTTATTTTACAACTATTGACTTATTTTACAATTCTCGAATTTTTTACACATGTTGACTTATTTTACAAGTGTCAACTTATTTTAAAACTATTCATTTATTATACAATTGTTAACTTATTTTACACATGTTTACTTATTTTATAATTGTTGACTTATTTTACAACTGTTAACTTATTTTACACAACACTTGACTTATTCTACATAACACTTGACTTATTTTACACATGTTTACTTATTTTATAATTCTCGACTTTTTTACACATGTTGACTTATTTTACAACTATTGACTTATTTTACAATTGTTGACTTATTTTACAAATGTTGACTTATTTTACACATGTTTACTTATTTTACAACCGTTGGATGATTTTACAACTGTTGACTTATATTACAACTGTTGACTTATTTAAGAATTGTTGACTTATTTTATAAATATTGGCTTATTTAACAACTGTTGGCTTATTTTACAACTATTGACTTATTTTACAACTGTTAACTTATTTTACACCTATTGACTTATTTTACAACTATTGACTTATTTTACATAACCATTGACTTATTTTACATAACTCTTGACTTATTTTACACATGTTGACTTATTTTACAACTATTGATTTATTTTAGAGTTCTTGACTTATTTTATATATGTTAATTTATTTTACAACCGTTGACTTATTTTACAATCGTTGGTTTATTTTACAACCGTTGACTTATTTTACAGCTATTGACTTATTTAACAACCATTGATTTATTTTACAACCGTTAACTTATTTTATAACTGTTGACTTATTTTACACAACTGTTGACTTATTTTACACAACCGTTGACTTATTTTACACATGTTTACTTATTTTATAACTAATGACCTTTTTTACATTTGTTGATTTATTTTACACAACTGTTGACTTATTTAATACAATTATGCGGGAAAACATGGTTTTGGAGTTTTGGCATGAAAAAGTGATTTTGCGCTTTTGGCGAAAAACACGATTATGCGGGAAAACGTGATTTTCTGATTTTGGTAGAAACGCAATTTTATTGTTTTGCGGGAAAACGTAATTTGCGGTATTCTCGGGAAAACGCGCTTTTGCTATTTTGGTGAAAACATGATTTTGCAAATTTGGCCAAAAACGTAATTTTTCAGTTTTGGCGGAAAATCGCAATTTTATTGTTTTGCGTAAAAACGTGATTTCGCGATTTTGTCGGAAAACACAAATTTATAATTTTACGGGAAAACGAGTGTTTGCGCTTTTGGCAAAAAAACATGATTTTAGAGTTTGAGAGAAAAACGTAATTTTTCAGTTTTGGCGGAAAACGTACTTTTATGGTTTTGCGGGAAAACATTATTTTGCAATTTTGACGTAAAACTTAATTTTATGGTTTTGCGGGAAAACATGATTTTATGGTTTTGCGGGAAAACGTGATTTTGCAATTTTGACGAAAAACTTAATTTTATGGTTTTGCGGGAAAACATGATTTTGCGGTTTTGCGGGATAAACGCGATTTTGTACTTTTGGCGGAAAAACGAAATTTTGCTGTTTTGGCGGGAAAAGGTAAATTTACAGTTTTGGCGTGAAAACGTGATTTTACAGTTTTGGCGAAAAACTCAATTTTACAGTTTTGGGCGGAAAAAGTGATTTTGAGGTTTTGTGAAAAACACTATTTTCGGATTTGACAAAAACGCGATTTTGCATTTTTGACGAGAAAACGTGATTTTCATATTTTGATGGAAAACTGCAATTTTTTTAAAAAAATGATATTTTAATAATAAATATAAAATATTAGTAAGTAATAAAAATAATAAACATAACTTTAGTTAGGTTTCTATTATAAGGGCATTTTATTCTTTTTATTTTTGAGGTGAAAAAATTTGTTTTGGAAACGTTGAAAAAAACTATTGTTTTATTTTACAACTATTGATTTATTTTACAACTATTGACTTATTTTACAATTATTGACTTATTTTATAACTATTGACTTATTTTACAACTTTTAATTTATTTTACAACTGTTAACTTATTTTACAACTGTTGTCTTATTTTACACAACCGTCGATTTATTTTACATAACTCTTGACTTATTTTACAACCGTTGACTTATTTTACAACTATTGACTTATTTTACAACCGTTGACTTATTTTATAAGTGTTGACTTATTTTACACATGTTTACTTATTTTACAACCGTTGACTTATTTTACAACTGTTTATTTATTTTATAAATGTTAACTTATTTTACAGCTGTTGACTTATTTTACACAACTCTTTACTTATTATACATAAGTCTTGACTTATTTTACACATGTTGACTTATTAAATTCTTCTTTTGCTTTTTTTTTCTATATTTTTACATAATTTTTATTGAATATTTTTTTGTGCCTTCCGATTTTATAAGTTGAAGTTAACTTCTTAATTTATTCATTATCATAATTTTCTCGTACTTATGTCAAAGTTTAATTATCCTATTTTATTTGAAAATAAAAATTAAATCACTCAAAAAAATATAATGATATATTTAAAATTAAGTATTACACAATATTTATATATTTATTAATTTATTAATTAAATTTAAATTTCATCTACTTATAATAGTTTTAAAATAGTTGAATTCAAATTTAATGTTTTTTATGTATAGTTAATTTTTCATAAGTTAATATTTCTTTATAATACTTGATGTTTTTTATAAAAAAAAATAAGTAATTGATTTTTTCAATTTATCATTTTGAGGATTTTTTAGTATATATATTTCATTGAATCCATGTCTTTTTCCATATTTTAATTTTTTTTTATATTTTTGTATCCAATACTCTTTTTCTTTATCTTTTTCTTCTTCTCTATAATATTTTATATAATTTTTATTTTTATCTATTCTTTTATTAAATATTTCATTTTATTTTACAATTTTATAGGTTGGAGTTAACTTTTTAATTTATTCAATATCATATTTTTTCACTTGTAGCAAAGGTTTATTATCGTAATTTATTTGAAAATAAGGATTAAATCACTCAAAAACAGAATAATATATTTAAAATTATGCATTATATAATATTTCCATAATTATTATGTTTTAAATTAAATTTGAATTTTATCTACTCATAATAATTTTTAAATAGTTCAATTCAAATTTACAGATTTTTATGTATAGTTTATGTTAATATTTATTTATGTTACTTGAGATTTTTAAAATAATAATTAATTGCTTATATACTTTATTCATATGAAAAAATAAAGTTGAGATTCAATAATAAAAAGTAGCTCATGTGTCATCTTCTGGAGAGTTCCCTTCATCTATTATATAGTAGATGATAATTTGTAATTTGTGAATGTGTTATTTGTTTATTCTTTTTAATGATTTATTTTTTGTTTTGGATATGTTATTTATTATTTTTTATTCAGTAATAATTGATATTTTATTAAATACATAACAGAAGACGCAATTTAATTCGAAAGAAGACGAAAGTGAAAATTGATATTGTTTATAATTATGTTTAGTCTATATATTTTTATCATACAAAGTGGGATGCGTTTAACTTAGTAATTAATAAGATCGCGACACGTGGTAAGTGAATCGGTCAGATTTTGACACGTGTCGCGATTGAAATTTATTAAATAGGTAAAATTTACATTTTTTGTTCTCTATTTCTTTGATTTTTTATCATCGTGTTTTTCATTTGACGGCATCTATATATATTATTTTGTGTTCAATTAAAACTTATGTGATAGAAAAAACACAAAGAAGTCATAGGCCCATTTTTTTTAAGCCCAACCCACAAATTAAGATGTAATTAAATTTGGTGAGAAAACCCAATCAACCGGGAGGAGAGCATAATTGAGAAATTCTTCATTTCAGATTATTGATAATCGAAGAGCAGAGACATGCAGCTAGATTAAGTCACTTCATATGACTTGTGGAGGATTCACTTTGAAGACCATTTTAAACCCATGGGTCGAACCCTAATTGCTCAAGATGAGAACAGTGAACTTGTGGTTTAGTACGAGGAGGCTATATCTATGAGACTCGGCATCTCATATGATGATTCTCATAATATGGAAAATTTTGTTTTCTTGTCCAACTAAAAAAAATATGTTTTGTTGCCCATAACTGCGCGTTGGTACTTGGTCAGAGCATCTCCAACCCATAATTGCATTTTTCATTACAAAATACAATAATTGCAAAATGCAATTGGATTTCTCTCCAATCCATAATTGCATTTTCCATGTCAAAAAAAATATTTTTAGTATATTTTTCTTTTTTCATTTTATTATTAATTGCTAATTATACATATTTTCTTTAAAATTTATAATTTGACCTAATTATTTAATTTCTCTCAAAATTTCATAAATTATGTTATTTTTGAAATTTCATTATTATAAATTTTTTAAAAAACACATTACATTACATAAAATGATAAAACAAAGTTGATTAAGTAACCAATCATTGTTGTACTAAATTTATTTTTGTTATTTTAAATTTCAGTATTTTTAATTATTTTAAATTTAGTATTATGTTTTTTATATTTTCTATTAAATAATGTTATTTGCATTTTAATTTTATATATTAGAGTGTTTTAATATATATATAATCACCAAAAAAACAAGAAATCATCATCAAAATAATTATTTATAACTTTAAAACTAAAAGTATCTAAATTTTAAAGGACTATTTTATAAATAAAAAAGTTCAATTGCAAAATGCAATTGAAAATGAGATGGTTCTATATTTGAAACCAAAAATGGCATTATACCATTTTACAATTAAAAATGAGATTGAGTTGGAATAAAATTTATGATAAAATGCAATTTGGCATTAAATTTGATATTGGGTTGTAGATGCTCTAAGCCTAATAATATAGCTGCTTGGACAATATTTGTAGTTAAGCTTTCTATTGAACAAATATTATAGAAAGATGAGAGAGAGAGAGTGTGTACTATTGGGATAAAGGGAAAGGGAAAGGCTTGACTTCCATTTTGGCTCCTACTTTTCATATCTTTTTCTTTACACACATTTTTTGTAGTTCCCTAACTACATTAAAATTACAATATACTTAACACCAATTAAAAACCGAGTCATGTTTAATAAAATATTTGATACGAGAGAGTGAATTTTATTAAAATTCCTTAATAAATTTTCTTTAAACTTTTCTTTTGTTTTCTAAAATACCATTTGTAGATTTATATATCAAAATGTTTTTTTTTAAAATCCAAAGATAATCACTTTTTTTTTGAAAAAGTTATAATCACAAAAATGTTATAAAGTGATTTAGAAACGTTGAAAAAAAAACCTGTTTTGGAAACAATTTTTACAGTCCATTATATAACTGATCTAGAACTCATTAGTAGATCTGATAGATACAATTTTAATTATATGTTCATAATTTTCCATCTTACTTTTCTTAGGACTAGCATTTTCTTCTAGTAACATCTCTTTTATTAGTAATCAAACTTGAGATGATCATATAGACTTCCTAGTCACTGCGGACATAATACGTTAATAGAAGAACATTATATAAAACACTTGCAAGGAGTACACGATAAGATTGAATTTTTTTTTTTTAGAGAGACTATTCTTTTATGAAATATTGATTTTTCCTGTTAAAGATTCTGAGATATTGATTTGTTTCTACAAAAGATCCCTCGAGTTTTTTTTGTTTGATTTGTATTTTAATCGATTTTGTTATATCAAACGTTATGTGTGATCTCATTCAAATCTAGTAAAAAAATCGTTATTCGATAGTTTCACGAGTCGGTAAATTCTAAAAATAACATCCTGGCGGCTTATGTGTACAACAATAGTTTGACAGAAAAAAAGAAAAATCTCACCATTGTTTTGGCCAAAAATATTCATTTTAGCTGTGGCCGCCGGATTCATATGGTTGCTAGAGATATGTGGTTTATAGATACGAGATATGAATGACGACGATGCTTTAGATGTGCCGTTGTGTTAGCCTCACTGGAAAGGGTTTTTAAGACAACACGGTTATAAAAAAAAAATACATTTGTGAAAATAAATAAAAATAAAAGCGTAAAGACAAATTATTGTTCCCTTACTAATTATAAACAACATTCCTAACAATAATATCTTAGGATATTTTAATTCTAAACCAACCAAATCAACAGTTTGCGTGCATCATTTCCATCCTTGAAGCATCAAATGGATCAATTATTATAGGTGTTTTAGAATTCCTCTCATTATATCAAATTTGTGTATATTACTTTCGACCGTCCGAATTTTTCTTTAGAAGAAAAAAAAAAAAAAAACCCGAGTAGAAGAAAAGAGTGGTTGATTAGATCCCAAGTTGACATAAAAAGAAGAAAAGATCCCAAGTGGTTCTTCCAAGGTATCAACACGGTACGATTTTTTCTCTTTCTTTTAACCCACACGGTGTAAAGTTTGACCCCATATTTTCTGGTAAGGAAAGAGACTTTATTTTTGCACGAAAACAAAAATATAATCAACCATAAAATTAAATTAAAATACTATATGAATCAATAAGTGACACCAACATGACGACATTTTAATCACTAGTATATAAGATTTGATCGTGGAATAGTGCATTAATTACGTGTATACGTGTTTAATAGATTATCATTAGTTCATCTATATTCGATTTTAATTGATTTTTTTGTTTTGTTTTTTTGTAAGCAAAGAAAAAACGAAATACCGTTATTTCTATTTAAATTTCAGCTGCGTCGTCTCTGTTTCGCCGTTGTTTCCATCCACTTTTCTCTCTCCTTGGCTCTCTGTATATCTTGTTCTCTTCCCAATTCATCGTTTTTGGAAAAAGAAACAAAAAAACAGTGAATCATCATCATCATCTTCTTCTTCTCTCAAGAACAGGTAAACTCAATCTCTCTCCTCCGCTCCTTCTTTTTCTCCTCTCTTCTCTGTATTTTTTTTCTTTTAAATAAACTTCCCATCTCTTCTTTTTTTCATTTCTGTTTGGTTGCCGAGAAAGCGGAGGAAAAATCTTCTGAATTTTTCTTCGCTTTTTTTGTTTTTTATCAAATCATTTCTGTTTTTTCTCGGTGACCAGAATCTGGTTTGTGTTTGTTCTTCCTTTTCTTAATTCTGCAGATTTGTTGTTACCTTGTTTAATCAATCTTTTTTTTTTCCAGATTTGCGACGAGCTTGATCGATCTAAATTATCTCTCGAGATCTATGGCGGAAGAGCATCGATGTCAGACGCCGGAAGGCCACCGTCTCTGCGCTAACAACTGCGGCTTCCTCGGCAGCTCCGCCACCATGAATCTCTGCTCCAATTGCTACGGCGATCTCTGCCTTAAGCAACAGCAGCAAGCCTCCATGAAATCCACCGTCGAATCCTCTCTCTCCTCCGTATCTCCTCCGTCCTCGGAGATCGCCTCCATCTCTTCTCCGATGATCCAGCCTCTCGTCCAAAATCCCTCAGCTGAATTGGAGGTAACGGCGAAGAAGAAAATCCCGGCGACGGTGACTCCACCGCCGCAGACGTCGACGGAGCAGCAGCAGAAGCGGCCGAATCGGTGCACGACGTGCAGGAAACGGGTCGGGTTGACCGGGTTCAAGTGCCGGTGCGGGACGACTTTTTGCGGGACCCACAGGTACCCGGAGATTCACGGATGCACCTTCGATTTCAAATCGGCCGGCCGCGAAGAGATCGCGAAGGCGAACCCGCTCGTCAAAGCAGCGAAGCTTCAGAAGATATGATCTGAGCCGTTGGATGCGTTGACTTCTCCGTCTTCGTTTAAACGCGTCCGTCCCCGAGAAATCCGGATTGATCTCAGCCGTTCATCATGGGTCATTATGTAAAAGATATGTATTTACTAAGGGACACGTGTCACGTGGTTTTAGGATGGAGACGCTTTCCTCATCTTCCCAATTTAATTTTCTTTTCCCCAGAAAGAAATAAGATTATTCGCGTTGGCTTTTCTTTTTCCGGCATATTGTGTGGCTTTTGCGTGTACAAGGTTATTCAGAACAAAAAAAAAAAAAAAATCTGTCTCCGGTTTTTTTTCTTACTTTGGGTGATAACAAATAAATACACACTTTGAAATTAATAATTTTAAATCTTTGAATTGAAAGCTAATAATCGGTATTAGTTCAGGTTCTTAGTTCTTGCACTCTGTTTCTTCTTAGTTTTGTTTCATTTTCTCCTAATTCTGGTCTATGTTTATGGTCTTTGTGTTTAGATCCTTGTATTTCATAATCGTATTCCACAAATGTATCTCTCCTTCGACTATTAATACTACCAGTTGGAAAAAAAAAGAATTGAAAGCTAATAATCTTACAAAGCCTAAGGATTATAGGTTCTTCTTACATTATCCTCTCGATATGAATGTGAAATGTCTTAAACAAGACTAATAAATAAAAAACTTCACACGAATTTTGAATAGATGATTCCACCTTTAATGAGCATTAGGTTGGTAAGATTAAGAATGTTGTCACCGATGAAAGAAAAAAGACTAGTAACCTCAATCTTTTTAATATACAAACGAACAATCCTCAAATAGAAATTCCCAATACATTCATAAAGGACTTAATACACAAACGTCTGAAATATCTTAATTTATGTAAAAAGATTACGGGTTTGGAGCTCTTTAGAGTTTGTGACCAACCACAGTTACTACTAATATGTGATGGCTCCATTAGTAAACCATTAATGGTAATGTTCTGTTTGAAATTGAATTCGACAGGATCTAAACAACCCTCTTGTATGAGTTGAGAGCTAAACGCAATTGAGATTAATGTTCTATGAACGAAGCCAACAAAAAAAAGAAAAAGAGAAGAGCGTAAGATGTTTTATTATGGTATGGTGATTTAGAGCTCATTTCTAAAACGATTCGAAATACAATGTAATGATGTCCTAGGGCTTTCGAACCATACTTCATCCGCAATAACTGAGAAGTTGTCGCTGTTTCTATGCCACGACCAATGTGCTCGTTTCTTGTCTATAATCCTCAATCTCCCATGTCCGAAACTCGATTCACGGAATGCTGACAACGGTGAACGAGGCTTATGGAACCTGTAAATTCAAGTTAGATATATATTAAAATTGGTTTATTCAATTAAGTTAAATGACCAATTTCTTTTTAAAAAAGAAACGAAAAACCATTTAATTGGGCGAAAAGTAGATAAATTAGATGAATAATGGAAAGGTGACATACGATAAAGCAAGCCCTTCTCGATTGCCACCGTCACCGATGGTTATGTACATTGGTCCACATGGGTCGGCCTTTTTATTGTATATCGGCGTCTGCATCCACCATAATTTGCAATCAATAAAGTAGAACAATCATTTAAAAAAAAAAGAATAATTTCTAATTTTAATGTCAATAACCAAGTACGAATATTTAAAAAATATCAAATACGGAAAAGAGATATATTATATACGCTGATTGAATCAATTAATTTTAACAAAACATAAAACATATGCGTGTAAGCATAGTTTGCAGAAATTCTAAACAGTAAAGCGTTATGATTAGTCTGTAAATAGTATTAAAAAAGATTAAGTAACAAACAAAATTCATTAGCTACGTAAATTTTGATTTAACTCAAAACATGTGGAACGACAATAATCATTTGATTTTAGCCATTAAATTTGCAGAACTATGCGATTCATAATATTTTGTTGCGTCGAGTCATTCTACGGTTTACCAGCTAGAATTTTATTTAAAAAATGTAAATTAAGGAAAAGAGATTAACAAAGGTAGGGTTACTTACGAAACGTTCGTAGGTATGAATGTGGCCAGCAAAAACGACGTCGACTCGAGCACGAAAGAGCAAACCCTCCATGGCCTTTCTCATTTTCTCTCCTTCACCCTCATGCGCCATGTTTGTGCTGTACCATGGCGTGTGCATCACCACCACTAACCACGGCGTCGTTTTACGGTCAACCTCCCTCACACACAAATAAAGCCCCAATTCTTTTTTTAATAATATAGAGATTTCATGTCG
This sequence comes from Alliaria petiolata, assembly GCA_020283515.1. NCBI lineage: Eukaryota > Viridiplantae > Streptophyta > Magnoliopsida > Brassicales > Brassicaceae > Alliaria > Alliaria petiolata. Next base: position 109,018,903 of record JAHZTW010000002.1, on the reverse strand, counting down.
AAAATATACCCGTTATGTGAATTTTGCAATGACCATATTTGAAATGTTGCTCACAAATAGTGCGACATTAGACCATATGCATGAAGTGCATGTATTCAAAGTAATGTTGCTTTATATCCCAACTAGTTACCTTTATCAAATCGGCTTCGAGCCACTGGTACTGATCAGAGTGGGGGTCGAAATGGGTGTAGGAACCAAGCATAATCGTGTGGACACCAGCTGCATCAAAGGAGTAGTAAAGGTTGGACTGAGAGAGGCTTTCGGCATGAGGCATGAGCCATCGGGCATTGTATGCTTTAAAGCTTATTTGTTCTTCGGTGATCGGGAAAGACTCGATCTCGTGGTTTCCCTCGGTGACCATCCACGGTCGGGTGCTAGCCAGGGTTTCTATGAGGCGGCCAAAAGAGTCCCAAAGTGGCTGGTGGCTGTCCGCGTAGGAGAGGTCACCGGGGAGTAGGAATTCATCAAAGTTCCGTTTCGTGATCTGATCTAATGTTCTCACCGTCCAATCAGTTTGCCCTAGGTCACCTTCAATTTCACAACAAAACCCGGTCTTTTGGTTAATTAGTCCAGTACTAGAAAAACCGGCTCTTAACCGGCATGAACTGGAATCCAGCATTGAATAAAGGTGTCAAAATAGATCAACCCCAATCCAAGCTATCATTGATGGTGTGTTTCCTGAGTTGGATTCAACTCAACAAATGTATTATCCATGGTTTATATGAGGTAAGTTATTTGGGGTTGTAGACTTGTAGTTTGTGTTAGTGTTGCCTCACCTTGTATTCAAACTCGCATATTTTATGTTATTGACAAAAAGATATTAAATTAAATTAAATTAATTAAATTAAGCTCATACCAAAAAAAAAAAGATATTAAATTAAATATAATTTTCAAAATAGCTCTTAATATATTTAAATATATGTATATTACGTCTAATAGGTTTGAATCATCAAATTTTTTATAATAGTAGTATCCCAAACTCTCATGCACTCTATTCAAAACTAAACTAATTTAATGAATAGATAACCGACGGAATAAAAAAGATGAGACATGCAGTATAACTTTAGAGCTTGGGATTGTGGCGTATACTTAAACTCCAACGGGAAAGTTGTGGGCATGTATGTATAACAAGTGGAATGCATGTAACTTCCTGCACGGTTTGCGTGTTATTTCTCAAATTAGGCTAGATATGTTTACGCAATATCTGAATGGTAATAGATGGATTGATCCATAAAATGAGAAATGAAGAAAAAGAGAGTTAATGAAGGGACTATTACCAGCGACGGCGAACTCGACCGGAAAAGTGGACGGAGGAGTTTTGAAAGAAAATTCGTTACCGTGGCCGCCGCAACGGTAATAGTAAATAGTGTTTGGTTGAAGAGGACCAATCTTGACATGGTGGATCTTGCCGGAGCTGTAGAAGAAGTATCTGTAAGAAGTGGATTCTCCGGCTGTTTTTCTGTCGTACCTTTTTGGGTGTTTACCGTACTCCACCATCGATGCCACGTCCCTGTCATCCGTTGTGTATGTTACTCTCATGTGATCCTTACCCGCCAATGATACATGCACCTATATATGTGTATAAACCAATTTATATAATCAACATTAAATTAATGTAAACTAAAGTTGTGACAGAATGTAAAGTGAAAATGAAGAGAAAATGTGATAGATTAAAAACATAATAACCTTGTTACAACGATACATTGTCTTATGGAGTATACATCTAACACTCCATATAAAAAAAAGGCTTGAAGGTAAAAAAATTACAGGACTTAAGACACATTCGAGAGGCATTAAGAAAGAGATTTAAACTAATGAACCTGTTGAGGATGGGATTTTGGACAGCTGTTTGAGACGATGACGTCTGGACGAGGCGGCGGGCGGGTGAATTTCGAATCACGGTTAGCTTGAGATACAAGCGGAGAGAAGAAGAAGAGAGTAAAGCAAAGAAAGAGACCAAAGAGTGCCATCTTCTTCTTTTTAAAAGAGTTAAGGTATAAATAAATGAAGAAGCGGAAGATGTGATGAGTTGATTAAAAATTGAAGAGATAGGTGAACGTCGCAGGTTTGTTTATACTTTATACAACTAGACAAGTCATTCGTTTTTATTTTGTTTTTGAGTTTTGCTTGCACATTTCTTCATCTTCCTAGCTATTGTTTAACGAAACGATGAGAACAAAAATAAAAGCCAGTGCTTGCGTTGGAACGGTTGTTATAACCTTGTCAAGAGCTTGACCCAAAAGATATATAAGTTCTTTTTTAGTTTTCCGGTTAATATTAAAATGGAAAAATAATACATTTGTACCAAGAAGTGTTTGGTCAAGAATAATAAAATAGGATATATTTATTAACTAAGATTATTTTCAATTGCAAGATATAAAGTGAAAGAATGTCTAGTAACAAAAGCAGGCAATATACTTGAACAGAAACTCCCAATACATTCTCAAATACAAACTAAAGTTGCCTAATAAGAATGTAATTTATAACAAAATGATTTTTTTTGTATTTCGTATTTTTCTACCAACAATCCAATGAAAATTAGAAAAGAATAAAACGTTTTATGGTATGATGATTTAGAGCTCATCATTGGAACGACTCGAAGGCCAACATGAGGTTGATGTGCTAAGACTCTCCAGCCAAACTTCATCCGCAAGGAGTGAGTTCGAGTCGTTGTTTCTATGCCATGACCAATGTGCTCGTTTCCCATCAATAACCTTCAATCTCCCATGTCCAAAACTCGATTCACGGAATACAGATAAAGGTGAAGGAGGTTTCTTGAACCTGTAATTCAAGTTATAACAAAAATCACTTAGTACCAAGTTCAGTTAAATCACCAAAATGTTAAGAAAACACAAACCATTGAATTAATTGGGACAAAATACAATATGAAATTTAAATTTAGATTGAATAATGGGAGGTGACATACGATAAAGCAAGGCCTTCTCGGTTGCCTCCGTCACCGATGGTTATGTATATAGGCCCACATGAGTCGGCCTTATTGTTGTATACCCGTTTCTGCATCAATCACAATTGATAGAAATGATATAATTATTTTTAATTTAAAATTTAGTTTTCTTATTTAGTCGTAAACGATATTCTTCATTAGAATAGTAAACTGAATGATTGATATGATTGTACCAAATGATAATTGAAAAATTTATTAGGAAAAAAAAAAACATTAATGAAGATGGGGCACTTACGAAACGTTCGTAGGCATGAACATGACCGGAAAAAACGACGTCGACTCTAGCACTAAAGAGTAAAGACTCCATGGTCTCTCTCATGCTCTCTCCTTCACCTTCATGCGCCTCGTTCGTGTTGTACCACGGTGCGTGAAGCAACACCACCACCCACGGCGTTGTTTTACGGTCAACCTTTTTCCAACACAAAGAAACAAAAATAAGATTCAAATTTGAAGAATTGATTTAAGTTTTTTAAAATTTTACTAACAAATGGTGTGAAGTTAGGTACGGGTCTTTTAGTTAGGAGGTGTCGTGTTAAGTTAGTGTTTCCTTTGATTCTCAAATTATGTCGTTTTGTATTTATACACAGAATCAAAAAAAATATTTCTATTATACTATTAATTAAAAGGTTAAATTGTAATATTCAAATGTTAAGTTTTTAAAAATTTAAGATTTAATATACCTTTTGGTGAAATGATAAATTAGTATTTTTTATAACTCACCTGAAATCCTAGAAATATAAAGATATTTTTGTAAAAGTGATGAAATTATTATGTACTGAGCATTGTTTCCAAATTAAGTTGCATTATATATCTACCAACCAACCTTTGCTAAGTCGGCTTGGAGCCACTGGTACTGATCGGAATCAAAGTCAAAGTCGGTATAAGAACCGAGCATAACCGTGTGGACACCAGCTACGTCGAACGAGTAGTAAAGATTTGAGTTAGAGAGGCTCTCGGTGTGAGGCATGAGCCACCGAGCATTGTATGACTTGAAGGTTGTGTGTTCAATGACTGGGAAGAATTCGATCTCGTGGTTTCCCTCAGTAACCATCCAAGGACGCTGGCTCGCGAGTGGCTCGACCAGGCGGCCGAAGGAGTCCCAAAGTGGCTGGTGAGTGTCGGCATAGGAGAGGTCGCCGGGAAGTAGAAAGACATCGTAGTCTTGGCTCTTTATCTGAGATAATGTTGCTGCTGTCCATTCGGTTTGGCCTAGGTCGCCTTCAATTTCATATCAAAATTAAATCCGGTATTTCATTAAGCCGACATGAAAATTTGGTATTGAACCGGTATGAACCGGGAAGTAACATATAGAGGTGTGAAAAATGAAAATAGATTTACCAGATCCAACACAACTTGTCATGCATTGAGTGTTTTGTGCGTTAGGTTCAACTCAACCAATTTATTATCTATGGCGCTGAAATTAAATGATTCACATATATAGTTTGATCTATCTTTTATCTAAGAAATATTATATAGTACAGTATTATAGAAATATCAAAGTATATACTGTATTAATTAAAATAACAGATTATAAAATTTATATTTAAAATCATAATCTAAACTACAATTACTTTGTCAATATTATAAATACATATTGAATCAATAATTCGGCTAATTGACCGAAAAAAACAATTTCTTGTTGATGCATATACATTAAGTTTTTCAACTTCTAAACCAGCAATATTCAAATCAGGTAACTCATTATTGATAATGAGTTGAAAAAAAAACTTAACCCAACCACTAAATATTTTGAACTACAGTCAATTTATGCAAGGATAAACCTACAAAACGCACATACGTGTAAATTATTTTTTCTTTTTCTTTTTCAGTTAGACGTGTAAGTTTTAAAAGCTCGAGGTCTTGGAGTATACTTGAAATTAAACTTTCAAATGTTGTAGATTTGAGACAAATACATGGTCTAAAAAAAACAATCAGATATTTTTTTATCATTTAAGAAGTTTAGAATGACGAACCATGATTTAAATCACACCAAAAATATTCAATCTTTAGCCTACACCCATCCAAACAGAAGTATAACCACTAAACCACCATAAATGGTTAAGTTAAACCAGATATGTTTAGTGTTATTTTCTACTTTAAAATGCATCGATATAAATTTCCTAAAGTCTCCAATTTCAACTGAAAATAGGTGGTAAGCTGGAAAAAAAAGAGAGTTTGGGGGAATTTACCGACGATGGCGAATTCGACCGGATAAGTTGATGGAGGAGTTTTGAAAGAAAATTCAGGACCGTTACAGCCGCAACGGTAGTAGTAAGTGGTGTTGGGTTGGAGAGGTCCGATCTTGACGTGGTGGATCATGCCGGATTTGTAAAAGAAGTATTTATAAGAAGTGTATTTTCCGGTGGCTTTTTCGTCGTACTTTCCCGGTTGCTTACCGTATTCCACCACCGAATCCACGTTCTTGTCTTCCGTTATGTACGTTACTCTCATGTGGTCCTTACCCGCCAATGAGACGTGCACCTTCAAATTTATCAAATATTTAAAACCAACACAATTCTTTAGCTATATATAAACTACATTTAAAGGGACATTTTATGTTAATGAAAACGTTTAAATTTTAGCTGATCGAAATATTCACTAGTAAGTATGATCTTGTGTCAAACAAAGTTGAAACCATGAAATGCATGAAGATGGAAATTAACAATAATGATTGATTAGCAAACATAAACGAGGACAGAGTCAATGGGGTCTATGAGATAATAACTAGTAAAATATAGGATGAATATGTAAGATAATCATTGCAAAAAAAAAAGAGAGGAAAGAATATGTGATATAATTAGAAATATCCTACCAATATACTAATAATTGAGAAACGTTAAACAAAAATAACCTTTGAATCAACAAAAATGGGGTTTATATAACAATAATTACTAAAATATGTAAGATGAATGTAAGATAAGGGAATTAATTTACCTGAATACTAACGCATTATCTATCCTTAATTAATGACTATGCATCTCACATTCCATAAGAAATCAAAGATGAAAATCTTAGGAAATAAAAACACAGAGAGTACTTTTAAATTGAAAATCATATGAAGCTGGTGAGAAAGAGAGATGAATCAAAGAACCTGTTGTGGCTCGGATTTGGTGCGGTCATGAGGGACAAAGACGATGGGACGAGGCGGCTCGCGGCTGAGTTCCGGTACATCGGCTTGAGATACGAACGGACAAAGGAACAAAAGTGTAAAGCAAAGAAAGAGACCAAAAAGTTTCATCTTATTGTGTAAAGAGTAAAAGTTGGTGCAGAAGAATTAAGAAAATTTGGTCGATGGATTAGTATTGAAGAGATCGGTGGATGTTTCCGCCTTTCAGGTGTGTGTATTATACTTTATACATCTCGTTAGCCATCGCGTTAAGTTACTTCATTTCCTTTTTTATTTTATTTTTATTTTTTAAATCATATATATTTTTTTGTGAGTTTTGCTTCCAATGCTTTTTTATGTTTCAATTATTTAACCACAAATAAATAGAAGGTCAATGCTTGAATTGTTAATTATAAGGTTTTCGTAACCTTAAAGATGATGGACCTAAGAAAATGATTAAAAAAATTAGAAATGTTTTACATGAAGATCTAGATCTAAATGTAGTGTTGTCCGTATATTTATATACGGTATATCTGTATGAAAATTCTATCGATAGTGGTAAACTTTATTTTTCTTTATCAAAAACAAAATACAATTCAGTAACAAGATTCCTTAGAAGGAAAATTAATTAACAGATGTTTTCCCTTTAATTTATAACATCGTATAGACAGGCCCGGTCCTAAACTATAGATTAGGACCACCAAATTTATTTATTAATTGTTGAGCTACATTTTTGTTATAAAATTTGTAAAATAGTGCATTTATAAGGTCACAATCATAAAAAAAAGTTAAATACAAAATTATTTATACTTTATATAGAAATATATATATGATTATTTTAAAAAAATTGATATTATTTAATAATTATAAATATAAAAAAATTATATTTATTTTTTTAACTATGAATCACCAATTTGGTTGGGGCAGCAGTAGTGCGTATAAAAAACTGAAAAAATAGCAATTAAATTATATATATGATCGAACTTAAGGTGATCATATAATGTGCATTTAAGAACAAAATATAAATTGAAATAAATAATAATATATAGTAACATCGTGCAAGGGTGTTTAGATTATGGACTTATATCAAAGTTTAGGATATTTAAGAAAACGTAGAATTATACAGAAGAGAAAAAGGAAGAAAGTGGTCCATTTTTATGTCCCTTTTTAAGGCCGTGCATCGATTGGTGAGAGCAAGAAGTTAGAAGCCTCAAGACCACATATATAACAAGATATGGTACGTAACATCCAACGTAAATCGTTGTAGTGTTAGACTTTACTATGCTGTTTTTTTACGATCATAGATTTTAATTTTTCTAAATATATATTCTAGAAAAATAGTTACTCATGTGAGCGAAGTACGTGGAATCTGGTAAACACGCAAGTGGTCGTGACTCGTGAGAGCAAACGTTGCTTGAACATTTTTGACGCTCGTATGTATTATGTACGTGAATATAAATCCATGAATATAAATTGTTATAATATATCCAAGAAAATTTCAATTATTTTGTTCAATGTTAAAAATATGACATTAATTATACCGAGTTTGCTTTCTTTCTGTTTGCGGATTTTAAGGAAACCATGTGATTAAACGTTATTATGTATTACTTTTCTTATAGTTTCTGTTTTTATTAGTCCTAAATTCCTAATACAATATTTTCAAATGTCTCAAAAAATAATTTTCTAAAAAATAAGAAGGCTTTTCTCAACCAAAAAACTGAAGTTCGAAGTTCATCAAATCATGTTTATTTAGTGAATTATTTTATACGTAGACGGTGATCGAGAAACAATATAAATTGATTCATGTGTTGATTAATTTCATGAAATTACTCTAGTTAAAACAAACTAAAACTAAAATTTTCCATGTTTTTCGAAATCGACGGCGAGAATATATATCCATAAAATGTTGGCCGCGTGTAAAACAATGAACAAGTGAGAAAGAGTAAAACAAGTAATCTGATGGAACGTGGGAAGATGTAGAACATGAATCATCATGTCATGTGGCCACGTTTATGGTGGAAACGGATATGCTTATGGATCTTCCGCAAATCCAAATAAAAAATATGAATGATCAATGTGTTGCGTATTTTAGATAAGCCGTGTACGGACGGTGGACCTTTTCTTTTCTTTTTTGATTTCGAAATCAAAATAGCATATGGTACCATTGTTTCACTCCACAATCCACATCCATTTCTATAACTTTTGACACATTCTATTTATGTTAGAAGAACATTTCAGCGGAGTATCAATAGCGTATTTACTAGTTCCACTATTTTTTCCAATTTTTTCAACATACAGTAGAACCTCTATAAATTAATATTCGATAAATTAATAATCACTAAATTAATAAATTTTGCCGGTTCTGAGTCGGGACAGTGTAAAAATTAGCAAAATTCGATAAAATAATAAAATAATACTTTTTTGAAACTTTTATGTAAATATATGGTCCCAATAATTATATAAATTAATAATTATACATATATACATATATAAATAATGTAATATAGTAAAAGATGAATCTATTGATGTTATAAGTTTATAAATATTGTTGGACTAATTTTTTAATTTCATTGATATAACATTTCTGAACAAATTTTTCAGTGTCAAAAATATTTTTTATTGCTTTTTGATGAACATCAAAAAATCGAACCGAAAAATCTCTCTATAAATTAATTAATAACTCTATAAATTAATAATTTTTTGAAGTCTCAATATTATTAATTTATAAAGGTTTTACTGTATAAGGTGGAAATAATTGTACAATTGAAAGAATAAAATTGGGGGAATTTGACCTTTGATCGTCTGGTATCTGTTTTATTATAATTTCGGCACTTTGGTTCAAGATAATCTTCAAAACCAATAAATCTAAAAGGTTTGATTAGTGACTTTATGATGTGGTAGTAAAAATTGTACCTTATTCTGCGTAACCATTCATCAACATGGTAAATAACTTTTTTCTCATAAAATTTAATATTTCAACAAAAAACAAAAACAAAAAAATAATGGTAAAAAGATGGTAATACGAAAACGAAAAACGGAGATACAATTGTTTTCATCCAGAAAAAGTGATAAGAATATTTAACTTTCCTTAAAAAAACTTTTATTACATAGCGAATGAATAGATAATTTAAAAAAAAAAGTTATTTCTAATATTTTTTTTAAAAACCTGATATTTTTTGCCACTTATAATATAATAGTATACCTATTTTTTATCTCTATCATTTGCAACGTGCTAGTACAATGAGATTGATTTTCTTATGTTCCGCAGTTAAACCCCTTTTAAAACAGAGAATTGTTTTTTAAATCAAAATATTTAAAGACTGACTTCAGGCGCTGAGAAAGATCATGAACCAAAAGTTTAGAACTCACACGATTCATAAAAAAAATTATTAATAAATAAAAATTATAACAACAAATAATTTAATTTAAACTACTAACTGCTAAAAACTTTGGTAATTTATAATTTTTTCGGACAACGGCTGTGAAATGCCATCTTTGAGGGACCTCTGTATAAATAGATCGTAATGGTTCTATCTGGGTTGGCTATCCGAGAGTCCCCATAGGCCCATTCAACTCTCTAACCCAAATTATTAGATATCCACAACCCTGAAAAGAGAAGCTAGAAGCCCAAAATGTCAATATAAAATTCGAAGCTTTTATTGATGAAAAATATGTTCAACAATTATCAAGCTATGTCGGTTGTTAAATGGAAAAAATGCCAAATAATATCCAAACTATTTTATTCTGATCAATTTATACTTCAACTAACGACCTGATCAAAAAATACCTTAATTACGGTTGATTTTTCCTAAAATATCTTTTGATTTGGCCAAATTAACACACCGTTAACTCAACTAACTGAATCATTAGATGCCGTTTAAGAACCGTTTACTGTTGGCCGTCTAATTGAAACGACGTCGTTTTGAACTGAATTTGTGTTTAACTAATTAAACGAAACGACGTCGTTTTCTATATTTTTTTAAAAAAAACCGTCGAGTTTGCCTCGAACTCGGGTTCAAAGGAAATGGGAGGCATTCTTTTACCACTGAGACAGTGGCATATATTGGTAAATGCTCAATAATTATTACATATAACGTGGCTAATATTTCTTGTTTAATTAAAATCCCCAAATCGATTTGGAACACAGCAAACCCTAATCTCCAATTGAGAAAATCGATTTGGGATTGAAACAAGAGATGAAAGACGAGTGACAATGGTGAGGAGAAAAGCGATGCCGAACAGAGTCATGTCGCCACGACAGTCGCCATCGACGGCAGGAGGAGGAGCTACCGTTGAACCTGAAACTGTGAGGAATCGAAGAAGTGGAGAAGCTTCGAGGAAGAGAGTTTTGTTTGATCTTAAAGCAGCAGAGTCAGACCCAAAGAAATCTAAGAAACAGAAGAAAGCAGCGAAACAGAGTAAGGTTAGTGGCCAAAGAGAAGAAGATGAAGCAAATAGAGATGGTCAAAGAGAAGAACATGAAGCAAATAGCGATGGTCAAAGAGAAGAAGATGAAGCAAATAGAGAAGGAAGAACTGAAGCTGTAGATGCAGATGAAGCTAGAGATGTTCCTGAAGCAGAGGTTAGAGATGATGAAACCGGAGAAGAATTCTTTGAAGAAGCTGAATTTGAAGAACAAGGTTCTCGGAAATTGGCAGAGTTGTTCGGTGATGAAGCAAGGGAAGATAACTGTGAGAGGGAGGAAGATAGTGGAGATGATGTCTGTGATGAGGATAAGTTTCCGGATCCTTATTCATCAGACGAGGAAAACGAAGAGAATGGGTGGCTTGGTGAACCTTACAGGGAAGACGTCGATCCGGAGGAGCTTCTTAAACTGGGGAAGACGTTTTCTGATGCAGCTGACTTCAAGCATGCTTGCTTGAGGTACACACTCAAATCAAGGTATAACATCAAATACTACCGATCATGACCGTATAAGATTGGAGCTAAATGTGCTTCGACACCTAAACCAGATCATTCTCCATGCCCTTGGAAGATTTATTGTTCATTCGAGAAGAGTAAGATGAAGCTGCAGATCAAGACTTATGTTAACTGTCACACCTGTGAGAAAACAGGTAATTCTAGTTTTATTTTTGCTTGTCTGAGTTTGATTTTTGTTTGTTTGATTTTTGCTTGTCTGAGTTTTGATTAGTTTGCTTGTTTGTGTTTGATTTTTTAACCATGTTTGAGCTCATGGTCAGGATTTATACTGCTCCCGTAGTTAGTGAAAATTATGGTAACGTGTATAATATATACGTTAGGATGTTCCATCTGTGTATATATATACTTGCAAAGCCTGTAACTTTTCTCTTTGTTTTTTTTCTACACCATGAAACCGTAACTATGTGTCAAGAATAATAAGCATCTGTTTTGTGTTCTGTCTTCTCGCTCGATGATGTTGTTTCTTCTTGCGTCTGTATTTCATTCCTAAGAACAAGCAATGAAACAATTATTGTCCTCTTTTGTTTCTTGTATCGATTTGGGAAGAATCCTCAATTCATGATTTTCTTGTTTTTTAATAGGAGATTCGAAGATTCTTACAAGGTCTCCTATTGCTAGCTTATTCTCGGAGAGGCTTAGGCTAAATCCTAAGATGACGGCAAAGGCAATTGCTGCGGAGATAATGCGAGAGTACAAGATGAACGTCAGTGAAAATTCTTATAGCAAGGCAAAGACCAAACTGATGAATGAAAGGAAGAGAACCCACGAAGAACACTTTGACATAATTTGGGATTATCAAGCTGAGGTACTAAAGCAAAATTCAGGATCCACGTTTGACATCGAGACGGTTCCAGGGCCTACTATAGGGAGCAAACAGCGATTCTACCGCTTGTACATTTGTTTCCAAGCACAGAAGTTGTCATGGAAACAAACATGTAGGCCTGTTATCGGGTTAGATGGGGCGTTTTTGAAGTGGGACATAAAAGGTCAACTGTTGGCTGCGGTGGGGAGTGACGGAGACAACAAGATTGTTCCAATTGCTTGGGCAGTAGTCGAGATAGAAAATGAAACGAATTGGGACTGGTTCATCAAACATCTAGCTATTGATGTGGAATTAGGATATGGCAAAGAGTTCATCATTTTGTCTGATAAACAAAAGGTACTAATTTCTGGGTTTCTATATGTTATGATTGAATAGCTTTCTAATGCATTTGTTTTATGAATTTTCAGGGATTGGTCAAAGCAATTAAAGCTGTTCTCCCTGAGGCTGAGCATAGACAATGCTGCAGACACATATATGAGAACTGGAGGAAAGGCGGTCAGGATTTGCAATTGCAAAATTTGTTTTGGCTCATTGCTCGGAGTTACACTGAAGAAACTTTAAAATACCACATGAACGAGCTGAAGAAGTATAATCTTCTTGCATATAATTCTCTATAATCTTCTTGCATATAATTCTCTAAAGCTGGACCCGTTGGTTAGGCTGAGCGTCCACATTTTGAACTTCTCAAACTTGTTAGCATATTGCTTTTGTGTTGGTTTTTTTGTGTTTATGTTAAAACAAGGTTTGGCTTTTGCTTTTGTGATGTTAACAATTTCGTTTGGTTTATGTTTTAAGAAGTTCATGTTTTAAAACAATTTTTCTTTCATTTTCTTTGTTACACTCTTCAATGTTGGAAATAAACAAACTAAACAAAGACAAACTAACCCAATGATTCAGTTTCAATCGATTTGAGATTTTAAATAATGAAACAAGAAAAATAACTTAATATATCCCATAACTGTTGATCATATACCAATATATGCCGCTGTCTCAGTGGTAAGAGAACGCCTCCCATTTCCTCCAAACACGAGTTCGAGCCAGACTCGCCGGATTTTTTTAGAAAAATTATAGAAACAAATTCTGTCCAAAACGACGTCGTTTCAATTAAACGGCCAACAGTAAACGGCATCTAATGATTCTGTTAGTTGAGTTAACGGTGTGCTAATTTGGCCAAGTCAACGAAAAGTTAAGATATTTTAGGAAAAGTCAACCGTAGTTGAGGTATTTTTTGGCCATGTCGTTAGTTGAGGTATAAATTGGCCAGAATGAAATAGTTTGGGTATTATTTGGCATTTTTCCCGTTGTTAAATCAATCAAAATATCACTCAATTAAATGCCAACTTAACAGGCCCCGGCACCAGGGATCTTCCGGCCTCGTCTGAGTTCCCGTCCAGCCATCTTAGCAAGCCCAAATTCTCATTTTCCAAGACTACCCACTGCAAGAGAGGACAAGTAGATCTGAAGATCGGTAAGGATTGTTGGTGTGTCCCTATGTTTTTTATCTTCAGATTTCACGATTTTGTTGATGAGTTGAAGATTGAAGATTTTATAGTATTTGTTAGTTTTTCTTTAAAGTTTTCCTCTAAGTTTGTCTCTTTGTTTGAGGCCTTTGTATTCCGTCTCTGTATTTCGTCTTTGTATTCCGTCCGTGTATTCCAACCTTGTAACATTTATGGTTTTAATGATATTTAGATGAAAAAAAAAACAGGTCTAAGTCGGCATTTAGGCAGCCGATTAATTGACATAAACATCCCTAAGATATATAAATAATTGTTTCTAACAAAAAAACATTATAATTAAAAATGTAAAAGAAAATATAGTACGAAGAACTTAAGTAATAATAAGATAAAATAAAAGAAAAACTTAAGTAAAAAATTTAAAACCTAAGCATGATGCATGTATTGAATATATGCATTGAATATATACGTGAAAAAAATATATACGTGTGGGTGCTTGTATGTGTGCATCATGTGTGTGTTCACAAGATTAGCTAATTATTAGACACTGGTGAATGTGTTTACTTATCCATTCCTGTCCCGAAAAAGAAAGTTCGTAAAGGTTTTTTTTTTATATTGAAGTCATGTCTGTGATGATTAAGAAATGAAGAAGATATCCCTGGTTTGTTCTTATCCTTGAATTTAAAGTTTTGAACGATATAGATACGTACGTGGATTTCACTAAAAACATACGACTTATTAATTCACCCTTTTTTGCATTACATTCACTCTATCAAAAATAATTCTCTAGTCGATCACATTGGCATTATTAGCTGTCCGATGTGTCGAGAAATAAATAAGTCAAATGACGAAGAAACTAAGTCGAAAATAACAAAGTTCAAAAAAAAAAGAGTCGAAAATAAAAAAAGATATATATTCCTATATAATTTATATATCTATATATATATATATATAACTTGTAAATAGTTAATACACGTAGATATACATAAATATATCCACCAGACATAAATAATTTTGATAGTGGTGGATCTATCTATAATCTATGTAATGAACTTGGAGCCAACCAAAACTTAGTCTTTGAACAAACAGAACTTATATATGTAAATGTTAACTGTTAGTGCGATTTAAAAATGAATTACTTTTGTTGTCAACAAATTAAAAATAAAGGAATTACTTTTCCTAAAACATTTAGCTTGCCTTTTTATATAATTTTCAGGAACACATTCCTTTCTATCGTTAAAATGATCTCTCCTTTTTTTTTTTGAACTTTACCGTAAAAATGATCTTCCAATTACTTTGTAAACTTCAATATTTTTACCTACTTAGAATCTTAAAGTCACGGACCACACAACTTGCAATCTGTATCTATTTTGTAGAGATTTTTCTTACTCGATTAATTGTTCATATACAATTTTTTTTTGTCAATGAGGTGTCTTATTTTTTTCTTTCTTAAAGTCTGGAATAAGCGATTAATAACAATATAATGGTTTGTTATTAAATATGTGGAAGAGAATAAAAAAATTTCAATCAAAGAAAGTCTCATAAAAAAAAATTAATCTATAATTGTTTTAAAAAAAATCAAAAGAAATGAAAAATACTCAACTGGTAGGGCACAAGGTTTTTATTGTCATTCGCTCAAAAAGCATAGAGTTTGGCTCCCACAAGTTTATATTCATTTTCATATGCATTCAATAATATATACGTACAGTGGCATGAGTGTAAGCCTCTACATATATATACCTTTAGGACCATCATTCATTTCAATCCCAATAGCTGCTAATTTCAGCGAATCTTCTTTACCAGTTTTCTAAAAAGAAACTAAAAATATAGTAAGGTTTGGTTTTTCAACGAAAGTGGGAATACGGGTATGAATTTCAGGGATAAAGCTTGGATTTTTCTGGCGATTCTGTGTATTTCGTTGTTTATTTGCTCAACTAAAGCATTGGTCTCTTATGATCACAAATCTTTAATCATCAATGGACAGAGAAGGATCCTTCTCTCTGGCTCTATTCACTACCCAAGAAGCACCCCTGAGGTAATATTTATTTATTAATTATCAATCACGTTGAAACAATTAATTAACCTCTTTTTAATCAAATGTAAACATTCTTGGGTTCTGCTTATATTTAGCTCTGATTTTTTTCTGCAAATGAGGTTTTGTTTTCTCTGGTCATATTTTCATATATATATATATATATATATCTTTTTTTCATATTGTCTAGGCTATTTCATTACTAAAATATATTTGTTTGTATAGAGGAAGTTAAAAATAAAAACTTGAGGATGCCTTGTTATATGCAGATGTGGCCTGATCTTATAAAGAAGGCCAAAGAAGGAGGGTTGGATGTAATACAAACTTATGTGTTCTGGAATGGACATGAGCCTTCTCCTGGACAAGTAATTTAAAGAAATCAACGATTTTCTTACTTGACTCATAAGTCATATAAAATCTTAATGGTCTATATTTTTGTTTGCTCAGTATTATTTTGGGGATAGGTATGATCTGGTTAAATTCATCAAGCTGGTGCATCAAGCTGGTCTATATGTTAGTCTAAGAATTGGTCCTTATGTTTGTGCCGAGTGGAATTTTGGGTAAATAGAGAATAATAAGAAATTATATATGTTCTAATAATAAAAGATATATTTTTTCTTCTTGAAAATACACAGATTTATTTATATATGTTTTCTGATTTTTGTAGGGGATTTCCTGTCTGGCTCAAATATGTCCCTGGTATGGTTTTCAGGACAGATAATGGACCTTTCAAGGTACAAAATTCTAGATTTTAGCAATTTTCAATTTGATTTTATTTATTTAAGGATTAAATATTGCAAACTTGATGTGATAATTGAAAAGATTGCAATGCAAAAATTCACAAAGAAGATTGTGGATATGATGAAAGAAGAAAAGTTGTTTGAGACTCAAGGAGGACCCATCATTCTCTCACAGGTTTCGCTGTGTGTTTCTTTGTTGTTTAAATTAATTTTTTGTCCCCCTTATTATATAGTATGATGCACATCTATCTACATAAATATGATAATGTTAATGTGAAAAAAATGAGCAGATAGAGAATGAGTATGGACCAATGGAATGGGAGATAGGATCAGCAGGAAAGGCATACACAAAATGGACAGCTGCAATGGCACTGGGACTGTCCACTGGTGTCCCATGGGTTATGTGCAAGCAAGATGATGCTCCTTACCCTATTGTATATTTCTATCTTTCCTTTCTTTCTCTTATTTAATTTCCCCCTTAATTTAATTTAATGCTAACTTTAATATGGTTGCAGTTTGGTAGAGTTTCTATTTTAGTTTGAATTCTGCTTTTTATCAAAACCTATTTAGTTGACTTGGAATTTTTTTTAATAAGAAAAAACTAAATTTGAGTCCATTGTTTAGATTGATCAGTGTAAGTATTAATTTTGGGTTAGATTTGTACTGTTTATCCGGATTGAATAAATAAAAGGGTAATCAGCGATATTCCTTTTCTTTTGTCGGCAGATATTTTTAAGCGAAAGAAGATATTAAATTTGTTACTATTGTTTTGTCATTTATGTGTATTATATATAGAATTTTTTTTCTTTTTCTGAAAACACTATCGAATCTCTTTTATTATTTTATCATCATTTTAACATCATTCCTTCTTTCTTTCCTTGGTGGGTTACCTTTTGAATATTTTTTTGGCCTTCAATTTTCCTTTATGTAAAATTCTCTTCTTGTTAAATTCTGTTGTCTTATCTACAGTTACAATAAAATATCGTTTTCCCCGTATATTTGTTTGACTGTGATGTCTTTTTCAATTTAAATTACATGGGGCCACCGGCCAAACACAAAGAAAAAAAATCCATGGGGACAATTTTTTCTTCAACTTTAAACTTTTAGATTTTTAAACAATGTATTCAACTTGGGAGTAAAATTTATATTGAATGTTAACAGTTTTTATACTTGCGTTGTCTAATAGATAAACACATGCAATGGGTTTTATTGTGAGGGTTTCAAACCAAATGCAGTCAATCAGCCCAAGATGTGGACAGAAAACTGGACTGGTTGGTAAGTCACGAAGCTATTCAATATTTATACAGAACCATTTTTTTGTGTTTGTCTTTTATAAAATAAACAAAATAGAGTAGAATTGATAAAGTGTGTGATGATTCTCAGGTTCACGGAATTTGGAGGTGCGATACCAAACAGACCAGTCGAAGACATTGCGTTCTCCGTGGCTCGTTTCATACAGAACGGTGGTTCCTTTATGAATTATTATATGGTAACTTTAATAATTTTACCAAATCAAGAAATAGATAAAACTAAAAAGATGTAACTTATGATTTAAGAGCTAACTAAAAGAATGTTGTTACAGTATCATGGAGGGACGAACTTTGATCGAACAGCTGGTGTGTTCATTGCCACAAGTTATGACTACGATGCTCCTCTTGATGAATATGGTAATTAACTCTGAGTGACCTCTCTTTTCGATTTGATTGACAATGACTTCTCTCTTTGATTTGATTGCCAATTTTTCTAACATTTTTTTGTTTTTTTTAAGGATTACTAAGAGAACCCAAGTATAGTCACTTGAAAGAGTTGCATAAGGTCATCAAACTATGTGAACCTGCGTTGGTCTCTGTTGATCCCGCCATTACATCGCTCGGCGGAAAACAAGAAGTAAGTATGCAATGTAACATNGCGTTGGTCTCTGTTGATCCCGCCATTACATCGCTCGGCGGAAAACAAGAAGTAAGTATGCAATGTAACATTCAAGAGAAGAAGCATCAAAGATTCATACATTTATGATTTTTGTTATATTTTCAGACTCATGTGTTTAAGTTCAAGACTTCTTGCGCTCCGTTTCTTTCGAACTACGACACAAGTTATGCAGCAAGAGTTATATTTAGGGGATTTCCGTATGATTTGCCTCCTTGGTCTGTCAGCATTTTACCTGACTGCAAAACCGAGTATCACAACACTGCAAAGGTTAATAAACTAAAACCTTATATCGAAAAGCTTACTTTGTTTATGACAGTCTTTTGTCATGTGCAACTAGTGCATTCAATTAGGGTCTCAATTCACGTAAGAATAGTATTATTGTTCTTGAGATTGAGCTATATATGTGTTCTTCATTTTGACATCTGTGACGTGATACAGATCCGTTCACCCACCATACTTATGAAGATGGTTCCTACTAGCACGCGATTTTCATGGGAATCATACAGCGAAGCAAGCCCTTCTTCAAATGACGCTGGTACGTTTGCTCAAGACGGTCTCTTGGAACAATTAAGCATGACCAGAGACAAAACAGACTATTTCTGGTATCTAACAGAGTAAGTAACGTTTGACCTTTAATTTTGACAAAATGAAATCTCATTATCTTTGCTAATTAACTGCTGATCAAAGTTGGTTCTGTTTTATGTTGTTTCGCGGTTATTCTCAGCATTACAATTAGTTCTAATGAGAGATTCTTGAAGACTGGTAACGATCCACTTCTTACCATTTGTTCAGCTGGGCATGCTCTTCATGTATTCGTTAATGGTCAGCTTGCAGGTAAACAAAAGATAAAATTAAGGGCCAAACTCATCTTCTGTTAGAAAAACCTTATAAAACATTCATTTTTCTTTGTTTGTATAGGAACTTCTTATGGAGGATTGAGCAGCCCCAAGCTCACATTTAGTCAAAAGATCAAATTGCGAGTAGGAGTCAACAAACTTGCTCTGCTAAGTACTACAGTGGGTCTTCCGGTTAGTTCTGATCTAGCTTCGCTTGTTGGATTATTACGGTTTTTTCCCTCAAAACATGATTATATATTATGAGATTTGTGAACTCCATTATTTATTACAGAACGCTGGTGTGCATTATGAGACTTGGAATACTGGAGTTCTAGGTCCAACCACACTGAATGGAGTTAACTCTGGAACATGGGACATGTCTAAATGGAAATGGTCCTATAAGGTCGTCTTGAAACAAGAGTTTGATGAATCCACTGTTACTGAATCTTTTTATAACAACCACAAAAATAATACACTAAACGTGTTTTTTTTTTTGTATGTGTGATTTGAGTAGATTGGTACTCAAGGTGAAGCTATGAGCCTTCATACCATAACCGGAAGTTCCTCTGTGGAATGGACAGAAGGATCATTCGTGACCAAGAAGCAACCTTTGACTTGGCACAAGGTAATAAAAATACTTTCAGTTTCCTAAAAATAGATGTTTTAGGTTTACTTTTTCTGTGATATAGATGAATGGTTTTCCAGATTTACATGCAAAACCAGATTATATTTCCAAATATACCGGTACATGATAATTATTAGTTAACTATTATACTGCGTTTATCAACAATAAAATTGAAATTAATTAAAAGCTTTCTCATTGTTGAGGATTCGCCATATTGGTTCAGACCAAGGAACAAATCCTCTCAAACGTTGAATTATCTAACTACCCTATTTAGAAACATTTAAACGTCTTAAGTGGCAAAAAAAAAAAAGAAACCGAATTCTTATGAACTTCGTTGGTTAGTTAAGATTTCACTCTAGGATGACCCCGATATATAATGATTTTAATGTCTTATTAAAATGCTTTTGGAACACTTCAAAACATATATATGACTTTGCAAGAGAACATAAGGATGAAACATGTCTACCAATAAAGTTGGATCAATATAATAAAAATGAAAACCATGGATCGGCTGGGAATGGGATTGTGTTGTATATCACCTTAGTTAGAAATGATACTAACTAGTACCTTAGTAAGCCTCATAGACATTCTTAAACTAGTTTTGTGGTGGGTTATATTTATGGGTTATATATATATATATATATTTTTTTTTTTTTTTTATGGGTTTTATTGAACTTAGTTAAGAGCATAGTATGAGATATGTTCATATCAGGTTCTTGCTCTCTTTATTTGCAGTCTTCTTTTGATACACCGGTAGGCAATGAACCATTGGCTTTGGACATGAACACAATGGGGAAAGGTCAAGTTTGGGTAAATGGACATAACATTGGACGCCACTGGCCTGCCTACACGGCTCGTGGGAACTGCGGTCGCTGCAACTATGCTGAAACTTACAACGAGAAGAAATGTCTCAGTAACTGCGGCCAATCTTCTCAAAGATGGTGAAAAAAATTGCCTATTTTGTTCTTATTCCCCTTCTCCTTCTTTGCTCTAAATATGATTCACATGATTGATATATTGTGTTCTCTTTTTCAGGTACCATGTGCCTCGTTCTTGGCTAAAGCCATTCGGGAACTTACTAGTCATATTTGAGGAATGGGGTGGTGATCCAAGTGGGATCTCTCTTGTTAGAAGAACAGTCAAATGAAGCTCTGCTTAATTCGTTTTTTTCTGGTCAAGATCTGTTTGTGGTGTGTGCATCTTCTCTGGAAGTTAATTAAGGTTATGTGCAGTGGTTACAAAAATATAGATTGTCATGTACAGAAGACAGTGGCAATTATTGGTTCATTCTGGAAGAATATTATGTGTAACCTGGCCTATAATAAATTTGCAAGTGTATAAAGATATATTTACAGAAAAACCCAAGATGGCAATTGATGATTAGCAGCAATTACCCTGCTTATGAACACCATTTTATTGTTGGCAAAAAAAAAGTAAAGTAAAGAAAGAAAAAAGAGCACCATTTCATTTTATTTTGTATCTTCTATCTTTTGAATGTATAAATTATTTCTTTCACTTGAATTTTAATCAACCTTTTTCCATAATCATATATGTTAATAACTTAATATGTACCATATTACCAACAAATATGACATCAGTCTAAGTTATGGAGAAGAGGGCACACTATTTGTTTTACATTTTTATGTTTTATTTTAAACGACGTCCTTATTTGCACCATACGTATGTTTCTATTATTTTTTGGTCAATTATGTAATTCTTAATATTTTTCATTTTTTTAAAAAGTAATTACAAAGTAAATAATTAGTAAAACGTATCTTAATATGTGTGAGAAAATCCTAAACATCAATCTTCCAAATATCGAGTGAATATCATTTTATGTTTTCAGTATTAATAATTGAAATTTTGTACAGTTTGCAATAAATACAAATCAACTACTATGGATCTGACTGGTTTAAACGCAGCAGTTGCGGTTGCGGGAATTTGCGGAAGCGGGCGATTGCGGTTAACAATATTATTAATCGGATTGTACGACTGGCACAGCGGTTAAAAACGGGTGCGTTTGCGGGATATTTACGATTGGTTAACTTGCGGCTGCATTAGCGGTTAAACAATAAATTAACAATCTAAACATATTTTATAACTATAAAAAATATTAAATATCATATTATTATTAAAAACTATAAAATTATTAATTAAAAATAATAAATTATAAAAAATTATTACTTTTATTTCTCAATTTTTTTAGTTTGGATGAAAGTTTTGATTTTAATAGAGAAATTGTGTTTTTTTGTATGGAGATGTTAGAGGAAAATAATTTTAGTTGTTATATATACATTAGTGATGAAGAGAAAATTTATCAAAATAATTAGAGTTTATAAATCTTATACATATAAAATTATGAAAGATTGTTAATAAATATTAGTTAAAATGTAAAATTTATTTATTTATTTTGTAATTATAATATTTAAATTTTATTTTTTTAAAGTTTCTAATATATATATATATCTTAATTTTAAATAAAATTTTGTGTTTTTTTAATTATCCAACCGCAATCGCCCGCAATCATAAATGCTAGCTGGAAGGAGCTTTTGATTTTGAGCGTCAAAAAACAGTTTGAAACGGTAGAAAGCGTTTTGTGTGATTGTTGTCAAACGCCAACAACCGCTACCATCCGCAAAGCTGCGTTTGAGGGTGTTAGCGGCAGAACCAATAAACCCTATATGTTTTAGATAAATAAATTGATCTCTTTAAAAGAAAATTTTTTTTTGGTTTCTTTAAAAGAAAAATTATGCTAAGTAATTATGTTATAAGATAGATCGTGGAAGATTATGATAATTTTATATTTTGGTTTAGATCTGGAAAACAATATTAGGACACGGAGTGTAGTAGATGCGTGGGTCAAAAATCTATATAAAGAAAGAAGTATAGGTGTATGTACCTCTGAGTCTGTGCCAAAACAAGAGTATTTCTTCTTCGGTACAAGCTGGATCATAAAGATCTTTTAGAAGATAATAAAACACACACGTGTTTCCCGTTTTACTATTCTTTAGCCATTTTTAAAAACTCTCTTCTTTGAGATATCCTCATTTCCGGAAACGACAAAGAAGAACAATTCCATTAAACCCCTTGTCATATACTTAAGTTAATTAATTAATTAACTCTTAAGATTCATGAATCTAATCGTAATTTTACAGGTATTAATAGATTAATTGTTCCTTAACTCATAAGAAGCCTCTCCTCCTCTTTCTTCCTCCTCAAATCAAACACTGTTCACTTGCTTCAACAATTAAAAAAAAAAAAAAGCATCCTGCATTTTCGAGATCTTCGTTCCCGATTTTCTCTGTAATCTAGGGTTTTGGATCTCAATTACCACTGAGTAGAAAAAAACCCTTGAATCCGTTTTTATATATCTTAACCCTTTTAATCGATTGGTAATTTCAGAAGAAAAATCATGAATCAGGAGAAGCTAGGGTTTTTCACTCTCTCGTTTCTTCTGATCCTGAGTCTAGCGATGGGTAGATTCGTTGTGGAGAAGAACAACCTCAAAGTCACATCACCCGACTCGATCAAAGGTATTTACGAGTGTGCCATCGGGAATTTCGGAGTTCCTCAGTACGGTGGTACATTAGTCGGCACCGTCGTGTACCCCAAATCGAATCAGAAAGCTTGTAAAAGCTACAACGATTTCGATATCTCTTTCAAATCCAGGCCCGGACGCTTGCCCTCTTTTGTCCTTATCGATCGTGGAGGTTCGATTTTTTTCCCTTAATTGGATGCTCAATTTAGGTTTAGTATTTGATCAAAGATCTGTTTTTTTTTTTTTATAATTCAATCTTTGGTTGTTCTGTGTGGATACAGACTGTTTCTTCACTTTGAAGGCATGGATAGCTCAACAAGCTGGAGCAGCAGCGATTCTTGTAGCTGATAGCAAAGTTGAGCCATTGATCACGATGGATACACCTGAAGAAGATAAATCCGACGCGGATTATCTTCAGAACATTACCATTCCTTCTGCTCTCATCACCAAATCCCTTGGGGACAGTATAAAGTCTGCGCTCTCCGGTGGCGACATGGTGAACATGAAGCTTGACTGGACCGAGTCGGTTCCGCATCCCGATGAGCGTGTGGAATACGAACTCTGGACTAACAGCAACGACCAGTGTGGGAAGAAGTGTGATAATCAGATTGAGTTTCTCAAGAGTTTCAAAGGAGCAGCTCAGATTCTTGAGAAAGGAGGGCATACTCAGTTCACGCCTCACTACATCACCTGGTACTGTCCTGAGGCTTTCACGCTGAGTAATCAGTGCAAGTCTCAGTGTATCAACCATGGGAGGTACTGTGCGCCTGATCCTGAGCAGGATTTCACTAAAGGGTATGATGGGAAGGATGTTGTGGTTCAGAATCTTCGTCAGGCTTGCGTCTATAGAGTGATGAACGAGACCGGTAAGCCGTGGGTCTGGTGGGACTATGTGACTGACTTTGCAATCCGGTGCCCGATGAAGGACAAGAAGTACACTAAGGAATGCGCAGACGAAATTATTAAGTCCCTTGGTGAGTATGATGCTTCATATGGCCTTTTTGTTACTTTCAAGTTTGTTTATTAACTTTTATTCTAAATTTTCTGACTGTTAGCTCGTAATGGTTGATTCTGAATTTTCTCTCTCTTTTATGCATTCAGACATTGATCTCAAGAAGGTGGACAAGTGTATCGGAGACCCTGACGCAGATGTGGAGAACCCAATTCTTAAAGCAGAGCAGGAGTCGCAGGTTTGTTTTCTTGTAACCAATTGGCTCTTACTCTTCTCTTCTAGGTCTCGTGTTTTTTTCTATATATTCTCCATTCCGTTTTGTATTCTTGAAATGAGTCTATTTCAGATTGGCAAAGGTTCTCGTGGAGACGTGACTATACTCCCAACTCTTGTCGTGAACAACAGACAATACAGAGGTATTGGAGAAATGCTAACTTCTCAGTTTTTTTATTCCTTTTTACAGCGAAATTACATTTTTTTTGCTAACTCAAATATCTTTTACCGGTTTAGGTAAATTGGAAAAAGGGGCTGTGCTGAAGGCTATGTGTTCAGGTTTTCAAGAGTCAACAGAACCAGCTATATGTCTCACTGAAGGTCCTATTCTCGACGACATTCACAAATCTCTTTATAATTCTCAGATATCACATTTCTCTTGATGGGCAGAGTTATTTTTTGGTGGCTTCAAAACTTGCATTAGAGATGTCCTTTTATTATTTTATCTAGTGTTTGAAATCACCGAGGGAGGACATGGTCTTCACATACGTTTTCTGGGTTTTACAGATTTAGAAACTAATGAATGTTTGGAAAACAACGGTGGGTGCTGGCAAGACAAATTTGCCAACATAACTGCATGCAAGGTATCACTTGGGCTTGCTATTTTTTTCTTTTTCTACTTTTTGTTTTTTGTTTTGTTGTTACTACTGAGACGATTAATTTTGATCTGAATCTGCATTTTAGGATACTTTTAGGGGAAGATTGTGTGAGTGCCCTACTGTTCAAGGTGTTAAGTTTGCTGGTGACGGTTACACTCACTGCAAAGGTATTAGTGTCTGAAAGCAATTTTCTTACTATAATTGTTTAAGATGAATATTTTTTTTGTATCCGTATTTATGGCTTCCTCTCAACGCTGTTTCACTTGGCAGCCTCTGGAGCTTTTCATTGTGGTATCAGGAATGGAGGATGCTGGAGAGAAACCCGAGGCAGCTACACTTACTCTGCTTGTGCAGTAAGTATTTCGTCTTCTATGTCAATGTCTGATTTTTGAACAATCATTTCTTAACGTTAAGTAAAAATTATTTGGTTCTTCAAATGGATTTTTCAGGATGATCATTCAAATGGTTGCAAATGCCCACTTGGGTTCAAGGGCGATGGAGTAAAGAGCTGTGAAGGTACTTGTTTAGGAATATATTTGCTTGCATCTGTCTACATGCGGTCTACTTGCACATAGGACTAGCCATGTGTAACAAAGTACTATTAGAAAACATATACACCATATTGAGTCTAGTGCTATGTATAATGCAGTCTAGATTTTAGTTATTTACATATATTTGTAGAAGTGGCCTATATGCGCTTAGTCTATAAAGGTTTATTTTCCTAGTATATACTCCTTCGGTTTAGCAAAGGTAGGTGTTTTGGAGTATTTCACTCAATAATAAAACATACAATAATCATATTTACCCTTCAAAATGTTTTTGTTGTTCTTAAAAGCCGCACTATCATAATGAAACAACAATTATTACATAGGCGTATATTTAAAAGCATCTTTTTTTTTAAGAGAGGAGAGGGTAATTGTGAACTAGCTCTTGTATATGCATTTAATTACGTTTTGAATAGTATGAAAATGTAGTTTATTTACAATTTACTGGTAATGGTATATATGCATATAGAGTTATGACGGTTTATTTGGCAGGCATCAGTAGTAATATGCCATTCGCCTATTGTTTATATGCATGTATGTTGGTCTAGAATAATCTGTGCAGATGCACAATTATCAGTGGAGCTTTGGATTGTAATCAACCAAAGAAGAAAGATCATTGATATATGTGAAGTTTTTCATAATCATATACTTTTGATTGAATGTGTTAGATGTGGACGAGTGCAAAGAAAAAACGGTTTGCCAGTGCCCAGAGTGCAAGTGTAAAAACACATGGGGAAGTTATGAATGCAGCTGCAGCAATGGTTTGCTTTACATGCGTGAACATGACACTTGCATAGGTAAAATTCAAAGAGATTTTCCTTCCTCTCAAGCCCATACTTAATTTATAGTCATAAATCAGAATTTTTTTGGTTTTGAATATGTTGAATGTAGGTTCAGGCAAAGTTGGAACTACAAAACTCAGCTGGAGCTTTTTGTGGGTTCTTATAATCGGAGTGGGTGTTGCAGGTCTTTCTGGATATGCCGTCTACAAGTACAGGATCAGGGTATGTTATCATAATAAATATTAGAAGAGTAATTCCATTTAGCTATAGATGTGTTTATAAGTAACGAAATTTGTTATGCAGACATACATGGATGCGGAGATTAGAGGGATCATGGCACAGTACATGCCTTTGGAAAGCCAACCCAACCCAAGTGGTCCTCATATGGATATATGAATGAAGTTATCAATCAGCACAAGCCCAGAGACTCTCTCTTTCTCTGGGAAGCTTCTTCTATGTTTCCATGTAAATGAATCTATAGATTTTAAAAAGCCACAAATAATAAGTGTATCTGCACTTTTTGTAAGGGATGTGGATTTGCAGATGGAATCCCTCTTTTGTCTGCAAATTTCTCTTGCAATGTAAAATAGACATCAATGGATGAATAATGAGTAGAGAGAGTTGAATTATTTACTACTGAAACTTGGTTAATCCGTACACACACAAAAAACAAAACAAACAAATACACTTTGATTTGGTATTATACTTTCTCCAGCTCCACTCGGTGTTTCTCAATCTGTTGTTTCACTAGCTTCTGCGATTCTTGGATAAGCTTTGTGTGCTTCTTTATAAGCTCCTCTTTCGTCTTAAGCTCTTCCTCCATTACCGCAATCTCCTGTTAGGAACAGGTCAGAGCAGAAATTGGTAAAAGACAAATGGCTTTGGAGATTCAACATTGGTGGGTTTGTGAGGTGAACAAAAAGCTAACCTTCTTAAGGCTTTCTGCTCTGGTGGGCGCGTGGTCTTCCCGCTTCAACCCCATGAAATAAAGCTGAAGCTTTTTCGCAGCTTCCATGAAATCTCTGGCGTGCCGCTCAACATCAACTGCAGAGTTCAGTAAGGGGGACAAAGATGAGATCTTTCCCTTGGTACAATCCACAAATCGAATCATCACAGATCAGCAGGTAAGTTAGACTATCGATTTGAGAGATTTCTAAGCATTTTCTCACTTAGATCATAAACTTAAGCAAGTGAACTGAACATGACGATCTATCTAAGTGATACAGAAACAGAAACAGACATATAACTCCAAGCTATCATCAACCAGACACGAAGTCATTGCTTTATTACACCCAACAACAAGACTCCAAACACTAGCAAAGATTCAAAGTAACATGAAATAGCACAAACCAAAACCTAGAAGGTGAATTTGGCATTCACTGAATCAGTCGATTCTATTCTAAAACTTGAAATTTTCAAAGGCCGATAAGAAGAGTCGTGAAGCGAGTATGGTTCGAAATCAAAATAGAGAGTGGAAAAAGGGACTGACTTTGATGAGAAGGATGAGGAGAGCGGTCGATGGCTTGAAGCTCTCTAGCTGGCAAACATGGGAGCAGAGCAGCTTCCAAAGCCGTGACGCAAGCCATGATGTCCTCTATCTCATGGTTCTGATTGTTCGAGGACGTCTCCGGTGATGTAATTCCCGGCGGACGTTCAGACGGCGACGGCGAAGGGTCAGAAGACGGCGGCGGCTGTTGCTGATAATCCATTGCGCCGATCTCTCTCTCTCTCTCTCTCTCTCTCTCTCTCTCTAGTTTTTGCCTGTTGGTTTAGTGGAGGAGGTGTTTCTCAAGTGGGCTTCCTATTGGGCCTATTTTCACATTCTCATTTGTTAGGACAAAACTTCGGATGTTTTATTCATCAAGTGACTTATAGAATTTAGATGTTTCTTTTTTGTTGGTTAATAATAATTTAGATGTTAACGAAATGTGAAATACTTTATTTCCTAGTATGAAATAAAGAATTACATTTGTTTTTTTTTTTAATTAATATTTGATGTGCTTCGTTTTTTCTTTTTCTGATCAAGGTTTTGCTTTTTCGGTTTCATTTTCTCGGATTCAACTTTTTTTATTCAAATCCAAATTTATGTTTTAGCTTTTGAGTCCACCAATTTTTTTCCCTTTTTAAAAAATTGACGCCGATGATACCACTTCGACAAGCACGTCTAACGTTAACAGATTACATACGAGTTTGTTGCATGTTTTTATGATACTCCTAAAATGGACTTTAATATCATTATTATGAATGAAAGAAAGCTTTTACACAAAACACATCTCTCATTCTTTTACTTCTGCTTCACATCATTCAGGTTTTAAAAAAAAAAAACTTAAGATAGATAGAACTCACACGTTAATCAAGTCACAGAAGATTACGATTAACTACTAAAAACTGCAAGGAAAACATATATGATCAGACATCAAGCTTCCCGGTCGGAGACAGCGTGCTGCTCCGGTATCTTGGCGACAGGTTAACAAACTCCAAAGCCTGTGTTCTGAGCTGAACCGGTTAATCAGCTGCGCAACCGATCCTTGGACCGGCTCCTGTCGACCATTTCAGCATCAACTGTTGACCCAACTGTAAAGATTTGGACTGTTTCTTTGAGTTGATCCTTTGTAGCATTGCTTTCTGTGGAACGTCAGCCTTTGGGCTCTCAAGCCCACCTGAGAGCGTTCTCTGGTAAGTACTCCGTTTCGTCTCCTCAAATGTCCCGTTACCGTTACCGTTACCGTTTTCATCCGTTTCAGGCTCGGCCTCGGATGTTGCGTCCTCTTTTTTAAAAGATTTGGTTCCATCTCCATTGGATTTAAAGTAATCATCGTAGTTGTCGGAATCTTCACTAGCTTTGTGCACCTACACAAGACAATAGTAACTTTACTATCACCTCTCAAGTAGTTTCCTCTCGAAACAACCAAACTCAAGTTAATGATTATCCAGTAACCAAGAAGTTCCGGATCTTAAGGTCCTTTGGGGCTAGAAACTAGAGCAGGTTAAAATAGGCTTATTATTAAATTGTGAGGATTTATATTATATAGTACCTCGTTATAACAAAAGAATTACGATCAAGAAGATTTGGTAATATAAAGTTGAGTAGAACAAGAGGTTACCTCAACATCGTCTAGGCTCACTTCATTCTCTCTAAGAAACGAAAGAAATGTCTCGAGGCTATCATCTGACGGCCTGTAATGTCCACTGTATGCAGAGATTGTCTGAAAAAACAATATGGACATAACGATCAGACAAAAAATATCACAAAAGATAAGACATAACAAAGTCGGTATGAATAAACCGATCTAAGAAAAATCTAGGCCCCGGTAATTTGTTTGGCGTTCGCATTTACACTATGCAAAATATTGAGAAACATCACATGAAAATTAAACGAAAAAATCAGATATTGGCGTTTTGAAAAAATGGCAGCCTTAGTAAATTACCTTGAGAACTCCATTGTCAACGACCACCCTCCCTGCGGCTAACGTTGCTCCTCCGGCCAAAAAGCTTGAGTGATGGAACCTTCCTTTCTTTTTCTGAATTAAACATAAACCAAGAAAACACATATTGGAAACTTTTTTTTGGTAATAATATCAACAAAAGTTATAAGAACCATAAAGATGAACCGGATTTCAAGAAAACCTACCAGACCGGCATAGAGTTTCTTGAAAGTACTCATAACAAAGATCCACTTAGTTCCCTCGGATCCGTGCATCGTGTGTAGANAGAACCATAAAGATAAACCGGTTTTCAAGAAAACCTACCAGACCGGCATAGAGTTTCTTGAAAGTACTCATAACAAAGATCCACTTTGTTCCCTCGGATCCGTGCATCGTGTGTAGAAACTTTCCAGTTAACTTGTGAACAATCTTCCCTTCGATGATCACATACTCATACTCTTCCCTCTCTTGCTGATTACCGGAAAAAGATTCATATGAGAAATCCCCAAAACATGTAAAAATAATTGACAAGAAAAAAATTAATGGCACGTACAGGTCCAAGATAACTGATGCATTGCTCCTTAAGTTTCGACCTTGGACATTGATTAAGATCTAAATCTTTCCCTTCTCCAACATCCAACCTACATGAAACCCATATTCTTACTAAGTTAAAGACGAGATTTATCACCGATCCATGTAAAAAAGATTCCAAAATTTCTTCAGCTACAAGTAACACACACTAACAAAATGAGTGTCATGGTGGATTGACCGTACCGCAACAAATCATTAAACGGTTTAACATAAACCGAGAACAAATATGGTTTATGAAGAATTTGAAGCATTACCAGTAGAAAAATGGCTGACCAGCATCAGCTTTACACCATTCTTCATAGTAAACATGGAGGTTGTGTCCATACCGGTGCCTAGGATCAATCTGATTATATATTTCAACTTTTTAGTATTCTTGTTATACCAACAAAAAAAAAATCATTTAATCTGAATATTAACCCCAAAAAAAAAAAGGAAATGGAAAAGGGTAAAAGAAATTATTACAGCTTCAATCCAATGTTGAAACGCCAATTTCTGGGCCTTGTCGACTATGGACAGGCCCTTCCCCACCTAACCACAAACCAAACCGCAAGATTACAAAAACCTTTTAACCAAGTGGATAATTTTTCTTACAATAATACTATTTGAAAAAAATAAATCTTTTTTTTCTTAATCTGATTCCAAGAAGACTCAACACTGAGACATTTTTAGATAATATCAGGGAAAAGGAAAGTCTTAAAAAAATTCTTTTTTAAGGTGAAATAAAATGGATCTTGATTTTAGAAAGTACAAATCTCACTTTTTTTTATTTAATGATTGTTTTTTTTTAAAATGATTGTTAACGAATGCTTTTTACATTAAGACACAAAAAGGCATACCTTAGAAGCATTCAAGCTCACACGATTCCATCTCGAAACCGCAGTTTCAGGTCTTGAATAATCGAAAAACGAAATCGTACTGTGATTAAGCCTCGCATAATCCATCGCTTGCCACCTTCATTCATCATTAATTAACGTTAATCGATAACCACTCAAACATAATCTCTCCATCTAATTAAAATTTAATCTGAATTTTTTTTAATTTAATTATCTTTTAATTACCAGAGCTCTTCGGCGACAACCACAGAGTCCGCTAACCTACGGCGCGTGCGATAACTCCTGTAAACCTTCTGCACTTTCACCGCCGCCAAGCTAGGAGGCGAGTCGTCACACGAGCCTTCAAGCGCGTCGGAGAAATCGACGAAAGATTCCTCCCGGCGGTCTACAGGAGAAATGAGGATCTCTCCGGCGGCGTGAGAGAACGGCGAAGACTGGAAATCGAAATTGGCGGCGACCTGCATCTTCTTCTCACTTCGATCTCACTGTCCGAATGAGAAACGGAACTCGGAGAAAATGAAGGCTTGTGGAAATTTTGGTTGATCTGTCGATTTGGGAGAGAAGATCCAAAGAAGAGAGACTTCAGACTTGTGTTTTTGCTATCAGTGTCTTGTGTGTGTTAATATATATATATATATAAAAAAATAAACGACCCGTCTATAACCCCGAGGACCATTTCTCTATCTTAATTATTTTTTTTTTGTAAATTCTAATTCTATTTCTTTCTACCATTTTTGTCAATTTTTTTTTATTTCTGTTTGTATTGTGGGAAATAGACAGGTAAGATTGTGAAATTTTTGTCACACTTGATTCTGAATACTGTAAAATATATACGTCATTGATTCTTTATTAAGAATAAAATCAATATGATTTAAATTGGTTGAAATTATATACTAATGTATTGATTGGGACTTTAATCCCTTTTAACGTAAATCGGCATATTGGGCGTTTGGATCATGCATTTCTAGAGTTATAGGATCTTATTGGTAACAAAAACGATACATAATTTTTATCGGTAAACTAAATCTTTTAGCGGTAAGCAAGATTGATAAATGCTTACAAAATAGTTGAAAACTGTAAGAAAAAAGTTGTAAACAAAAAAAAAATATATAAAAAAGCTGAGTATAATACTGTTAGTAATGCTTTCCATACTACTTTTGTAATTTGTAAATATTAAAACAGTATAAATTGTATCGCAGCTTTTTAGTAATATTTTGCGTTATCAATCAAACTTTGTTTCAAAATTTATAGCTGTAGTGATGTTGTTATGTCATAATCTAGATAGACTAGAGATTTGAATCCGGTACTTCCTTCGTTTCAAAAAAAAATGTCATTTTGACATATTTCACACAAATTAAGAAAACTATTAAAAGTTATGTTTTACCTTTTGTTCACACATTAAATAAAATCATCTCTCTAATTACTACATTGAATTAGTAGGGTTAAAACTGATTTTTTATTTAAAATTTTGTATTGAAAACGTAAAATGATACCTTTTGTGAAACAAAAATAAAATCGTAAAATGATATTCTTTATGAACGGAAAGAGTATAATATGTTATTGGGAAAATAAATGAAATGAAGGTGAAATAATTAACTTATATACATACAGGGAATATCATAAATACACATGTCTAGCTGTCTACCATGAATAAAGTTAATAGAAAGTGAAGAAATTTTATCATCGTCTCCTGTGACACTGTCAATGAAGATCACCATCATTTCGTATTGTGTATATAATACTGCTCAAGTCCGTGGAAAATATAAATTCCGTAAGTCGGAACCGTAGGTTTAGAATCCTCCTCACATAAAAACATATGATCATCGAATACTACTGATTTGTAGAATAGAATATTTCCGAATAGTACTCTCGTTCAGTTTTTTTTCCTGTTCAGTACGTGGGTTTCCAAATGATTTATTATAATTTCAAATGGTCTTGTTATCCAAAAGAATCTAGATTTTTTCGTAATTGCATCAGTAAACATGCAATGCCAGGCTTGAATCTAATTGAAAACTACAAGAGGGTTATTTATGTTCTTATAATAAAAGATTATTCTTCTGCATTCCCATAATATATACAGTATATGTTTTGGTTCCATACTTCCATTAGGTTTTTGTCTTTTGTTTTCTTGTCATTCATTTATCTGACACACCACCTAATAACAATAGTGGTTTTATTCATTTTTATCCTCATGATTATTAATAATGACGGAACTCGGATGGACCAAACATGTAAAATATCATTACTATAATTAAAAAAAAAAATAGATACCCCTCCTCCACTCACGCGCGTGGAAATGACAAGCGTCAAAATCGAAATAGAGATCGTATTCAATATTCATTACCAATACCATCGGAATAGGACTTGCAAATACAATGGTACTATGCAAAAGGAAAAGAGCACCAAATTTTCTAATAGTGTGCTATCATTTTGACTGATTTTTTTTTTAAAAAAAATCGACTCTATTGAAAAACGAGTTTATATTATATTCTTAAGTCATTTAGCACAACGCCACCTTAGTTTTCAAAATTAATTATAAGAAAAACATAGTCAAATTAAGAGTGCAACAGAACTAATCCATGCGTTTAAGTATTTAACCACTAATACAAAACAAACCATCAATTTCTTTAGATTAGTGGTTAAACGTATGAATTGGTTCTGTAGCACTCCTAATTTGATTCTCAGTAGGATGAGATTTAAATCTGTTTTTATCCCTAACTCATAAAAGTTATGGCTTCAGGTCCAAAACTTTTTGTAATTTAAAAAAAAATCAATGTCTAATTTAAAAACAAAATTTTTTGAATACCCTTTATAAAAAAAAACTAAAATTCTTCAAAATTAATATCATCAATATAATACATATGTATTGATTTGCATATATACAACTGATTTCACTATTAAATTTTTGTGAAACATATAAAAAATCTGAAGTTTTGTATTCATCATGCTGATATTGTAGATGAAATATTTATATAAAAAGAACATTTATATAAAAGGACAAATATGTCAACCAAACTACATTTCTGAAACCATTATTTGGAGTTATCCTTATACTTTTGTTATTTTCTTCACAATGTACTGTTTATACTGCTTCATTTTTTCGGGGAATTTGGCTAAGTTGACTTTGGTTTCAAGATGGTTTTTTGTTGTTGTCGTGGTTTCATATTTCAAGATAGTTAAATATCCCTTAAAAGCAAGTATGTTTCACTTGTAGTAAATTACTTAAAATTGTTGTTAAAGAAAAATTAATTAAATTAGGAGAATATTCACGTATACGCGCATGTTTTTTTTATATATTCTTTTAAAAATGTCTTATTTATATATCTCAAACATTTTATGTTTACAACAATCAAAATTAATTATAATTTGATACATTCAACTATTATATATTTATATTAAAAGAGTATATAATTATTGTTTGTAAAGTATTATGTTGGATCATGAATAAGTAAAAATGGTGATGAATTAGCGTGTTTGATTATATATGGATGTTTAGTTCAAATTTAATAGGTATTAAAAGTTTAAATTACTTATAATTTGATACGTTCAACCATTATATATTTATATTAAAAGAGTACACAATTTTTGTTTGTTAAATTTGGTTCGGTTAGAGTTTTTTTTCTTTTGGTAATAATTAGTCTATCTATGGTACGTAGGTTTTGCATTGCGTTGACATGATCGGCATGTAGGAACAAACCCATATAATATAAGGAGGAAGATTATGATATTCCCAGCTTAACTTCAATTATGTATAACTTTAGAGTAAACTAATTTTTGTTCAAAAAAAAAAAGAGTAAACTAATTAATTAAAAGTGTTGTGGTTTAGATGTCGTTGTCAAATGTGAGGTAGAGTAGTACGTTGTATATTTGGTAGAGTACGCTAATTTAATATTTGTAGGCTTCTAATTTAGTTGAGTTTTCTGGATTTTACTTGCTGTTAGTTTGGTGTACTAATATGTTTTTTCTTTCTTTCTGAAAGCCTTTTAGAAACAACTAATAATAATGAATTTGTTTTTTCTTTATAAAAATTCAAATTCATTATACAAATAAATGTTATCTACAAGTAAAAGAATCGTGACGTAATTGACGAACAGTAAAAAAAAAAAAGATCAGCACAGAAAATCAGAAGCCAAAACCAAAGCATCTTTTTTACAGATATTATTACTAGCATCTTTTCATTGGTGAACTAATATTGTAACCTGTATAAACAGGGCTGTTTAATCCGAATTAATCGAACCAAATTGATTCGAGCCAAATCGAAATAACCAAACTATAAATCGAACCATATTTTAATGCGGTTTACATAGATTTGTTTCTTCTATAACTGAAAAATACCGAAACCAAATGGAATAAAAACGAGTTAAAACTAAAAAAAAAATTAAAAAAATTAATGATATATTTTTACTAAAAACTAAATTTTCAAACTGAAATCAAACCTGAATTAACCATTCATAGTAGATTCGATTTTATCTTGAATATAATTACTTATAAACCGAAAAACCGTAAATAACAATCTAAAACTGAACCCAAATCCACCCTAGATATAACCATTAATAATTTCATAACATTTTGCTAATTCACATGTGATGTGTGATATCCTCTGTATTCATTAGATATCACCTCAAATATAAATATATAGAAATCGACACGAAGCATGCATGGGTCTATTTTGTTACGTTCTTCTACTGCGTGTAGAAAGTACGAAAAATATTGGACCCCTAATATGTATATAATATAATTGATTGTTGACGGATGTCGTCCAGGAAACGAAAAATGATTTATAATTGTTTGGTTGAAGAGTGAAGAAGAAACGTAGAAAGTACTCGGAAGAAGCATGTGGTGCACGTGATCGGACTTCTTTCTTAAGTTTGACTTCTTCGTACGACCACAAACAACTCTCCCTCTATCTCTTTGCGTGCTTGCATGTGATTCACATTGATTTACTCGTGTGCGTGTACGGCCACTTTCTCCAAAGTCCTATAATATCTGTATGAGTTGGAGTTTTCTTTTTTTTCTTTCTCTCTGTTCGATCTTTATGCGGTGTACTCTTTTCAGCAACTCAATTAGAGAGAGCTTATACCTAAATTTGTGTTTCAAAAACCTAAGGTATACAAGATAAAAAGTTTCGGAGTTAAGTGTCATGAGAAATTCATTTTTTATATACATTTCCTTATCTTTCCGAGTTTTTTTACATACGTATAAGAAAGAAAAAAACATAGAATTCATATGTTGTATATCAAATGATTTATCATGAAAACATTTAGAAATTTGATTGAAAAATCATGGGAAATCGTTAATTCATACAACCAAAACAAAAGCTACATAACAGAAAAATCGAATGGAAAAAACATAAAATTTGTTAAATGGTTTAAATCGTTTAACTATGGCTATAAATCCAATGGAATAGCGGGTTTCTCAATGAAAATGGTGATGCTTCCAAAATTCGTAATCGATAAAATATGATGAATCACATATTTATTTTTCAAAAGTACCAAAACTATGCGGCCAATCATAATCTAAAAGTAAATATTGTAAGTTGAGATATTTGTAGTTTTATTTTTTTTTGCATTTTATAAATTTTATAATGCAAAACCAACACTTTATCGGATAAAAATGGTAAAAACAATATTTTTTAAGATTTAACGAAATTATATTTTAACATTCAATTTAAGAATTCAAAGGTGGTAAACCATTTCTAAATCAAAAGACTTAAATGTGTTAGGTTCAGTGATCTACGTTGCGTTATACATGATTCTTTAGATATTTATTTAGATCACCCACCGAAGTACTTTCTCTATAAAATGAGTTTGCCAAGGAAATTTTACGCAGAACACGAGGACAAATGCATAATACTAATTAAAAAGATAATTAGTATATTGATGGATATAATTGGTCTGACCACCTAATTGTTCCACTACAGCTTGGAAAATTTTGTCTGGTATAGCTTGAGTTCCACGAGATGACTTGAATAAAACGTCGTCGACTATCTGTCGATAAAAATGAGAAATTACTCGTTTCTTTTTAAATGTTGATAAGTTCATATATATTGCCGACAAAAAAAAGGTTATATATTATTTTCTATAATAGGCTTAACAATGTGTGAGATAGTCGATATTCTTCTCAAAATTAATTCTTTTTTTTTCCAATAATTTTGGATCAAAATATGATTTCTTAGAGTGGCTTTCGTATATGTTTTGTTGGGTTATATATATAGTATGTGAAACTTTTTTCGCATGAGAATTAAAAGGAGTAGGAATAATTGAATATGTACATTTGGTTTTGCAAATTTCAATCTTCTTTCATCTATTTCCAATATTACGATTCCTAATAAAATTTGTGTAAAATGTGTAAAATTTCAATCTTTTTTGTATATAGTTTGCTCATATATAATTAATTTCTATCATGTTTTCTCACTTGTTAAAGTTTTATAAACATCTTGAGTTTTTATGTCAAAAAAAGCAATCATGATATATGTGATGCATGTATTAACAATATAATTAAAAACCATGATTAGATTTACTAAAATATGCTTTTAAGCGTTTCATTGCATGGACAAGATTGCGACATAATATATCAATTATGTATCGCTTAAAATACTAAAACAGTAACAAATAATCATGGAAATGCATTGCAAAATTTAGTGAGAAACTCTGGCAAATTAAAAATTTACTGCAAAAAAAAAGTGATGTAAGTTTCTCTGCTAATCTATGGACAATCGCCGATAAGCAAATGTTTATTTTCTCTTATCAGAATATTATCCTCTTGAAATTGTTATCTTAATCTTTAATTGTTATATGCTTTCAAATGTCAATATTTGTGTATTGTGTATCCCTCGACCTTTTTTTTAATATAATTTTATTTAAAATAATTAATATTCTTATATTATTTAAATATTATATAAATATAGAAATAAATAATTTGGAGAATTAATAGAAAATGAAAGGGAAAACAACCTCATTAAGAAAAATATATGATCCAATTTAAGTATTAAAGGAAATATAAATATGAGTCAACTAAAATGCTAAATCTCTTTAATATACACACACAAAATTATAAATTTAGCATGGAGCACATGCTCCACTGAAACCTACATCGCCCCTGGTTGCAGCCCAAATAATTAACATCTTCCCTGGTTGCAGCCCCTAGTAAAAATACAAGATACATCACCAAAAACAAATACACTGAAACGGTCAACACAATCGGCTGTTAAATCTGACCAATTTTTTTTTTTGTTGTTGTTGGGTCAAATAATCTGACCAACCTAACATCACTTTAAAAGCACTAGATAACTACAGTTAGTCCTGAAGAAATCATACAATTATAAACGTATTTTGAATACGAATAAGATTTATTTAGTAATACCACACTAAACTATAATATCTATGATTAAAGGTGTAAACTGATATAGGTAACTAAATGAATAATAGCCTTTTCAAAAAAACTATATATAATCATATAAAAACAATGAGCCACATGTTTGTATTTTTTTACCTTTCTGTTTATCCTCTCACATCTATTATAACAAAAATTATTATATCGAAATGACCGTAAAAAAATATAATAAAAGTATTTATTTTATCCTCGTAGCAGCTCAAATAAAAAGGAAAACAAGTTGCATTGTGTATCAGAATTAATTAACGAATTATTCTGATGTCAAAGAAACATGGTTTATTCCGATGTCAAATAAACATGGTACGTGCAGAGTTTAACAAAAAAAAAACATGGTACGTGCAGAGGCCTAGACCAAGAAGTAAAAAGTAATATGTACATAATATATTTAATATCTATTTTTCTTAAAAGGTTTATTCTGATGACAAACATGGTTTATTTTGATAATAAACCATTTTTTTTTTTTTGAAAAGACAAACAAAACATGGTTTCTCCAATAATTTTAGTATTGGAGACGATGATGTCTCTATACATTTAAAAAGTCAACAATTGTACCACCACATCTGAAACGTCTTTGCATCTATAATAACCCTATGTTATATGAAAAGTTAAAATGCTATGATTAATTAGTTTCAGTTGAGAGATCTTACAGATGAATGTGCAGAGGCCACAGTACAATTAGTAAGAAGCTGAAAATCCGAAAACGTAGAGACATATATACAACTTCCACAATACTTGGATTTTCTAATTCTCAAAACATTATACTAGGATTTGGTTCAGTAATATTTAACGACTCATTTAATCAAATCTAATTTGACGTCAAGACATATCATTCATTTCGATACTGATCAATTTCTAGTGTTGCTCACGTTTAATCCACGACATATGTTTTGATACGCAGATACTTGTTTCCTCAAGCACGACTCTCTAACAAACTAAAAAAAACTCAAGCTCTAATTTTTTTCCCAATATATCGGCTAACCTATAACTGAGATGCATAATCATGTATTTATCTTCGTCCAA
This sequence comes from Alliaria petiolata, assembly GCA_020283515.1. NCBI lineage: Eukaryota > Viridiplantae > Streptophyta > Magnoliopsida > Brassicales > Brassicaceae > Alliaria > Alliaria petiolata. Next base: position 108,979,499 of record JAHZTW010000002.1, on the reverse strand, counting down.
ATTTAATAATCTCCAAAACTTATCCCATATGCAGATATGAGAGAATTTGTAGTAGTCTTCATCCAATACCAAGGATTACTAAATTTGAGTGTTTTGATTATTTTTCATATCTTCAAATGCCACGTCACTTTTAACTTCAAAACGCTTTCTAGGGTACATCTCCTTGTTCATGTGTATATATGCTCCTCAAAAAAGTTATTGTTTTCAAATGCAAGGTACATTAGGGCTTCGATTGGTGTTTGCTTATGGAGAAATTAGTGTAAGCATATATATCCCATCTGAAAGTTTCCATGGAAAAACAACTATGAAATGAAATCTAGTTCAAAAAAAAAAAACGACTATGAAATGGCATGCACTATGTACGGAATCAGTCACTAATTAACGGGCAAGAGTTTTACTCTTTTTATAAATGACTCTTTTTTTATTATTATCAGGATCATCCTTCTAAAAATGTTTAGAAGATCTTTTGCAAATACTTACTTTTGTCTTTGCGAACACACTCATATATGAGTCTCGTATCTAAAAATTTTAAAAATATTATCTAGTATATATTACTTAGAATAACTTAAACATCTTATAAACAATTATATATATTAGATCATTTATCTAAATACCATCAAATAAATAATTCAGCTTGTAGTATATAACGTTATGACGGAAATCTAGTTTTTCTGGGAAAAATTGTTCCTACGATATAAAAAAAAAATGCCTACTCTAAATCTTGAATTTCCGATCATTTGAAAAAGCATTGAGGATAAATACAAATAAATTTTAAACAAACGTGAAAAACGTGATATTTGACAACAAAAGGAAAAAAAAAAACTTACAATTACTCTAAAAACTAAAAAGTGAATTAAGTTGAATTATTTTTCTTGAAGCCATAAATGTCCCACCATGTTTGTTATCTTTTTAGGGGAAAAACGTAGACACGTAAAATCAGTTTATTTGTCCTCCTCCTCACAAATTTAGCATATACTATTATTGATTACAAAAGAGATATTAAATGAAAATTCTGGTGAGTTACTTTTGGTTGTGCTTCACTGTCCTATTTATTTCCACTTACTTTAAATTTAAGACCAAGACCTAACACTATGACCTCCATACTTAATAGAGTTTGCCCCACAAACAAACTTATGAATATGCATCACATCTCTCATTATGCTAATTAATAACGGTTTGGTTCATCCCATGTGAACCATAGTCACGATAATTCACACTACTTTAAACACTTAATATGAATTTGATGGTAACGTTTATAAGTGTCCAAGCATGTCGCGTTCAAAGAACCGCACAATTATATTTTTAAACTAAACCAAAAGAATGATAACCAAAATCGAAACATAAAGGTTTTTTCCTTAAAACAATTCTTTGATTTAAAATACATTTTATCAAAAGATTAGGACCCCAAGAAAATAGACATACGAAACTAAAAGACAAGAGAAAAAAACCCTTAATTTTTATTCAATCTTGAATCAGGAAAACTGAGAACAAAGCAAAATAAAGATTGTATTGGATATTATCTCACAGTTCCATTCACAAATTTAGCAAACAGTTGTGTCAAACTCCAACATTAAAAATAAGACGAAACATAAAATAATTTTGATTTTTGAGGAACCAGTCGAGCAGAGTGTTGGACATAGAAAGATGACAAATGTCCAATTAAAAAAGCGACTTGACAAACGTTCAATGTTTAGGCGGCCCACTTGATTTCTTATTGTGAATTTTAACTCAATTCGAGATCTAGAATATTCTTCTGGGTCAACCGGCCCATTAAGTTTTGTTCTGAAAAAGGTATTTTAATTTTTAACCTGATTATTCTTTCTTCTTTTGATGAGGAAGATAAAGCTATGGGGGGGGGTATAAAGAATAAAAGAGACATAAATATTGAAGGCTAAGCAAAGCATACGACCAAGAACGTGTGAGAGATGTCCAATTCCTGTGAATTCCGCAGGTAATCTTGTGGTAACGATGGTGTCTTCTTCAGTTTTCTAGGGTTTTGTAGTATTAAAATCGGGATATGGATCGGGTCGGTATAATCTGAGCCGGAGAAAAGACGTTATCGGTTTTTGTAAGCTTGACTTATTCTTCTGGGTTTGCAATTCATACAGCTCTGAACCAACGCTACAAGAAGAAGGTCATGAAGCGTTGGTATGTATTTAGGAATATATGCACTTGCTCTCCTTTTTTCATCGCGATTGTGATTGAAATTGTTTCCCATCTTATCTTCTGCTTGCAGCTGCTAAACGTTGAGACTCTCAAGTGCGAACTCAAGGGTTTACAGCTTTTGAACGAGTATGACTGCGAACTCGAGGGTTTACAGCTTCTTTTCTCCAGGTAAATCTGGAGGATTCTCTTGTTGGGATGCGTCTCCTTGTGTTTTTTTTCTAGGGATTTGTTGTTAACTTGTACCCTAGGTCATCCACAAAGAAAAAAATGTTGTCGGTTTTTGTAAGCTTTTTAGCTTGAGTTGAAAAGAAAACCCGACTTTATCCTTCTTTTGCAATATAGCTCTGAACAAAGGCCACAAGAAGAAGAGCTCCAAGAAGTGGTATGTATAATATATACACACACGTATGCACTTGCTCTCCTCTTTTCAACGATCATCATGGGAAATTATTTTCCATCTATCTTGTGTTCTTGCAGCTGCTAAAGGCTGAACTTCTGGACTGCAAACTCGATCATTTACTGTTTTTGAAAGAGTATTTGAAAGAGGTTGACACGGAAAGTGAGGGAGAGAGTATGGGACAGGAGATGCTGACTTCCTCGGATTTGAACTTGAACGAAGTGAACTTGAAGGAAGAAGCTGTGAGAGAGATGCTGAGTTCCTGCAGGTAATCTCAGAGAATTATTATCTAAAAGCTGGGATGGGTCTCCTTCTGTTGTTTTTAAAGGGATGTGTTGTTAAATTGGTTCTTCGTTGTTCAAAATTAAAGCTATGGCTCCTAGAATCTGAATCTGAGAAAAAAACAAGACATTCTTGAAGTTTTAGTCAGCTTTCTAACCAGTTCTTAGTTAATCAGGACATGGATCGAATCATAGGATCTTGAATCGGAGAAAATTGTTATTGGTAAGAAACAAAAACCAAAGCCCTGTCTAATTCTTCCGGGTTTGCAATTGATACAGGTCTGAACTAAGGCGACTAGAACCAGATAATGAAGCGTTGGTATGTATAGTACAATATATAATATAATATATGTTGTTGCTTACATTTCGTTCTTACAACCCTATATTGTGTTGTTGCAGCTGCTAAAGGCTGAGTCTCTGAAGAGCAAACTTGAGGGCTTACAGATTTTGAACGAGTAAGACGACTCATTAACAAACATTAATTGTCCCACTTTCCTGAAACCTTAAAAGTCTTTTTTTTTTTTTTTTAACTATCAGGAGATTGTGTGGTGAGTGTCTCGACGCTCTGAGCCTCACGGAGCTGCAAGCAGAAGATAAGATGGGATGATATTCTAATACAGCTCTGAAGGAAGATTCAGAAGACAAGACTGGGATGATATTCTAATACTGGTGCGTTGCATACATTATTCACTTCCTGTTGTGCGTCTCTTTTTTTGGTTTGTTGTTGTTGTTTACAAGTGCTTGTTTTATGCTCTTGCAGCTGCGAAGCATGAACTGGATGAAGTGGGAGATCCAGAAAGGGCAGCTTTGGAACGAGTATGTGAATCGTTTACATCGTTTCTGGCTCTCTCCAGAGTGATATTTTCTTTATGACTCATGTGGGTGGGTTTTGTTTTCTTCTCCTAGGAGAATGTGCGGTAGAGAGATTGCCGGTCTGGATTACTATGAGCTGATGATACTTCGAAAGGAGATTGCTGATGGTTTCTGTGACGTGTGGTACTGGATTGCGAGAAAACAACATCAAGAAAAGGCAAGGCTGGGAGGACCAATCTTGAAGGCTCGGAAGAAGATGCATGGAGAAGAAGATCATGGTGGAGAAGAGAGACTCTGATTAATTAGTGTGTCAAGACCCAAGTAAGTTTAATGAGACTTAAAAAAAAAGTACTAGAATAAATCATCGTGTGCTTCTTTATCATTTTGCTCTTAGTTTTCTAATCTTTATCATTTTATCTAGATAATCTTTAATTTTCTTTTAATTTTAATTTTGGATTATATTTTAATTAAATCTGTTATTAAAATATAGATGCTCTAACCACATGACCTCCATACTTAATAGAGTTTGCCCCACAAACAAACTTATGAATATGCATCACATCTCTCATTATGCTAATTAATAACGGTTTGGATCATCCCATGTGAACCATAGTCAAGATCATTCACACTACTTTAAACCGTTTATGAGTAGGAGTTCCCATCGGTCCAGAAATAGACACTTATTATTATGAATTTGATGGTAGCGTTTATAAGTGTCCAAGCATGCTGCGTTCAAAGAACCACACAATAGATTTAGGTTTTGGTTTTCGCTTTCGAGATCGCCGTTCAAAGATCGTCAAAATAGATGAAAATCTCATGTTACTAAATGATAGTTTCTATAAAACATCAACAAAATAAGAATAGATTGTTAAATGGATTTGAAAACCAGAACATACACTGAAATGCAGTAAAACCAATACATAAAATCTAAAATGTGAATGTGGATCAGGTTTCCTCTGTTACAGACTCTTATGGAGTTTAAAGAGGCAATACAAACACACAGCTTCTTTCAGCAAACGTAGTTTCAAATACGTTGCTAAACATGTAACCTTATTGTAAACATAGAATAGAAAAATCGAGTGCGCTGGTGTTTCGTTTCGCTACATCTCTCTCTTAGATCTTAGCGGCGAATGAAATGCCTTGCTTGGTCAGCTCATCGAGGCTCTCTGCAACAGGTCGAGCTTTGGCGACTTTGGCCAAGGCTTTGTTCTCATCACCACTACCTCCTTCCATGAACGCTCCAGCCACTTTACCACCTTGAATCCAATATGCTCCGAATCTTGGTTTTGGGTTTTGATGGGTTGCTGTCCCCAAATAAGACAGAGTCTCCTATGCTGTCTCCATAGAACTGCCACGAGAGATCAAACAAGCGAGAGTAGAAGAATGGGAGATATCGTATTCCTCCACCGCTCCACCTCCCTCAGCCGCTTTGATCGCCTGCCACAATACCTTTTTTTTTTTTTTTTAATGGCCGATACCTTTATTATAAACCTTGTGATCAAAGTTTTTCAAATGGGAAAGATTTGATATAGGAAATATATTACATTATTATTAAGATTTTGATATAGGATATATTATTATTAAAGTTTATGAAATAGGAAATATTACATTACTAGAGTTTTATTAAATTGGTATATTAAAAGTTTCTCTCTGTCTTCCTTGTTATGTATTATAACTCAACAACCCTAGCTAAGAATTCTAATATCTATCGGTTACTTGGTGATTCGCGGTTTTACTCTATCAGATACGACGAAGAACGTTGAAGAGATGTCCCGTTCCTGCGAAATCCCCAGGTAATCTTGTGGTAACGATGTGTCAGTTTTCTAGGGTTTTGTTGCTGTATTAAAATCGGGTTATGGATCGGGTCGGTAGAACCTGAGCCGGAGAAAAACGTTTTCGGTTTTTGTACGCTTGACTTATTCAGAAATGATACAGATCTGATGAGCCAACGCTACAAGGAGAAGATGATCATGAAGCATTGGTATGTATAATATATACACACACCCAGATGCACTTGCTCTCCTTTTTTCATTGTTTCCCATATCTTATCTTCTGCTTGCAGCTGCTAAACGTTGAGACTCTCAAGTGCGAGCTCGAGGGTTTACAGCTTTTGAACGAGTATGACTCAGCAAGTGTGAGAAACATGCCGCTTTCCTCCAGGTAAAGTTGGAGGATTCTCTCGTTGGGATGCGTCTCCTTGTGTTTTTTTTTCTAGGGATTTGTTGTTGAATTACTTCTTAGGTAATCGGAAAGTCGAAACCGTCACAAAATCTGATTCTTTTTTTCAATTTTGATTCTTGCAATTGATACAGCTCTGAACAAAGGCCACAAGAAGAAGATCTACAAGCATTGGTGTGTATAATATATGCACACACACATGCACTTGCTCTCCTCTTTTCAGCGATCATCATGGGACATTATTCTCCATCTATCTTGTGTTCTTACAGCTGCTAAAGGCTGATCTTCTGGAGTGCGAACTCGAGCGTTTACAGATTTTGAAAGAGTGTGGCTCAGAAAGTTTGAGAGAGAGTATGAGACGGGAGATGCTGACTTCCTCGGAGTTTCCGCATTTGAACTTGAACGAAGAAGCTTTCAGAGAGATGCTGAGTTCCTGCAGGTAATCTATTGTCTATTATCATCCTTAGGTCTCAAGTTTTAGTCAGCTTTCTAACCAGTTCTTAGTTAATCGGGATATGGATCTTGAATCGGAGAAAATTGTTATTATTGGTAAGAAACAAAAAAAAAACTGTCTAATTCTTCTGGGTTTGCAATTGATACAGGTCTGAACTAAGGCTACTAGAACCAGATGATGAAGCGTTGGTATGTATAATATATAATAAGATATATATATGTGGGTTGTTGTTGCTTACGTTTTGTTATTACAACCTATCTCGTGTTGTTGCAGCTGATAAAGGCTGAGACTCTGAAGGACCAACTTGAGGACTTGCAGATTTTGAACGAGTAAAGACTCATTAACAAACATTAGTTGTCCCACTTTCTGAAACCTTTGAAACCTAAGCCCTTTTTTTTGTCATTTACTCCCAGGAGACTGCATGGTGAGTGTGTCGACGCTCTGAGTCTCACCGAGCTGCGGTCACTTGATAGTCAGATTCAACAGGGCTTGGAGAGGGTTCTAGAGCAACTGGAAAAGGTAACGTACACTTGTCATTTCTATTTAAAAGTGGTGGTGATACAGCATTTGCTTATAACATTTTTGTTTTAAATATTACAGAAGACAAAAGAGCGGGAGGAAGATAACAAGAGGCTGGTCAAGCAGGCTACAGAGACGACTGGGAAACAATTGATTGGAAGAAAGAAGGATCCGGAACTTAGACGTCAATTACTTTCCTCAAAGAGTAGAATGCTTGATAGGAAGAGGGCGAGAGAGCAGCGGAACTGGTAAATGTTTGATATATATATATAATATGCTTTGCCCTTGTATCATTTTCATTGAAGGAATTTGTTAAACAATACAGCTCTGTAGGAAGACAAGATTGGGATGATCATCTAAGACTGGTATATATCATTCACTTGCTGTTGTGTCTCTTTTTTTAGTTGTTGTTGTTGTTGTTTTGTTTACAAGTGCTTGTTTTAATGCTCTTGCAGCTGCAAAGCATTGAGCGCATGAAGCTAGGGATCCAGGAATCGCAGCTTTGGATCGGGTATGTGAATCGTCAACATGGTTTCTGAGTGATATTTTGTTTTCTTTATGACTCATGTGGGTTTTGTTTTGTTTTCTTCTCCTAGGAGAATGTGCGGTAAAGAGATTGACGGTCTGGATTACTATGAGCTGTTGATACTTCGAAGGGAGCTTCGGTATGGTTTGTGTGACGTGTGGTACTGGATTGTGAGAAAACAATGGCAAGAAAATGCAAGGCTGGGAAGGCCAATCTTCACGGGTCGGAATAAGGAGAAGAAGAGCATGGTGGAGAAAGAGACTCTGGTTTAATTAGTGTGTCAGGAGTATTTTTAAAAAACTAGATGACCATGCCAAAGATAATTGAAGACGTAATGTCGAAGGTCCTTTCCAATCTTTATATCTTAGTACCAAACATCAATAGATTTTAGTAAACTTAACATGGTTTTCGTAATTGCGTTGTCAAACTTTAGTCTTTAGCTTAGTTATAACTTTTTCTATAAAGTTTAGATTAAGATTTTTAGTTGGTCTCGTTCCATAATTACAAGCCCTAGTGTCAATTGTAGATGTAGTCCCAGAACAGCAGCTTATAGATTAAATTATCATGTTACTTTAGTATCATTGAAAGTTTTTATAAAACATCAACAGATCAATGAGAATAGATTGTTAAATGGATTTGAAAACCAAACACAAATAATGAAATGCAGTAAAACCAATACATAAATCTAAAATGTGAATGTGGATCAGGTTTCCTCTGTTACAGACTCTTATGGAGTTTGAAGAGGCAATACAAACACACAGCTTATTTCAGCAAACGTAGTTTCAAAATACTTGCTAAATATGTATAACCTTATTGAAAACATATAATAGAAAAAGTGAGTGCGCTGGTGTTTTGTTTCTCTCCATCTCTCTCTTAGATCTTAGCGGCGAATGAAATGCCTTGCTTGGTCAGCTCGTCGAGGCTCTCTGCAACAGGTCGAGCTTTGGCGACTTTAGCCAAGGCTTTGTTCTCATCACCACTACCTCCTTCCATGAACGCTCCAACCACTTTACCACCTTGGATCCAATATGCTCCGAATCTTGGTTTTGGGTTTGATGGGTTGCTGTCCCCAAATAAGACAGAGTCTCCTACGTTGTCTCCGTAGAACTGCCACGAGAGATCAAACGAGCGAGAGTAGAAGAATGGGAGATAGTCGTATTCCTCCACAGCTCCGCCTCCCTCAGCCGCTTTGATCGCCTGCCACAACGTATCACATATATAAACTTTTATAAACCGTTCTTCAGATATACAGCTATGTTACTCTTTATCATTGTTTGTTTATGTAAGCATTTGCTTCTGTTTCTGCATTTCTTTTTCCAAGTAACTTACAGTTTTTAAGCAAAATTCCTTTGTTAATTTTTAAGACTCGGTTTGTGTTTAGCGTTTGCATTTACAGTAATTTTATGGAAAACGCAGACGCAGAAATTGGCGTTTGACACAATATCAGCATAATTGAATTCATCATTTACCTTAACAGCTTGCTCTGCTGATTTGCGAGAGTGGTCAACATGCTCGACCCTTCTCACATCTTCGTACATTTTCAAGGGGAAAGTGGCAACGTCACCAACAGCGTAAACATCAGGAACACTTGTTTTGAAGAATGCATCGGTCTGCGGGAAACGGTTAAACGGTTAACCGGTTAAAAGATCCAAATGGGAATGGTACGGGAGAACAAGAAGAGACGCACACAGAGCAGATAAGATACCTTAATTCCACCTTTGTCTTCTTCGACCTGTCCCTTGAATAAGGATGTCAATGGTTTTGCACCAACACCAACTATCACAATGTCGGCTTCTAATGACCTTCCATCCTTGAGTTGTACTTCCTTCACCTGTAGGAGAAGAACAAGCAAGACATTTGCACCGAGACAACTGGCAAAGCTAATTACTTGAGGGTGATCAAATAAAACCAAACGACAATGTGTTCATACTCCAATTGGTTTTACTATTCTATAACTCAATTTTAACTTCTGTAAAACAAGAAAAAAATAAAAACTGGAATGCTAAACCGGATTACCCACTCCTAAGGCTAATAGTTATTTGGTTTACCTCTCCATTTGAATGAGAGGTGAAACCAGATGCCACTGTTCCTTTAATGATCTTCACTCCCTTGTTTGTGTAATAAGCCTCATAGAAAGCAGCGATATCGGCGGTGAAAAGCCTAGGCACTGCGTGAACGTTATTTTAATCATGTGTAACTAAGTAATAAATAAACGAATAACTGAGTTTCAAAAAGATATGAATCAACTTACTGCACCAAGGTTCAGGGAAAACCATAGTGACATCAAAATTGTTGATCCTCAAAGCTGCACTAAGCTCAAGACCAATGTAACCTCCACCAACAACCACAGCCTTTCCGCCTTTCTTTGCTTTAATTGCTTCAACCAAATTGTCGGCATCATCAATCTCTCTCAGATAGAGGATATTCTTAGATCCTGCACCTTTCACTCCAAAATCAGTCAATCTGAGAACCTGCAAAGAAATGAAAAAAAAAGAGTTACTTTCTTCTCATCAGAGAATATATAAGAAGCTTGCTGACGCAAGAAATGCAAGGGATATCGGTCTTTACAGTAGAACCAGTTGCAATTATGAGAGTCTGATATTTGTAGACATCCCCAGCTGCACTGACAAGACTCTTGGCAGAGAGATCGGCTTTCACTATTTCTGTGCTTAGTATCAACTCAATTCCTGCAAACGCAAAGAAGAACGAAAATGACAGTACGGTTAAGTTCCAGTAGCATAATAATTTATGATTTCAGAGTAATGCAGTGCTCGATAAATTCCGTGGAATGATAGATTTATCATTGAGCAAGGGCAGAGAGTTCATTACCTTTCTGTTTGTACGATTCAGGAAGCAGTTTTTCTCCACCGCTTCCAACACAGCAATGGAAACCTGGAAGTCTAGCAGCCCCTGCAAACAGAAAAGATGATCTTTAAATTGTTTCTTGAAACAAAAACAAATAAAAGCCAAAGTTTCAGAAAACCAAAACTAATCATTTGTAATTTGAAAAGTAAACAAGAATATTGTGTTACCTTCAGGAAACAAATATCCCTTGCTAAGAGCAGGACGTTCGTATGGAGCCACCTAAGGACAAATAAGGATCATAGGTTACAACAAGTCATACTGCATAATAATTATAGTTTGCCAAATCGTGAGAGAAAGCTTACCGCCTCTTTGGAGATAACTGCCAATTCTCCTGGCTTAACACCTTGATTGGCAAACTCCTTAGCTGCGTATCCCTAAACACAGTAATGGAGAAAAAGAGAAACAACGAAAAATTCAAGGTCAGATTCGAATTTGCTTCTGGAACTACCTTTATTTACAGTAGATGACTATGTACTAGGATTAATCTGAGCTAAAACCAATAAACAATCGTAGAAACTAAAATCCATGATTTTGCCTCGGAAATGGATCGATCGAATTCCGATTGTTAAATTTCAAAATCAAGTTGCGGTTGTAATATTATCTCAACAATCAAACAAAACCAGTCACCGATCGGACGTTTCAAACTGAGGAATCAAAATATAATCGCTATCTCAATGACAAAAACAAACTCCCAAGATTTGAAACCACGAGAATTGTGATTTTTTGCAACACGAATCGAATCAAGCTCTTCCGAAATCAAAGCATGAATTTTAAGAATGAGAAATACTCACGGCCGAGACGCCGCCGCCGAGGATGATGTATTTGAAGCTTTTCTCCGCCATTTTATCCGATCGTCAGAAGTTGTTATCTTGTCGCTTAAGTTGGTGGGTGTGTGAAAAAATGAAAATGGTACACAAATAAGAAAAGAGCAAAAGGCTTAAAATGAGCCGAGTCTAATTGGCTACAACTTAACCAAAACTCGGCCGTTGATTGGAGGATGTAGACTAAAATACTACACGTGGCAAGAGAATCGCCCTCGAATTATCCAACCGTCGTGATCCAATTCTATAGGTGGAAAGTGGAAAGTAGAAAGGAAAGGGAGGAGAAAAATAAAGGGAAATAAATCGGTAAATAAGGACGGAAAAAAATAGTTTGTGGAACCAATGTTTACCATTTTCATTAAATTAGTTTAAATCCCAAAAAAAAAACTTTAAATTATTGCTGTCAAAAAAATAATTAAATTACTTCAAAATTAATTATTTTTTAAAAAAAATTACATTTTCTTAAATTCAATTATCCAATGTCTTTTCTTAAAAATTTATTGAAACTCAAATCCTTCCAAATATTTAGATTCAATACCGAATTTGATAATTTTCTCTGATTGTTAACTTAAGTTTTCATTTAAAAGTCCAACTTGCGTAATAGAGCTAGAAACGAAGCCCAAAAACAAGCACAAATCGTAAGCCCATTAAGTAATGTGGCTCTAGCTAACACACCTACCCATTCATGAGAAGAAAAGAAATAGCACGTATGTCTATGGAGAGGTTGTGAAGAAACTTAACACTTGAAGAGGACGAGGCTTGCCGCCATTTAGAGTGCGGACTTCCTATACCTTGTCTTGGAAATTAGTACTGGTTCATGTTTCTTAAGATCATATTTATACTATTTTACTTTATTATTTTGTATGCACTCTCTACCTTTTGACGATGGTCTCCTTTGATGCTACCCTCATATTTATTGTTTGGGTGTGCTTCCAATTCATACTTTTGTATAGCCTGCAATATTGTGCTTATGAATGCCGAGGTAACTCGTGGAAAATCAGTCAACATATGGCAGCTTGTTCAGGTATTATCTTTTGAACAAAAAAATATTTTCCACACCACTCTCTAAGGACTGTTCCTATCTTTTTGCCTTTCTCAATTGCATGCAATTGTTTCTGATTGTTGACAAACTTATTAGTTTATTAACAAGTCAGCCATAAGCACTACATGCAAATTTAACACAAACCGTAAACGACAAGTAAAAAAAAAAAAAACATGTATTCTAAGAAGAAAGTTTCATTCAAATACTTATACGTGTGCTCGAGGACCAAAAAAACAAGACTTGTTCTCTTTGTTGTTTTAATGCTGAGTAAATCAAGAGATCAATAGATCGTATAGTGACACTAAGCTCGTCGGAGCTCCTAGCGGCGTAAGTCATGCACGTGCGGCATTCTGATTAATTAAATATAAACTGTAAGCAATTCTTTTTATAAATCGGTTTATTAGTATATACAAGTTCACGCAACCTAATTTTCTCTTAAATAATACAAAAAATCTGAATGAACTAATTCTATTTCTCTCACATTCCCATCCAACAACAGTAGGTACAATAATAACCCATATTCGATTTCTTTTTTTCTATTCTCTTTATTTTTTTTCGAATTCAAAATACGTATAACTGAAAAAATCGATTTAATAAATGGAGGCAAAAAAATGGTGGAGTGGATTAAGATGCATGCCAAGACAAAAAAAACGCCAAGCAAGCCTTTTTATGGGGGTGTGGCCTGTCGGCACAAACATGTGAAACCAATACTGGTTGCCTTATTCTCTCTAGCTTGTTCGCTTCTTTATTCTTTTTATTTGACCAAAAACTCTTAATTTGGTTTCCCCTCTATTATTTTACATTTATCATTTTCCTCGGATTCTCATGATCTCTCAGATCTTATAGCTCCCATTGATATTGTTTTGTTTAATAGTTATCCAAAAATATATAAACATAGCTCGAATCATTTGTCCTTGTGCACCGTTGTTTCTGGTTCGCCGTCCACGCAATAATTATCAACATCCATACATAATCTACACTATATTTATTATATTTTTTAATAATCGTACGTGATCCTAAACTAAAAGTCCATATACTAATCTTGGAAACATGTAAAATAGTCTATTATTTAAGCATCTATATACCATAACTAACTATACTTGAAATATAGCAGGGGAAGGATTTGAATCTCAGTCCCCTAATCACGTAATGAAATCATTAAGCAAAATATAAGTCAGTTAATTGAGCAGAAATTAAAGTGTAGCGTGGATCGATAGCATCATAGCAACATCAAACCTTATGCTTGTGTACAGTGTACCTGAGTACTTAAATGTTATCGATCAAACAAACTTTTTAATCATCTAACTTTAGGTTTAACTGTATGAAATTAATATACCTTTCTTTTTCCACGACTCCTGCATTTTCCATAACCCTTTACTCTTTAGTCTTTAGGCCCATTGTAGATTTGTAGGCTTGTACCTTCTAAATTAATATGCGCGTGCATATGTTTTGCATAATATAAATGTTTTGATGTGATGGTTAGATTAATTAGGTAAGTAATGAAATCAGAAGCGGACGTACTAATTCGTGTTAGTTAATGTTTAAAATATAATTAATGGGGATTAAAAGCAAGAGGGATGAGTTTAAAGGCGCAGAAAGAGGAATCCTAGGCTCAAGGGTTCTCAAAATGCCTATGAAGTCTATTAGTCTATTATTTCGTTACTCCACGTCCCAAACTAGTAGTATACTTTTTGCCAGATTCAAAAATACAGTGTTATATTCATCTCGATCATAGTCTTATCTATCAACTTCTGTCTTGGAATTTGATTACAATACTTTTTAAAATGAAACAACTGAACGACTTAACTTCTTTTTGGGAAAAAAATGGTGGTAGCGTTTTGATGAATCAACGTAACACATAGAAACTTGCTTCGATTGATAAAATCCATTAAGAAAAAGTTTAAGGGAGACTAAAATATATGGAATATATATTTTTATAATAAGATTTATAAATTTATACGATGCACAGGATTTTTGAAAAAAATACATAGTCATTTTTCTAAGGACAATTCTCTTAAATGCCATAAAATGAAGTTTTATGTTCAAATATAGCCAACACGCTCATTTTAGTTTAGAAATAGCATTCATTAAACGTTAAAAGACAATTCTACACTTTCTAAAAACAAATTTCCAAAAAAAAATTTCATTTCATCTCTATCTCTCGACGGCAACAATCTCTCGACGATGACAGAGAAGGAGATCTGCGTGAGGATGACGAGAGTGGCGGTGAAAAGAAAAGCGATGGCCACGAAGGAGGAGCGAGTCAATAAGAAGAGAATTGTGCTCGGCGAGCTTCTAATTGTATCCAACGCCACTGTCGTAACCAATCTCAATCAGAAAAGAGAGATCCGGAAGCCCAGAAAGAGCCTTGGAGAGCTCCGGCGAAGCAGAGAAACACAGCTCTGGTGGCTTTGACTGCCGTGGAATTAGGATCTGACATCGATGCTCAATCTGATGATCCCAAGATGTGTGGACCTTATGTCACCGACAGTTACGAGTATCTCCGTGAAATGGAGGTAACAATCTCTATGTTTATTAATCTTCTCGTAATTAGACCTTGAACATTGACTAGATTCAGTTTTAAGTTGTGGGTTTAATTTGAAGAGTTTCAATTTAAGATTTTTTTCCAATTTAGGGACTGATTATTGATTTGGTAAAATATTCACGAGGAAGAGTTATATTCGCTAAACTCCTCCATGTCTCAGTGGAAAAATTAACGCCAATTTCTTTAGCTTTCTGCAATTAGTATATAAAATATTCACGGGACTTGATTTGGGATATCGATTTCGTGCATTATTTTCAGATTGACAACCAATCATCTGAAATAGAAAAGTTTTTTGAGGAGAACTCGAACCTCTCGGCTTCCCATCAGATTCTCGTTTTCATTATAGTTCGACGGAGAGAATTCTGAGATATATGTATCTGTTGCAGAAAGAAGACAGAGAAGCAAAAGAAATAGGCGTTCAACATGCACCAGATGATGACTTTGGAGATTTCCAAGCCTCAGGTTGATTTCCAAGCATCATTTTATAAATTAATGTGAATGGTGAAAGTTTGGATTTATTTGCTAGTGAGAGAGCTCACCTTCAGTACAATGGTGTGTGAAACTAATGTTTAAAAGAAAATAAATTTCCCTTTTGTTTTTCTCGGTTCTTGGAAGGTAAACAAGTTGACAAACTAAAAAAAGACACAAAATGATATTTGAGAAGACCTTCCTAAATATGTAGGAATCTTTAATAAGTTTATAAACTTACGTTTATCTATGGTGTAAATAAAGATGAAAGTACTGTTTAAAGTACTTTAGGAAGAAATCATGATTTTGTTTGTTGTTTGTTATTTTTTCTTACACATACACGGACAAAGTTAGAGTTTTTGATAAAAGACAACCATATGAATTTCGTTATTGTTGACAAGCGTGAACTGTTTTAGTAACTAACATATGATTTAGGAAGGTATTCTTAAATTTGTATAAATTCTTCCTAAAAGTCAAGAAAACTTATTAAATTCTAAATATTTAGTAAAGATTCAAACAAATTTTAGTAAAGTCTTCCTAACAATTTAGAAATACTTACTAAAAGTTTAAAAAGACTTCCTAAATATTTATTCGATTTAGTAATAACATATGATTTAGGAAGCATATCCTAAATTTGTAAAAATGCTTCCTAAAAATAAAAGAATTCGAGACAATATAGTCTTCCTAAATGTGTATAATTGCTTCATAAATTTGAGTTGTATTTAAATGGTACACAAAATTTTGTATTTATATGTGCTAGAAAAGACTTCCTAAATGTGTATAATGGTTTCCTAAATGTGTATAACGCCTTCCTAAATTTGAGTTGTGTTTGAAAGGTACACAAAAGTTTGCATTTATACGTGTTACGAAAGACTTCATAGATATGTATAACGGCTTCCTAAATTTGAATTGTATCTAAATGGTACACAAAAGTTTGGATTTATACATGTTAGAAAAGCCTTCCTAAACGTGTATAACGGCTTCCTAAATTTGAATTGTATCTAAAATGTATACAAAAGTTTGCATTTATACGTGTTAGGAAAGCTTTTCTAATTTCCTAAAAATTTAGAAAGCATTCAAATTTCCTTCAAAAACCCTCTCATCAAATATTAGGAAGGTCTTCCTAAACGTTTAGAAAGACTTCCTAAACTTTTAGAAAGATTTGCTAAAATGTTAGAAAACTTTCTAAATTATTAAGAAAGCTTTTTAAACTTCTTAGAATTTTAAGAGATTTTCATGTAATAAACATTTTATAAACAACATTTAGGAAGGACTTCATAAAAAGTATAAAAAGCTTCCTAAAAGTTTGAATAGGTTACTAAAAACTTTTTTCAAATGCCGCTTTGAGTTTTTATTCTACAATGAATAAACTTTTTACAAAATAGAGGCAATTCAAAGTAACAGCTAATCAAGAGTATTTCAAGAACATTCTTTTGGTGGCGGAATCTTGGCGAGCTTGTATCTCTATAAGTAAAAATTCATTATTAAACTCTTTTGGGAAAGGAAGTTGAACGAATCACTTGAGTCTCGGTTGAATGTGTTGGTAAGTAACAAGTAAACTCTTTTGGGAAAACCTTCATAAATATGTAGTAATCATTCCTAAATAAGATTTGGGAAGATTTTCCTAAATATTTAGGAAACCTTCCTAAATCATAAAACTCTCTTAAAATTTGTATGATAACTTTCTAAAACGTTCAAAAAGTTTTCAAAAACATTAAGAAAGCTTCGTAAATCTCTTGAAAAACTTTCTAAAAATTTAAGAAGATATTTCTGAATGTTTATAAAAAAGTATACACATTGTTTAATCTTTAACTTGGATATACAAACTATATAACCATTAGTGATTGTTTAATTCTTTGCCACTTAAGTGTATTCTAGACAATAATCACAAGTAGGAAGAGTATGAACTGAGCTAAGATAACAATCTTTTTAAAAATCTAACATTTAGGAAGGTTTCCTAACATTTATGTAGGAAGAGTATGACAGTGTCGTCCACAGTATCTCGAATTTCATTCGTTTCTATGTTTTTATCCAAGACTGCTTCTGGTCCAGAGTCTCCAGAGAGCACCTTGGAATCCTCAGGTTGTTTCACACTCTCTGTCTGTAATAAAAAAAAGAAAGGCCAAAATCAGATGATTATTCTCATTGTAAGGTTTTCAAGTATAGAGAATGTTCATATGTGAAAATGAGTTATTTACCTTTCTGTTCCTCAAAGCCATATACCGTGCATTTTTGAACTATTTGCTGACATGAAAATGAAATTTAAGGCACATAACCAGCAAAAAAAAAAATACTAAGAAAACCAAATGTTGCCTTCTCTACTTCAAGATTCAACACTTTTGAAAGCTTCTCCATCACAACTTTTGAAGGAAGCTCATTCTCTACAAACACTTGGCGTAGTTTCTGGTACATTTATGCAAACAAAATTACACTTAGCATTAAGATTGTTTCTTCTACTTCTTTTCTTACGTTAACTACACATAAGAGATTAAATTAGGGAAAGTAGCAAATTCATACCTTAACTGCATCTCTTGATAGTCTGAACATTGGCATTCCCCCTCCTTTACCTTCTAAAGAGACAAAATCTGTCTCTTTCTCATCTCCAACTTTCTTACTGTTTCCACAAATAGTTACAATTGTTGTTGCTGAATCAGATTCCTTTCTTCTTTATGTCACTCGGACGCCAAATTTCGTCTTCACTAACTTGCTCTTGCAAAACAGCATCCTTTTTAGGAAGCTATCCAGAAAATTGTGCAAAGATGCTTCCACTGTCATTAATCAAAAGAAGTGATATGAGCCCATTATCCATCACACAAAAAGCTAAAACTCGAAAGACTAAAGCTAAATTAAAATTGATCTTCTAGACTAAAGTTTAAGCAGCCTCGTGAGCTCTCTATTGAGGAGATCCACAACTCCTTGAGACTCCACTCTATTCAAACCTCCATCCGGAGCGGAGTATTTGATCTTCGTTTCTATTTCGATTTGAATCGCGTATATCGGAGATCGATCTATTCTCTCTTCAATCTCCTTCCTCTTCAAACTCTGTCGTCGATCTCTCGTCGTCAAATCACGCCGATCTCTCGTCGTCAATCTCCTTGTCAATCACCGTAGTCAATCTCCGTCTTCGATCTCTCTCGTCGTCACTCCGTCATCGTCGTCGATATCAGTCGTTTTCGTCAATCTCGGTCGTCTAATCTTACTACTCGTCGTCGTCGGCAAATCCTAATTCTTGTTGACGGCAAATCCAATCCTCAATCGTCGACTAATAAAGTAGGGGTATATTAGACTTTTTCTATTTGATAATGCTATAAATGGTTCATAAAGTTTTTGGTGCTATTATTGAAGTGAAAAGTAAAAATGAACTGTTTTAAGCAATTCCTCTTTTTCTAACTTATATTTATTTTTAATACTTTCTGTATAAATACAATAATCTTCTGGTTACCCTTATAGTTTATTTGATTTTCTTATGTATTTTTCGTCTTCATTCTTCATTTTTTAGCCTATGTCTTCTTTATTTTTTTAATTAATTTTATTCTTGTTAACTAATTGAATTCATAATGCTTTTTCAGCTTTTTGTTTTTTATTTATTTAAGATTTGGTAATTAGTGATATAATTAATGTTTTACGGGAAAACATTGTAGTATAATATTTCTTGTAAATTGTAATCGCATAGTATATTGCACCGAAGAAAAGGATCATTGCGTCTATGGGAAATACTCCCTCTATTTTTTATTAAATGTTGTTTTAGCCTTATTTTTCTGTTTTAAAATAATTGTCGTTTTCATTTTTTAATGCAGATTTGTGACAAAATTTCCAGTTTTATCCATATTTTTTAGCTTATTAATTACTCATATCAAACAAAATATTATACTCCCTATGTTTTCTATTAAGTATCGTTCTACATGATTTCACACCGATTAAAAAAAACATTAAATTTTCTGTTTTACCCTTAATTAATATAGTATTTTGTCTGATAAAAGTAATTAATAAGCTAAAAAAATAGTGATAAAACTGGAAATTTTATAACAAATCTGCATTGAAAAATGAAAACGATAATTATTTTAGAACAGAAAAATAAGCCTAAAACGACACTTAATAAAAAACAGAAGGATTATTAATTAGGGATAAAACAGAAAATTTAATGTTTTTCTTAATCTGTGTGAAATCATGTAGAACGACAATAAAAAACAGAGAGAGTACTAAATAGAACAGATGCCAAATTAATACAGATCATTCTGCATTTGTTTTACATTCAGCTTTTTCACTTGTAGGATATAAAAAAATAAAAATAATAATAAGTAATATGTATGCAGATTATTACTAATGTTAAATTATCGATCTGCATAGATAAAAAGAAAAGCATCTAAATACTTGTAAATCTTTTTTTTTAATTACACTATTTAATAAAAATAGTTATTTACTTGATCTCCATTTATTATGCAGAATAATTGATATGTATTTGTTATGCATAAACTGCATAATTTATTTGATCTGCGTTTTTTTTATTTATGTCACCATTCAAAGTTTATGTATATAAAAGCTTTACAAAGAAATCCGAAGTAATCTATGAACCATTTGATCTACTATTAGATAAATAATTTTTTTGTCTTAGTTATAAATTTAAAACGTGAGATGGATTGAAAAATAGTTTCTTAATTAAAGCAAATGTATTTAACTTGAAATTGGACCGAGCATATATAAATTGATAAAAGGTTTGCAGATAAACATAAATTGATTAAACATTCTACAAAATAAAACAAAAACAAATAATTAATTAAGTATCCTACTGAGAATTCCAACTTGCCACTTACTTTCTCATCAAAAAATTCCGATTGAACATGCAGTCATAATCTACCTTTTTAATGTGAGAGTTATATATATATTTTTTTACATTAGACGAATTTGTATTATTTTTGTCTGCTTAAATTTGAACATATCTTTCGTTAATCATTAATGTTTCCCTAGTTAGTAACATGCGTAATTCTTAATTATATGTTCAGTACTTGTATAATCTACTGTTTGAAGTCATATTATGAATTTGAAAGACAATTAAAAATAGTGTTTTTTTTTACAAATAAAATATATTCGAAAAAGAAAATAGGAAAACGTTTATTTATCTTCGAAAGAAGTGTTGTCGAAAATTTGAAAATAACTGCGCATTGGGTACCTGTCTTATTCTGACAATATTGCTCCACAGTTCTTTTTAAATATTCACATGATCACAACTATTTTTATCTTATCGCCAATCTTACCTACCAATTTGTTCGCAGTAAACTTAAGACAATAAGACTAGGTAATACTCAGAAAACTATTAAAAGAAACATTAAAACTATACAGATTAGATATAAGGGAAACACTAAATCAAGCCGTAAGAGATTAGTATAAATAGAATGTTGTTAAAACTCAGCAAGTCACTATTGTAGAAATGATGGGCAATTTCTTTTTTTTGCAATTTGACTCTGGTCAAATGTGTCATGATAGTGGAAGTTAAATTATTGATCATAATTTTTTTTTTTGACATGACTAGATATAATATAATGGCTAGACAAGTACATGAATACAAAAATTCTTCTAAAAAAGATTAAAATATGATACAATATTTTTAAAAAAAATTCAGGTAAATCTAATTTTTGAAATCTAGATTTGATATGGAAGAGTGTGTGGTAAATATCTCTTGAAATGAGCAGCGAAGGAAATATGAAACGTTATAGAAAAACAATTTTGATTTTGATTTTTTGTTTTTACGTAAATAAGACCCGCAAACATATGCTATGGGCCCCACCATGTTTTTCAACTTGATCATCTCTTAACGCTATTCACCAAAAAAACAAAAATTACACCAAACCCCAGAAATTAAGAAGAAGAAAAAAAAAACTTTGTACTTTCTTCCTCCTCTCTCTCTTGCTCTCTGGATGCTCTTCAATCTAAGGCCGTTAGGGTTTATCTGAGCTCCAAATTCACTTCGATTTTAGAGTTTCCCAGCTACATTAGCTCTTTTCTGGGTAAAGTTAACCTCTTCCTTAGATTTTTCTCTAGCTTTGTTTCTTCTTCCCTTTACCTTTTTTTCTCGCGTACGCCTTCATTTGCACTTTTTCTTGCTTCTGTAACTCTCCTTGATTGCCTTTTTCCATGAGATTTGGGGACCGTATTCAGGAGTTTTTTTGGGGTGGGTTTCTCTGAAACTTGTTCCTTTTCTCTGACCTTTCATTTTCCATATGTCTCACTGGGCTTTGTGGAGTTTTTCAATTCGTAATTAGGTTTATTTTAGTTTGTTTTTTCTGGGTTGGTTTTCATTTGAAATCACTTGACTCTCCCTGATTTTGACATTCGAGATTTGTTTGTGGGGTTTAAAAATACAAATTATGAAAATTATCGCATTTAATTGGATTAAATCGAATATCGTCGTCACTCCTGCTTCAGCTACAGTTAAGTTTCATGAGATCTGAGACTTAGAACAATCTTCGATTCCTTCTGATAGTTGTTAGATCTCTCTCACCTCGCTCAAAGCTTTCTCTTTTATTCTTTCTTCGATTACAACGCGGTTTGATTTCGGTGAACTATAACCATTTTTATTAAAAACTAATTCCTGTAAATTTCGATCTTACGGTTCTTGATAATCCGCGTAAATGATTGGTCGGTTTCTGCTCACATTAATTAAACTAATTCTACTTTCAAATGTTTCAAAAATATCATACTTTTCTATGAGTGTTTGCCTATAAAAATGTCTTCTTTTTCGCTGTTTTAGTTTTATGGGTATCTCTATCTGTACTTGTGTAGGGTTCATGATTGAGTCTGCAAACTATAATGACCTAAGCTATTAATTTGCATCTGTAGATCTGTTGCTTGCTTCAACTTTAATTTCTCCACTTACTTTACATTTATTTCCCTTGGTTTTTTTTTTTTATATTTAAATTTCTTATCATTCCATAGACATTGTTCTTCATTTGAAGTTTACTCTTTTATTGATTTTTTTCAGGTGACTGTGATTGTTGCAGGTTTTTGTATTCAGAAGTTTATAAACAGATCACAGAAGATGAATAACTCGGCGCCGCTTTGATTTTCTCAGAGATTTAGATACTTAAAAAAAAAAACTGCTGCAATGGGATCGTTTGCAGATTCCTGCGAAATTGTGGAAGAGAAGGATGAAGTAAGATTGCCAAAACATTCGGGAAGATATGGCAAATCGGTGTTGGGATCATCAAGCAAAGATTTGGAGCGGAAGCAGAGAGAGTATCATGGTTCTCTTGAGTATGACATTGATAAGCTTTTTCAGTCTATATCTGTGAAACCATCGACGAGGCTTATGAGCTCTTCGTTCCATAATCTCGAGACGAGCGCGAGTGCCGGTCCAAGCAGGACCACGAGCCCTTCGAAGAGAATCGCCACGAAGAAACCGGGGACACCTCAATCGCCTAGAGTTTTCGGACTCTCTGATTCGGTTTCCTTGAAGCAGGCTCTGAGGGATCGTTGCATCTCCAAGGCCTCGGAGATGGCTGCTCAGAAACGGCTGTCGAAATCCGCAGCTGCGTCTCCGAGGGTCTCGGAAGCAGATAGGATCAAGACTTTGTATAACCAAGTTTCGAATGAATCCACTAGCAGGTCTGGGTTTCTTCCTGTGGACAAGGGTAAAGGAAGCTTGGTTGATACATCTTTGATGCCGGTAAATGATAAACCAAGCTCTTCTAGGAGTGTGCCTGAGCGGTTTGAAGACCCCATTTCTGAGTCATCTCAAGCTGGAACCAGTTTGGGATTACAGAGAGTGGGAAACCAAATGCTGGAGATTAAGCTGTTGGATAAATCCAACAAACCTGGGTCTTGTCTTAGTTCTGGCAGTGGAGATTATGAGATAGAGTTAGATGAAAAGGATGTTGCCTCTCCTTCCGCTCACGCCTTTGTTGAAGATGATGTGAAAGAAATAGACAAACATGTTACCTTGCTGCTTTCTGATTCTAGCAAGAAAGATGTTGCGACGGAGCTTGAAAAGAAGATTCTCCCATCCACTCTGGATTTGGAGCAGAAAGGGAAGTTGGATAACGCACCTAGCTCAGGAACAGAGAAGAGCAAAACGGTACGCAAGGTAACAAGAATGATTCCACGTCCCAAACAGCAGCCGAAAAAGAAGATTTTGCTTAAGAAGAAGTTAAAAATTGGTATCGTTTCTGCAGCCAACACAGCAACAAAGTATGAAGAACCCGGTATTTCCTTAGATTCTAGTGCAAATAAACTTCTCTGCCAAAGATGTCACTGTTCGTTGAAGAGCATCAGCATAGAAATCCAACCGCCCTCATGTACTACGAGTCATAATCCTGAGATTTGCTCAGACAGTTTGAGCTCTATATCAAATAGTGTTGGTAAAGAAGCTCATCAAGTAGCCGATGAGAACTCCTCTGGTTCTTGTAATGTTAGCCAAAGCTCCGAAGCTGAGATTGTCGTCATGAAACAAGATGTTTCCTCTAGCAATGACAGTGGAAACGGCGCAAGGGATGAAAAGGAAACAGAGAATCCAACTTCCAGTGAGAAATTCGAGTTCTCCTTGAGTTCAAAAGATAGTCTTGGGGATTATAGCAGGAGCACAAGCATGAGTGAGGAGAGCAATCTGAGCAGGTTTAGCTGTGGGAACAAGCCTCACATGTCGATGGATGTGAGATGGGAAGCGATCAAGCATGTAAAGTTGCAATACGGCTCTTTGGGATTACGACACTTCAACCTTTTGAAGAAACTCGGTTGTGGAGACATAGGAACAGTCTATCTCGCTGAGCTGATTGGTACAAACTGCTTGTTTGCCATAAAGGTCATGGACAACGAGTTCTTGGCAAGAAGGAAAAAGAGTCCAAGGGCACTAGCGGAACGTGAAATACTTAAAATGTTGGACCATCCTTTCCTTCCTACATTGTACTCGCAGTTTACTTCGGATAACTTGTCTTGTCTAGTCATGGAGTATTGTCCTGGAGGAGATCTCCATGTGCTTAGACAGAAGCAGCTAGGCCGATGTTTCCCTGAACCTGCAGCAAGGTAAAAAGATTACCTTTTTGAATTTCCCCATATCGATCATTAGTTTTCTTTATTGACGATAGAAATTTGTTTCCAGGTTCTATGTTGCGGAGATTCTCCTTGCATTGGAGTACTTACACATGCTTGGTGTTATATACCGAGACTTGAAACCGGAGAACATACTAGTCCGTGAAGATGGACACATTATGCTTACCGATTTCGACCTCTCGCTCCGGTGTGCAGTGAATCCGACTCTTCTCAGGTCAACTTCTCCGCCAGGGAAAGATCCTGCAAGGGTTTCAGGTCCATACAACACATCCAACTGCATACAACCATTCTGTACCATCGAACCATCTTGCCAGGTTTCGTGTTTCAGCCCTAGGCTCTCCTCAAACCAGCAGCAACAAGGTAGAAAACCGAAAAGGACCGATCATCTTTCGAAAACGCAGCAGCTCTTGAAGAGATCATTGCCTCAGCTCGTGGCCGAACCAACGGAAGCAAGATCCAATTCCTTTGTGGGAACACACGAGTACTTGGCTCCCGAGATCATCAAAGGAGAAGGACACGGCGCTGCGGTTGACTGGTGGACTTTCGGGGTTCTCCTTTACGAGCTTCTATACGGGAAAACACCTTTCAAAGGTTACAACAACGACGAGACTTTAGCCAATGTTGTGTTACAGAACCTCAAGTTTCCCGATAGCCCGCTCGTGAGCTTCCAGGCGAAGGATTTGATCAGAGGGCTTCTGGTTAAGGAACCGGAGAACCGGCTCGGGTCAGAGAAAGGTTCTGCAGAGATCAAAAGACATCCTTTCTTTGAAGGGTTGAATTGGGCTCTTATCCGGTGCGCAATCCCGCCTGAGCTGCCGGATTTCTACGAGTTTGGCGGTGGACCGGTGGCGACGGGTTCGCCTGGAGGCAATGATGATAGGTATCTTGAATGCAAAGCCATAGGCGACCATCTTGAGTTCGAGTTGTTTTAAGCAAGACGATAACATTTTCTGGCAAAAGTGTTCATCAGAGTAAAAAAAACTTTGTTGTAATTGATCACATCTTCTTAAGTTCTCAAGTCTAATATGTAAATTTAGCCGCCTCTTAGACATAAACTCATATATTCACCAACTTAGTCGTATCTCACTTTTTTTAAATATTCCCATCGAACAAGCAGAGGTTTAAAGCATATTTCCGATCACCGGATCTGCAAACACGAACCTATTACACTGTTTATTTTATATTTCAACGAAATCAAATAAATTTATGCAAAATCTCTGAAACAAATATATCTTGCACTTCATAGCATTTTGGCGCAGATTGATTGAGTTCGATGAATATGGATGGTAGAAAGATGTTTCAAAAGTGTTTCAGTTTTGTTAAAAAGGAAAAATCGAAGAACAGAAACTTGGAAGATGAAATCGATCTGGGAAGATTTTTGGGAAAAAACAAATTTAGACCATTTCTCGATTTGTGCGTGTCATCCTTGCGCAGGGACCATGCTAATCTTCTCTCTATCGTTCCAATTTTATCGGATGTCCCCGAAGGGACAATCATTTTGATGACTCTAATGCTATATAAACGCAGCTGGTTCTAACTACATAAACGATGTGGGACAAAATCTTTTATTTGCTTCAGTTGAAATGGGCTTCATGGTATCTCTTTCTGGTTCGTTTTGGGCCTAGTTTATTATTTCAAGAATTTAAAAAAATAAGTTTAAGCTTGGTCGCCTGATTTTCTTTATACAATCAAATTCTTCTTATGCAGCAATTTCTATTTACAGATTCCCCACGTCTCTTCACAATTCACATCTAATCTTAGAGCAAATTATAAACGAGATTAGATGTGTCTTGGATGTTAAATTTATGTAAATGCTTATATTATACGGCAGCTTAGGCAAATTAATCGATAACTTTATTAACTAAATTTGTCAAAATTGCGATGATTGTGCAGCACAATTTGTGCTCCATCTTCTTACCTCTACTAAATTGGGATTTTTTTATTCTTATTTTTTACCTCTAACAAAAATTGCAACTTGAAAACAATAAAGAAGAAAAGCCCAAAAAGACATCTAGATCATCATCAGATATTGGCTCCACTTAAATTACGAAATTGATTTTTCTTTTTTCCTTTTTAACTTTTCCTTTTGGCGGGATTGCTTGCTTTGATTTTGGAATGGTGTAAAAGCAAAGCAATTTCGTTTCAGAAGATTGAATTGAAGCAAAAGCAAAAGACACTCAAAAAGTACATAAATAGATATTGGGAGAGAGACGCAAGAGACTTGTTTGTAATAACCAAAAAAAAAAAATGAGCAGCAAGAACTCAGGACCAGCTCCTGCTACAGCTTCAGCAGTCAACAACACTAACGGTAAGCTTCCAATGGAGGAGAACGAAGAAGAAGAGATATGGAAAGTCGCGGTGTCGAGGTTTCAAGCCCGAGAAGAAGAGATCGAGAGGAAGAAGATGACTGTTAAAGAAAAAGTTCAACAGCGGCTCGGTTTTGCAGAGGAAGCTACAAGATGCTTGACTCAAACATTGGAAGTAAGTTTAATAGAGCCTTTTTTGTTTGAACATGGTGAACATGGTGTTTGAATAAGGTTCTTACTAAAAAAACAGGAGCTAGAGATTATGGGAGATCCAATGAGAAAAGAAGTTGGAATGGTGAGGAAGAAAATCGACATGGCGAATCGAGATATCAAATCTTTGGCTCAAAGCTGTCAAAAGAAGGTTTTTTTTCATTCACATTTTCGTCCTTCAAAATCTTTTTCTTTTTAAACTCTGCAGCTCTGTTTAACACAAGAGAATGATAATCTGGACAGGAGAAGGAATACAAAGATACATTGGAAGCTTTCAACGAGAAGAACAAAGAGAAAACTCACCTTGTTTCCATGTTAATGGAGGTATTGTTTGGTCTTAATCCATATTCAAAAAGCTTTAAGCTTTGTAGATTCTTCCTACAGCAGATCTAATGTGTGTTGATATGACTTTTCTTTGGCAGCTACTTGCTGAAAGCGAAAGACTAAGGATGAAGAAACTGGAGGAAATCAACAAGACTGTTGGAACCTTGAAATGAGGATTTTACCTTAAAAAGAGTTCTAAATTTGTTTTGAGGTTTTTGTATTCGATTCTATTCAGTCCTCTCTGTTAAAAAATTGAGCTACGATGCACGATAAAAGAATGATTTTCCTAAAAAGATACGATCATGGCACTACTATTATGTTTGATGTCTTTGTACACATAGATAATTTCATAACAAATCAAACATCAATATACTCGTATATCCAAAACTAGCTCTTATAGCTGATTAGAGGATATTGTTAATATCGAATCAAACTTGTCATTACCCGCTTTTCTTTTACTCTGCTGGCTCAGTGTTTACATACCTGTTTGCGTAATCTAAGTACTCCTGCAAGTAACAATCAAACATAAAAGAGGTTTCCAAGTAAGAAATGACGAGATAAAAGAAAGATTTCTAGCAAAAGCAGAACTTAGTAACCGTGCCTGAAGTATAACTACAGCGGCAAACTTGTCCGACATTGTCTTCTCTTGAACTGGATGCAGATTCAAGGGCTTCAACATCAGTTCAACGGTCTGTGGACAGTATTACATGAGATCCAATGGCTTTTAACTTATATTTACTATGACTTGCAAGATTTTTCAAATCTGAATAAACTATACCTTTGATGATAACCGCTCGTCCCAATATGTGTACTTCACATCCTTGAGTTTTTCGGTTTTACGAAGTTCCTCAATGAAAAGATTTACAGTGACAACCTGTTCCAAGTTTTAAAAATATCCTTTTTCTCTGGTTACAAGTGCTAGGGAAGAGGAAAAGTACTTCGCAATTCAGCGGGGAAAAAACTTACGTCCTCTACATTGTTCAGTTTGCCAAATGGATAACCAATGACTAAGCCCGACACAGAAAATGCTTTGACCTGCATGAGTAAAGGCAAAATGATTGGTTCATAAGTATAATTGATAGACTATCTACAATGTCAAGAACCTTGATCCTTTGATGGCCATTAACCACAAAAAGCCGTAGGAGGAAAGTATTGATCAACCATTACAATCCTAGTAGACACTGATCTACGCAATCAAGCCTTCTTCTGTCCAAAACAACTAATAAATGTGTACAGGCAAATGATTGGTGTACTCGAACAGAGTTCACAAGTCTACTTGTTGATAGATTAACTACAATGTCAAGGACTCGTGTTGGATATACCTAAAGAGTAAGTTTTACTGAGATACTAAAAACCTAAAAGATTAAACCTTGATTAAAAGTCTAGCTAGAGCTAAATTACAGGAACAAGCAAATAAATTTAGCACCTACCAGGTTCTGGAAATCTGTAGCCATCAAGTCAATGTTTGTTTTCTTCCTAAGCAGAACACTGCAAGAGAAAGTAGAGTATTTGCAATAGCTATGATGGATTGAATCTATTTTTGTAGTATCTGCTTGAACAACTTGAATCTAAAAGAGAGAGAGAGAGAGAAGGAGTGAATGAAACTGAAACATGTGTACCTCAATGGAGTTGCAATCATATTTGAAGGATCTGAAATAGCTAATCCAACATACTTATCACCGACATCTAACCCCAGAAACCGCCCAGGGGCTAACACTTTTGTCTTCAACGCATCGCCCAACAACCTCAGTGGCTTCACATACTTCATTTCCTGGACAAATGTAAAGTGGAATCAACTTCCAAAGACTTTGAACAAATCGAGACTAAGAAAATCAAAACATCTGTTCATAAAGTGCAGGAATTTGGGGATTGTTTGTACCCAAAAAAAAACCTTCAAGTAATCAATGAAGCAAGTATTTGAAAACGGTTTAAAAGGCGAAACCTTTCAGGTGCCGGAGCACGAAATCTGGCGAGAAGAAACAACGAACTGGGGAGGCGAGCGAGATGATGGAAGGGTTTATGGGATGGACCGGGAAAGGTTTATTCCGGTTCGTTTTGGTTTAGTTCGAATGTGAAGGCAAGAAGAAAGAAGAGCCAGGACGTGTGTTTCCTTCAAACCGGGAACCGGCTGGTCCGTGATGTTTGACTAGTTTTCTGACATTTGCTCGGTTTAACTTAAACCGAATTTTTCGCCGTTTACTTCTCTCTCGAAGATAGATGAGCCTCGTTAATGCTCCATTTTTGTTGTTTCTTTGCATCTCCTGCGTCTCATCATCTTGTCTCCTCAAAAGCTCAATTTTTTTTTTTTTTATAATTTCAATCCCTGAAAGTATTAACCATTAAGATGCTGTTACTAGAAAGGTTTTGCTTCACAATTTACAAGTTTCTTGTACCAATTCTCAGGTTTGCTGATTTCTACACTTATATCAGAGTTATGCTTTGACTCATTCAGTATTATATTGTTTTGCTTCACAGATAAGAATAAAAATAATTTTAGTGAATAGCTCCAATGACTCCTAAATGCTAAATAATTCACATTTGTAACTTCAATCTTGTCTATAAGAGAGAACTTAAAAAAGACAGATAAGCAGCTTTGAATGCATAGTTAAACCACTCACTCATTGGAGGTTTACTTGAAAAAGGATCATATTAGTTTAACTGCAAAACAAAGTTTTCATTGCTAATACAACGTCTCAAACTTTTTAGACATAAATATTTCTGCAGAGGGAAGGAAAAGGAAACAATTCCAAACATCACCAGAACAAAAACAACTCAGAGAAACATCTGCAGAAAGTGCAGATTCAAAGGAACACAATAGAGAGAGGGCTTGACTTGGTTTTGCAACACTTTTCTTCAATGAAAGACTTGAGTTGAGATTCCCATCTGGTGAAGAACACTGGAAGTCGAAGAGGCTGACCTCAAGGCTTCAGCCAATGGTCCACCCATATTGTGGTGGTTGCCTCCACTGCTCCACCAATTCATGTTCTGCTGTTGCTCCCTCTCACTGTTGTTTCTCATGTTTTCTTCTTCTTCTTCTTCATTGCCTGTGGAAAGCTTTAGAGAAACATCCGAGGAAGCGTTGCCTGGCATGGAGATCGAAAGGTGACAAGTCGATGAGCTCATTGGACTTGATGTAGAGTCCGATGATCGTGGCCAGTCGTCGAAGAAATGCCTCAGAGTGTGACCATCGTCTGATCTTCCGTTGCTGAATCCACTGTGAGCTTCATATGGCCTCTTGTTGTTGTTGCTTTCTTGTTTCATCTCTGAAGAACAACTGTGTGAGACAAAAATTCAAATCTTTTATGATTAAAACAAAACATGAACGTTGTCAAAAAAGAGATCCAACCAAGAAAGTTCCAAACTTTTAAGTAGAGATTAAAAAGACTGATAAACTCAATAACCAACTCCTATAATTGTATACAATTTTCCACTATCAGAGAGACTTGGTTAGAGAAATAAATAAATCAAAATAATTTAAGTTGTTGTTTTTTTTTTTCCTTCCTCAAATGTGTTTTAAGGGGAAGTGGTTGCAGAATCTGAGAGCTTTTTTTTCTTCTATGCAGGATTGCAGGTGTAGTCAGCTTTCACTGAGGTCCTACCATCTCATTATTTCAAATACACCTCTCTCTCTCTCTGTTTCTCTCTCTTTCTATTTCTCTGATTGAAAAGTCTCACCCAACTAGTAAAAAAAATAGATTCTATCAAATCCAACTGTTATCATTATCTCTCAACAAAAGAAGGAAAAGAAGAATATGTTCTTTTTTCTCACAAAAATGATGATAAGTCTCTCTGTCACCCAATTGCCAACATTACCCCTTTCCTCACAGCATCACTTCACAGTGGAATAACTATTCTCAAATCCCGAACGACAAGATTTTAATAATTTCAACACATGTATCAATAGATATGTATTAAAATCCTTTGTAATTAGGCTTCTGTTATCATGCAAAACACTGATCTCAACTCTCAAGTCTCAAGACTCTTAACCAAAGCTAATAATGCCTTCAATTAAACAGAGTGTTTTTTTTTTAAGGTACCTTTGATGACTATTAAGGTGGAGATGTTGAGTTGAAGAATGCGAAGAACCAGAGGAGAAGAAGAGATTGTTCTGTCTGTGACCAAGCTCCTCGCCTAAGACAAAAGGAGATGCGGCTGTTGTGGCTGCGGTTGTGTTGGCGGTTGTGGCGGTTTCCACAGGCTTTCTTGAACGGTTTCGACCACGGTGGATGTGGCGGTCGCAGTACTTGTGACCGCCTACAACATCCCTCGAACATCTCCATTTCTTCCCGTCTGTTCTCTTGCACCTCCCTGGCTCAGGATCCATTGCTCCTCTTCCCCAATACCCTGTTTTATATTAGTGTGTGGTTCATTAGTAACAACCAACAAAGACCTCACTCGAGACATTGATTAAGAATGTTCACAAACCCCTACTTGTCTTGTTCTCTGTTGCTCATAGATCTTCTAGAAAGAGGTCTAAAGTCCTTACAAGATTGCAAAATAGCCTTTTACAGATAAATGTACTATACTTTATCGTTTAGGTGAGTCTATGAATTGTAGTTTCTAGATCTTGGAAACATAGCTCCAACATCAAAAACAAAGGTGTATGCATTCCTGATAAAAAAAGATTCTTTCAAGGAGAATAGAAGTATAAACAACAGAGAGAGAGAGAGAGAGAGACTCACAAGAGGGTTGGTGATGAGGGAAGTTATGTTGAATAGGATGGTGAAGGAAGTGCAAAGGGGATTGATGGAAGAGACTTTTCTTGATGGGTAAGAGAAGCTCTTGAGGAACAGAAGCACCAGCCAACATGTATCTGTAGATCAGTGCTTGTAGCTCAAGTTCTTGCCACTGTGCCAAGCTAAAGAAGTTTCCCATCTCTACAAATTTCACATACAAAAGACAGACAAAACCCAGATAAAATAAATTCAGCAATAGCTTCAACACTTGAGGGAAGAAGAAGAAGAAAAAGAAGGCAGGAAACACTTACTGAGAAACCGGGAAGATGATGAGGAAGAGTCAGGAGAGAAGCATGAGAATGAGGAAGAAGAGGTTGGTTCAGGGACAAAGAGAGGAAGAGCAGCAGCAGAAGTTGCAGTTTGGGATTGAATCTGATCAAAGAAAAAGTTTGATATCTTAGTTGCAGAACCTTGTTCTTCTGACTCATTCTGCTGCTGACTTCTCCATTGTTTCAGTTGCAAGTCCATGGAACAAAGAGAGAGAGAGAGAGAGAGAGAGAGAAAGGAAAAAAAAGAGAGAAATGTGTTGGTTGCTTTTAGGATAGTTTTTTTCCCCACTTCTTTTGTTATCAGAGAGTCTGGCTTAATAAGCAAAGACAACCACAACAAAAGTCTTAGTTGTTTGGCTTGTGGTGTAAATACCAAAAAAAAAGAGTTCTTTTCTTTCTCTTTGTTCTTTGGAACAGTTGCTGGAGAGAGCTAGAAAGACCTAAACAGAGAGAGAAAAGTGTTTATTAGGGAACTTGAGACTTGAGAGAGAGAGAAAAAAAGACTACGAGACAAGACAGTTGAGAGGAGGAAAACAAAATTAGAGTAAAGAGAGTGGTTTTTATATATCTGATAGGTTTAAAAAATGGTTTCTTTATCGAATAGTATAAAATTATATGTAAGTCGGAAAACCCAGAAAGAAAGCACTGCAAGATGCAGATGGAGAGATATAGTAGTAACCTGCAGTGTTTATGTCTCACTGCCTTGGAAATATCACTTCCTTTTATATCTCATTTTAATATTCCATAAGTAGCTTAAAGAGAAAAGCCAAAGCCTATTAAGATATTGTAATTAAGGGATTCATTCAATGCGATGTAAAAGTAACCTTCAATTTTTGTGATACAGATGTCATTTTTTCAGAGATTGTGTCACAAATGTATTAAATTCTGAGCATAATCACTTTGGATTTGACTAACTTTCACAGTCAACTGATGTACAGTACATGAAGTTGTAGATTGCATTTGGAGAGAGCTGTGCAGGACATTTCTGACTATGATTTTTTCTATTACAATAAACCATGACTAGGCAAGTAAATTTACCATATACCTATTTTAGCATTTCGACCAATTTAATTATGTTTCTTTTTTTTTTCTTATCAAAAACATAAAATATGTGAATCTGGATCCGAAAAGTAAAATAAACCATTAGATTACATATTTTGATGTTAACTATGCTTGTTTTTTTGGCTAATAAATTAGTTAGTTCTAATTTGTAACCGTCGTTATGTTACATTATTACTTATATTAAGATATAATTTGTAACGTATGTGCGTTTCGAAGTTATGATTTAAAAATAACTTGGCTAGCATCAAATATGTGGTTGGCTTGGTACTACGAAAAGAAGTTGGATTATGTCTTCCGAGTTTGAATTCCCGATTAAGAAAAATGATTTACGCTTTAGAACCAAATTTTCTTGATTAATAAAAAAAATGGCTAATTAGTATATCTAAATATCGATACCAGTCTATTTAACAAAAAAAAAAAAAATATCGATACCAGGGAATTATATATTACCAGAAAAGGCCAAGTAAACTTGGAAACATTTATTAAAACGAAGTTAAAGACATTTATTTATATCTTCACTTGGCTGAAGAATACAAAAGACATTTATGAATTTCAAAGTATCTTTTTTTGGTGGTGCCACGATAGTATTAATTTGTAGTTTTGAGGAAATAAAGTAATAAATATGAGCAAAGGACGATAACGATATTTCATGTAGGAGTGAGCCAGCCAAGGCTTTGATGATGAGAGACNTCGATCTAAATTATCTCTCGAGATCTATGGCGGAAGAGCATCGATGTCAGACGCCGGAAGGCCACCGTCTCTGCGCTAACAACTGCGGCTTCCTCGGCAGCTCCGCCACCATGAATCTCTGCTCCAATTGCTACGGCGATCTCTGCCTTAAGCAACAGCAGCAAGCCTCCATGAAATCCACCGTCGAATCGTCTCTCTCCTCCGTATCTTCTCCGTCGCCTTCGGAGATCGCCTCCATCTCTTCTCCGATGATCCAGCCTCTCGTCCAAAATCCATCAGCTGAATTGGAGGTAACGGCGAAGAAGAAAATCCCGGAGACGGTGACTCCACCGCCGCAGACGTCGACGGAGCAGCAGCAGAAGCGGCCGAATCGGTGCACGACGTGCAGGAAACGGGTCGGGTTGACCGGGTTCAAGTGCCGGTGCGGGACGACTTTTTGCGGGACACACAGGTACCCGGAGATTCACGGATGCACCTTCGATTTCAAATCGGCCGGCCGCGAAGAGATCGCGAAGGCGAACCCGCTCGTCAAAGCGGCGAAGCTTCAGAAGATATGATTCTGAGCCGTCGGATGCGTTGACTTCTCCGTCTCCGTTTAAACGCGTCCGTCCCCGAGAAAACCGGATGGTGTTTAAGATTGATCTCAGCCGTTCATCATGGGTCATTATGTAAAAGATATGTATTTACTAAGGGACACGTGTCACGTGTTTTTAGGATGGAGACGCTTTCCTCATCTTCCCAATTTAATTTTCTTTTCCCAGAAAGAAATAAGATTATTCGCGTTGGCTTTTCTTTTTCCGGCATATTGTGTGGCTTTTGCGTGTACAAAGTTATTCAGAACAAAACAAAAAAATCTGCCTCCGATTTTTTTTTTTCCTTTTTTCTTTGGGTGATAACAAATAAATACACACTTGAAATTAATAATTTTAAATCTTTGAATTGAAAGCTAATAATCTTACAAAGCCCAAGGATTATGTAGGTTCTTCTTACATGATTCCACCTTAAATGAGCATTGGGTTGTTAAGGTTAAGAATGTTGTCACCGGTGAAAGAAAAAAGACTAGTAGCTTCATAAAGGACTTAATACACAATCTTAATTTATGTACAACTTTTTTATATATATTTAAAAAGATTATGGATCATTAGAGTTTGTGACCAACCACAGTTGCTACTAATATGTTATGGCTCCATTTGTAAAACCATTAATGTCGAAATGTAATGTTCTGTTTGAAATTGAATTCGACAGGATCTAAATAACCCTCTTGTATGAGTTGAGAGCTAAACGCAATTGAGATTAATGTTCTATGAACGAATTCCAAAAGAAAAAACAAAATAGCGTAAGATGTTTTATTATGGTATGGTGTGATTTAGAGCTCATTTCTAAAACGATTCGAAATACAATGTGATGATGTCCTAGGGCTTTCGAACCATACTTCATCCGCAATAACTGAGAAGTTGTCGCTGTTTCTATGCCACGACCAATGTGCTCGTTTCCTGTCTATAATCCTCAATCTCCCATGTCCGAAACTCGATTCACGGAATGCTGACAACGGTGAACGAGGCTTATGGAACCTGTAAATTTAAGTTACATAGATATATATTAAAAAAAAAGAATATTGAAATTGGTTTAGTCCATTAAGTTAAATGACCAATTTCTTTTTTTAATAAGAAACGAAAAACCATTTAATTGGGCGAAAAGTAGATAAATTAGATGAATAATGGAAAGGTGGCATACGATAAAGCAAGCCCTTCTCGATTGCCACCGTCACCGATGGTTATGTACATTGGTCCACATGGGTCGGCCTTTTTATTGTATATCGGCGTCTGCATCCACCATAATTTGCAATCAATAAAGTAGAACAATCATTTNAAAAGGTTTAAGAGAGATATGGACCTAAACGTTCTCTTAAAGCCCATATCATCTTGAGACAATTGGGTAAACAACCCAAATTTTAACTTAGAAAAATCACATATTCGGCTCAAACAGAAAACTAATTTGCCATCAAATCAGACGTGTTTATCCCTACGTGCCCTGTCCATCTTCAATCTCTTTTTTTTTTTTTTGGAAGTCTAGAGAGAGAACAAAAACTCAGATTGATTCTGAAATCCATCACCGGCGCGTGGAGTGTTCTCGTCGGATTAGTCAAAGTGAAGAAGAGAAGTTGGTTTCTGGTGTTCTGCTGTCTAAGTTTTTTGTTTCCATCTCCGGCGATCTGATTTAGTGAGATTCGGTGTAGAGTTTTTTATTTTGTGATCAGTGGATTAAATGGTGAAGGAAACAGAGTACTACGATGTGCTCGGCGTTACCCCAACTGCTACGGAGGCTGAGATCTTCGTTCGCCACCGTCGACGTTTCCTTTGTCACCGTCAACGTTCCATAACTATTTCATATTTTAATTTTATTCTATAAATAAATATATATATATGTACAAATCGTATTAGACATTTACATATATACATATCTATTCCATAATTCAATATTACTCCATAAATATATATCTACACATACTTATCATGTTAGACATCTACATATATACAAATATAAAGAAATAATATTTTATTTAGATATCTACAAATTAAATTATATAACTAATTTATATGATAATAATACTATATCAAAATATAAAAATATATATGATATTGTAAATGTATATATGTATAATAATTGACAGGTTGTCGTCACATTAATGACAAACTATACGCGCATACATGATGGTACGAATCGTAATTTTGTTGTTAAAAAATCGATCCCTTGGTATCCTTATGTCGATTTCTAATACCAAAACCTGTCATAGCTAAATTCCTAATTCTTTTTCTACATTTAGCTATACACCAAATTGACCCTATCATCTTTTGGGCCTTAAAGACATGAAAAGTGGTGATACTATTTATGATCTTAACCAGATTGTATTTCTTTGTGTTCTTTTATGTTTGGCGTTAAGTTCGATTTGAGTCAAATCAATGTTCTGGTGAAAATTACAAATCAATTTAGAGGGCGTTTCACATTTTATGCTTTTTGTTTCATGTCTTCCAGTTTTGTAGAACACACCATGCAACAACAAAAGCCAACATGACTGTCATTTTTTCTTTCTCACCATGAGTGTAACAAGGCAGTGGCACCATCTCAAGTCTCGATTGCTTGTTTGTGATTTACAGAACATTTATGGTGAAACAACCAAGTGTAAGCGTCCCGCAGTATCTAAAAACAATGCCGGGCCAAAACGCATCATCATATACACTGATCAACTTGAGCAATTGCTCTCATTACAATTTGAATTAGTCCAAAGTTCACTTCTCTATACTTCCCCCGAAACCTCAACAACATTTGCAAGCCAACACTAGTATCTTTCTCCAACTGCTACGTTCGATGGCTAAAAAAAGTTTCTTCTCTTACTCTACTTTCTCGCCTATAGAACAATGCCAAGCCAAAATCACTCATATTTCCCACTACTTATCATCGTAGTTGAAGCAACATAAGTGCTAGATGTATACTATCTTCCAAATCAACAAAAAAAACATTAAGAGCAAATCTACACCAACACTACATTAATTCTACACATGCTCAAATTCATGCCAAGAAGCTGTAAAAGAGAAACATAAAATGATGAATACAGCACAAAAGTTTCAAGATTTCCACTGGAATCAGATTACTTCAACCACATCAACAACAATTCAACAGTAACTTCCTCTAAAATCATCACACAAAAAAAAACCTTTACAACGTTCTCAGGCTCTCAGCTATCACACCACATGAACACTTAAGGTTTTTTTCGCGTTAGGCTAGTTCGCTAATGACCATCAAAGACGAACAATCTATCAATGTTCTGAAAGCGAAAGAGAAGGGAATCAAAATATAACGAGAAGCGAGAAGAGAGTATAGATCAAGAAACAGGCGTACGAAATCAATCCACGGTGCTCTTCTCCTCCGTCGGCTAAAGACACCACAAGATTAGAGCAAGCTCTAGTGGCCCACAAAACGAATGCCGCAGCGAGCACGAACCTAGCCGGACCTGCACCTTGTGGCACGAACAATGACACCGCCGAGAGAATCACAACGGGAAGCAGAGAGTAACCCACTAAGCTCGTACAAGTATGAAGATTAAGATTCCCGTTTCGACCAGCAAGCATGTTGAAGACGATGTACAAGAAGATAGAGGAAACAACGACCCAGCCGAGTATGACACCGAACTGGATCTTCCCAGCGAGCAATTGAAACAAGCAAAGCGCAAGGTACAGGAAGATCGGTCCAGAGAGATCTGAATCCATGTGAACGGTCTGATTAATCCGGAAAGGATTGAGAATCGACCTAGTTTTCTTCCAGATTTGATCCGGATGGATACCGAGCTCGTCGAGTAGAGGCTCCTCGTCTTCGAACGAAGCAGAGATTCCACCGCCGAAAGATGAAGAGGAGGCGATTGTTTCGCCGAATGGCCCAGCCTGCGTCGCGGAGGATGCTGCAGCGGCGGATCCGATGTCAAACGACATGAATGGGATGGAGGATGAAGCGGAAGGACGAGGCGGTTGGTAAGGAGCTGTGGGGGCTCGGCGTTGCTGGACATTTGCTCCGGCCGTAGATCCGCCGGAGGGGAAAACTACTGGCGGAACTGCGAAATCCTTTGTCATCTTCCAAGTGTTCTCCCCAAAAAAAAAAAAGTCGAGATCTCTGATTTAGACCTTGAAATTAAAAAAGGGATTTAATGTTACCAGGCCCGGCCCAAACAGAAACTGGGCCCTGTGCCAAAAAAATTTAAAAATCAAACTTAAGGTATATTTTATAAATCTGAAAATTTGGACTCTCAATTGCACAATTCTAAACAAATTTAGACCCTAAAATGTAACAAAAAACAGATGAAAAATAGTGAGACCATGTGCTTTCACACCCCTAAAACTAGGCCCGAATGTTACGCCAATCGCATTCTTTGTGAGGGAATTTTCGATAAGGGAGGCAATTCCGTCTTTCTCCATACTACAAATTCTAATTGCTCGATTAGGTGAAATCGTTGACAGAGAACTCAGTTTCCGCGATTGAAGACGACGATCTTGGGAAGTTCTTCTGTGCCAGACATCCAACATCATTCGCCATATATATGCGACCTTCGTGCTTTCTTCGTGCTACACCCAATAATATGTAATTTAGAAATTTCTTTTTGGATCTTGTGATTATTTCAAAATCTTGATATTAGATTCTAAGTGCATGTGAAATTTCTGGAACTCTTACGATAATATCGTTTTTGAAATTTGTTGATGATATGTTTTTG
Organism: Alliaria petiolata; assembly: GCA_020283515.1. NCBI lineage: Eukaryota > Viridiplantae > Streptophyta > Magnoliopsida > Brassicales > Brassicaceae > Alliaria > Alliaria petiolata. Next base: position 108,940,531 of record JAHZTW010000002.1, on the reverse strand, counting down.
AAATTTGATGATTATGTGAATTTGTTGATGTTCTCGTGTTTGAAATTCTGCTTTTGTTAGTTCTCTGAAATTTTATTATTGCTAATCAATTCAAACAATTGCGCATCTTTGTTGGCAGTCTGTTTGTTGTCAAAGACGACAACTTTTGCTTTTTGCAAGGCAGAATTGAAAACATTTCTAAATTGCAAAAAGAACTCGACATGAACGAAGAAGACTCTCAGGCACTGATTCTGATTGATGGCTGCAGATCATTGCGTCAGGGTGAAAACGTTTACTGGTTCAAGCTCCTCCAGAAATTCATTGGAAAAATTTCAATGATTCTATTTGATAACCTCAAGAAAACCGTGTTTGTTGCCACGGTAAAGACTTAAACCCTCTTGCAGATTAAACATTGTTTCGTCGTATACCGTCTTATACCTTTTTATTAATTAACTATATTCAGGATAAAGATCCTATCAATGGGCTTTGTTTCTATTGGGGAGTAGATATTGAGCATAACCTGATCCTTGCTAACAAGATAAATGTGGTAAAGAGAGCATGTGGCCAAGCATACGGACTGTTTCCGAAAGGTAATAATTCTCAATTTCAATATCAATTTGTTTGAGTTAAAATTTGTTTTGAGTTAAAATTTGTTTGATTTTGATTTTTCAAGATGCTTGCTTAACTCATCAACAGGAGGGGTGAGAAGGCTTGATGCCCAGAGATCTTACCAGATCCAATGGATATGCTAGAGATGTATGACGAGTAGACGCACATGGTGTGCAAACAAGAAAAATAATTAAATAAGACCAGATGCTACTGCAGTTGATTCTCTTCAGCTAAGCAGCCGGCTAATGCTTTGTCTTTACGCCGTTCATGTTTCCAGCGAATGGTTTCTCTCCTTTATCCTTGTTCTAATTGATTGAAATTATATATTGAACATTTGATACAAAAGATCTGGTGCTGTGGGATTTTTTGAGTTTTTAATTCTTGTACTAAAATCAAACCGTAGTGAGAAGCTTCATCTTCATTGTGTTTTGTGACTAGTCTCAAAAATTGAGACTTTGCATTAAGAAATTGATTTCGTGATTACCTTCGGGTCTAAATGATTGTATTCCCCAGTTGTATAAGTTATAACGATGGTCGACGGCGCTGTTTAAGTTTTGTTCACAAAAATCTTAGGACTTTAGGGAGACTCTATGTGAACTAAAAGGTCTTATGTTATTAAGTTTGGATTTTCTTAATTTTCTTTGATCAATTGATGATGGATTCGTGTGTTTGGTTTGGTTTTGTTGGGTATGGTTTACCTTATGGGCTCATAATATTCTCTTAAACAAATCAATTATACATCTAACTCAAACCCTATAACATATATTGTCCGTATAATATCTAGGTCTCATAAATAAGAATCGAGAAGAATAATGATTATAGAAATTGAAAACCAGAGGTCCATGCATAATTAATTCTGACGTCAGATGATGATGCCTTGCATGGTCTTCCAAAGAGATTTGGGGTAATCATAAATCGGACATCTCTAATATTGAGATTTCAAAGTTGACTTCGAGTTTGCCTTGTTTTATGATATATGATGATGATTCATTTCGGCCAATTATATCATGATGGTTCTTGGCGTCAATCTAATTTTCACACAAACACTTGAGTGCGATGCTGACATATATCTTATTCTTCTTCTTATTTTTGTCTATCACATTAATTTTGATATGCAAAAATGATAGATTAATGAATGTAAGATAATAATAAGAACTGAGAAATCAAAAGAGTAAAAAATAAACCAAGCTAGATAAGTTTTCTTTTATACTTCTTACTAATTTACTATGTGTCTTGGTAATAAACATGGTAAAATCTAAAGGTTCACCACCATGGAGGTGCTCGAAATTGGAATGTCCTTAGTTATATCAAGGTTTTGTTTATGGACCTTTTATGAAGAGTTTGGTGTCGATATATAAAACGATTATATAAGTACAATTTGAAAATATTTTAAAAGTCTTAAAAATGGAATAGAAAACAAAAATTGAAATAAGATGAGTTGATGTTTAGGAGATGTAGGAGTAGAAAAATAAGTCAATAAGACCAGAACTCGTAGTTACGTTTTCAAACGAAAATGAATAGTCCTTTGACTAATAATATATCGTGGGGGTGATGACGTCACATAGAATCCGAATGAAAAGCCCCTTGTCTCATCTCTCTGCACAGAGCCGCTTGAATCTCATGACACCTTGTGCCCTCCTTTATTATAATTTCTTCTTCTTCTTCTTTTTTTCTTTTTTGAACATTTTCTTATTATTTTCTTCTTTTTCTCCAATTTCCCTAATAATAAATGGTTGGGATTCCTAACGAAAATGGAAAAGTAATTAGTTTTTAACATAACAATCTTTCCTAATATTCTGCTCAATTAATCCTAGTAAGAAAACTTATATACACACATTACACAAATTCATAAAAACTACACACATAAAAATTTGATAAAAGATTTTACATAGCGATGAATTAATTAAAGAATGAATGGGGTTTATTTTTTAGTGGTTCTACCAATGCCATTTGTCCTATATATATTATTATAAACTCCATATTTAAACACAAGAGCATACATGTGTAAATTGCAGGCCCGGTTCTAGGTATGTGCCTAAGGTGCATTTGCACAGGGTCCACATGCTTTTTTGCAAAAATTAGTTAGATTTTAGGGCCTTTTAAAAAAAATTAGGGTCCATTTTTTGTAAATTCTGTTTGTTTTACTACAAAAATAAAAAAATTGCACAGGGCTCATTAATATTTTGAGCCGGGCCTGGTAAATTGTAGATGACAAAGAATAAATAAAGTAGAGAATCGCATCCAGGTGTGTTTAAATTTTTGAAAAAAAAAGAATGCATTTCTACTCCATCACATTCTTACGCGTTATTATTTGAAATAAACAGGAAAAAAAAAAGCAAAATCTATAATTTTAGGTATAAACATTTACGGGAAAATTATTGGGGCATGCTATACAATGGTAAATATGCAAGTTGGTTAGAGGTTAAGAGCTAAATATAATATTCCGATATTATCCAATCCGAGTCTTTTTTTTTTTTTTTTTTGCAATCCGAGTCTCTTTATTCAGTATTACTGTTGTTGCGGATAAATTATTTACGTCCTGACCAAAAAAAAAAAGGATAAATTATTTACGTATAGGGAGAAATGTGACCAATATTATCAACAACTGGTTTGAACCATAATCATTCAAACGTTCAGATGCACATGGCCTAATAATTAAATCCATTCAATTTAGGATTGTTATGATAAAACTTTCGTCACGTGACTTGAATTTCCTACAACACACTGTAGTCTACACTACACTACTATTAAAGTTGTTTTCTTCCTCATTTCCTCTTGTATCCTTGAAATTATTAGTTTAACATAATTAAAATATAAGATCAGTTTGCTAAATTAGCATGCATTCAACGATTTGAAAATACCATGGACTGGTTAAATATTTTGTTTGGGCAAATGTTATGGTTAACTTTTATTATACTATATTCTAGGAGCACCTTAAGATGATGATATATCAAATATTGGATGATATTTTATTTAATTGTAGAAATGAATAAAATGTTCCCGTTGTATTTGAACTTTGATAAACTAATATGGATAGATATGCATTTAGACAATATTTGATAAATAGAGTAGAAGTACAATGTTAGTCCAAGAATCAACCATATCCTAAAGTCCCAGCCCCACACGAGAAAGATCTTTAATTAACATAGAAAATAGAAACAAAAGCGAAAATATGACTGAGAAGACTAACAGAGGGACACTGTCTTCTTATAATAAAACAGAATCTTCCTTCCACATTAAAAACTACTGGATACTACTACTACTATCTTGCTACATTACACCAAACAAAACAAAATAAAATAAAATAAATCCTTAGGTTGGATCTTTTTTTTCCTACGATTTCCAGATCTTTGCTCTTAACATCTCTTGATTTTAAATCATGATTGTCCAGAAGCAGAGCTTGATGAGCAGAGATTGTTGTCACTGTTTGATCCATCATGGTTCTTAGTCTTAGTCTTGGAGAGTTTCTGTTTGAGTTGAAACAAAAGCTGTTGATTCTCTTGATTCAGAAGCTCAGCTTTCTTCCTTAGCCTCTCATTCTCTTTCATTATGTAACAGTTTTCCACATACAGCTTCGAGTTTAGCCTCTCCATTTGGTTGCTTTCTTTCTTCAAGAAAACAAAAAAAAAAAAACAAAATTATTGTCATAAATAAAAAGAGAAAAAAGAGAGTAATAATAATATCAAAGCTAGCTTGTGTTATGATTACTGTTCATGTTAAATCATTACATCACACATGGGTTGTGCAGCTTCACACGCCGGATGTGAATTACACAAGGGAGAGTTATTTGTCGCATTTATTTCGTTTTCGTCCTAAAAATGTGAAATTATTTTTCTTCTTTTTAAGAAATCAATGATCAAAGAGAGAAGAAGAACATGATTATAAATTCGTATGGAGGATAAAAAGATAAAGCTAAGAAAAGAAAAAAAATGAAAGAAAAGAGATAAAAACAAGTGATCATGATGATATGCAGTAATTATAAGTGTTTTAACCTCTCTGCTTTTATTTGTATCGACAGAAAGTAATGATTATTTTGAAACGCAACCAAGCGAGAAAAAAACAGAGTAGGCAACAAAACAAAATTCGCGAGTGATCGTATAAATAAAATTTATAAAAGAAATCAATCGAGTTTGGAAACGTCAACAAGAGAAGATAAAAAAAAAATTTGGTAAAGAAGAAAAAGAAAAAAAAAACTAAACAATTTTATTTTTTCTTTCGGTTGCCTCTGTGTCAAAGAAAAGGATAAATATTAAAACTTTCCATCATTGAGGGAAAAAAAAAGGTTTATATATAAAAAAGGAAAGGAAATAACGGATTTGTCTTCACGTTGCGGGTAGTGTGTTTGACGTTACTACATAGTTCTTGACTTAACGTATGCCAGCAAAAAGAATAGAAACAGAGCAAGAAAAGAAAAACAGAAACAGAGGAGAAACAAAAGCAAGAAAACAGAACAGCGCAACGAAAAAGAAACAGAACAGATCATATAGAGAAGAATCCATCTTCTGGTACATCGTTTCTAGTGAGAGAACTCAGGTAAATCTTCTAGAAGATGCTAAAAGAGAGATGGAAGAAAGGTTATACCTTTTGGGAAGGAGTGTTGAGAGGAAGTAGAGAGAGAGAGAGAGAGAGAGAGAGAGAGAGAGAGAGAGAGAGAGCGACGCTACTGTTGTGTGTGGAAGGTAGAGGGACAAAGAGAACAAAGTGAGACACTGTCTGTTATATAGATCCCCAAAAGCTAAAGGAAGAGAGAACCTTCTCTCTCTCCTGACACAACAATCATGCATTGTGTTGTGTTTATGCATAGATGGCGGCCGTGAGGAGAGAGAGAGAGAGAGAGAGAGAGAGAGATGTGTGTATATTGCGTCATGTGAATGATGATGATTTATTAAAGAGAAAGAAGTTAGAGAGAGAGAGAGACAGAGAAAGGGGTTTCTTGCTTTGCTTTGCTCTTGTTTCGAAATTGATCTCTAGGGATATTTTCGTAATTCTCTAAACATCCCTCTCGGCTCTTCATCGTATTGATCCTCGAAACGGAAGATTCGTCGTGGGTAAAAAAAAAACTAGCCCGAGGGTGTTTTCGTAATATGGAAGAAGTGGTCAGGGAAGGGCAATTTCGTCATTGTGTAAGGAATGAGAGGCTATGTAGTAGAAGGCCATCGACCTCTAAAGATTCGCAATGATGGTAAAGATTGGTTCGAACCATCATCCTTCATGATTCAATTTCAACCGTTTTGGACCATTTTTAAATGCTCTCTTTCCTTCTCTTATTCCCCGGTTTGCTCAATATTGGTNCTTGGAACACAACCACTAATGATTCTAATAATGTTGTTCATTACGAACAACATCATGTAAGTTGTTTTTTTAATTAAATAACCTAATCATCGATTAACATTTTGATATATTTATAATGATAATATGTTTGGTTATTGAATGGAATTAATATGCGGTGGGTCGGACTAAGAATATAGGAATACACTACCATGGAACAACAATTGATCTTTGTATAACCACTCCTAAGGTTAAGCCCACCCAATTCAGTAATTCTCGGCTTCACATTCAGATCGGAGATGATTTCATCCAAACCGGTTTCACTGTAAGTTAGTTAATCGGTTTAATAACTAACAAAATATGTACTATGCTACATAATACTTCTTGCTTTTTCTTATATAAAAAGTTTTATATGTTTTGTATTTGTTTTATTTTATTTCAAGTCTCTAGGCAAAAAAATTTTGTAATCATTTGTATTATGCAATATAAATTTTTATTGGTTGAATTATTTTTAGTGAAATAGTAAATGGTGTTTTTGGTGTAGAAAAATACAACAAAATGATGTTTTATGGTTTTAACACAGTTTTGCAGTTTTGCCGGAAATGCGTTTTTAGCAAGAAAACATGATATTTGCGATTCTCACTTAAACACGGTTTTACGTTTCTGGCAGGAAAACGCGATTTTGCAGCTTTGACGGAAAAACGTGATTTTGCGGTTTTGACGGGAAAACGTGATATTGCGATATTGCGATTTGACAGAAAAACACTGTTTTGCAGTTTTGACAGGAAAACACAATTTTTCAGTTTTACAGTTTGATGGAAAAACGCAATTTTGCAGTTTTGGCAGGAAAGTGCGGTTTTGACTGAAAAATGTAATTTTGACGATTTTGGCGAGAAAATACGACTTTATGATTCTGATAGTTTTGGAAGAAAAATGCAATTTTGCGGTTTTGACGGTTTCGATGGAAAAACGCGATTTTACGGTTTTTGTGAAAAAACATGATTTTATGGGTTTAGCAGAAAAACTCGATTTTGCGGTTTGACAAATTTGAAAAAAATCTATCAAATTAAGGGATATTTGGTCTTTTAACATCTTAAATATCTAGATTTTTGAGATTTTGCATTTAGATACAGTATTTAGATGACGATTCTAATATGTATAAACGAACAATATTTGAGGATTTGTATTCGCATGCATCATGTAGATAAAAACCGAAGATGGTGCAAGAAAGGAGGTCACTACCAACGGCTTTGTTTGTGGGTAATAGCCCAAAATCGATCTGTAGTAACTATCACCGGCCGTACAGGTGGATGAACATCTTTTCCGAGAAATGCAGTTTTTACAAAAATACCATCAATATATTTTATAGATTCCTATTCATCTTATTTGTTTGATGGGACATCGCCACACACATAGGCTCAGTGGCGGATCTAGACGTAAATTGAATCGAGGGCACACTTACATTACAAAAATACTTGATTGAAAATATTTAAAGAAGCTTATGCTAATTATATAAAAAAACAACTAAAGTAGATGGGGGCACGTGACCCCGTATGTTGTTACCTGCCTCCGCCCCTGCATAGGCTTATTGTTTAGTCCACAATGATCATGTTATGAATATTGCTGTACATAAGTATGTAACTTATGGAAAGTTTGTTTCGGTCCACTTCATTTTTAAAATTTTTCTTTGCTATTTTATGGTCCAAAATTTGAAGATTTTCTAAAACAGGATCCAAATTGAGTAAAAATTTTGATTATAGCACAGGGCCCAACCAAGTTTTGAAACGGGCCTGTCTCTTGGTTATGTTCGTCCGGCTAATTAATTTTAAGTGTGATTGACAAATAAAAAAACGTTAATTGATTAATAAACGTTTAATATATTAACATATAAGTCTATGGGAATTGTTGAACCAAGAAAAAAAAGTTTTTCCTAATTAATGAGAATTCATTGTATTACCATTTTTCTTTCCAAGAGTTTTTGTCTTCTTTTTTTTTTTTTGGGTTAAAAGGTCTTGAATTCATTAAAACCTTTAATTATCTTTGTCCTTCTAAATCAATCGACTCTCTCCCTCCATTTCTCCCTCTTTCTCTTCTTTGTTGATGAAAATGCAAGTGAGAGGCCCAGTGATGTGGGTGTTCTTGGTGTTTTACATCTTTGGTCATATATTTATGAGTCATAACAATGGCATTGTCGAAGCCAAGAGCTCGTCTAAATTTGAAGATATAGAAATCAAGAAGAAACTAAAGGCAATGAACAAACCCGCAGTCAAGATCATCAAGGTTATAATATCTTCATAATCTTCTCATAGTTTTATATATATACATTGATGAATTATATGTATATTAATATACATGGCTACAAATTATAGACTACACATGGAGAACAATATGGATGTGTGGATTTCTTTAAGCAACCAGCATTTGATCATCCTTCTATGAAAAATCACACATACCATTACAAGGTATAATTTCGGATCCATTCTACGTCTTTATGTTCTTTGAACCATCTGAATTCGAAAGAGTGATAATCTTTTTTTTTGGGGGGTTCGGCATATTTCATAGATGCGTCCAATATGGAATGCAATGAGAGAGAGAAAGAAAAACAATACTGATAACGGGTTTGGTTACTTGTGGGAGAATGGTGTGGGTTGTCCCATTGGTACGGTCCCTATACGAAGAGTCACCAAAGACGAACTCTTGAGTATAAACTCGTTAGACGATAATTATAAACCTCGTGGTTCTTGGAACATTACCACTTATGATCCTAATAATGATGTTCATGCCGACCAACATCATGTAAGTTGCTTCTTTTTAATAAAATAACCTAATTATTAATTTTGATATATTTATAAATCATAATTATTTGTTTGGTTATTGAACGAAAATGAATTGGACTAGTATGCGGTGGGTCGGACGACGAACACCAAAAATAGGTACAATGGAGCAACAATGGAAGTTTGTATAACCGCTCCTAAGGTTAAGCCTACCCAATTCAGTAATTCTCGGCTTCACATTCAGATCGGAGATGATTTCATCCAAGCCGGTTTTACTGTAAGTCAGTTATTTCGTTTACTTTTCCATCTACAATTCACACACGACACTAACTAATATTTTATTAAATAAAATTTGATGTTTCAAAGTTTCTAATTAATATATGATCGTAATACATGTCAAATTTATGGATTAAATTTTCAAGTGCTAATCAATAAAGTATAAACTATTACGCTACAAGCCCCAGTTCTTGAACTATTTAATAACCGTCAAGATCTGTATTATGTTGTTTAATAAATAATTGAATACACACAAAATATATATGTATAATTCAGGTAAATCCAGTACTGTATAAGGACAACCAACCTCGAGTTTTCGTCTATAAAAAGGTAAGAATCAATAACATATATACCATGCTACTACATTATCTTTATAAATTTTTTTAGAATATATCTATTATGTAAAGAGATTAATCATATACATATGTAGATGAAAAAGGCAGGTGGAAAATCATGTTACAATAGCCAATGCGACGTGGGAATGATTAGTGTTCGTCAAGATTTTCCAATGGGTACTGTATTGCAGCCAATTTCTATTCGTGGTGCTAAGCACAGTCTCTATGCAACCTTCGGTCTAATCAAGGTTTACTTCATAATTCAGTATATATGCATAGTTACTCTTTGTTTACTTCATAATTCTAATAATCATTTATGGCACCAGGACCAAGCAAATGGAAATTGGTGGTTGCAGTTTAGTAGCAACGCAGAAGAAGTCGGATTTTGGCCTTCGCATCGGTTACGTGAAAGCTCTGGAAACTTGGTCGAGTGGGGAGGAGAAGTCTATAGAGCATCACTGCCGAGTCCTCAAATGGGATATGGATATTATCCATCTTATGATATACGTTACGATGCATATATCAAACGTATATCCATACTTGACGCTAATTATAAAGTTGATAGAAAAGTGGATTATATCGAGTCGTATTCTGACGACAGTCGAGGCTATCAAGTGCTTGACACGCTAAATTCTGGATTCCCTGAGGCCGACCATATAATCTTGTATGGTGGTCCGGGAAATATCTGAACAAATGACTAGATCTTTTTGATATGGAATTTGGAAAACATTATATTAAGTAAATTTTATTATAAATAAAGCTTTTTGTGAGCTTCTTAATTTAAAAAAAGTTTTAAATATATCAAAGAGTTAATAAGGTAGATAGCCTAATGAAAAAAATCATCAATAAGTGGATGTTTTTTGCGCATCTAGAATACAATATCATAAAAAACAACTTGTCTTCAAATAAAATAGCTCAAAACATAGTAGAAAACATGTTATTTGAAAATGACTCGCAGAAAACATGTTATTTGAAAATGACTCGCAAAATCAACTTTCACTTGTATTTACGATTTTTAAACACTATCATATTTTCGGAAAGAAATCCTAAAGCTAGACAATATAGTGAACACCCCAAATATTTTTTTTTAATTATATAATAAACCTAAACCATATCCCCCACCATATCACATCCTATTATCCTATTACATTTGAGAAGTCACTTTAGTTAAAAAATCTGATTTGTCACTTCCACAATGAAAGTTAGTGTATTTCAAAGATGACATGTAAATGTGACATGTCAAGTTTCCTAAAATAAACGAAATGTTTTGATTGGTTGAGTTAAAATTCAAAATTATAAAATTACGATATGAATACACTAGATTATAACATTAAAATAACAAATTTAAATTAACAAAAAATAATAATTACTATGATTTCAATTTTTTTTACATAAATTCATAATAAATTTCATAAAATATGATTACAAAATTTTTACAACAAATATATATTATACTTTTATATAAAATAATAATATACTATCCAATAGGATAGTAAATACGTAATACCATTTTTATCTCTTATTCTTTTTTAAATAAATAAAATTTTTATATCATACTCATATACAGTCTCATTGTATATTGAGAATTTGAGATAAGAAATAAAACAAAATGTAACTGGATAAAAAATAAGAAGTAGAAGTAAAAATAAAAATAAATCTCTACAGTTTTGTTTTTCAGTAACACTCTCGTGATTTGTTTTACGGAGTCATTTAAAATCTTATAAAAAAAATTTTATAATGCATATGTGTGCATGCCAAGTTGCCAACCATAAGAAATTTATTTTATTCATCAAACCAGTTCTTCAATATTGGATGAAGAGAGGAGCGGAGAGCTACCGGATGATTTAATAAAATATGATTAAACAAATTTCATAACAAATATATATTATAATTTTTATTGAAAAGTAAAATTACTAATAGATTATCCTACTATATTTATTTTCATGATAAAATCAAATGTTAAATTTTAAATTTTTAAAAAATTCTTTGTAATTTTTTTTTAATATTTAATATAAATTTTATTTTGAAACCATATATCATAAAATTCTGAAAATAAGAAATTTTGATTAAATAAAAAACGATAGAAACAGCTTTCCTGATTGTTCTTAAAAGGCAAAAACTGCATCGTGTAAAAATATAACGTTTGTTAAACACTAAAACTGTATATTTATAAAAACATAACGTTTACAAAATATATAAAAAATTAATTAATACTTAAATATTATAACTATTTATGTATATAAAAAAATTATACATGTAAATGTGTGCATGTCAAGCATAAAAACTAAAAAAAATATTATATGTTTTAATATTTTTCAGTTTATTTAGTTATCATATTTACACTTTCTATCTAAAGAAGTATTTTAAAATCTTTGATAATGGCTTTTTTATCTTCAATTTCTATTGAAATATATAACATTTTTTATTTGATCTATCATTATTTTTTATTATTAAATATTCATATAATGTTATTATTAATACATAATTAGTATGTACGAATTGATCAACTTTAATATACAGTATTAATTATATATTAAACATATAAAATATTTTGTAGTCCGCACAATGTGCGGGCGATCACCTAGTAAACATTAAATGAGAAATTGTAAACATCTGCCTTTATGCAACACCGAACCTAGGCCACAAGAGCGAAAATGGTGGAACCGCCAAAAAAATTTGAAGCGGCTTTACAGTTTTCAGAAGCCGAAATAATTGAAATACCCAAAATAACCAAATGCGGGTCTTCAGAGCATAATTAAGCTAGTTCTTATGATTTTCGGAAACTTATCTCCACTGTTTCGATGTTGATCGAAATCGAGCCACAGATTTGGGCGAAACCATGGAGAGTATCTCCTCTACCAAATCACCCGGAATGCTTCTCTTCTCCATAGCTGAAACTGAAACCATTTATCAAATAAGAACTAAGCTGGAGCTATCGAAATTTATGCATCCTCTAAGCAAGAAAAATCAACAACCAATAAGTTGATTTCCGGAACGGTGTAAGGTTGATAACTTGGCATTATTCTCGAATCGGGAAATAATTTGAAAATTCTGGGAGGAAAAGAGAGTACCAAGGAAGAAGCGAGTTGGAGAAGAAGGCAGCCATTATTCACGACGGAAGCAATTTGGACGGAGAAAGATGTAATGTGACGGGATGAGTTTTTTACACACAATAATTTGCTTTTTCAGCAAAAATATGGAAACGGTTGTGAATAAAGAGAAGAGAAGAAGAAATTGATGTTGTTGTATTATTCCAATGAATAGGGAGTCCTTTATATAGGAGTACAAGGGAGGGTTTTACTTGGGGACAAAGTAAAACCTAATGGGTTTATGGGCTTATAATGGACATCACATAATAGTTCATAACACTCCCCCTTGATGTTCATTATACAAAAATATTTCCTAAAGCGCGTATGATGCTGCCTCGTTAAAAACCTTACTAGGAAAACTCAATGGGAAAAACCATAGCTAAGGAAAAAAGAGTACAGCGCGCATTAACTCCCCCTCATGATTACATCACTTGAGATCTTTGAGATGACGCAATCCAATATGATGAAATAGCTTCTTGAAAGTAACACCTTGGTAAATATGTCTGTCGAATCTTCACTTGAATGAATTTGTAGAATTCTTACATCGCCATTCTTCTGCAGTGCATGGGTCTTGCTAATGATTCGTCTTTAATCATTCGCTTTACTTCACTTGTTCTCATTAAAGTATGACAAATACTTTGGAAGGGTGATAAACTTTCATCTTTACATTTCCCTTTAGATGTATATCATTTGCGTGTTCTTTGTTGCCTTATTAAAACATTTCATGGAAAAACCCAGTGGGATAAAAACCGTGATAAGGAAAAAGAGTACAACCACGCACATCATTATATTTCTCTCCTTTGGAAGTATCTTCTTCAAGAGATGCATTCCAATTATATACCATCTTTTGAGAATTGTTATAAGCATAAGCTTAATAAATAAAATTGTATGATTATCATGTAATCTCTTAGATTACTGACTTCTTGTCCATAACAACATTTTCACATAAAAATTAATTTTTAAAGTCTATTTGGGCTTCAAGCCAAATTTCTATTTACATACAGTTTTCTAAACTTGTATTGTACATACTTGTACATAACATTTTATTCATGCTCTTCTTAATTGTTTTAGCTTTCTTTCTTGGTATGTGAAAACACATCTTTCAATCATGAAAGAGATCAATACATTGTTTAACTAGCATTTTAAATATGGTCCTTCGAGACCAAGTATATGTGAGCATTCATTATGTAATCTTGCAAGGATCTTTTGAGATAGTATCTTTATTACTTAGATATTTCAATTTGGAACACTTGAAGACAATGTTGTCTTTTCAAAATCTTTCAACTTATATTAACTCTTCAAGAGTTTTGATTATATTCAAATCTAGGATTCCATTGATCCATAATCTTTTGATAAATACACATGGGTATATTGGTTAACCTTATAATATTCACATATACCTCATGAAATATATATGTCATAACTCGATCAAATATCTTAAGTTTCCGGGAATATAATTTTGACATCATAAATCTTTCGGAGATTGTATCATTTTGACATCTTTAATCCTTCGGAGATTGTATCCTTCATGGATTATATCCTTCGGAGATTTTCACTTTAAGTATCATTTCCAGTGGGTCGAATAAGTCAAGTTCTTCTCTTATTGCCAGATTGATAAGGAACTTGAATGTAGTTGCATCCACCACAGAAGAGTATCTCTCTTCATAATCAATTACATATTCATCATTCTTTCATATAAATCTCATTTATCTCCCACTGATTTTACACTCTTAGGTGTATGGACAACTGGTCCAAATACTTATCTCTTTCCAAGAGATTTTAACTTTATGACTATTGCTTCTTTATAATTTGGCCAATCATTTATTTGTGTACACTTTGCAATAGATTTCGTGATCCTCTTTCTCATTCGTCATATCAACTGCTATATTGCATGAAAAAATATTATCGACGTCGATTTGCTTTTTGGTTCCATTTTAATCTACACATGACATAACTTGTTGAGATCGATCTCTTCATTATCTCAGGTACCTGAATTTCTTTCTTGTCATGTTTAATGTCTCTTCTTGAGATCATTCAAAAATCTTTGTTTCCTCGATCTGACCATTGTCAAATTCTGCTCCTTTTTATTTTCGAGGATTCTTTTATTTGGAACAAGTCTATCACGCTTCATGCGTTCTTTAGACTCACTAGCAGCTTGATATTGTCCTTCTGAGACATTAATTTTTCTTGGAGCATTTACAGCTGGTATGTGACTTTGTCACTTTATTTGGGTCTGTAAATACGTCTGGCAACTTGATTTACTAAGCTTTGTAAATGAATTATCTTTAAGACTTTCAATTCACTTTCTTTAGTCCGAGGATCAATGATAATTCATTCCAACTTATTTTCTTTTCCAGCTGTTTATTTTCTCCCCCTAATGTTGGAAAATAAAGTTGAACATATCCATCATGGATAACTCTATATACTTTATTATTAATGGAGATTCATATCCAACATATTTCCAACCTCATTTGAGGATCCATCTTATACCGCTGTGGTGGAGCAATGTGGATGTATACTGCACATCCAAATATTCTAGATGGAAAATATTTGGTTTCTGACCCAAAACCAATTTTGATGGGAGAACCTTTGATTACTCATTGGCTTAATGCGAATTAATACTTCTGGATTTCAACATTTATCCTTATGCTTTTATCATCAAAGGCTTAAGATGTGAATTTACTAGCCTTACTAAGTACTCTTGCAAACTTCAGGTTGTAAATCTATAACAAGAATACATACAATCATCTTGTTAAATCCAAATCTAATATGGCTAGTGATAATCATATTATCATATTTGCCTTGTGAGTAAGCATTACATGAAACATCATTAGGAACAATCTTCAGGTCCTTCAATGAATGTCTACATTAATTATTTTTTCGCACCATTCTTGAACCGTTATGGTCTAACCAGTTCATGCCAAACAATGATATAAATTAAACTTCTGGTTTAATATTTATCTCCATTATACTAATTTTGTGTAATACAATCTAGTAGAATATGCATATAGTTTCTCCAAAATACTTTTATTGCCTTGGTAATACTAGTTAATTGAAAGTATTCAACTTTTTCATTTCTTACTGTCTCAACTTGATTAACTTTGAAATCCCTTAAAGTTACTTTATAAATGATTCATCAAGATCATTTTGACTGTGAACATAATCTTCTAGATGTTTCACTTACTATGAATTGTGAGATTCTCCGATTCTCCTTTATCAATTATTCATCAAGATTATCTTAAGTGTGAACATAATCTTCTAGATGTTTCACTTATTATTGATTGTGGGATTCATCGATTCTCCCCCTCGAGATGATGACACTTCAGGTTTATTCATCTCTAATTGAATCCTAGTCTAGAATCAATAACATATCCAGTTTGGGTCATGTATTCTAACTTTGATTCTTGTAACTTTTGAGACTTGTATGATATCTTTGATTCTTTTCACTTTTGAGACTTAAGAGATATAATACATCAATGATTGTGTTCCCACAGGCAAATTATATCTACTCTTCAAGAGCCTTTAATAATCTTTATACTATATTTATTTTCTCACTTCTTGTGAGAATTTGAGTTTGAACTCTTTGACCTTGACCTTGACCTTAACCATATCCATATTCATATTCATATCACGTCTATGACCACATCTATAACCACTTACTCGGCCAAAGTTATTGGCATGGTTCTTTTCTTTCCGAATATATGATATCACATTCACTTCAGAGAATGGATCATAACCAATTGGATGTGATTCTTGACTTTTCATCAATAGGTCATCATTTTCTCAGAATAATTCTTAAACTTCTTTTAATGGTATTGTGTATGGTATTGTGTCTGCAAGACAACAATATCTGTCTAAGGAGTAAAGTATGCCTTCTAGCATCTACGCATCATTGATGTTCTCTTCACATAATCTTTAACATAACTAAAAATTATTTACAGACTTCAAGTCTTGTAATCTTAGATAGAAAGACTTATAATGAGCTTTATGAGTCTTTATGAGTCTTTATAGACTTCAAGTCTTGTAATCTTTGTTAGAATCATAAAGAGTTTTAGGTTATATCACATTCTGATGATCATACCTTTCTTTAATTGTTTCTAAAAACTTGTATCTTATACGATCAAATACATAGATTTTATGATCAACAAAGAGATGGTGGAACATAATGTGATCATATAATATAAACAAATATAATATTAACATGAAATAAATCAATCAATATACTTACGATCATATGCTTTAAACTAGATTTTTGATCACTTTACCAAACAAGTTCAGTTGGCAAAACAAAACACTAAAAAAATCGATTTTTACTCAAAATTTAAAAATCAACTTCATCAGATCAATTAGCGTGACAAGTATTCTTAATCAAAACTCTATTAGTCAACAATATACCATACATACTTCATGTATAAATCCAGTAGAAAATGCTATTTTATAATTGATTCTATCAAATTCCGTTAGAAATCTAAGTGGTAAATACCAATAATATAAATCAATAAGAAGCAAAAACCCATCATATATAAAACATTGTATAATATATTATAATATAAACTATCAAATTCTTTCATGAGTGCCGACGATTTGGAATTATAGAAGAATAACGAAAACCAATGATTCCAAACAATGAAACCAACGCGAAACTAAACTTTCAAACCAACTGACAATTCTATTTCAAATTACAATTAATGATTCTCAATTAATCAAAGCGTGTGTCTATGTAAACCAATGATTATTTAAACCAACTCAAACCAATGATTATTTAAACAATCAAACCAATTCAAAATCAATGAATTACTATCGATTTATTAATTACATGAACCAAAAATAAACCATAAGCCATGGATTATCAAATTTACTTAAACCAATTTATTATATTAACTTAAACTTATTTATTGAATTAAGTTAAACCTGTTAACCAATGAATTACTAAACCAATAAATACCAATTCAATAGAGCGATAAACAACGAAGTATGCAAAATCAGATTTCACAATAGTCAATATGCTATAGATCCAAAATTAACAAGATTCGATGAAACATAAAGATTTCATCAAGCTAACGATTCATAAAACCACTTTCGATAACAAACCCAAGTTCCTTTTAATTTATCTCTCTAGAATTTTGTCAAACTAATTCAACGGTTTTATATCTAAGGAACTCAGTCGTTCAAAATAATAAACATGTGATGATTAGAGATCTATGAAATAATGCAAACATTTGCTTTATAAACGTTTGGGTATACGATGAATTTAAAACATTAAACATGAGACAATTTCAATAAAACAAGAAGATAATATAAAGATAAAACGTGATGTATAAAAATAATAATAAATATGTGATTTAAATATCTGCCGGAGAATTTATCATAAAATAAATATGTGTATTGAATCTCTGCAGGAGAATTCATTATAATATATTGATTATTCATTATAATATATTGATTGTGTAAAAACAAATAACAATAAAATAAATATATGATTTGAATCTCTGCAGGAGATTATCATAATACTGATAAGTAATCCATTCTTATGAACCATGAATTGATAATAAACATGATTCAAAGTTGGAATATTAAACATTAAAAAAAATTTAGAATTGAATACCTCTTAGCTCAGGCGGCTAGGATTTCGTGCTGATAATGTGTTGTGAACAAGAGAAGAAAAAAGAGAAGAGATAGAAGGAATTGATGTTGTTGTATTATTCCAATGAATATGGGGTACTTTATATAGGAATACAAGGGAGAGTTTTACTTGAAGACAAAGTAAAACCTAATGGGTTTATGGGCTTATAATGGACATCACATAATAGTTCATAACAGAAACAAAGGTAAAAAAAAAAAAACATTTGATCGGCCCAAGTTGACTGACGTCTCTCGGCCCATGGTATGGTATATTACCACGTCAAAACCAACATACCTTTAACTCTAATATGCATCTAATTATCCAGAAAACAAACCAGATTTTTGGATAAATCTTTTTATTTTTGTTTAGATAATTATAAAAATCAACACTATAATTTTGGAAGAGACTCTTCAGAGGCTGACAACTCAGCATTTTCAGTGATTGTGGAGCTGCCATGTCAATAAATGAAAAAACTAAACAACCAATGAAATTATTTTATTCATACACATCAAACTTAATACTACACATCACCGTATGTAGGTCTCTCTCCCAAACTCATCGATCTCTTTCTTTGCGTTTTCCCACAAACGAGTTAGAATGGATTTGACGGTGAAACAAAAAGATCCAAATACGAGAGCTGCACTACGACACAAATATCACGCGAACGATAAGTTTATACTGAAATCGGGGATTTGTCGGGAATCTCGGCGCATGAGCTCTTCTTGTGGTTTCTGGTTAAAGGAATCCTAGTCGACGTTCCGAGCTCTGGCCTTATATACTTCGACGTGGTGTTGTTCGCAAGTGATTTCCCTGTTTTTGTTCGAAACGCCGAGACTTCGTGGTGAAAATGAGGTAACGATTACGACAATATCTGTTTTCAAATTGAATTTCCACTTCGAATATGAGTATTTTGTCTCTCATATGGCTTCATTTGTAAAAATGGGTACGAAGTTTATGAAATTTATTGAAGGATACTAATGTGCTATACTGTCATCTCTGTGTTGATTCGCTGAAGTACACTGATTTGAAGCAAAAAAACAAGCAAATTAATAACTATCTCGTCTCGCAGATATTTATTGCATCCCATCTTTGCCGTGGCTTTGGAAATCTCTTTGTTAAGAATATTTTGCGTTCTGACTTTAACTCTTTTGGCCATTTTCTAGGAATATTTGGTTGTCTATAGGTTTGTATTGCATATAAGATATCAGGTTGTGAAAGATAAGCTTAAGGGCAAAGGGCTCAACTTTTGCTTCGTCAGGAAGGAAGCTACGTCCCATATGTTTATTAGTTTTTTGTTATACTGAAGTCGGATGGATGTGAGTTAGTTTTGATCACTCATGTTTGTTAGAGCTTTCTCTGCCATTGGATATTTTTATGTAACTTAGACTCAGATCAAATAAGATAGTGTATTTGAAATTACTCAGATCAAATAAGATAGTGTATTTGAAATTAATCTTACATTGCTTTGTGGAAGCGACAATATACTGTTGTAGGATTTGAACTGTTTAATAATTCTAAAAAGAGCACACGTTGAAGGCAAATAGTACGAAAACAATATCGTAAAGCATAAAGCTTATTATAGCTTGGTGATATTCCCATTAACAATGGTCATGATGTTTATCAGATGAGTTATACAAAAAAAAAAAAAAAAAACGTAGGCTCCGGATTTTGGTGTAGGATTTTCGTGGAAAGGCTTTCGAATAGAGATACATATCTCTTTTGAAGCACGTGGTAGTTGAATTTTAGAAACAAATTGTAAAAAAAAAAAAAAAAAAAAAGCTAAGAAAGAGCTCTCTCTTACTTATTTCCCAAGCTGAATTTATTTCTGGAACTATATAATTATCAAGCATCACTGCTACTACGTCCCATGGAAAAGAAAGTGAAAATCCGTATGGTTTATTTATTCTGTGTTGCTGAAAAGTGTAAGATTTCAACTAAATATTGAAACATTATTCGTGTAGTAAAAAAAGAAGTAGATGGAGCTCAGGTTGGTTTGTTTCACAACTATATATATATATATATATATGGGTCAATTCACAAATCACAACTGTTTTTATTTAAATCGAGAATGTTGGTAAATTATGCAAAGTCTCGCCTTCGTGGTTATGTCTAATATTGGTCTTTAATGCAAAGTTTAGCCAAAGTCGAGATTGGAAAGATCGGAAAAAGCTGGTTAGGAATCAAAATAACAAAAAGGATGGAAAAAGGAAGACAAATGAAGATTCAAAGTAAGCAAAAAAACAATATACCTTTTTAAAAAAAAGAAGAAGGGTTCGGAAAAGTAGTAATTTAAAAAAAAATAGAAATCTTAATATAACAACAATTTAAAATATTAGTTATAATTCCACGCGCGGATATATTCATTATGATCTACAAATCCCATAACATATAGTATATCCCTAGCAATGTATAGTGTATAGTTTACAGTCAACTTCAAACATGCATGTACCACATATACAAATTAAAAATTTACTGAATAGTGTAAATTAGAATATATCTTTAAACATATCATCGACATAGCGCGGATAATTACCTAAAATATTGTTAAACACAGATTTTGCTTAAAAACATGTGTTGAATTATGAATATGGAAATTTTCATGTATTGAATATAAAAAATAAAATTTGTAAATATTTTTGTACTGTAATAAGTTTTTTTAATGAAAAATCATTATGATATAACCTCAAAATATAAACTATATCAATTTTACAAAATTAATTTTATTTGATAAAAATACTCCGCGGCATAGCGCGGGTGATCACCTAGTGTTTAGTATAATGAATGTAACTCATTATGTCCTCGACTTTTAGGTTAAGAATCTGAAACAGAAATGTAATAGTCAAGGAACATAGATCCAGAGATTTCAAAAAGCAGCTAAAGAAGCTTCTGAATTAGCTACAACGCAATCTTACCACCTCAAGTATCAGAGAGTGACGCTTTCGAATCAATTAACCCTCAAGCTGAAGCTTATTTGAATAAAAAAACAAAACAACGGAAACATCTCTACTTACAACCTCGATACTTGATCAACAAGAAAATCTCCTTCCGGAAACACACAAGTTCAAAAGATTGATGAACAAGTATCATCTAACTCAAGTATAGCCGAGACATCGAATTCACCGCAGTATTAGTAATGAGCGTAACTCACAACCAAAAGATAGCTTAAGAGTGGAGGATTGCCACATACTTATATAATTATTATATTTTTAATAAAATTATCTTAAAGGGTGTTTATTCGTTTATATATTTTAGGATTTACAAATCCTTCTATATTTACCAATTTTTAAATTTAATACGGATTTTAATTAGTATTTGTAAATTCAAAGGTTTTCTCTCGAATTTGAGTTTGTGTATTTTTAACATGAATATCTTTTCAAATACACGAAAATCCACAAATCAAATCCATAAAATTGAATAACACGTGATTTAAATTAGTATTTATAAATCATGAAACCAATAACATATGATTTGAAATTGTATTTTAAAATTATAGAACCACTAACTATGAATTTGTTTTTGATTTTCAAATCCATTAAAATACGCAAAATCAATAACCCACTTTCTTGGATAATTTTACCTAATCATCGTTTCTCGATTAGACCTCACAACTTTAATAGAACGAAGATCAGAAGAAATAGAATGAAAGATTAAGAAAGTAAAGAAGACAAGCAAGTTAACGAATTCAGATCCTTAACTGGATCCCTACGTCTTGCCGGAGAAACTCCCCAGAGTCAATTAGCTTCTTTAGCTCAATCACGAGCTCCTACATATGAATCTCTCTCTCTTTCTTGATCTCTCTTTTACAACGATTCCTCTCTCTCTATCTGTTACAACTCAAATGTTCTAGCGATTAAGGATAATAGAGATCTAAAGCATATTGACAAGCAGACGTACACGAGTACAACCACACGTGTAGGTATTGAGAGTGAGAGACATCTACCTTAGCTAGTGGACCTTTGAATCGTACCGGACTCCACCAGAATCCTTGGTTCACTCAGATGACTTCCAGCTGCTTCGAGACATTCTTAGCCGATGAGATCATTCTGAAAGAAAACTCAAGATCAAAAAAAATTATTTTTTCACGCCGATTGGATAATAAAATCTTGCTATCAGTGCATCTATTTTTTTTTTTTGTCCTAACAAAACGTTACTTTGCATATTATTGACAAATGGAGGACTCGAGGTCAAAGATCCTTTCAGGTAACATCCAACGCAACTATTCGATAATTTTATGTACCATTTCGTCAAATTTTTAATAGTATTCTAATTAAACATTTGCCATTTTCCTAATTAGAGAATCACATATTGCTAATTTGCTAATTGAATATAAAATAGAGAAATTCCTTAAAATACCATGAAAACTAGTTTTTGTTCCTAATTTAGCACACACGTCAAAATTTTCCATTGATAACATTTTTCATTAATCAAGTGACTTTTTTGCCCTTCGATCAAGTCACAGGAAATATCTTGACGATCACTTTCCTTCGGCGATGGCTATCATTCTTCTTCACCGATCTCTCTCCTTCATAGATTTCTCTCGCCGATTTCGACAGTCTGCAGATTTTAGCAAAATTCGAGATCTGAAGAGCAGTATTCTGCTTAATCTGTAAAGATGGTGAGAACTCAAATCTCTCATTTAATTTTATTCTCTCCCTCCCAGATCTCAAGTGAACCTGGTTGAGTGAGATCGTGGAATCCGAAATCATATGGATTTTCGTTTCTATTTGCTTTAATTTGACACCAACATCGCCGATTTGTGCTTTTACTATTGGTTGTACTTATCATGAAATCGAGTATAGTGTCTGGCATTTGGATTATGAGATTGAATATGGATCATTGTTATTGAATTTTGAAAAGATCTGGTGTTTATGGGTTTTAAAGCTATCTATGCGCAACTCAGACTCTTTGTTCTCTTTCTTTTTGTTGCAACAACCGCTCAGACTCGATATCAAGGTATTGTTTTTCTTTCATGAAGTATACTATTAGCAACACTTTTCTAACTTTCTTCTCTGTTACTTTGTTACGATGCTGTGGCGATAATTTGCTTTTGTTATGTTTGCATCAGAAAAAATTTGCTCAACGATCAGAGAGATGTGTATAAGAGACAGCCATACAGGAATACATTCCTGAATATTTAATAGACTAGTTAAAAAAAATATTTACAAGAGAGGAATAAGTGGAGTAGGTAATGGCTTAACCAACTTGCTAGATTTGATTCCATTTATCCAACTACTTAAATTTAGAAAGTTATTCTACTCATTTATGAAGGTATTCCTTAAAACGTATAAATGATAAGTTTTGTATCTATTTATACAACAACTCAAATTTGACAAATGTTGAACTCAAGTCTTTGAACGGTTATGCTTTGACTAGTATTGTTATTTTGTCAACTTGAAATTACTTGTAGTTACTTATAGGTCAAAACCACCGGTTCATAGCCAAACCAGTTTGTTCTATATAACATGTGAGTCACTTAAACAGGACGAAACCATTAGCATTCCTAATGGAATAGCATAGTAGTTTGGCTTTGCTTATGCATTGTGAGATCGTAAGCATCCTCTTCATTAATTTATTCCCAATGCAACGTATTGTGGATGGCTTTTAATCTTGGTCTTTGAAATTTTTTCTAATGTTTATGAAAACATTTTAAAACATTTAGAAAATCTTTCTATATTCTTAGTAAGACCTTACTAAAATTTCTATAAATGTTTCCTAAATATCTAAAATTGTTTCATTAATTTAGAGAATTTTAAGAAGCTTTCTTGAATTTTTAGGAAACATTTTTACAAATGTAAGATAAGCTTTCTAAATCATAGGTTATTACTAAATCGAATAAATATTTAGGAAGTCTTTCTAAACGTTTATGAAGACTTTAGTAAAAAAATTATGATTTTTTCCTAAATATCTATAATTGTTTCCTTAATTTAGGGAATTTAGTAAGTCTTCTTTAATTTGTAGGAAGCATTTTTACAAATTTAGGATAGGCTTCCTAAATATGTTAGTGTTAGGAAAGTCTTCCTAAATATGTATAACAGCTTCTTAAATTTGAGTTGCTGTTTAAATAGTACACAAAAGTTTGCATTTTATACGTGTTAGGAAATACTTCCTAAAAGTGTATAACGACTTCTTAAATTTGAGTTGTTGTTTAAATGGTATAAAAAAGTTTGCATTTATATGTGTTAGGAAAGTCTTCTTAAATGTGTATAACGGCTTCCTAAATTTGAGTTGTTGTTTAAACGTGTTAGGAAGACCTTCCTAAATGCGTATAACGGTTTCCTAAATTTGAGTTGTTGTTTAAACGTGTTAGGAAGACCTTCCTAAATGCGTATAACGGTTTCCTAAATTTGAGTTGTTGTTTAAATGGTACACAAAAATTTGTATTTTATACGTGTTAGGAAAGCCTCTCTAAGTATCATTGAAACAAGAGTCGATGCCACTGAGATTGTAAGCATCATCTCCATTACTCTATTGACAATGCAACATATTGTGGTTATCTTTGAAATTGCAGGTTTGTGTGGGTACCATCAAAAACGATTTTTTGGGAGTCATAAACGATCATGCATCTGCATAGAATGATTATTTAAGAAGACATAAACGATCACGCAGCTGCATTGAAGGATTATTTAAGAAGACTTTCTTAGTTGATCAAATATTTAGGAAGTCTTTCTAAAATTGTAGGAAGACCGTCCTTAATTATTTGGGAAGATTTAAAAAAAAACTGAGGTAACCCAACAAGTTTACTTTATCATTTTGATCTGGTGAATGGTGATGACCAGTTGAAATAAGGAATTTGATTCGAAGTGTTTGTAGTAGACTGCAAAAACAAATTATGAAAAAGATATTTCCGAAAAGAATCTTTCTAAACTTTTACCAATAAAATCTACGGAATAGGTACTGATCATATTGATACTCTTGGAAAACCTGTTATAGTCAAGTACACTTTACATAAGGAAATATTTTCCAACAATTGTAGAATGGTAACTTTGGCATATTGGCTGCACATCTCTAACTTCTTAAGCTATGAGATCTTTAAGTCTCTAGTTTGATTCCATATTTGTATCATAGATTGGATTTTATCTTTTACAGATAATTTTAAATGATTTAGGAATGTCTTCCTAAACATGTATGATTATTTTCTACAAAAATCATATCCACGTTATATAAACAAATAATTTATCAAATTGACCGAATGATACCTTGGTCTATTGGTTACACAAATCACTTGCGAAGCTGTGAGTTCTTCGAGCCTCATGTTCGATTCTAACTGTATGCATAATTTTTGTTTTCAATTTTAACAGATTTTGTTTTAGGAAGGCATTCGTAAAAATGTAGAATTGTTTCCTAAAAACAAATTTATACATGCAAAATAATTTTACAGATTTACCGAATAGTACAATGATTTATTGGTTACACATGTCCACTTGCAAAGTTTTTCATAAAACGTAATGGAAACTATTCGTAAAACGTAGTAATTTTGACACTAGAATTTATGTAGTAAGCAAATTACAAATTTACATATCATGTATAGTCATGAAGTGATTATACAGTCAGAGCTTATTGAAGCTTCATGTTATACCAAGTGTCAAGTGAATTGGTCATGCTCGACATTTTGCTACCTGCGAGCATCGAAAAATATATGATTTCACTGTTAACACTAACTGACTATAATTAACGATTCATGAAGACCTTCCTAAATGTGTTGAAAACCTTCCTAAATTCCTAATTTCTTAGTCTCTATGTTAACAAGAGACAAACTTTTCGTGCCATAACAAATTTGAGACGAGGTGCCGTATTTACCTTACCTTTATACGTTTGTATCTATTTTAAAATATTAAAATACTGATAAGACGAAATCATGTTATAACTCTGATATTGACCGACTATTTAGTGGACAAATTTACTAGTTTCGGTTGTGTTATCATGTTTAGTATTAAATGAATTATCTTTACGCGAGTTGCTCTGATTAATAACCCTTCTTACTTCTGCAGATTGCAAATTATATTACCTCTGATGAAGATATACATGATCGTTTACAAAGGTTTTTCTGGATATTTATGAAAGCTTCCTAACTTATGAAGGATTCTACATAGTATTTAGGAATGTGTTCCCAAAAATATTCTCTTCCATGAAACCCATTCATCTTCTTTGTTTTCCGTTCTCTGGAGCGAGCGACCTGTGTGAGATATGCAGTTGACGAGAGTCACATTCCATGTGTATATGTGGCTGTCGCATCCACCGATTACATATACCCCGCCCGATAATGATGACAATGGATCCAAAAGGCATGAGAGGAAGGCATGAAGGGAGGAAGAGAATTATGGCGATCTCCGGAGACGACGTCGTCGCCGGTGGATTTAGATGATAAGACGACGACGGTTCTGACGACGACATTTGAATCTGATCCGATCCGGTGATTGCTTCTGAGATGTACCCAGATCCTCTGTCGGAGATCAAGATGGAATCATTCCTAACAGAGAGAATTTGAATTTGAGTTCTGCCTGAAGAATATTGTTATGGGTTCCAACGACGGCGTCGATTCTTTTTCATCCCAACGATAGAGAAAGTGCTAATTTTGTAGTTTTCCGTTTTGTTAGGAAGGAAGGACAAAATTGGAAATTGACATATCAAAAATGGTAGATGTGGAACATTTTAAGCGTCCGTGTCATTTTTGGCCTAAAAACATAAATGTGTGGTAAATATGAGAATTGCCCAATAAAATACTACAAATATATATATACTATATTGCATTATATATATACATGTCATTCTAATTTGTGCAAGAAATCTCCTTGATGCATGTATCAGAAGGAAAGGAAGACATTTTAGGACATATATCTAAAATTTAATACAAAAATTTGCTGAGATATAATCATATCTATAAGTATAATATTAGTTGTTGGAATTTTTTTTCCTATAATGCTAGTTGCGATAATGTTTTCTAAACTGTAAATTTTTTTCCTATAATGCTAGTTGCGATATTGTTTTCTAAGTATAATATCACCCTTTTCCGTATGAAAATCCAATGAGGATAGATCCTATAAGTTCCTAAATCAAAACAAGGAAAAGAGACAAATATAAATCACGTGCTTTGCGTTTTCCTTTTGCGTCCACCAAGAAGTGTACCTTGTTGGATTTGAGCCAAACTTGGAACATAGTTGAGAAGAAGTCGGCAAGATGAAGGTCTGATTGTAGAGTTTCGATCTTAAGGATCCACTTGTATGTGTTTATCTCCTCCCGCAACATGTAAGATTTTGTTGTGCTTCGAGTAAGGATTGCAAAACATTACAGCTTTGTTCTGCTCGTCGGCCAAGAAACTCAACCCCCTATAAATGTCTTCCATAATAGGATTGGCGTTCACTGATAGGAACTTGCTCCATGACATGACTGATCCGAGACTAGTTGTCACCCATACATCTAAATCTCTTGAATATGCATCCTCATCAGTGCCTAACAGACAAAGTTGGTCTTCTCTAGCCACTGATAAAGCCCATATCGTATACGGAAAAGGGTGAGGCAGAGAAAGACTATGAAATTTCTCCGTTGAAAAATCAAAACTTAGCAAGAAATCACCATAAAGATCAATCCAATAACTATTTCCCTTAACAGACACGCCACAATGACCTGATGGTAAGTAACAATCGGTAGAACCAAAAACTGTCCACGAATCAGAGGTAAAGTCATAGATATCATACTGATTCCAGACCTGGGCACGGTGATCCACCCTCAACCTCAAGATTTTGTATCTCTCGCAGGAAGAATTGATGTCGTCGTAGCCGAGTGCACAAACATCATATTCATCGTAGCTGTCTCTAATTGGTTTAATCCACTTGGTTTCACCTGAACATGGATTCCAAACCATGAGTCCGTTCTACTTTGTGGTGCATAGCAACAACCCGTCGCAGTGGAAGACATGACGTATATCCAGTTGTGAAGAATTAGAAAGTGGATCTTGAAGGTTGAACTGATATGCTACCTTAGCAGATGGAGCAACGTTGTTGTGAAATCCATGGAGATTGATCTTCACT
The DNA here is from genome assembly GCA_020283515.1 of Alliaria petiolata. Classification (NCBI taxonomy): domain Eukaryota; kingdom Viridiplantae; phylum Streptophyta; class Magnoliopsida; order Brassicales; family Brassicaceae; genus Alliaria; species Alliaria petiolata. Next base: position 108,912,553 of record JAHZTW010000002.1, on the reverse strand, counting down.
AAGCAAACCCTAGAACCAGTCAACATGATACTAAGAGACTCCCCCTTTGGTGCATTAGCAGAGTGTTTCTTAGCAAATCTCCCAGATCTCAATAGAGCATTCCACTGTTTCGATGTTAATCGAAATCGAGCCACAAAATTGGCCGGAACCCTGGAGAGTATCTCCTCTACCAAATCACCCAGAATGCTTCTCTTCTCCATTGCTGAAACTGAAACAATTTATCAAATAAGAACTAAGCTGGAGCTATCGAAATTTATGCATCATCTAAGCAAGAAAAATCAACAACCAATAAGTTGGTTTTCGGAACGGTGTAAGGTCGATAACTTGGCATTTTTCTCGAATCGGGAAATAATTTGAAAATTCACGACGNAAACTTTCTTTTTTTGTTGTTTTTTTTTTCTCTCAATAAATATTATGTTTCTTTTTTTATCTTTTAACATTGTCTCATATCATATTTTATGTTACTTTAATTATAATTATTTTACTGTGCCCCCGGTAAAAAAATGGTTTTAGATCCGCCACTGTACACAACAGTTTTTAACATTTTGTCATTTTTATAATTTCTAAAATATTATCGTTACAACTTACTGTATTTTTTTGGTTAAAATGTTAAGACATATGCATAATTTATAGTATTTACATAAGTATGTCACAAGACGCATGTTTGTATACAAAATAATGGGTTTGACTATATATTAACTTAACTAGGTGATAACTTGCGTCCTGCGCAAGGTGAATAATTTATTATTTATTTAGTTTTGTATAATTAAAAAATTAAAGCATAATAAAATATTTTAATCCAGTTTTTTTATATAATAAGTTGTTATGTTGACAATATAGTATGTTTTAAAAAAATATTATCTGATAAAAGAAAACAAAATTAAGCAAAGTAGTAATTGAATGTGAGTAAATTTCGATTTCATTTAATTATTTTGTATAAAATTTTAAGAAATGAATCATAACAGAAAATGAATTATAATTTTTTTGGTTATATTAAAATTAAATATTATATTTTTATGTATATCATAAAATGTTTGTAAATTTTGATTTCGTTTAATGATTTTGTATAAAATTATTAGTTATTAATTTTTTTGGAAATGAATCATAACAGAAAATGAATTATAAATTTCATTGTTATATTAAAAATTAACAAATGGATAATATCATATAAGGTAATTAGTTTATTGAAATAAGTTTTTTTTAGAAGGTTAGTGAGAATGAATGTGGTGGTGACACATCAGCAAAATGGCACCACTGTAAATATTTTTTAAAATAAGGGTAGTCTCTAAAAATGCTTCTCAAATAATATATAGGGGATAGTTGAATAGCGAAAGAGATGAATAATAAATTAGCAAAATCAATCGAATGAGAAAACTGAAAACTGAATAAACTTAAAAACGCTAAAAAACTAATATCTATGGGTTTGAATGCTATGTAGTTTTTTCACGTTTTCACGTTTTGAAAACGTGATTCCACCGAGTACATACCATCCCTCACAAAATGATAAAAATCAAAAATTAACAAGTTATTTTACAATCCATCCCGCACGTCTCAAGTTTATAACTCGTTTAGACGAACATTTATTCATCTAATAATTAGTAGATTTTTAGCTTTTTAAAAAATTTCAGTTTTAAGTTTTTCCGTCTTAGTGATTCTGCACGTTTCAAATTTACAATTCATTCCTCACGTTTCAAATTTATAACTAGTTTAGACAAATATTAATTCATCTAATAATTAGTAGATTTTTAGCGTTTCAAGTTTTTTTAATTCTAAGTTTTTTGGTCCTAGTGATTCTGTTAGTTTGTTATTCAGTTATTCCGCAGTTCAACTATTTAATTGACATACTTTCTCTGTTTCACAAAGGGTATCATTCTACTCTTTTTCACACATATTAAGAAAACTAATAAAAGTTATATTTTACCCTTTATTAATACACTAAACATCTTTCTTTTTCTAATTGATACATCAATATAACAAGGTTAAACTGAATTTTTGTTTCAAAAATTGTATTATAAATACAAAGTGACACAATTGGTAAAACAAAAACAAAACTTTAAAATGACACTCTTTGTGAAAACGGAGGGAGTATCAGTCAAGCTCTATTAGATGAATAATTTTTTTGTCTAAACTAGTTAGAAATTTAAAACGTGCCTAAAAAATTGAAAAATAATTTATTAATTTTCACTTTTTATCATTATATGTTTATTATTGTAAATAATATATATTCGGTGGAATCATGTATTCAAAACGTGAAAAAGTTATGTACTATTCAAACCAATGTATTTAACTTGAAATCAGAATCAAGCATATATATAAATCGATAGAAGGTTTACAGATAAACATAAATTGAAGAATCATACTACAAACTAAAACAAAAACAAAAGAATTTAATATCCTATTGAAAATTTCCAACTTGCTAGTGTATATACTTGCCACTTAATTTTTTTTTTTTTTTTTTTGCTAACTTGCCACTTAATTTCTCATCAAAAATTTCCGATTGAACATGCAGTCATAATCTACTTTTTTAATGTGAGTCATTCTAATTTTTTTAAAAAAACATTAGACGGATTAGTATTATTTTTGTCTGCTTAAATTTGAACATATCTTTTGTTAATCATTAATGTTTCCCTAGTTAGTAACAGGCGTAATTCTTAATTATATGTTCAGTACTTGTATAATCTACTGTTTGAAAGTTATCAGGACCGGCCCTAAAGAGAGTCAAATGAGACATTTGTTTTCGCCTCTAATTTTTTTACTGTTAATATGTATAGATTTTTTGGTTCTTAAAACATTAAAAAAAATTATGTATGTATTTAAATCAAAAATATTTCAGGCCCCCTAAATCTCCTGACCTAAAAGTCACATTTATGAATTCGAAAGACAAATAAAAACAGTGTTTTTACAAATTAAATATATTCGAAAAAGAAAATAGGAAAACGTTTTTTTTATCTTGGAAAGAAGTGTTGTCGATAATTTGAAAATAACTGTGCATTGGGTACCTGTCTTATTCTGACAATATTGCTTCACAGTTCTTTTAAAATATTCACATGATCACAACTATTTTTTATCGTATCGCCAATCTTACCTACCAATTTGTTTGCAATAAACTTAAGACAATAAGACTAGTTAATAATACTCGGAAAACTATTAAAAGAAACCTTAAAACTATACAGATTAAATATAAGGGAAACACTAAATCAAGCCGTAATAAGAGATTAGTATAACTAGAATGTCGTTAAAACTCAGCAAGTCGCTATTGGAGAAATGATGGGCAATTTTTTTTTTGCAATTTGACTCTGGTCAAATGTGTCATGATAGTGGAAGTTAAATTATTGATCATCAATTTTTTTTTTGACATGACTAGATATAATATTAATGGCTGGACAAGTACATGAATACAAAAATTCTTCTAAATTTACTCAAATTTGATTCATAATTCTTTTGAAATTCAGGTAAATCTAATTTTTGAAATCTAGATTTGCTATGGAAGAGTGTAAATATCTCTTGAAGCAAGCAGCGAAGGAAATATGAAACGTTATAGAAAAACAATTTTGATTTTTTTTACGCATATAAGACCCGCAAACATATGCGATGGGCCCCACCATGTTTTTCAACTTGATCATCTCTTAACGCTATTCACCAAAAAAACAAAAATTACACCAAACCCCAGAAATTAAGAATAAGAAAAAAAAAACTTTTTCTTTCTTCCTCCTCTCTCTTTCTCTCTGGATCCTCATCAAAGCTAAGGCCATTAGGGTTTATCTGAGCTCCAAATTCACTGCGATTTTAGAGTTTCCCAGCTACATTAGCTCCTTTCTGGGTAAAGTAAACCTCTTCCTTAGATTTTTGTCTAGCCTTTTTTTTTCTTCCCTTTACCTTTTTTCTCGCGTACGCCTTCATTTGCACTTTTTTTTTCTTCTGTAACTCTCCTTGATTGCCTTTTTCCATGAGATTTGGGGACCGTATTCAGGAGTTTTTTTTTGGTGGGTTTCTCTGAAGATTGTTCCTTTTCTCTGACCTTTCATTTTCTATGTGTGGTCTCTCACTGGGCTTTAAGCAGTTTCTCAATTCGTTATTAGGTTTATTTTAGTTTTTTTCTGGGTTTGTTTTCACGCATTTGAAATCACTTGTCTCTCCGTGATTTTGACATTCGGGATTTGTTTGTGGGGTTTTTAAAAAAACAAATTATGAAAATTATTGCATTTAATTGGATTAAATCGTCACTCCTGCTTCAGCTACTGTTCTTAGTTTCCTAATATATATATTTGAGTTTTATGAGAAGATCTGAGACTTAGAACAATCTTCGATTCCTTCTTGTTAGATCGATCTCTCTCGCCTCGCTCAAAGCTTTATCTTTGATTCTTTCTTCGATTTCAACGCGGTTTGATTTTGGTGAACTATAACCATATTTATTAAAAACTATTTCCTGTAAATCTCGATCTTAGGTTTCTTCTAATCCGCGTAAATGATTGGTCGGTTTCTGTTCACATTACTTAAACTAATTCTACTTTCAAATGTTTCAAAAATATCATAATTTTTCTATGAGAGTTTGCCTTTAAAAATGCGTTCTTTTTCGCTGTTTTAGTTTTATGGGTATCTCTATCTGTACTTGTGTAGGGTTCATGATTGAGTCTGCAAACAATAATGACCTAAGCTATTAATTTGCATCGGTAGATCTGTTGCTTCAACTTTAATTTCTCCTCTTACTTTACATTTATTTCCCTTAGTTTTTTTTTTCCTTATCATTCCATAGAGGCATAGACATTGTTCTTCATTTGAAGTTTACTCTTTTATTGAAGCTTTTCTTTTACCAATTTTTTCCAGGTAACTGTGATTGTTGCAGGATCTTGTATTCAGAAGTTTAGAAACAGATCACAGAAGATGAATAACTCGGCGCCGCTTTGATTTTCTCAGAGATTTAGATACTGTAAAAAAAAAGCTGCTGCAATGGGATCGTTTGCAGGTTCCTGCGAAATTGTGGAAGAGAAGGATGAAGTAAGATTGCCAAAACACTCCGGAAGATATGGCAAATCGGTGTTGGGATCATCAAGCAAAGATTTGGAGCGGAAGCAGAGAGAGTATCATGGTTCTCTCGAGTATGACATTGATAAGCTTTTCCAGTCTATATCTGTGAAACCATCGGCGAGGCTGATGAGCTCTTCTTTCCATAATCTCGAGACGAGCGCGAGTGCCGGTCCAAGCAGGACCACGAGCCCTTCGAAGAGAATCGCCATGAAGAAACCGGGGACACCTCAATCTCCTCGAGTTTTCGGACTCTCTGACTCGGTTTCCTTGAAGCAGGCTCTGAGGGATCGTTGCATTTCCAAGGCCTCGGAAATGGCTGCTCAGAAACGGTTGTCCAAATCCGCAGCTGCGTCTCCGAGGGTCTCGGAAGCAGATAGGATAAAGACTTTGTATAACCAAGTTTCGAATGAATCTACTAGCAGGTCTGGGTTTCTTCCTGTGGACAAGGGTAAAGGAAGCCTGGTTGATACATCTTTGGTGCCGGTAAACGATAAACCAAGCTCTTCGAGGAGTGTGCCTGAGCGGTTTGAAGACCCCATTTCTGAGTCATCTCAAGCTGGAACCAGTTTGGGATTACAGAGAGTGGGAAACCAAATGCTGGAGGTTAAGCTGTCTGATAAATCCAACAAACCTGGGTCTTGTCTTAGTTCCGGCAGTGGAGATTATGAGATAGAGTTAGATGAAAATGTCGCCTCTCCTTCCGCTCACGCCTTTGTTGAAGATGATGTGAAAGAAATAGACAAACATGTTACCTCGCTGCTTTCTGATTCTAGCAAGAAAGATGTTGCGACGGAGCTTGAAAAGAAGATTCTCCCATCCGCTCTGGATTTGGAGCAGAAAGGGAAGTTGGATAACGCACCTAGCTCAGGAACAGAGAAGAGCAAAACGGTACGCAAGGTAACAAGAATGATTCCACGTCCCAAACAGCAGCCGAAAAAGAAGATTTTGCTTAAGAAGAAGTTAAAAATTGGGATCGTTTCTGCAGCCAACACAACAACAAAGTATGAGGAAACCGATATTTCCTTAGATTCTAGTGCAAATAAACTTCTCTGCCAAAGATGTCACTGTTCGTTGAAGAGCATCAGCATAGAAAATAATCCTGAGATTTGCTCAGACAGTTTGAGCTCTATATCAAATAGTGTTGGTAAAGAAGCTCATCAAGTAGCCGATGAGAACTACTCTGGTTCTTGTAATGTTAGCCAAAGCTCCGAAGCTGAGATTGTCGTCATGAAACAAGATGTTTCCTCTAGCAATGACAGTGGGAACGGCGCAAGGGATGAAAAGGAAACAGAGAATCCAACTTCCAGTGAGAAATTCGAGTTCTCCTTGAGTTCAAAAGACAGTCTTGGGGATTATAGCAGGAGCACAAGCATGAGTGAGGAGAGCAATCTGAGCAGGTTTAGCTGTGGGAACAAGCCTCACATGTCGATGGATGTGAGGTGGGAAGCGATCAAGCATGTAAAGTTGCAATACGGCTCTTTGGGATTACGACACTTCAACCTTTTGAAGAAACTCGGTTGTGGAGATATAGGAACAGTCTATCTCGCTGAGCTGATTGGCACAAACTGCTTGTTTGCCATAAAGGTCATGGACAACGAGTTCTTGGCAAGAAGGAAAAAGAGTCCAAGGGCACAAGCGGAACGTGAAATACTTAAAATGTTGGACCATCCTTTTCTTCCTACACTGTACTCGCAGTTTACTTCGGATAACTTGTCTTGTCTAGTCATGGAGTATTGTCCTGGAGGAGATCTTCATGTGCTTAGACAGAAGCAGCTAGGGCGATGTTTCCCTGAACCTGCAGCAAGGTAAAAGATATTACCTTTTTGAATTGAGCCATCTTGAATCATTAGTTTTCTTTATTGACGATAGAAATTTGTTTCCAGGTTCTATGTTGCGGAGATTCTCCTTGCATTGGAGTACTTACACATGCTTGGTGTTATATACCGAGACTTGAAACCGGAGAACATACTAGTCCGTGAAGATGGACACATCATGCTTACGGATTTCGACCTCTCGCTCCGGTGTGCAGTGAATCCGACTCTTCTCAGGTCAACTTCTCCGCCAGGGAAAGATCCTGCAAGGGTTTCAGGTCCATACAACACATCAAACTGCATACAACCGTTCTGTATCATCGAACCATCTTGCCAGGCTTCTTGTTTCAGCCCTAGGCTCTCCTCAAACCAGCAACAACAAGGTAGAAAACCGAAAAGGCCTGATCATCTTTCGAAAACGCAGCAACACTTGAAGAGATCATTGCCTCAGCTCGTGGCCGAACCAACGGAAGCAAGATCCAATTCCTTTGTGGGAACACACGAGTACTTGGCTCCCGAGATCATCAAAGGAGAAGGACACGGCGCTGCGGTTGACTGGTGGACTTTCGGGGTTCTCCTTTACGAGCTTCTATACGGGAAAACACCTTTCAAAGGTTACAACAACGACGAGACTTTAGCCAATGTTGTGTTACAGAACCTCAAGTTTCCCGATAGCCCGCTCGTGAGCTTCCAGGCGAAGGATTTGATCAGAGGGCTTCTGGTTAAGGAACCGGAGAACCGGCTCGGGTCAGAGAAAGGTTCTGCAGAGATCAAAAGACATCCTTTCTTTGAAGGGTTGAATTGGGCTCTTATCCGGTGCGCAATCCCGCCTGAGCTGCCGGATTTCTACGAGTTTGGCGGTGGACCGGTGGCGACGGGTTCGCCTGGAGGCAATGATGATAGGTATCTTGAATGCAAAGCCATAGGCGACCATCTTGAGTTCGAGTTGTTTTAAGCAAGACGATAACATTTTCTGGCAAAAGTGTTCATCAGAGTAAAAAAAACTTTGTTGTAATTGATCACATCTTCTTAAGTTCTCAAGTCTAATATGTAAATTTAGCCGCCTCTTAGACATAAACTCATATATTCACCAACTTAGTCGTATCTCACTTTTTTTAAATATTCCCATCGAACAAGCAGAGGTTTAAAGCATATTTCCGATCACCGGATCTGCAAACACGAACCTATTACACTGTTTATTTTATATTTCAACGAAATCAAATAAATTTATGCAAAATCTCTGAAACAAATATATCTTGCACTTCATAGCATTTTGGCGCAGATTGATTGAGTTCGATGAATATGGATGGTAGAAAGATGTTTCAAAAGTGTTTCAGTTTTGTTAAAAAGGAAAAATCGAAGAACAGAAACTTGGAAGATGAAATCGATCTGGGAAGATTTTTGGGAAAAAACAAATTTAGACCATTTCTCGATTTGTGCGTGTCATCCTTGCGCAGGGACCATGCTAATCTTCTCTCTATCGTTCCAATTTTATCGGATGTCCCCGAAGGGACAATCATTTTGATGACTCTAATGCTATATAAACGCAGCTGGTTCTAACTACATAAACGATGTGGGACAAAATCTTTTATTTGCTTCAGTTGAAATGGGCTTCATGGTATCTCTTTCTGGTTCGTTTTGGGCCTAGTTTATTATTTCAAGAATTTAAAAAAATAAGTTTAAGCTTGGTCGCCTGATTTTCTTTATACAATCAAATTCTTCTTATGCAGCAATTTCTATTTACAGATTCCCCACGTCTCTTCACAATTCACATCTAATCTTAGAGCAAATTATAAACGAGATTAGATGTGTCTTGGATGTTAAATTTATGTAAATGCTTATATTATACGGCAGCTTAGGCAAATTAATCGATAACTTTATTAACTAAATTTGTCAAAATTGCGATGATTGTGCAGCACAATTTGTGCTCCATCTTCTTACCTCTACTAAATTGGGATTTTTTTATTCTTATTTTTTACCTCTAACAAAAATTGCAACTTGAAAACAATAAAGAAGAAAAGCCCAAAAAGACATCTAGATCATCATCAGATATTGGCTCCACTTAAATTACGAAATTGATTTTTCTTTTTTCCTTTTTAACTTTTCCTTTTGGCGGGATTGCTTGCTTTGATTTTGGAATGGTGTAAAAGCAAAGCAATTTCGTTTCAGAAGATTGAATTGAAGCAAAAGCAAAAGACACTCAAAAAGTACATAAATAGATATTGGGAGAGAGACGCAAGAGACTTGTTTGTAATAACCAAAAAAAAAAAATGAGCAGCAAGAACTCAGGACCAGCTCCTGCTACAGCTTCAGCAGTCAACAACACTAACGGTAAGCTTCCAATGGAGGAGAACGAAGAAGAAGAGATATGGAAAGTCGCGGTGTCGAGGTTTCAAGCCCGAGAAGAAGAGATCGAGAGGAAGAAGATGACTGTTAAAGAAAAAGCTCAACAGCGGCTCGGTTTTGCAGACGAAGCTACAAGATGCTTGACTCAAACATTGGAAGTAAGTTTAATAGAGCCTTTTTTGTTTGAACATGGTGAACATGGTGTTTGAATAAGGTTCTTACTAAAAAAACAGGAGCTAGAGATTATGGGAGATCCAATGAGAAAAGAAGTTGGAATGGTGAGGAAGAAAATCGACATGGCGAATCGAGATATCAAATCTTTGGCTCAAAGCTGTCAAAAGAAGGTTTTTTTTCATTCACATTTTCGTCCTTCAAAATCTTTTTCTTTTTAAACTCTGCAGCTCTGTTTAACACAAGAGAATGATAATCTGGACAGGAGAAGGAATACAAAGATACATTGGAAGCTTTCAACGAGAAGAACAAAGAGAAAACTCACCTTGTTTCCATGTTAATGGAGGTATTGTTTGGTCTTAATCCATATTCAAAAAGCTTTAAGCTTTGTAGATTCTTCCTACAGCAGATCTAATGTGTGTTGATATGACTTTTCTTTGGCAGCTACTTGCTGAAAGCGAAAGACTAAGGATGAAGAAACTGGAGGAAATCAACAAGACTGTTGGAACCTTGAAATGAGGATTTTACCTTAAAAAGAGTTCTAAATTTGTTTTGAGGTTTTTGTATTCGATTCTATTCAGTCCTCTCTGTTAAAAAATTGAGCTACGATGCACGATAAAAGAATGATTTTCCTAAAAAGATACGATCATGGCACTACTATTATGTTTGATGTCTTTGTACACATAGATAATTTCATAACAAATCAAACATCAATATACTCGTATATCCAAAACTAGCTCTTATAGCTGATTAGAGGATATTGTTAATATCGAATCAAACTTGTCATTACCCGCTTTTCTTTTACTCTGCTGGCTCAGTGTTTACATACCTGTTTGCGTAATCTAAGTACTCCTGCAAGTAACAATCAAACATAAAAGAGGTTTCCAAGTAAGAAATGACGAGATAAAAGAAAGATTTCTAGCAAAAGCAGAACTTAGTAACCGTGCCTGAAGTATAACTACAGCGGCAAACTTGTCCGACATTGTCTTCTCTTGAACTGGATGCAGATTCAAGGGCTTCAACATCAGTTCAACGGTCTGTGGACAGTATTACATGAGATCCAATGGCTTTTAACTTATATTTACTATGACTTGCAAGATTTTTCAAATCTGAATAAACTATACCTTTGATGATAACCGCTCGTCCCAATATGTGTACTTCACATCCTTGAGTTTTTCGGTTTTACGAAGTTCCTCAATGAAAAGATTTACAGTGACAACCTGTTCCAAGTTTTAAAAATATCCTTTTTCTCTGGTTACAAGTGCTAGGGAAGAGGAAAAGTACTTCGCAATTCAGCGGGGAAAAAACTTACGTCCTCTACATTGTTCAGTTTGCCAAATGGATAACCAACGACTAAGCCCGACACAGAAAATGCTTTGACCTGCATGAGTAAAGGCAAAATGATTGGTTCATAAGTATAATCGATAGACTATCTACAATGTCAAGAACCTTAATCCTTTGATGGCCATTAATCACAAAAAGCCGTAGGAGGAAAGTATTGATCAACCATTACAATCTTAGCAGACACTGATCTACGCAATCAAGCCTTCTTCTGTCCAAAACAACTAATGAATGTGTACAGGCAAATGATTGGTGTACTCGTACAGAGTTCACAAGTCTACATGTTGATAGATTAGCTACAATGTCAAGGACTCGTGTTGGATGTACCTAAAGAGTAAGTTTTACTGAGATACTAAAAACCTAAAAGATTAAAGTCTAGCTAGAGCTAAATTACAGGAACAAGCAAATAAATTTAGCACCTACCAGGTTCTGGAAATCTGCAGCCATCAAGTCAATGTTTGTTTTCTTCCTAAGCAGAACACTGCAAGAGAAAGTAGAGTATTTGCAATAGCTATGGTGATTGAATCAATTTTGTAGTATCTGCTTGAACAATTTGAATCTAAAAGAGAGAGTGAATGAAACTGAAACATGTGTACCTCAATGGAGTTGCAATCATATTTGAAGGATCTGAAATAGCTAATCCAACATACTTATCACCAACATCTAACCCCAGAAACCGCCCAGGGGCTAACACTTTTGTCTTCAACGCATCGCCCAACAACCTCAATGGCTTCACATACTTCATTTCCTGGACAAATGTAAAGTGGAATCAAACTTCCAAAGNGTCACAGGGAACTTTAACTATAGCTGTTTAAAGATTCCAAGTATGCGGCTGTTCATGGAAACTACAAAGCTAATGTGGTGACATAGTCTCCTGCTGTTAAAGATCTATTTCATCGTATCTCCAACATAATGGTTCAACTCACAAATTCGGCAACTCTCAAATCATATACCACAGTTAAAGAAAGAAGTAAAAGTCAAAACTATTTACTATAAGACTACCGTCAAAAGATTCGGTTTAGTTCGCTTCTGTTGATTCAGACTTTAGGATTACTCTCCATAAGATTCGGTTTAGTTCTCTTCCGTTGTTGGTGCAAGACTTTAGACTACAGTAAACCTCTATAAATTAATACTGAAACGGATCAGTGTAAAAATTAGCAAAATTTGGTAAGATAATAAGATAATATTTTGTTTTAAGCTCTTATGTAAATATATGGTGCAAATAATAAGATAAATTAATAATTATAAATATAGGCTTATATATAGTAAAATATGATTATATTGTTGTGTAGTTTTCTGAAAATTGGATTATCACTAGAGCTCATTTCTAATCTTTTTTATTGCATCAATAAATTTTGGTGTTGTTTTCTTGATTTGCATCCAAAAATTATGAAAATTTATACAAGTTATAAGTAATTCCTAACGCGTAACTACTGCCAAATATTCCATATTATCATTTTTAACTTCATGTTCAACATTAAGGACTTTAGCCACAATTTTTTTATTAACTTTGAACTTTTGATCATGTACCACTTTCACCTAGATAGTCGAATATGCTATTGACATCTATTATTTTTCGATAATTGAGATTATTAATCACAACTTTATGTTCATGAATGTTGTTTGCCTCATCTTCCAAATTCATTGATGCGACATCTCCTGAACAAATTTATACACTGTTGAAAACAATTTTCTATTGTCTTTTGATGATCATTAACAGTTCAAATCGCAAATATCTCTATAAATTAACAACTCTATAAAATAATAAAATGTTGAATTTTCAACATTATTAATTTATAGAGATTTTATTGTACGTAGTGTAGCATTTCTTCGACCACATCGATCTCAACACTTGGGATCTGAAACTTCTCAAACCTTTGATGCTTGCATAGAAGTTGCCTCCAAGTACACTCCCAAAAAATCTAGTAGAACCAGCTGTGGCTATTGCCCAGCTAGTTGTAAAAAGAAGGTTGTCGCAATCATCTTTTCTGAAAAAGCATTGAACAGTGCCATTACGATCCTGTAAAAAAAAACACATTAATTTATGCACATATCTGGAATCAAATGGTTATAAGGAAACTTATTTTACCGTGGTTACGAAGAATTTTTTTTTCCAAGGCATCATAGAGATAAATGAAATTTTGCCATGAAATATTTAGACAGCTTTTAGCCATGTTCGGTTTTACACTTTTGATAAGCTTTTATAACCAGCAATGCTTCGTTAAGTCCGGAAGTCTCATGGAGAGTCTAGCTGTTCTCGAATTCGCCTTGGAATAGACAGAATACGTCGTCTTTCACGCCTAAGGGAACATCAAGATTCATTATCAAGACAAAATGATAAAACAGAATCCCATTTATAATAAAGTGGTAATTTTTTTTCAGTTGCTATTTGATTGTTTCGTTTAAAGAGGGTGGGAACACAATGAGTGTGTTGAACTTAGAGAACCACGCAGTGTGTAAACTGAGAGAGCCTAATGCGTTCATACCATAAAGCTTAGATGAATGAAATAACAAAAAAAAACAGATTAAAACGAAATGAAACAAGATCTATCAGCAGAAAAAATAACGTTTCTTGGATCTCTTAAGTCAGCCAAACGTCTTCTCTTTGACCTATCACCATTGGAGGTAACTTTGCTTATTGAGTTATTTGTTATCACATGTAGTAATACTAATTTGATCTTTATTCGTAGATTATGTTTCCTACCGGAGCTATCTTTTATCAGCTGGTATATCTAGAGATGTATACACATAAAGCGGAGTGGTGGAATCTACTTGCACTCATGCTCGATAGCTCTCCTAAACTACAAGTCCTCAAGCTCATTGATGTAAGACATTTCATTATAGCTATTTTTTATGGTCTCGCTTTGTGGTTAGCTTTGAAGGTCTAATAGTGATACACATTGCATTCTCCCTTTCCCTCTTACTGTGGTCTCATCAGCAATCCCAGAAATATGATAAAGTTTGTGTGGTCGGCGGGAAATGGAACGAACCAAAGGATGTCCCTGAATGTTTGTTGTCCCATCTGGAGAAATTTGTGTGGACAATATATATATAATTGGGATAGAGAAGAGGAGATAGAAGTGGCTACATACATCCTAAGGAACGCAAGACGACTGAAAAAAGCAACTTTCTCCACAAGTCCCACTCAATACAAAGAGCTTAGAAAGTTGGAAAAGAGAGATAAGATGCTCATGGAGTTGGATGGTGTGGTTAGGGCATCAAATTCATGCCACCTTGTGTTCGTTTGAATGCTCTTCTTAATTATATGTACTGAACTCTTGTTGTCACATAGAGCTTTAACTATACTGGTTTTACTTTGGTTTTGAGGGATTTATTGCGGTTTAAAAACTTGATTCGATGAGTATGAGGAGTATAAAGAGGTGAAAGATGTACAATTGTACAAGGAGACCTTGGGACAAAACCACCATTGGAACATGTCTCGAAATGGGATCACTATGTTTATTTATCTTGCCTGGAGATCTGTCGTACGCTAACACTATCGAACCCGTGTGGGACACTTATGGTCGCTCTGTGCATCCACTTGCGAGCCAAAGACCATAAACCGCCTCGGTTCGTTGAATAGGACATAACAATTTTAATTTGTAGAACCAAAAAAGATATAAACATTATCTGTTTTAATTTTTTTGTTTTCTTAGATTTTCAGATCATTATCATCACTTTTCTGCAAAATGCAACTCATACGAATTTGGATGCTTTGTTAAAATGGTAACATAATATCAATGATGAGGCTTCTATCTATTTTTGTATATATTTAGCCATATTAATTACAGCATATATAAAGATTGAAAATAAGAAACAAATTGATCACTATAAGAAAAATTCGTAAAAGATAATTGATAGAAGAAAATGATACCAACACACATCTCTAATCTCTATATATATAGTTCACAAAGTGTGATAAAAAAAAGAAAATTGAATATGCTGTAATTTGAATTAGCATATCATAGGAACTTGAAATTTTTTATATCAGTTAACGTTTTCTTCAATTTTGGTGCTGATCTTTTATCTCCTCCAGTTTTGAAAGATATAAGACACATATGAGTATATGACATAAGTTTACGACATGGTCTATAAAAATCATCTAAGTATATGTCTCAAAGATTTAAGACTAGATTCCTGAAATTAATTTGACAGTGAATTTAGCTTAGCATCCAGTAAAATAATATCTCATCGCATTATTCTACTTGTAATATTTTAGTTAAGAAAACGCTCCGTATTTAAAGAGTTAAAAGTCAACCGATAGTAATCTCATCTAAAAGGAAAATTAAATAAACAAACAAACAAAAAATCAGATAAATCGGCAAATATAAAAGAGGCTATTGGTTATATAGAAACCCAAATTTGTATATCTTCTCTTCCCTGAAACTACCTCTCACACTCCGATCAAACCCAAATTTGGCTAAAGGCCTCATCGTCTTTGTTTCGATCACTAAATGTCCCCAGTCGATCTTGAAACCTTGGTTTCTTCAGTATGCGCCGGTGGCTCCGACCGGAAGATCGCGTGCGTGACCCTCGCCGACGACGACGACGGCTCCGCTCACGACCCGATGATCCCACCCGTTTCCGTCTCCGTCTCCGCCTCCGCCGCGAGTCCGATCGATTTTCCACCGGAGTCTTACTCCTTATCGAAAGAAGCACAGCTCGAGTGGTTCAACGAGAACGCCTTCTTCGAGCGCAAAGAATCACAGAAAGGAAACTCTTCTTCTGCTCCAAATTCGAATCCCAATTTAAACCCCAATTCGAGCTCTCAGCGGATTTCTCTCAAATCCAAGACGTCGATCATCAGATTGCCGAAACCCCAGAAGACGTGTTTCAACGAGGTAAAGAAGCGGAGAAACTGCAGAATCGCGAGGACTCTGATGATCCCGAAACGGTTCGGGTCGCGATTGAAATCGGATCCTTCGTTATCGGAGCCTTCTTCTCCGAAAGTCTCTTGCATTGGGAGAGTGAGATCCAAACGAGACCGTAGCCGCCGAATGCAGAGGCAGAGATCCGGTCGAACCGATTCGTTCAAGGATAAACCGGTACGGGCCAAGAAACCCGGGTTTTTCGCGAGCTTCAGAGCCATCTTCAGAACCGGAGGCGGTTGCAAAGACCTATCGGCGAGTGGAGCACACGCCCCGCAGAGGGACGCCACCACTCCGCCGAGAGTTTCGGCGAGAAGGTCGAGCGACATCAGAGCTCGGCTTCCCCCGGATGACGTCGGAAAATCCTCTCCGCCGAGGAACAGCACCGGTTCGAGAAGATCCGTGGACGGAGGTGAACCGGGATTACCCGGTTTAGGTGGTATGACGCGGTTTACGTCGGGGAGAAGACCGGATTTGTTGGTGGACGTTTGACGTGGCGTGACGAGCGAGGCGTTTACAGTGTGGACGGGTTAAAATGGTGGGGCCCAATCCCGTGTTCCTTGCTTACGGAGAAAACAAGGATCGTGATTGGTTGGTTGGTTGGCTTTTAACTGGGCTTTTTAAGGGGCCCATGAGCGTGTGTTATTTTGAAAAGTCGTTGCCGCTGACGTGGCGAGTGGTTAACGGAGTTGGGAACACGGCATATATAGAGAACGCGGCCACTTTTGATTTGATTTCTCGCGTTTCAACCACTTCCACCGTTTTGTATATTATTATATGGTGCCTTCTTTTTCTTCTTAAGGCTTTGATTCTGGATTAGTTTTGCATTTCTTGGACCCTTTGGCTGTGTAATCATAGGTATTGTTATTTATTTGTGTATATGTGTTTTCTTTTAGAATGGAATGCAGAATGTAAAAAATACTTAATGCGTAACGGACTAATGGTCAATAATATGGTTTAGACAAATGAGCTTGTTCTATAATGAAGTCAAATTAAATAGTGTTATAATCCTTTAAAAAAAAGAAGGTAAAAGATTTAAAATTAGAACAACGAAAGGGGAATAGTGGGAGCCATGAACAATTTTCAAAAACTTTGACTTGTTCAAGTCCTGGCAAAGTGACGAGACGAGTTAAGTAAAAACGATCGCGAGTGTGTCTTTTTGTATATAATATGTATCTTAATTAGTAGTTATTTCGTTTTCAAGAAAAGACAGGTCATTTTTAGCCATATTTGACTCTATAATATAAACATACATATGAGAACAATTTGGAAAAGTCAGTCCTTCGAATTGGCATTTTATTATTAGCCCCGCATAATGGGGCCTTATATGAGCATTGAAAACTTGTGCAAGTTTTTTGTTCATTTCTTGTGGAAGCTTATCATGTGTTAATAATCATTAATGAGCAATTATTTGTTTTTAGCTAACTTTTGTCTTTTTCCTCAAAATTTCTTGTCAATTGTAGTATAAATTTTCCTTGAACCTTTATAAAATAGCATTTTCTGATGTAGCATTGAACAAACTAATTTTCAATTTTCCGTGCTTTTCAATGGCTGTATTCCTAAATTACTTATGTTAATACTCCTAAAAAGGTGTCCAGAAAATATAGCTGATTGGTAATGGTATCTCTGTAATCAAGGGTGATTTAGAAAACAAAACAAAAATCTTGAAACTTCATTGATCACGGATTGTTGAACAAAGTGTAGTTACAAATATCAATTAAAAGGATCTAAGACCATATTAATATCATTGATCACAAATTGTTGAACAAAGTGTAATAACTAGTACGTGTTTTTGAAGACTAGATTAATATTCTGTGTCTTATCAAATACAGTATGATTTAAGATATTCGGTGACAAAATAGCATTTCAATTTGAGACCGACGTGAGAATTATATTGTATTCTAAAGGATTTTGACTTAGCAATAAGGCGTGTGTGGACAAAAAATTGCTTGGCTGCGAATAACAGAGGTTCACCAATTTTGATAATACTGTATTACTGTATATAGTTTTTTGTTTGTTTTAATAATGCACTTTTGTAATATATACTATAGTTTTTTTTTGTCGAACACTATAGTTTTTATTATAGTTACGAGAATTATTGTTTGTTTGGAGTTGGCAGGAAATACAATGACAATAAATTTGTCTTACCTTTGATCTCCTTGTTTCCTCTCAACAATTATCTCTTAACCAACACAGAAACAACCCCCTTTCTAGATATTCTTTTTTTCTCTCCATCAATATTCCAAGTTCCAACATTTTTTCTTTCTTTCATGTTCCAACAATTGATATACTTGTTTCTTTTATACTACAGAGAAATGACAATTGTAAAATTCTTCCAAAATATATCTTCGTAATCGTAGAATATATTTACGTCTACACATAATTTTTTTTTAAAAATCAGAGATAAATTTGATGTACTGTTCATATATATAGCCACAACATATAACTGTATAAGCTTACTTACAAATGTCCAACTTTCTTTGTATTGTAAAGTTTATTTTTTAAAAAAAACCTTTTCTATAGTAAGATGCAGCTTTTTTGAAGAGTGGCAATTAGAAAGGGTACATGAACTTAAGGGTGGAGAGAGGAGCTGCTACTTTACCTTTTTGCAGCCAAACCATCGGTTGTTATAGCGATGATCACCTTGGGATCGAATATAGATCAATTTGGCTTGAACTAAACAAACTTATCATCATATCATAACTAGGATTGATGCCTCAAGTCAAACCCTGTTTAACACTTTGGGGATATTTGTGTCACTGTTGTTCTCAATAAATAATATCAAAATGTGGATCCTAGCTAATTACTCAATAACGACATATAGAATCAATATGTTATTATCATACTAAAGAAGATATTAGTTGATTCACATTGTTTTCAACGTAAGCATATATCTCACAAATTTAGTTGGAAATCGAAGATCGAACATAGTATTACTACTACATAAGATTATTTTTTTATTCTTCCTAGTATTACAAAGCTAAACTTTCTGGGCTAATTAGAGTTCTGAACACACGGATAGAACTTAATTGGGTTTCTTCTTTTTGCTGCCGGTTTCTTTTTTATCGGTGGCGAGCTCATGGAACATCTCAACTCTCCGGCCGTTGAGGGATTGACATGGTCTTGAATTATTCTTGTAAGAAATATCCAATGGAGATCTGAGTAGTTCTACTTGTTCCTTTGACATTGACCTCACCTGTATTTAATTTATTACACACGGCAATTATAGATCAAGATGTCACACTAACTTGGACCGTTTCCATACAAAAATGTCAAATGAACATGAAAGTAGTAGCTAGGTGGTTATCATCTTGACTTCTCAATTTCTTTCAAACGTATATAATAAGTTTGACACAAACCCCATTCTTAAGCTTAAAAGCCGGGACTGTGGAGCCCAAAAGACACTCAAATTGGTTGAATATTGTCAATAATATATAGAGAATCTTGGATGAAGTTTGAAACTTGAATTATCGTTACGTACACTATGGTCTAAAATTCTTGCGACAGCTAGATTCATTTTCTATGGGTTTTAAAGGATTTACATATATATATATAGTCGGTCTTGATAGAGACCCAGCAAACAAAACATAAAAGGTGGTAATTTAGGGAGTTTTCGTGAAAAATATATATAAACTTTAGTTATTTTTGAAAAAGTAGGTCTAGTTTTATAAAATTTACTAAACAGCTAGATCATTCTCACGAAAATTCCCTTCAAATAAAGTTTAGTTTTAAAGAACAAAAATTTGTAACCTTTTTTTTTTTTCCTTACTTAATTTATTCTATTGAATTATTTGTTTAAACAAAACCAACTTTTACGCATAACCAGGAAAATTTTGTTTTTCTTAACTACATGGATGTCACACACTAAAATCAAATCGTAGAAAAAAACTACTCAACCACTGGAGTACGAAAAAATTAGCAACCAAAAGAATTTTGTTTTTAAACCTCGTAACAATAATATACGTGTGTAATTAATTAAAAAGGCTACCTTGCCAAGAATGGTCCAAGAGACGTTTTCGGAGCAAGGAGGAGTAGTGAGTGAACCAACGTATCTGAAGTACTTTCTAGTCTTACGTTCGATATGTCTTGTGTCTATTTTTCCTACTTCCACTTGTGCTGTTTGGTTCCCTTTGCTTCTCTCCTCTTTAAGCTTCACCAATTTATCCTTCATCTAATCATTTCACTTATATTATTATTAATATATTCACTAATTATAAGCCAATATATCTATAATATATATATGTATATATAACCTGAGAGAGGAAAGGCTCTTCGCTTCCGATTTTGAAGAGGCTTGCTACCACAGCAAAGCTTCCATCTTTTGCTTGGTGTACCATGTGAAGCTCAGCTGCATATCTACGTTAATTTTTGCCTTTTATTTAATAGTTTTCTTAAACACCTTTTCTAAACTAAAACAAAACAACAAAGCTACTCCAAAAACTTAATGACAAAAGAATAAACCAGACAGAATCCACATGGGCTTAACGGGCCAGACCAAGAAACACTTTTCGTATGGGCTAGACTGAATCTGTGAGTTTCTATGGACTGATAGACATACAAATAATTTTGGACATTTTTGACAAATTAGCATATATAATCCAAACCAGGATTAATTATTTGAGTTCCAACCTAGCTAATTCGGAAATAACCAAATAAAAATGTCTGTTTTGTTTTTTTTTTAAATTGTTGTCATAAACCACAATAAAGTGTTTAATTATTAATGGAAAAAAGAACTGGGGCTTACTGGACTCCATGGAGATGATGTTCAGAAGGAGTGTGCCAATGCATTTGCTTTAAGGTATAGTTCTTATTGTCTATCACCACATCTCCAGCTTCTTCACCGAAGAACATCGCGACATTGCAGACGTGGTTCACGAGCGTTGCGTTTGTGGTGTGGTAATCGCGGTGTAGCGATTCCAATCTGCGGTTGTAAAAGGTTTGTCTCCTTTGTATATCAATTGGAGATTGCAATTTACCGACCGAGCATTTAGTGTAGTAAGGGTTTAAGTGTCCCCATTGGTTTGGTCCATTTTTCCCTCCATATCCAAACCCTACTCCTTGTGTCTCTGCTCATTAACAATAAAACCGGAAATAAGTTGTGGAATGTTAAAAAGTTATATTCAACTACTTAAAGTTACTAAGGCAATAGCTAATGCTTTTGAGGATGAAACATTTAATTTAGTTTCTTAAAAGATGGTTTTTACCATTGTATGATCGATTGTTGGCTTGTATATTTTAAGCACAACACATATATGCCTAGACACACATACCAGAAACTCTGATAATAGCTATATTATGTTCATCCTCTAGAATCTTTTTAATAAATTGAATTTCTAATCAATATACATCTGTCGTGTTAAAACTACAGTATAAATAAAAACTTTACGTATAATGAAAATCGATCTTTAATTCCAACCAACTATACTAGACTATGTACCATCATTTACTTGATCGGTTTTAAAACTTAAAACCCATACATATCAAAACTTTAACTTTATTGAACTTTCTAAATTATTTTATTCGTTCTAAAAAACCTTATATGTGCATCAGTCCATGCATATTCACATATGTGTATATATATACATATATATTATATAATTGTGAATATATATGTGTGTGTGTGTGTGTGTATAGATATGGAGGGGGGAGAGAAACAAAGAGTGTTAGCATTACGAGCATTTGCAGGGGCAATGCAGAGGATGGCCATGGCGAAGAAGCAGAGCTTAAAAATTATGATCATCATCTTCGTCTTCTTAATCTTGTGTTTTAATTCCTGCTTTGTTGGAATCTGCTAAAAAAAGGAGGAAAAGGGTTTGCATTAGAAAAAAAAATAGATTAAGAATAAACTAATAAATGAGTTTTTTTTCTTTTCAAAATTCAACCTGTGGAGATAATAAAGTGTTTTATTAGCTTACTTCAAGGCTGACACGACCGGACTGGCTGTGCTATTTATAGCCCTCTCTTCTAACATTATATTATTTTTGTTTTCAAAACAAAGATCCAAGAAATGAATAAAAATAAAAAATTTAAAGAAATACCTAAAAACAAATGTTATCCTAGCGAATTTCTGTGGTTATATATTCCCTAAGGAAAGCTTATGACGTCGCGTTGAGGGGTCACCATAAGCATATATTATTAGTTTTTTTTACATTTTTTTTTAAATAAGAAAAGTAGTTTTTTTTTTACATTTTCTTACGTCGTATTATTAAAATAAGGTAACCTTTCTATTTGGTCAACAGTAAAAGAGTAATTATGTTGTGTATATTATATATATTCAAAATATGTAAGTCAACTTTTTTGGGTTGAATGTTATATGTACGTACGTCAATTTGTAGTAAAAGTGTTGAGAAAAATGATGAAGTAAAACGTATCTTATATATAAATATACGTCGATAAATTCCAGGACGTTCGTCAATATCTTCTTCAGAAAAAACAAATAGCTAAACTATGGTCGAGATTAGAGACCATCTTTTGTATGTAAGAACCTATATTACCTATATAAGTTATATTACTCGGTCCGTATAAATGGCTAGTTAGTGCTTATTTATATAGGCGCTAGTTGATTAATAAACGGATAAACCAATTAATCGATCAAGTAATATAATTTTTAATAACAAAACGATTGTCAATCCACTTATACGGTAGTTTTGTAATTAAGTGGTCGACTTAAAATTACAAGACGATTTGACAATTTCAGATGAATCTTGAATCGTGTAAACAAATTCTAATGATGATATATGGCATTCGTATGTTCCAACATAAGGTGTAAGACGAAGTCTTTTGAAACAATCACACTATTGCAATTGTTTCTCGTACAATCTGCTCAAAAAAAGTTTTACATGCATGTCACGGGGATAAACCCGACATTCGATTTAAGCACAATCTTTTCTTAGTTGCCATATAACTAGTGATTGATATCTAAACCTTTGGACACTAGGGTAAAGTATCATTTTACTAAATGAAAAAAAAAAACAATTTATCCCACACGTTTCATTCTACTATAATAATATAAATCGGTTTGGTTGTTTTGGTTAAATGTTACGTTCCATTTTAACGAAATTTAGTGTTTATTAGTTAAAGTTTTGGTATTTAGGAGGAGAATAAATATATAGTATATTTTAGGTTGATTGCTTGTGTTCCTAACTTCCTACACTTGGTCGAATCTTCATCACAAACTTTTACGAACCCACGTTACGTACAGTCGAATCGGTCCTATAATCATGAGATTAATTGAGAAGAGCAACACAAATTTATCAAGTTCGATCCCTCTTTCCATCACCTACATGTTTAATTAGTCATGCGGGAAACGGTGAAACATTAATTTCACTATCACTATCAACCCAATTTAAAGTGGTTTTAATGTGAAAATTGTATGGCTCAGTCTTAAACTCCTCAACTAGCCCAAAAAAATTACATAGCTTTTAGCAAACTCGAGTCTTGAATTATTATTTCTTGGTGAATGGACATATTAAAATGCAAAAACGAAAAACAAAAGTGATTGAAGATAAACGAAATACAGTTATTAATTACTTTGTTGTACTAAAAAAATTCCCATCAAAGTTATTATACCTTAGATCTTCATTTCATGAATCAGAGATACCTAAGACAATCGATGAAAGTTTTCAAATGTTTTTCTTTTCTTTTGTAAAGGCTAGACTAATCTATTTTGTGATTTGTCTTATCTTTTCGGTGTGTGATATATCTTTTCCGCATAATCCACAGATGGTGCCTGCCCCATAAAAACCCACCTCCCATTTTTCTTTCCCCCCCCCCCCCCACTATTCCCATCTTCTTATTATATAGAAAATATATAAACTATTCCCATTAAATAAATGATTATGAAAGAGCATCACATTTAGGAGAAATGAAAAAGGAATTCCTCTGAAATTATGAAAAGAAAAAGTGAAACATGTGATGTGATGATCAAGTAGGACAATACTAAATGGAATCAGGACAAAATGCCTTCGGAATATTCATTTGTCCATACTCCGACCCTGAGAACATCGCATTCTCACCAGCACCGATCTCTAGTCTCTTGTCGCAACAAAACAAAACGCAATATACGGATCCGTGAGTAGATAAATTCCACTTCAGTTGCCCATAACAAAATCATTTTTTTTCTGCTAAGCCTATATGATTAATTAGGCAAGTCTGGCACATATGAAATTTTCTAATATTTGAATGATATGAATGGATCACATTCTAGACACAAAAATAAGGCATATGCACGATACTTATCTTCTCTTTATGCATGGCATGGCCATGGAAAGTAGTGGTGCGCCAAATTATGTGATTTATATGATAAAGAGGTCGTCAAAATCTAATCTTTTAACATTTGCCCCACAGCTTAGTGGAAGCCTTTATGTTCTCTGCACGAGATCGAGCCAATGTGGTTTTGTCGGTTTAATTCCCACTTATTCTGTAAAATGCAAGAACGATGATGCTCCATCGACAGTGACTCGTATGGCCATTCTTCAAAGAACTCGTACAATCATAATCTTCTTTCATTTTTGGGATCCAACAACGGAAATGCAATGAAAACACTTTTGATTTTGACCCTTCTCGTTAAAGAATTCTCTAATGATTATTTTTCTTAAAGATGGATAAAATTTAGACTTCAGAGGCTCTTCAAGAAACCAAAAGTGGAGAATAGAAGATTCACGAAAGGGCATTTTGATAGATTCTTTTTTTTTTTAATTAAAGAGTACTAATATGACAACGTAATCATATTTCACAATGCAAAAATTCAATTAATCAAGAACCAAACAGCGCTTTAGGTGAAAGTATGAAAATCATCCCAATGATTTATTCAACAAAGAAAGAGACTTGGAGTGCAAAAACAACATGGAAATTCCCATTTCTTTCTTTTGGTCTGTGAGATTCAAAAAGGAGAAATCTCATTCTTCAATTGGCCTTTGACCCAACACAGATATGTCTTCATACCGTTTCTGCACCATGACAATAATATCATGTTATGAATGTAAAGTATATAATCATTATCCTTCACAGGGATGCTCATGTGAGACAGACAAGAAACGATAAATGAAGTTAACGATTGAACTACCTAGCAAAAACCACAGAGAATCGGAAAATCCGATTTAAGCTACGAAAAACGCGAACCAGGAATCAAATTGTAGCTAGTTTTATTACTCTAAAATAGAGTTTCAGCTATAAACTAGTAAAACTAACAACAGACAGAGATTAGAGACGATGATTATGAAGGTCAAATGAAAACAAAAGAGGTTTAAGCAGAAATGTGATCATTCCGTAGCAAGATGGCTAATAAAGAGAATGAAGAAACAATTACCATCTAGAATCTAGTTCACAAGACTGACAAACATTAACAAGCAGCTGAACATTTTTGGGAAAATTGTTAACAGAATGCATTTTCAGAGTTCAAGGTATATACCACAGTTCAAGCATAGATGAAGAAAATCGAGAGTTAAAGAGAAAAGAACAAGTAATAATCACATTCTTCCTCAACCGATTAAATCAAAAGTTCAGAATCGGATCGCAGAAAACATGTTTTAGCATAACGAAATCCGATCACAAAGAGAGACGAGAGTCGAAACAAAAACATAAACATACCCCGACATTTTTGCTTTCCCACAGCTTGTGAACACCGTAATCCACAGCCTGCACACATAGATCGAATTTAAGACCCCCAAAAGAAGCGATTTCCCAATAGTTTCCTATCAAAATCTCACAAAATAAGCAGTATCTAGCTCTCTATTGTAGATCGCTTATTCTATCCGATAAAATTTATTCAACAATATTGTCATTTTACAGCGAAATCCCAGATTTCGTTACAATCGACAAAGCAGATCCGGAAAATATACGAAAGCTAAGAAGATATAAAAAACAAAAGCCAAAAAAAAAGTTTAGATCTCTCACCCGTTCGCCGAAGAAAGCGCCGGCGATGATGAACGAGACGTAGACGGAGTTACGGCGCATGATAAGTCTGTAAAATCCCTCGAGAGCGCTTCCCATGATTAACGTCGGTTGTTTGTTTCAGGCACCTGGTCTCTCACGTATCGGTTCTCGATTTTAGGGCTGGAAAAGAGAT
This sequence comes from Alliaria petiolata, assembly GCA_020283515.1. NCBI lineage: Eukaryota > Viridiplantae > Streptophyta > Magnoliopsida > Brassicales > Brassicaceae > Alliaria > Alliaria petiolata. The sequence goes on along the minus strand of JAHZTW010000002.1, from coordinate 108,886,925 downwards.
CTACTACAACGATGGCGAAGAGAGAGAGTTTCGCGACTAATCAGAAATGTAACCTCTTTTGACTCCTTCGTATCTGGCAAGGATAAATGGGCCTACATAGTTCGGCCCAATATCCAGTTTACTCGAAATCCAAAGGGTTTGCACATTAGTGAAGGGAGTGGGCATGGCCTGGTATTCTTTAAATCTTCAAGTACATATCCGGTTTTAATAAATAATCAAGTATAACCGGCGCCCTGCGCAAGATAAGTAATTTATTATTTATTTAGTTTTATATAATTTAAAAATTAAATTATAGTAAAATATTTTATTCTAATCTTTTTATATATTAAAATCACACATATCATAGTATTTTTTATTGTAACCTAGAAAATATATTTTAATTTGTTTTAATTTTCTTACTTTTTTTATTAAAATCAAACATATCGAAGTCTTTTTTATTGTAAACATATTTTCTGCCTAAGCAAAAAAAAAATATTATGTATATCATAAATTGTGTATAAATTATATTTCATTAAATAATATTTTTAAAAACTATTGTATTATTCATTTTTAAGAAAGGTATTGTGTAATATGATTTATATTATAAATCATCACATAACCTAAAATTCGATTTTAAAGAATCGAAAAATTAAAACATAATTTTATGGTTATATTAAAAGTAATAAATTGATAAAGACATATAATGTAATTAGTCTAATGAAAAAAGGAAATTTGTATTAAAAATGGGAGAATAAGTGTGGTGGTGACACATCAACAAAATGGCACCATTGTAAATATTTCAAAAAATTTCGTTTTAATTTGTTATAATTTTCTAATTTTTTGTATTCAAATCACATATATCTAAGTCTTTTTATTGTAAACATATTTTCCACACATATCTAAGTCTTTTTTATTGTAAACATATTTTTCTGCCTAAGAAAAAAATAGTATTGTGTATATAATAAATTGTGTAGAAATTATATTTTATTATATCATAAATCATCACATAACAGAAAATTCGATTTTAAAAAATCAGAAAATTAAAACATAATTTTGAGGGCATATTAAAAGTAGTTAAAAGTAATAAATGGTTAAAACCATATAATGTAATTAGTCTAATCAAAAAAAGGAAATTTGTATTAAAATAATGGAAGAATAATTGTGGTGGTGACACATCAGCAAAATGACACCACTGTAAATAATTCAAAAAGTAAGTATACTCTCTAAAAATGTTTTTCAATTAATATATAAGTGATATTCAGAATTTGGATTAAAAATATATATTAGTATCTTAAGAAAGTTTGGCCTGATTTATCCAGAAAGAAAATAATGTGAATTGTATTATGGATTCAATATTTTGGAATTTTGGATCAGTTACATCAAATACTAACAGTACAATCTGAGTTTTGGTTAGCCCCCAAGAAATTTGGGCGATCATGATTTTTTTTTTTTTTTTAAAGCTCAATGAAAATAAGGAGTCTTGAGCCTAGCTTCATGAGAATTGCAATTCCTATATATTCAACTAACCCACTTGATAAATTATTTGAAGAAGTGAGAAAAGCTGGGTCGAATTTTTTTTTTTGTATAGTTTATTAATTTTGTAGCTTCAAGCCTCCAGTCCAATATTTTTTTTTTTTTTTTGCTTGGAGTAAAACTGGACACGGATTTTAGATATTTAATAGTACCAACTATCTAAACATTTAATTAATTAGTATTTGGATTTGCTATCTCAAATATTAGTGTTTTGTATAAGTATTAACATATAATGTCATGTATTTTGAGTACTTTGTTTCAGGTAATGCATATATTTCGGTATCCATAAAAAAGATCTCTTAGCAATACCCATAAGCAATTTTCACATAAGAAAGCAGCAATTACGTTCTATAGAGATACAGGCACATGTATCATGTATGTGAACACTAATCAAGTACGTTCCTTGATCCCTAAGTAACTGAACAGGATTTCTTCTCACTAAGTACGCTGTTATCTCTTTAGTCGCTTTGTCACATGTCTAAATCATGACGCAAAGAGAGGACAATATAAAAGATCAATGTTGAATTGGACTTATAAGAAGTTAAGAACATGATTGGGTATGTTTCAGCACATGCAAATGAAACAACAGGAAAATGGGCAAATGTCACATTCAGGATTTGTTCTCTTGGCAAAAATGCTGATTCAAAAGTAAGTCTTGAAGGTTTGAAACACATCAAAAAAAAAATATATATATATATATTCAGAACAAAAAATTAAAGAGCGAATTATGTCTTTGGAATGGAGCAAACCAGTGAATCACAGATGCTGAAAGATGAAAAAGGAAATGAAATTTCCATAGAGATCAATACTGTACTTGTTTATATATTCTGCTGAAAATAATAGTTTTTTTGGTTTGTTCTTTTTACTAGTTTTTCAGTTTTTTAATTGTTTTATAATTTTATGGAACAGATCCAATTCACTTGATATTCAACTAGTTCTGAAATGAATATGAATTATAGATATGTCGATCCGAACGGAATGGATCACAAATATCATTAAAAAACCATATATATATAGGCAACGAAAGACATGGCAATGTTCTCTAAAATTATGAGTAAAATGAACAAGACTATATATCTTATATATTATTGAGGAACAAGAACCACATTTAAGTATGTTATTATATAAAAATTTAGCGTAAGATCAAGCAACGATTATGTAACCCACCAGAAGCTGAAGCAGCTCGCCTAGCTTCCTCTACAAGAGCAGCACGAGCCGACGAGATACCGGCAGGGACTAGACACGTGTCGAACGTTGAACAGTCGATCCAATCCTTAAGAAGCTCTTCTTGTCCCCATATCTCCGGTATCCAAACTCTTCCGGCGATCTCTCTCCGGTGCTTCTTTAGCTTCTCTCTCCCAGTGTCCACTCTCTCTTCTTCTTGATTTTGCTTCGGATTCTCTTCGGGGAAAGCTCGAACTTTCTTGTCGGAAACAGAAGAAGCTTCATCGTCGGGCAAACTTGGATCTTGTTGGGTTTGGTCGGAAGGAGGTTGAGATGGACCGATCGGGTGGGCCATTGGAGACGTCGTATCGTCGATGTTCATCATGATTGCACAAAAGTAAAGCAGATTCAGATTCTTGGATGAAACAAAAAAAAAATGAAGAGAGATCTGTGTGTGTGTGTGTCTTTGTTTTTGTTTGAGATTCGGTGTTGATAATATGTATTTTTGGTTGGGTTATGTAAACAAGGAGAAAATCGGGTGGGAGTTTGGGTTACACGTCGACTTAAGTTTATTGTTTGGTGCATTTCTCTTTTTTCTCGCTTTTGTTTTTCGTATGGTAAATGACAACTTTACGTGTCTTTTTTGTAGATTGGATTGCTTTGGCTCTTAATTTTTCGAATTTAAATAAATAATCAATTTAAATTTCAAATTTATTGATTAGACATTCCTATTAAGTAGTATTCACTTCCATTATACTTTTGATTTTAATTTTTTGCAAGCGACCACGTCTTCACATATGAGGTTAAATCATTTTAATTATTTCCGACGAATAGGATTAAATGATTTATTAGGAAATCAATAAGAGGGATCCTGAAGAGAAGAGATTCATCAAGAGAATAATGCAAAAAAAAATAAAAAAAAATCGTGTGTTTCATCGAGATTTCTCATAAGAACATATAATTAAGTTAAAACAGACTTTGACATTTTCAAGAATTCTTTGTTCCAATTAAAATGAAACATATGCAGAGGCGAGGCTACTTGCATTCATACGGGTTCAACTGACACCATAATAATTAAAAATTTCTTTATAGTGTATAATGATTTAATAACATTGACACCAACCTAAAATTATAATTGAACTCATAAACATTTTTTTCCTAACTTTATTTTATTTAGTGTGATTTCATAAGCAAAATCTAAATATTAGCCCATATTTTTTATTAAACTTTATTATTAAACATATTTAGAGAGATTAAAGTTAAATTTTTTTAGATTTAAGTTTTAAATTGAACCCGATAAAAAAAATTTATGCATTCGCCACTGAAAATATGTAAAGATATTCAGTTTCTAGGTTAAAAAAAAAAAAAAAAAAAGATATTCAGTTTCTCAACTGTTAAACATTTCTTGGGGTCACAATTCGTGAATATTCAATAGTTATGTGTAGAATATAGGAAAACATTCAAAGGAATTGGATTTTTTTGGGAGGATCTTGAGGCTGATGTTGATTTAGGATTTATTCCAATGTAATATGTTTAGGTGGGGATACGTTGGAATTAAATGAATCTGATAATGAACTATGCAAAATAAAAATAAAAATAAATTTTTGTTTCCAAACGTTTAATCGATTACAAAATTGAAATACTATATTTACGAAAATAAAATAATATTTACATTATGATACATAATAAAGAGGTCTCAATTTGAAAGTACCCTCTCATGTGTCGTCAGTATACGGAACTCATTTGTCTCTTTGATAACTCTACTTCTTTTTTTCTTGATCACACTTTTATTTTCTTTTGTTTCTTTATATATTTCATGGTCTCCCCTTGAATATGTTATGCAATTATGTAATTAATTTTGAGATTGTCCTTATATTACTACTCTTTACATTTCGTTCCAGCAAGAAAGAGTAATATATGAAATTTAATGTATCTTTCTACAGAAAGCATAAACGTAGCATCATATGATATATGTGTGTCCATATATGACTGTATGATGTAGATGTAGAATTTATTAAGATGGGAATATTGTGTGTCGTGACTCGTTAGGAAGATCGAAGAAGGATATATTTAGTGCAGACGTTAACTTATAACCACACTTTGAAGTTTGATCTTATATGGTCCTCTCGCTTCGATATTTTTTATTAGCAAGTACATAGACGTAAACACACGTGATGCGAAAAATTCAAATGGATATATTTATAAAATATAAATGAAATACTATCGTGTTATACATATAAGTACTTAAAATGATGAACCGGGTATGTGAGGAGCTTAGTTAAGACATTTACTAGTTGATCAGCGGAAGAAGTACAAGATGTAACCAGATTAAATGTGTTTCGGAGTAAAGTGAAAATCTAATACAATATATATTATCCGGCCCGAAATGAAATATCTGATTATCTAGCACTTAAGTAGGAATATATGTTTTGTTGTTCGTTAGCTACCAACGATGAACGACAGCAACCAATTAAATCATTCAACGATATATTTAGAGGACTAACAAACAAAAATTTCAAATGCTAAATTTTTTACTGTTTTAAATTTTCAGATTAGTAGTATATCACTGAAGCATATCACTAAACTAGCGACTAATTAAAAGCAAACATAGTTTGGTCGCTGAAACATCAACAATTACAAAAAGGAACATGATTTTATTGTTAATCTTTTTCTACTACTTCGTTGTTGTTGTTTTTTTTTCCTGGTTGAAAACTCTGAGAATTTGGATTCATAATCCTCCTCAATATTCAAAATCATTCTTTGTATATTCCGATTCAAATAATAACCTTCTGTTTTAAATGAAGTTTGAACCCTTATACTACGACTAAACCATTATCACCCTTTTGATTACTTCGTTGTTTTTTTTTTGTTTTTTTTTATAACTCAGGGAATCTCAGACCTATGGAAGGGTCCAGACTAATCCCTGGAGGAGGTGCAGCCCATGGATAGACCCTCTCTCCGGGTATTCAAATGGGCCGAAAGCAAATGCTCATATCCGTGTAGCCAAGTGAGAATGATTTAACAATTCCATGCTTGAGGGAAATTGATCTCTGGCCTAGACCAACAGGGCAACTCCTCCTCAAGTGGGAACCACTAGACCACCACCATTTGGTTAAACTTCTTTGTTGTTGGTGTTGAAAACAGCGATGTCCAACTTACAGAAACAATTTAGACTCAGTTGAGGTGAAATCATATTTGTTCATGTTCCAAAATGCTTCCGCATAAGCATGAAGCGCAGTGCCGTGCTCAGGATTGTAGACATCTAAGGCAATTATTAGAAAATGGCCTATACATAATTTTTTTTTTAAACGCTTATAATAATATCTAAAAAAATGTTCATTTAAGGGGCCTCTATTGTTATTAAAAGAATAAAATAAAAATTAAAAACACACATAAAATCGGGATCAATACTCGAACCCGACCAAATGAAACTTAAAGAATATTCGTTACACCGCTACACTAACCGGTAACTAATAAAAGAATAAAAAGAATAAAAAAATAGAATGAAAATAACAAAATAATAGGAATGAATAGGAATAAGGAATAATTTTGTTCCTCTCCAAATTTTATAAGGAATAGTTTTATTCTATAATTCCTTATAAAATAAGGAATGAGAAAGAGTCACATGCAAACAATATTATTTGTAAATGGTGTATTTTTTAAGTAATGAGAAGGAATATATTATTTCTCATCATTTCTTATGTACCAGTTAAACCCTTAAAATTAAGTGTTTGGATAATGAAGGTTTCTAATTTATATAAAATCTAGCTACATGAGGCAAATGCCTTTTTTCTAACAAGCTAAGCACGGCTCTGATGAAGCGAAGGAGAGTCATGATCCTAAGAAAATATATGGTGCGTAATTGTGATTTGTGAGTATTAGACAGTCATATGTAGAATATAAGAAAAATATTCGGAGGCGTTGGATATTTTCGAAAAGGATCATGAGGCTGAAATTGATTTAGGGGTTTAATGGGAGGTGGTGGCTTCGGTAGGGTTACTACTTACTACTACGTTGGAATTTAATGATTCTGATAATGAGTTATAACAAAATAGAAATTTAAATTCTAAAACATGTAATAGATTGAACATTAGAAGATAGTAGTGTTTTTTTTTGTCAACCATTAGAAGATAGCATTATTTACGTAAATATGATTGACATAAAGATATAAACGTGCAATTTTAGTTATGTCAGGACTTTAATTGTTTATTGAGAAGGTGTTAGCCGACATACAAAACCGCGTTTTTGTAGAAAACAAGAATTAAAAATTAAAGTTTGACTTTAAAATTAATTATTCACTATACTTTTGATCTTCTTTTGCTTCAATCTATATATTTACACACTACTGGTCGACGACATGAGAGAGAGGAACAAAACAATGGTAATGAATAAAACAACACAAGCTTTTCTTCTTCTGAGTTTGATTCATATACTTTTATGTCTATCCTTTCAGACTCATGTCACAGAGGCTAGACTCCGTCACGTAGGTCAGTCTCTTCTTATTCCGAAAATTTCTGTCACATCATAGTTTAGACTCTGGAAACAAAAAAATATTAACTCCATTTGATCAATTAAAATCATGCGATCGCAACATTACTATTTGAGAAAATCTGTACAAATCCTTTCTTTTGGGAATCTATTTAGAAAAGTAACATGTTACCGGAATCAATCACTTGTTCCATAATTCGTTGCAATCAGAAATTGCCTTATTATTATTTATTTTATTTTTTGCTAAAGGGTTTTGCCTTATTATTTTCGTAAATACCATATCTTCTTTCGTCATGAAGTACACATTGCATGGGTCAAAGGCGTAAACTCGCCACGGTCCCAAATTCGATTTCACTATGTGCAAACTATGCGTGTGGGTCACTTGAACTTCCGTTCATGGTTGATTTATAAGAAACTTCTTATCAAGAGACATCATGGTTACCTACCTCAGAGATTAGTCCCGAAGCTTCCGCAAAACTCGGACACTAATTACAAAAATGTTCTCTGATTACAACTTTTAAATAATCTCTCCGGCCGGTAAGTTTTTCCTAACATAGTGACGTGTGTGTTAAAAGGTGAGGCTCGGATACTGATACAGTCGAAACCAAGCATATGCGTAAGGCCCTCCCCACCATGTCGAGCTCCTCTGAGTCCTAAGAGTAGTCGACCAATTAAGCCTTGTATAATAGTTCCAAGACCTCCTCGTGGAGATCGGTGCTCTCCGCCAAACAACTAGCAACGTTGAATATGAACATACACACTCGGTTCCAATTCCACAAAAGACTTTCAGAGAAGCTCACCACCGAAATAATACCAATTATTATTTAGTAACCATATATTATTATATTTTGCGGTCTGTGCCAAAGATATCGCTTAATTAGGACCTTTTTCTTAATTATTATTTCTTTAAAAAAACCATGTATACAAATCCATGGTAAAATTCTTGCACCCGTGTGATTGTTTTGAACAACCAAAACCATACATGCATATGCAACATCAGAACATATATTTGTCTGAGCAAATGTAATTTTTTTTTTTTTTTTTTGGAACATTTGTAAAATTTATTGAGATGGAATATTGTGTCGTGGCTCACAAGGGAGGTCAAATATAATTCAGAAGTTGATTGTTGGTTCATTTAAATAATTTTTTTGGTTGATAAAATCAATTTTCACAGTTGAAAAGAAACAAAATTCCGACGTTGACAGTTAACCATTTGATTCATGTGGTCCTCTCGCGTTAGATGGTTTCTTAATTACCTGTTTTAAATTCATCAAACATTCATTCATAGACATGAAAAAGTAAGAAGTTGACTTGTCAAATAATCTTATAAAGATGCTTAACTTGATATAATGCATGGATTTTGCCGTAATCGGTAATCAATTAACGAAGTTGTAGTACAGTGATATATGTATTACCGCCTGTCACCCGGGACCTTGGGCAACGGCGAATGTTTAAAAAAAAAAAAAAAAAAAAATCTTATAAGATTAGAGAAAACATTAATGGCTTCGCCCGGGTTCGAACCGGAGACCTTCAGTGTGTTAGACTGACGTGATAACCAACTACACCACGAAACCATTTTGTGATTGAGTTACATAGAACAAAGCTAGTTTGGTTCAGTGGATCTGAGGACTGATGCTATACTAACTTATGCTAAGGAGAAGAGAAGGTATTTAGCATCTTGCTGTTTGCTTATCGAATTTCTTTTGGTTCAAAAATTATTAATGTTGATTCCAATGCATTCTTTTGGTTATGAAAGTTGATGTGATCAGCTCATCGGTCTTTAATTAATAACGTTGTTCTTCTCTTCATGTTATGTTCGTTTACTACATACACAAGTAAATGGAGATGCAAGGATGACCAAAAAAATTAAAGGAAGATTTCAGAATATCATGAAACATTCCACATCAATGAATACATAACCAGAAACACGAAATGCCATAACCATGAACAGCTATATTCTCATGGCAAAATATTGGTATACTCTGCTAAAAATGTCAATTAGATTTAAAGCAAGAGTATCAGTCAAATAGGCTGATAATCCAACAAAACAGACCCACGCGGCGGTACAGATTTTCTATTTAACCCTCAAATATCTTACTTAAAACCAACATTATTAAAACTCGGAAACTGAGACCGCTACTGTAAGATCTGGCTCATGTTTCCTTTGAAACAATATCGATTTTAGGGGAAAAAAAAAGATACCGAATAATTCTTCCACTTCAGTAAAATGAAATTTTACATTAGCCCCTGTATTATATTTACAACTTTACAGTATATTTTGCTGAGAGATTATTGAACTTCTTCCATACATACACCAATGAATATAAGAAGATCCTTGTCGACCATACTTTACCAAATTAGAGACATACTATTCTCCGATATTTTCCATTATCTACAAGTAGTTACAATTCCTTAGTGCCTAACCACATATATAGTGACATTCTCAAAACAATTCCCTCTCATAGTCTTGTTCTTCTTCCCTCTCCTCAAGGTTTCCTCAGAAACAATACCATTCCCTCCAAGTCAAATGCTTCGCATACATTGATTCCGGTCTGTACATACGAACGAGCCCAAGTTAATTTCTTCTCTCTTCTTATTATCTCACATACATACCCCAACGTGAAACCAATAGAGTACTCTTGGCTTTACATCAACAACATATCGAACATGATTATACGCAATATAAGAATAAAATGAAATCCAAGTCACTGACTTTTGATCGATTAACCAGATCTTTGCAAAAGCAAGAATATAATACAGCTGCGAACAAGTCCTTAGGAACAAATACGGTCGTACGGACCTTGAACGTACAGCTTGACTATTTCTTTGGCGGAAAATCCCCAACTGGTTAATAACCCTAAAGAATTTGTGCATTTACATAATGTGAACATTTGCTTCCATACCGTAAGACCGCTACCATATGATTGACATAATATCGTTTCAATTTTAATTTGGTTACGTACTTATAATTGATATACCGTTCACAAGTCCGGCGTATTAAAATACTCGGTCATGAGCAATATCTATTAGAAAAAAACTAATTAATTTTATACGAATATAATATTAGTTTTCAGATGTTGTTAAAATTTGGACAATAAATTAAAAAAAAAAAAAAAAATTGGACTCTAAAATAAGAAAAAAAAAAAATATGGATCATGTGCACTGCCCTTTTGGCATATGCCAAGAACCGCACCTGGCCGTTTACAACAAACAGACCTGACCATTTCAAATGAACAATTAATTAACTCGCAACACATACGCGCTACAACGACAAACGATGAACGGTTTAACCTAAAAATATTTCAAAACTCTAAAAGTCTTGCATCCGTAATTACCCAGCTAGATTCATGAAATTGAATTTTAGTCAAGTCTTTATTTGAATATTCAGAAGATAATAGCTAGCTAATGTACAAAACCGCGTTCTTGAAGAAAACAAGAAGTCGTAAAATACTTCTTCAACTTTGTTTATTCACTAAACGGTTGATTTTGTTTGCTTCAATCTATATATATATATCCACTACTGGTCGAGACGTGAGAGAAGAACAACAAAACAATGACAGTGAAGAAAACAACACAAGCGTACTTTCTTCTTCTAAGTTTGGTTCATATACTTCTTCTATGTGTATCTCTACAGATTGGTGTGACAGAGGCTAGATTCCGTCACATAGGTCAGTCTCTTTTTACTCCAAAAATCTTTTATCACAGTTAAAAAAATTCTAAGTTAGTATTATTTTTAAGAGATTATCTAATTACAGCTTCCTTTAATCATTTTTTTCCGGTGGGTTAATTTTCTAAAGAAGTGACTAATGTATTAAAAGGTGTGGGTGTTGCGAAACGGACAATGATAGGCGTAGGACCTTCCCCACCGTGTGGAGCTCCTCCTTCTCGTGGGAGAGGATCAGGAGACTCGGGCAGGAGACGACCAGGAGGCTCTTGTAGACTCGTTCCTCCAAGACCTCCTCGTTAGGCTATGAACTTATACATTCGACTCCACAAAGACTTTCCCCACCACGGATATAATGTAATTCCAATCATTATTTAGTAACTATATATATTATAAGGATAAAAACAATTATTTGCACGATGTGACAACGCTATCATATTATTTCTTTCAAAAAATCATGTATACAAAAAGAATAATAATAGTAATAACGATAATGTATGCTAGGCCGTTACTTGGAAAAATTCTTGCACCCGTATGATTGTTTTAAACTTTTAAACAACCAAAACCGTATATTCACCATTATAAGATGTGGACTTTCTTGAGATGGAGCCTAAAGGAAAATGTTTGGGATATAGTTCAGACGGTAACATTTAACCACACTTCGATCTTATATGGTCCTCTCATCTTGACCTTTTCTTAATTTATCTATTTATATTGTTCAAACATACAAGTATCATAAACATGTGTCCTATAGGCAGGATGATGTGACCAGAATGAGAATCGAAAGGGCTCATGAAATATAATGGACTACGTACAAAGCAGAGTAGAGTTTTTAGCGTTTTCACCCATTTATCAAATTGCAATCACTAGAAGTAGGCAAACTCTTGAAACAAGTGTGACAGAGACTGAGATTTATAATAACATCTGTCAATAAACATTATTGTTATTGTAATATAATCAAAAATAAAAACATTTCTAACACCTATTAATGAATTTTAGAGGCGAGGATAGCGAGAGCGGCCTTTCTTCTTCAAGAACTCTGGGATCTCTATGGAACTGCCTTCAGAGAAAGATGAAGAAGGACGTCTTGTTACTCCCATTGATGCATCAGCTTGTGTCGCCTGCGTTTTCATATAAAGAGTTAGGAGAGATTGTAAGAATCGAGTATATTGTGTATGTCAAGGGAGACAAAGTGAATACCTGAAGTGGCCTCCCTTCTCCTTCTTCTTGGCGTTTGAAGCCGGTTGCTATTAGGGTAATACTTATCTGACAACAAGAAAGAAAAGGTTAAAAAAAATTCAGCAATTTGGATATAGAGCTCATACGTGAGACGAGGATCAGAGAAAGAAGATGACTTACTTGACCACTAAAGGATGGATCTACCACAGCGCCAAATATAAGATTGGCTGTTGGATCAACAAGGTCATAGATCACTTCCGCAGCAGCATTTACCTACAAATCGTTTTTCCGAGAATCAAAATAGACCAATAAACCATTATAAATTTTATGGACTGAAACAAAAATAGGCTTTGCTCTGAGAGTTGTCTAGGGAAGAAGCCAAGTGCGTTCTAGAACAAGTAGAGGGAGAGAGAAAGACCTAGAACAACGTTAAGTCAGTTCCACCGGTTATGTTCCAAACAATTCCAGTGGCTCTCTCAATGCCAATATCTAACAAAGGAGATTGGATCGCGTTTAATGCAGCATCTCTTGCTCGAGTCTTTCCTGCTCAAAAAACAGTACAGCATGAAAAAAGTAAGCATGATGATGATGCAACCAGAACATTGCATCAAAGTAGTTCTAAGTTTAGGCTTTTCTTTGATATATCACAATGCACATATAGTAGTAAAGTCACATGGACTATCATATGTAATTTTCAGTATACCAAACATTATTAGACTGGTTCCTTTGTCATGGTTAAAGAGTACCAAATCTTAAGTCCGATTAATCTACTCAACTACATTTGTCATACCGATTCTCAGTCAAACCTTATCATTTTAGTTAACAAACATATGCATATAGCGTCCTATGCTACTAACGGGGTTCCTTAACCTTCCTTCCATTGTTACCGTGCAGCAAATAGAGCCTATCTACAAACATTCTCAAATCTTAAAAGAACACTCTACTCTTACCTGTTGCAGTTCCTATTCCCATCAATGAAGAACCTGCATTTGCCATTATAGCCCTCACGTCAGCAAAATCCACATTGACCAATCCAGGAATCTGCAATGCAACGAAAAAAAGCTACAGCTGTTAAACACATTTCCTATAGCCAATGATTCCCATCGAGAATAAACACATTAACAAAGCCATACCGTGATAATATCCGATATCCCACGGACTCCTTGACGAAGTATATCATCGGCCAGGTTAAATGCTTCTGTAACCGGAGTAGACATAGAGACTGCTGTGAGCAACTTGTCGTTCGGAATAACAATGAGAGTATCCACATTATCCCTGAGGGCTGCAATCCCTTCCTGAGCCTGGACTGTTCTTCTCCGTCCCTCGAAGGAGAAAGGCGTTGTGACAATACCAACAGTCAATATACCCATAGCTTTTGCAACACCTGCTATTATCGGAGCCCCTCCCGTGCCGGTTCCACCACCCATTCCAGCCTAAGAACAATAGCAATACTCAACCAGTGAACTTAAAGAATACAATAAATCCATGATTGGTTGTATTTAAACCGGTAAGTCCTCTATCATCTGACAGATAAACCTCACTGCTTTAGCAAGATGGAGATAAATAATCCATACTTTTCAATAGAAAGAAGCATAATAGTAAAAGTTATAGATAGACATACTGTGACAAAAACCATATCTGAACCATAAAGTGCTTCCTCGATAGCTTCTTTGCTTTCTCTAGCAGCATTCATTCCAATCTCTGGATTACCTCCAGCACCTAAACCCCTAGTCAACTCCTTACCAATCTGTAACCTATTGTCCGGGAAAACCGGAGACATTCTCATCGCCTGGATGTCGGTATTCACAATCCAAAACTCCACACCAACCATCTCACTCTGTATCATGCGGTTCACAGCGTTTGACCCACCACCTCCAACGCCGATAACTTTAATCCTCGCCTCATTGTAAGTGCTCGGAGGAGACGGCTCGCCAAAATCCTCGGTGATGGGAGCACCACCAGAAGTTTCTTTCCTTGGATTGAGCATTGATATCTCAGGGTGAAGGTTCAAGAAAGAGTCATGGCTTTGGAAATGGCTTGAACTATGAGAATTCAAAGAGTTTCTGATCGGCGAAAACTCGGGTTTATGAGCAGCAAGAACACGGTTTCTCTTGCTTTCGATCATTCAAAAGCAACTAACCCTGCTGCTTACATGGTTTTCCGGTAATACACTCTTTCGAAGAACAGTGAGCACCCGAGAATCCGGAGGAGTCAAACAGGGAGAAACATAAGTTGCCATTTTGAGACCACAGAACCAAGAGAGATCTTAAAACTCCAATATCACGACCTGCTCAAGAGGAAGAACAATAAGTCAACCCCAAGTCCTTAACCAAGACCACAAAGTGGCATTTGCATTCTACAGTAGTAGTATAATCGAAACCAAGTTGCATTTGGGTCTATAGCCTAAAACTAGAAGCTACGATTACTTGTACCGAACAATCAGATTTTAAGAGAGTAGAAAGATAAATGAAGCGATTCAATGTCATTCACAAACCCTTTTGTTTATCGAAAACAAAAAAAAAAGGCAAAATCAATAGCGTCTAAGAAACAATGCTTTCGATTAAAAAAGGCTCCCGAAGAGCATCAATTTTGAATCGAAAGGATACAATTTGCGCGCCGTGATATTATGAAATAACAGAATTGAAGATCAGAATTTTGCGAAGCAGTACTCGGGAAACAAAAGGTAACAACAATTTGATGATTGGCGAAAACAGGGTCCAGTGAAAAAAAAAAATCGAAAAGTGAGAAATTGCGGAAGAAATACATTAACATATGTAGAAGAGGAAGAGAACCTGGAGTAGTAGTAGACTAGTAGTAGCAGCAGCAGAAGATTTCGAGCTACAAAGAAAGAAAATGTGAAGGAAAAAAAAGATGGAAAAGCAAAAGAAATGGAGGCTTTTTGGTGTTTTCTGGGCTTATAATCTCTTTCTCGATCACATAAAATGTGGATTAAGAACTTTGATTTTGCTCTAATGTTTCAGTAAATTCATCTGTGAAGTTGGCAAATGAGAAAAACGTTGGTTGACCGACGAGAAGAAACAAAAAATAAAGGTTTAAGAGAGATATGGACCTAAACGTTCCCTTAAAGCCCATATCATCTTTCGGGCCTTAAAGACGTAAAAAGTAGTGATACTTTTATCTAACCAAGCTTGTATTTCATTATGTTTGGCGTTAGTTCGATTTGAGTCAAATCAATGTTCTGGTGAAAATTACAAATCAATTTAGAGGGCGTTTCACATTTTATGCTTTTGTTTCATGTCTTCCAGTTTTGTAGAACACACCATTCAACAGCCAAAGTCAGCATGAGTCTCTATCATTTTAAGACCAATATAAGGATGGTCTTTTTTTTTTTTTTCTCACCATGAGTGTAACAAGGCTTGTCTCAAGTCTCGATTGCTTGTTTGTGATTTACACAACATTTTATGGAGAACCTTTTTTTGTTCTATTTTGAAACAACCAAGTGTATGTAAGCGTCCCGCAGTATCTAAAAACAATCCCGGGCCAAAACGCATCATCATATCCTCTGATCAACTTAAGCAAAATTGCTCTCACTACAATTTTAATTAGTCCAAAGTTCACTTCTCTATACTTCCCCCGAAATCTCTAACAACATTTGCAAGCCAACACTTAGTATCTTTCTCCAACTGCTACGTTCGATGGCAAAAAAAAGTTTCATCTCTTACTCTTACTTTCTCGCAAAGCCAAAATCACTCATATTTCCCTCTACTTATCATCGTAGATGAAGCAACATAAGTGCTAGATGTGTAATTAAGAGATCTTAATTACTATCTTCCAAAATCTCAAATCAACAAAAAACATTAAAGGGGAAATCTACACTAACACTGCATTAATTCTACACATGCTCGAATTCATGCCAAGAAGCTGTAAAGAGAGAGACATAAAATGATGAAGAATACAGCACAAAGGTTTCAAAGATTTCCACTGGAATCAGATTACTTCAACCACATCAACAACAGTTCAACAGTAACTTCCTCTTAAATCATCACAAAAAACCACCTTTACAACGTTCTCAGCTATCACACCACGTGAACACTCTAGGTTTTTTTCGCGTTAGGCTAGTTCGCTAATGACCATGAAAGATGAACAATCTATCAATATTCTGAAAGCGAAAGAGAAGGGAATCAAAATATAACGAGAAGCGAGAAGAGGGTATAGATCAAGAAACAGGCGTACGAAATCAATCCACGGTGCTCTTCTACTCCATCGGCCAAAGACACCACAAGATTAGAGCAAGCTCTAGTGGCCCACAAAACGAATGCCGCAGCGAGCACGAACCGAGCCGGACCTGCACCTTGTGGCACGAACAATGACACCGCCGAAAGAATCACAACGGGAAGCAGAGAGTAACCCACTAAGCTCGTACAAGTATGAAGATTAAGATTCCCGTTTCGACCAGCAAGCATGTTGAAGACGATGTACAAGAAGATAGAGGAAACAACGACCCAGCCGAGTATGACACCGAACTGGATCTTCCCAGCGAGCAATTGAAACAAGCAAAGCGCAAGGTACAGGAAGATCGGTCCAGAGAGATCTGAATCCTTGTGAACGGTCTGATTAATCCGGAAAGGATTGAGAATCGACCTAGTTTTCTTCCAGATTTGATCCGGATGGATACCGAGCTCGTCGAGTAGAGGCTCCTCGTCTTCGAACGAAGCAGAGCTTCCTCCGCCGAAAGATGAAGAGGAGGCGATTGTTTCGCCGAATGGCCCAGCCTGCGTCGCGGAGGATGCTGCAGCGGCGGATCCGATGTCAAACGACATGAATGGGATGGAGGATGAAGCGGAAGGACGAGGCGGTTGGTAAGGAGCTGTGGGGGCTCGGCGTTGCTGGCCATTTGCTCCCGGCGGAGATCCGCCGGAGGGGAAAACTACTGGCGGAACTGCGAAATCCTTTGTCATCTTCCAAGTGTTCTCCCCAAAAAAAAAAAAGTCGAGATCTCTGATTTAGACCTTGAAATTAAAAAAGGGATTTAATGTTACCAGGCCCGGCCCAAACAGAAACTGGGCCCTGTGCCAAAAAAATTTAAAAATCAAACTTAAGGTATATTTTATAAATCTGAAAATTTGGACTCTCAATTGCACAATTCTAAACAAATTTAGACCCTAAAATGTAACAAAAAACAGATGAAAAATAGTGAGACCATGTGCTTTCACACCCCTAAAACTAGGCCCGAATGTTACGCCAATCGCATTCTTTGTGAGGGAATTTTCGATAAGGGAGGCAATTCCGTCTTTCTCCATACTACAAATTCTAATTGCTCGATTAGGTGAAATCGTTGACAGAGAACTCAGTTTCCGCGATTGAAGACGACGATCTTGGGAAGTTCTTCTGTGCCAGACATCCAACATCATTCGCCATATATATGCGACCTTCGTGCTTTCTTCGTGCTACACCCAATAATATGTAATTTAGAAATTTCTTTTTGGATCTTGTGATTATTTCAAAATCTTGATATTAGATTCTAAGTGCATGTGAAATTTCTGGAACTCTTACGATAATATCGTTTTTGAAATTTGTTGATGATATGTTTTTGAAATTTGATGATTATGTGAATTTGTTGATGTTCTCGTGTTTGAAATTCTGTTTTTGTTAGTTCTCTAAAATTTTATTATTGCTAATCAATTCAAACAATTGCGCATCTTTGTTGGCAGTCTGTTTGTTGTCAAAGACGACAACTTTTGCTTTTTGCAAGGCAGAATTGAAAACATTTCTAAATTGCAAAAAGAACTCGACATGAACGAAGAAGACTCTCAGGCACTGATTCTGATTGATGGCTGCAGATCATTGCGTCAGGGTGAAAACGTTTACTGGTTCAAGCTCCTCCAGAAATTCATTGGAAAAATTTCAATGATTCTATTTGATAACCTCAAGAAAACCGTGTTTGTTGCCACGGTAAAGACTTAAACCCTCTTGCAGATTAAACATTGTTTCGTCGTATACCGTCTTATACCTTTTTATTAATTAACTATATTCAGGATAAAGATCCTATCAATGGGCTTTGTTTCTATTGGGGAGTAGATATTGAGCATAACCTGATCCTTGCTAACAAGATAAATGTGGTAAAGAGAGCATGTGGCCAAGCATACGGACTGTTTCCGAAAGGTAATAATTCTCAATTTCAATATCAATTTGTTTGAGTTAAAATTTGTTTTGAGTTAAAATTTGTTTGATTTTGATTTTTCAAGATGCTTGCTTAACTCATCAACAGGAGGGGTGAGAAGGCTTGATGCCCAGAGATCTTACCAGATCCAATGGATATGCTAGAGATGTATGACGAGTAGACGCACATGGTGTGCAAACAAGAAAAATAATTAAATAAGACCAGATGCTACTGCAGTTGATTCTCTTCAGCTAAGCAGCCGGCTAATGCTTTGTCTTTACGCCGTTCAT
This sequence comes from Alliaria petiolata, assembly GCA_020283515.1. Classification (NCBI taxonomy): domain Eukaryota; kingdom Viridiplantae; phylum Streptophyta; class Magnoliopsida; order Brassicales; family Brassicaceae; genus Alliaria; species Alliaria petiolata. The sequence continues at coordinate 108,868,507 of JAHZTW010000002.1, read as the reverse complement.
GTTTCCAGCGAATGGTTTCTCTCCTTTATCCTTGTTCTAATTGATTGAAATTATATATTGAACATTTGATACAAAAGATCTGGTGCTGTGGGATTTTTTGAGTTTTTAATTCTTGTACTAAAATCAAACCGTAGTGAGAAGCTTCATCTTCATTGTGTTTTGTGACTAGTCTCAAAAATTGAGACTTTGCATTAAGAAATTGATTTCGTGATTACCTTCGGGTCTAAATGATTGTATTCCCCAGTTGTATAAGTTATAACGATGGTCGAAGGCGCTGTTTAAGTTTTGTTCACAAAAATCTTAGGACTTTAGGGAGACTCTATGTGAACTAAAAGGTCTTATGTTATTAAGTTTGGATTTTCTTAATTTTCTTTGATCAATTGATGATGGATTCGTGTGTTTGGTTTGGTTTTGTTGGGTATGGTTTACCTTATGGGCTCATAATATTCTCTTAAACAAATCAATTATACATCTAACTCAAACCCTATAACATATATTGTCCGTATAATATCTAGGTCTCATAAATAAGAATCGAGAAGAATAATGATTATAGAAATTGAAAACCAGAGGTCCATGCATAATTAATTCTGACGTCAGATGATGATGCCTTGCATGGTCTTCCAAAGAGATTTGGGGTAATCATAAATCGGACATCTCTAATATTGAGATTTCAAAGTTGACTTCGAGTTTGCCTTGTTTTATGATATATATGATGATGATTCAGTTCGGCCAATTATATCATGATGGTTCTTGGCGTCAATCTAATTTTCACACAAACACTTGAGTACGATGCTGACATATTTCTTATTCTTCTTCTTATTTTTGTCTATCACATTAATTTTGATATGCATAAATGATAGATTAATGAATGTAAAATAATAATAAGAGCTGAAAAATCAAAAGAGTAACAAATAAACCAAGCTAGATAAATTTTCTTTTATACTTCTTACTAATTTACTATGCCTCTGTATTTGTAAATTATATCTAGCCAATTGCATCTAAAGTATGTGTCTTGGTATTAAACATGGTAAAATCTAAAGCTCACCATCATGGAGGTGCTCGAAATTGGAATGTCCTTAATTATATTAAGGTTTTGTTTATGGACCTTTTATGAAGAGTTTGGTGTCGATATAAAACGATTACATAAGTACAATTTGAAAATATTTTAAAAGTCTTAAATGAAAAAGAAAAGAGAAAAGTGAAATAAGATGAGTTGATGTTTAGGATGTAGGAGTAGAAATATAAGTCAATAAGACCAGAACTCGTAGTTACGTTTTCAAACGAAAATGAATAGTCCTTTGACTAATAATAAATCGTGGGGGGTTATGACGTCACACAGAATCCGAATGAAAAGCCCCTTGTCTCATCTCTCTGCACAGAGCCGCTTGAATCTCATGACACCTTGTGCCCTCCTCCTTTATTATTTTCTTCTTCTTCTTCCTCTTTTTTTAACATTTTCTTATTATTTTCTTCTTTTTCTCCAATTTATATCCCTAATATAAATTGTTGCGATTCCAACCGGAAATGGAAAAGTAATTAGTTTTAACATAACAATCTTTCCTAATATTCTGCTCAATTAAAAACTACACACATAATATATAAAATTTTGATAATAGATTTTACATAGCGATGAATTAATTAAAGAGTGAATGGGGTTTATTTTTTAGTGGTTCTACCAATGCCATTTGTCCTATGTATTATTATAAACTCCATATTTAAACACACGAGCATACATGTGTAAATTGTAGATGACAAAGAATAAATAAAGTAGAGAGTCGCATCCAGGTGTGTTTAAATTTTTGAAAAAATAATGTATTTCTACTCCATATCTCACATTCTCACGCGTTGTTATTGAAATAAACAGGAAACAGAAAAACAAAAAAAAACAAAATCTATAATTTTAGGTATAAACATTTACGGGAAAATTATTGGGGCATGCTATACAATGGTAAATATGCAAGTTGGTTAGAGGTTAAGAGCTAAATATAATATTCCGATATTATCCAATCCGAGTCTTTTTTTTTTTTTTTTTTGCAATCCGAGTCTCTTTATTCAGTATTACTGTTGTTGCGGATAAATTATTTACGTCCTGACCAAAAAAAAAAAGGATAAATTATTTACGTATAGGGAGAAATGTGACCAATATTATCAACAACTGGTTTGAACCATAATCATTCAAACGTTCAGATGCACATGGCCTAATAATTAAATCCATTCAATTTAGGATTGTTATGATAAAACTTTCGTCACGTGACTTGAATTTCCTACAACACACTGTAGTCTACACTACACTACTATTAAAGTTGTTTTCTTCCTCATTTCCTCTTGTATCCTTGAAATAATTAGTTTAACATAATTAAAATATAAGATCAGTTTGCTAAATTAGCATGCATTCAACGATTTGAAAATACCATGGACTGGTTAAATATTTTGTTTGGGCAAATGTTATGGTTAACTTTTATTATACTATATTCTGGGAGCACCTTAAGATGATGATATATCAAATATTGGATGATATTTTATTTAATTGTAGAAATGAATAAAATGTTCCCGTTGTATTTGAACTTTGATAAACTAATATGGATAGATATGCATTTAGACAATATTTGATAAATAGAGTAGAAGTACAATGTTAGTCCAAGAATCAACCATATCCTAAAGTCCCAGCCCCACACGAGAAAGATCTTTAATTAACATAGAAAATAGAAACAAAAGCGAAAATATGACTGAGAAGACTAACAGAGGGACACTGTCTTCTTATAATAAAACAGAATCTTCCTTCCACATTAAAAACTACTGGATACTACTACTACTATCTTGCTACATTACACCAAACAAAACAAAATAAAATAAAATAAATCCTTAGGTTGGATCTTTTTTTTCCTACGATTTCCAGATCTTTGCTCTTAACATCTCTTGATTTTAAATCATGATTGTCCAGAAGCAGAGCTTGATGAGCAGAGATTGTTGTCACTGTTTGATCCATCATGGTTCTTAGTCTTAGTCTTGGAGAGTTTCTGTTTGAGTTGAAACAAAAGCTGTTGATTCTCTTGATTCAGAAGCTCAGCTTTCTTCCTTAGCCTCTCATTCTCTTTCATTATGTAACAGTTTTCCACATACAGCTTCGAGTTTAGCCTCTCCATTGCTTGCTTTCTTTCTTCAAGAAAAAAAACAAAACAAAATTATTGTCATAAAAAAAGAGAGTAATAATAATATCAAAGCTAGCTTGTGTTATGATTACTGTTCATGTTAAATCATTACATCACACATGGGTTGTGCAGCTTCACACGTCGGATGTGAATTACATTAGGGAGAGTTATTTGTCGCATTTATTTCGTTTTCGTCCTAAAAATGTGAATTCTTTTTCTTCTTTTTAAGAAATCAATGATCAAAGAGAGAAGAACATGATTATAAATTCGTATGGAGGATAAAAAGATAAAGCTAAGAAAAGGAAAAAAAATGAAAGAAAAGAGATAAAAACAAGTAATCATGATGATATGCAGTAATTATAAATGTTTTAACCTCTCTGCTTTTATTTGTATTGACAGAAAGTAATGATTATTTTGAAACGCAACCAAGCGAGAAAAAAACAGAGTAAGCAACAAAACAAAGAACGCGAGTGATCGAATAAATACAAATTATAAAAGAAATCAAACCCTTTAGCAAAAAAAAAAAAAATTATTAAAGAAATCAATTGAGTTTTGAAACGTCAACAAATGAAGATAAAAAATATTTTGGTAAAGAAGAACAAAAAAAAAACTAACAATTTTATTTTTTTTCTTTCGGTTGCCTCTGTGTCAAAGAAAAGGATAAATATTAAAACTTTCCATCATTGAGGGAAAAAAAAAGGTTTATATATAAAAAAGGAAAGGAAATAACGGATTTGTCTTCACGTTGCGGGTATTATGTTTTGACGTTACTCATAGTTCTTGACTTAACGTATGCCCGCAAAAGGAATAGAAACAGAGCAAGAAAAGAAAAGCAGAAACAGAGGAGAAACCAAAGCAAGAAAACAGAACAGCGCAACGATAAAGAAACAGAGCAGAAACGTAGCACGAAAGAGAATCAGAAACAGAGGAAAAAAAAACAAAAAAAAAACAGATCATATAGAGAAGAATCCAGCTTCTGGTACATCATTTCTAGTGAGAGAACTCAGGTAAATCTTCTAGAAGATACTAAAAGAGAGATAGAAGAAAGGTTATACCTTTTGGGAAGGAGTGTTGAGAGGAAAGAGAGAGAGAGCGACGCTACTGTTGTGCGTGGAAGGTAGAGGGACAAAGAGAACAAAGTGAGACACTGTCTGTTATATAGATCCCCAAAAGCTAAAGGAAGAGAGAACCTTCTCTCTCTCCTGACACAACAATCATGCATTGTGTTGTGTTTATGCATAGATGGCGGCCGTGAGGAGAGAGAGAGAGAGAGAGAGAGAGAGAGATGTGTGTATATTGCGTCATGTGAATGATGATGATTTATTAAAGAGAAAGAAGTTAGAGAGAGAGAGAGACAGAGAAAGGGGTTTCTTGCTTTGCTTTGCTCTTGTTTCGAAATTGATCTCTAGGGATATTTTCGTAATTCTCTAAACATCCCTCTCGGCTCTTCATCGTATTGATCCTCGAAACGGAAGATTCGTCGTGGGTAAAAAAAAAACTAGCCCGAGGGTGTTTTCGTAATATGGAAGAAGTGGTCAGGGAAGGGCAATTTCGTCATTGTGTAAGGAATGAGAGGCTATGTAGTAGAAGGCCATCGACCTCTAAAGATTCGCAATGATGGTAAAGATTGGTTCGAACCATCATCCTTCATGATTCAATTTCAACCGTTTTGGACCATTTTTAAATGCTCTCTTTCTTTCTCTTATTCCCCGGTTTGCTCAATATTGGTCTAAGTCAATATTACACTCAACCATAATTAAAAGTTTCAGATTGTTTTTTGGAATACAAATCATTTAGTACTTTTTCATAAACACAAAACTTGTGGTGTTTTTTTTTTTTTTGAATTTTAAGTTTTTGGAGGTAATTTTGGGAAATAAACATAGAGTGCAGTAATTTTAAGAACGGCAACATAGTTTAATTATTTGTAATGTAAACGTAACCGCTAAACATAAAAAGGTTAATGAGATAAATTTGTTAGTTCAACATGCACTTTTGGGCAGCTCCGTACAATTCCCAAAATCTTTCTTCTTGGTTATTTAAAAATTTAATTGTTCCTCCTTGACTGTTTCAGCTTTCCTCATTTAGATAAATATTGATTTAATTATGATGGGTGAAAAAAAAAAAGAGAAAGAAATAATGAAGACGAAGACGAAGAGTGTTTGGACTTATGAGCTCCAAAACCTACAAAAAATAATCATGGATCATAAGTGTAGTAGAACGTGAAACATCATATTAACAGTGAGGTGTTTTGTTTTGGATGTATTTTATGATAATATATTATTTCCGTAAATTCACATGTATCCGTCTACAACTTGTTCGTTTGCCCATAAAACTACTTTAACTTGTGTATAACTCTTACGGCTTCTTTTAGCCTTTTTCACGGAATAAATTCCAGTAATTGTATTTTTCAAAAAAAAATTGTAAATATGTTGATTTTAGAAATTAAACAAACTGAAACACAATTAGTAATTAGTAGGTGTGTCTTGAAATGGAACTAAAGAGTGGGTGCACTTGCTTACACCAAAGGCAAATGATATTTAAAGTGAGGAGGAGTTTGATATCGATTCATTTCTAGCTGGCGTGAATTTTTGAAATGCCGATGTTGCCCCTCATTGGTTTCTTTCTTCTCTCGTTAATAAGGCTGGGCATCAAATCTAAGTTTGGTAATTCGGTTTGATGTCGGTTTACATATAAGAACAGCTGATATTTTAGCTTTATTGAAGTGTTTTTCTTTTGGGCTCCAATCCTAAGTTTAAAACCAACAACCATACTAATGTTTGTTTTTCCACAAGTTTCATTCATTTTTTCCATTGACACTTTAACAATTTCTTTTATAAAAAAAATTAAATTTAAAAATATAGAAAAATGTTTATTATTATTTTTGCATCAAGCTCATAAAAGACCTTGGCACGGCACTGGTACATTATACATATCAAGTACCCTGAAAATTTGTTTCTCTTTGTCTCCGGAATCTATGTATAACCAAACTATTAAATGCTATATATACTTCTTATAACAAAAGAAGTATGTAATATGTGGAAGTGTTTGGTAGAGAATATTAGATCATATCACCTAGTTAGGTCAATCTCAATGGTCATCTTTAAGTGTCTTAAGTAAGGTTCTTAATAATAAAATTGAATAAACAAATGATCTGAGTGTCTTATTTTTAAGAACGATGTCTAAAATAAAACACTTTTTTGGTGTCTTAATTTTTAATTTAAATTAATATTATATTTAATATTAAAATATGTTTAAAACACTCAACATGAATTCTCTATTTGGCTTGCTCTTAGATCATAGTTCAGAGAAACCTCATTTCTCTTTTGTATAATTTTTAATTATTGTCTCTTCCCTTTTGTTAATCTAACCTTTTGTATTCTGAACTTTAGCTCCTTTATTGATGTCTCCTCCACAAGGTTTAAAGTGCGTTCATATTAAACTGCATGCACACATTATCGTAGCAGGTCTTAACTTTTAAACATAAATACCGAATTTATTATAATAAAAATTTTGCGAGGGGAGATCTTGAACAAAGGACTATATTATATTATATATATATAAAGTGGACAATGATATAGTGAGACCGAGACGCATACACATTCTATCGCTTTATATGTTTTGGGTTGATACTTGATAACATATAATTTGTTTAGGTAGTTGGACATCGACGGTAACAATTCAACAGAGCTAAAACCATAAAAGAAAGAAAAGTTCAACAAAGTATCTATGAATTTGCATTTTGTAGAGAAGTGATAAGGATCCGAAATGCTGAAGAAAACAAACAAGAAAATACTTTTTCAAAAAAAAAAACCAAGAAAATATAACAAATTAAAATATTTAATGAGTTCTAATATTTTTTATTCTATAAATAGAACATTGGTGTCTCCTATTTTAATATTGGTGTTGATACACGGACCGAGACGGTCTAAATCTGACAAGATGAATCGGTTGAGAGGCTGGTTAACCAAACCGAATCCTTTTCTACCGAGACATCATCGTCGTTCCTCTGCCATTCCCACCGTGCATGAGTCGCATTCACCATCGCCAATCGACCATGCCCGAAACTTGCCTCTCTAAACAACGATATCTCTGGAGTTGGATCTTGGTAGCTATATGTACGTTATAAACATCATCAGAATCATTTAATGTCACTAATTTAAAATAGTTTTTCTTTCTAAATAAGCATTTTACGAAGATCTTACTCTTTAGCAAGGCCTTCTTGATTTCCACCATCTCCAATGTTAATATAAACCGGACCACATTTGTCGAATTTATCTTGGTACACCCGATTCTGTCAAACAACTCCAAGAATTAGCTATAGATATCTTAATGGAACTAAAAAAGCAAATAATTACCGAACCCCTTTAGACTTACGAAACGCTCGTAAGCATGGACGTGACCGGCGAAAACCAAATCGACACGAGCTTTATAAAGAAGAGTTTCCATGGATTCTTTCATATTCACACTCTCTATCTCTCCTTGGTGGGCTTCGTTGGTGTTGTACCACGGCGCGTGTATCACAGCCATTAACCACGGTGTGGTCTTACGGTCGACGCTTTTGAGATCTTTTTCTAACCATTGGTACTGATCAGAGCCAGGCTCAAAATCTGTGTATGACCCCAACATTACAACGTGGACTCCGAAAACGTTAAAGGAATAGTACAAATTCGAGGTCGAGCCACTCTCTTCAAATGGCATGCGCCACCTGCCACAAGTATATATAAAAATATCAATAACTTACACAACAATAACCCCTTTAATTTGTTACTCAAATCAATAATTTTTTTCATTGTTTCTAACCGTATTTACAAATATTTCATTTTTTTAATTGCTAAATCTAAGACCATTTCATACGAGTGAACAAGTGTTAAGTTTTGATAATATTTCACTTTCTATTTATTTTCCATGTAGCATGAAAAAACTATAAGTAAATCGGATGGTTAAATAAAGGATGAATCGAAAGAATGTACCTGTGGTTATAGGCGGTGAAGCTTTGACGGTGGAGAATAGGAATACGTTCGAGTTCGTGGTTGCCTTGAGTGACCATCCATGGTCTTTGGCTCGCAAGTGGCTGCACCAAGCGACCAAAAGTGTCCCACACGGGTTGCAAAAAATTAGCATACGACAGATCTCCGGGCAAGATAAAAACGTCGTGCTCCCATTTTGACACATGTTCCAATGTTGTTTTAGACCATTCAGTTGTCCCAATGTCACCTTCATTTTTAATCAATATCAAGGTTGACTCATTGTGTTTAATAAACTATAATTACATAATATGTTCGTGTATAAAATATAATTTATGAAATGACAGTCTAAAGAGTTATATTATCAATCAACTTATTATACGAGTGAAAGATGAGAAATGGAATGTGTACCGGCCACGGCGAATTTGATGGGAAATTGAGAGGGAGGGGTCTTGAAGCTGAACTCTTGGGTTGAAGATGGACCTCCACATTTGTAATAATAAACTGTATTGGGCTTTAATGGGCCTATAACAACATCATTAATTTGGCCCGATAGATAAATCAACAGAAAGTGGTATGACGACGTCGTTCCATTAGCCGAGCCTTCGTATTTGCCGGAGGTTGTGCCGTACACAACAGTCGGCATAACTGAGTCTTTCGTTATCCATGATATTCTCATTTTGTCCAGCCCAACGAGAGATATATGCACCTGGATTTTTATATTTAAAATCAACACATGAATTCAAATGGTAACTTAGAACAGAAACAAATGTAAACAAACTTTAAAAATGTTAAAAGATACCAAATTATAAAAAGAAAAAAATAAGAAAGTACAAAGCGTACAAGCAAAACCGATGAGGGACGAAAGATCTATCTAACAGACAAAAGACTTTAAAGTGGGTGAGTTTTTTTGCCGTGCCTTCATCGGACACGTGGTTACCTGAGAGTACGTCACATGGCAGTGATGGCATTCACACATGTCTCTCGGTACTATTCGCATTTAAACTGTTTTTTGACTACTGTGGAAACAAAATTTTATGAGATTTAAGGGAAATCTGTTTGTAATCCCATATTATATGTTCTGTTTTAGGATTCCAAATAGATTATATCTAGAGCCTAGAGGGGATGTTTCCTTGGCACAGTTATAATTAACCGTATGTTTAGAATTTTGTATAAATAAATATATATATAGGTAACTAAGGTGAGGTATTTTTGTCAAGAAACGCATTTAATTTGTTTTTTGGGTTGAAAATGTCCACAAAATGTCTCCATTCAACGTTATGTAATTAATAAGTACAGTGTCGGTTCCAAAAACTTTATAAACATATGTGTGTACAGTGTCTGTATCAGTGTGTACACAGTGTATATATGTATCGGCAATGCATGCATCGGTCGCAAGTCGCAACGTTATGTAATTAATAAATGCACATAGTTTTTTCCCCCCTCCTTAAAACATCGCAATTATATAGTTTCGTATCATGGGTAAAAGAAATTAAGCAGATCTGCTGATTTAACAATTTTCAGTAATTAATTCTCTAAGAAAAGTAAAAAATATAAGAAACAGAAGGGAAAAAAAAATACCAGACACAAAACTACTGCATTTCTCCGGTTTCGTTTTTTTCTTCTAATATCCAATACGCCGGAGTTTCAATTTGGTTTTTTTTTTAATATTCTTATCATTGGTGTTCAATGGAGAAACTTAAATCACATTCTAGAAAATTAACAAATGTCAAAAGAGCGAAAAACAGAAAGTCTTGAGACTTATAACGATTTACGTACATAAACATTGAGTTGAATGTGAATTACCTGTTCCGGGGACAGAGGATCGTCGCTAGACGGATGCATCACTATATTTTTCCGAGGGCCCGGCCGATCATACGACGAGACACTTCCGACCAAAACTATAAGCACTATCGCCACTAAACCCCAAACCATCACCATTTTGGGTTCTGGCGACAGAGAAAGATAGAGATAGAGAGAGCGATGAAGAGAGATCTTCAGGATTGTCAGGAACAAGGATATAAAGGGACACGGACACGGTGCTTTATAGTAATCTTTTATTTCTCGTTTTGGAAACTTTTTAAATGGGGAGATGTGTATTTGACTAAAAAAGTATAACAATTTTGTAAAAAACGTACATATGCACTAGATACCCAAATTTGTATAACCATATTTCAAAAATGATGACTAACGAAATGGTAAATAATCTGGTTCAATTATAACGATTTCTTGCTATTCATGCATGGTTTCTTTTAGATGTTCCATTACAACAATTATGTGTAATTGGAATTTATATGTGTAAATCAGACTAAGAGATTTTAAATTATCTAATCTAAAACTTAAAATAGTGATATACAAAGATTTTAGAAATCTTTTAATTTTGAATAATAAAATATCAAAAATCTTAATTTAATAATTAATTACATTATTAAACTTTCAAATAACACCAGATTTTATGCTTGTAAACTATCTATAACCAATGTTATTCATGGTTAAATATATAATTGATATTCCAATAAAAGAATTATAAATTAGTTTAACTTTACCATTTATAGGTTGTTATTTTTAAACCAGATGCTTTAAAAATCAATAATATATATATAGGATTTTCGGATTTCATTAATAAAGTTGGCATATATAGTATAATCCCAATTCTTTCATCCACCAGTTATTTTTTTATTTCACAATAATAATCATATGTTTTTTTTTAATAACATATGATTACGGTAGAGTGGATTACGGTAGTGAAGTTTCTGGCGACATCCGTCTTTGGAACCAACGTTGAAGGAGATCATACGCCTTTGTCGAGTTGGTGTCACGGAAGCTACAAGATCGATTCCAAATTGTTACATCTATTGCATGGAGAGAGCATCAACTTATCAATATGACAGGTACTCTTTTTTTTTTTTTCTTTTTCAAATGGCAGGTACTCGTTATGAGAACCAAACTTCTATATAATATGATAATATCCAGATCGAGAGTGATTATAAATAGTTTTTACAATTCACACTTCACAATTTACGTTAAAAAAGTAAAGAAAAAGGGATTCATATATAATAGTAAAATACAGTAAAGAATCAATTGAGATTTAAAAAGAAGGAGTAATTCTGATGAGTAAACCAGGGAAAACATCATCGTGATCATGTATATGAGGATTGCCTTCAACGATGTAAGGATCTCCACACTTCTCAATTATCGTCTGAAACGTCTCTCCTTCATTCACCTCATATATCTCATCGCATGCTCGCCGTCGATCAGAATATCAGGCGATCATCATCGACGGCTGCTGATGCTGCACGGTGATCTCCGTGGGATCCTCCTCTGCCACGTGGCAGCAGTTCATCAGCAGCATCATGGCGGCAAACACCGCGCAGTACCACGAGATCTTCTCTGCTACTACCATGGAAGCAGAATGAGAATAACTCTTGGCCATTCTAAATTTTATTTAGGGAATTTGGTTATAAGAGGACATATATTGATAATTTGGTTATTATACGAAAAGGGTTTTGCGTATATATATGTAAAGAAAATGTATGTATGGATTAAGTTGATATAAAAAGATGATATTGTTGGTGGAGTTGGTGTGAATATTAGCGGGAGTTGAAACGGTTGTATTGTTGCAGGTTCTTTTGTGTTAGGTCACTTGTCTAATTTGAATCCTTTCCATTCAATGAATTAATTTGTGAAGTATATATATATATTCATTATCGCATTAATTACTAGCAAAAAACAGAAGGAAAACAAACATTACTAGAAAAGAATACTCGAAAACAAATTTAAGCTGACCAATTGGTTATAAATAATCCACTCTTTAAATCTTGATTTAAACACCCCGATTTTTACGTCGTTTCAGCGTTTTCTTCAATTCGAGAGAATATTATAGGCTTTGATTTAAGAGAATCTGTTATATAAATAACCAATCTTTATTATTCCACGGGAAATAGATGACAATATGTTTCCTAATCCTACCTTATACTATTATATTAGTTAATATGTAAGTTATGTACATGCGAATTTTATATTATTTGATTTAACATTATGAAATTGTAAAATAAAAAAAATATAATATTAAGAGAATGATAAAACATATACAACGGTTAAAGAAATTAAATGAAAAAAAAAAAGATGAAGAGGATTGTTACACTTACACCATAACTTATTACCAGTAGATTTGAATGAGATAATTACCACATACACAAGAAAATAATATATGAGATTTCTTCCTATATGAATCATAATAGTATAATACTTTATTAATATACTTAAAGGAAAGATTTCTATATTAAAATGATAGTGTTTTTGGTTTATTTTGATCTTAAACATATACAAAATTTAAACGAAAACGAATATATAATAGAATCAGTTTATTGGTTTTAGTGAATCTTTAATATTATTTACTAGTATATTTTTCTAAATCTCCATACACAAAATATTTATGTTTTTGGAAGCTGGTCATTTCTCAAACCACTAAATGAAGTTTGGAAATTTTTATTTGAGCAAATTAGATTTTCATAAGATGCTATCTACCTTTTTTGTGACATCAAGATGCTCCTACTTAATTTCCCCTTCTTTCAAATCAAACATTTTTAGAGAGTTTATAATTCTATAACTTTTTTGGTTAATTTTTTTTTTGTTTTTTTGAAAAAATAATATAATAATATATATTATTCGCTGAAGATCACATATGGATCCATGAGGTTCTTTACAAACAATCATCAAAACCCATGGGACAAACCAAAACCAAACCAAGTTTTTTTTTTTTTTTAACATTGATACAATTGAGGAGAATAATTGTAAAGACAATTATAACGGATAATTTTACTCGCTGCACAATGATCTATGTCCACGATGAACGGCTCTGCTTGCACCACACTGAACATTTCTTTATAAGCTTGCTTTCATTAATCGACCGAAATTACATCATCTGAGAATTGATCTCCACACTTTCTAATGTATTAAGCATTAATGAATCATTTGTCATTTATTGAATTAACGGAACTTTCACAACTAAACGAAGTTCAAAGATGCAATTTCTCTTTTTTTTTAAAAACCAATGATCGAAATAGATAGAAGGTGAATGGTTTTGGAAGCTAAATTTAAATTGTTGAGACAACCTAATATTCATATGATGAAAAGTTATTGCATCATCTAGTATATATGATCGGATATTTTATGATACTAGTTATATTTGTTCTCTATTTCTTTGATATTTTTCATCATTGTGTTTTTCATTTGACGACATCTATATATATTACTAGTTGATAAACTGCGCTACGCGCGGATGTATCACTTATTTTTATCCATTTTTATGTATTGCATTTGTTGTATCGTATAGTTTTTTGAGATGGGTTTTCTTTTCTCATCCGTATCCGTTTCAAATTTACTATCCTATTTCCAATTTCGTTCAAATATTATCCATTCGAAATCATTATTTTATTCAAATATGTACATAAAATGAAATAATATAAGGTAAATTACCTCAATTACCCGTTTAAAAATTTAATATTTTTAAATTATATATTATTTTCTAAAATTTTCCGAACTTTCTAGAATTTTCACAAAATATGTCTCCAAGTTGATCATTACCCAAATTATTGAGAGTTTGTGAAGAGAATTTTCCCAAACCTGTCCCATTTATGAATTTTCTGTTCCGGTTATTTACCGAGTTCCCTTAGCGAATTGTTTTTCCTTTTCAAAATTACCCATTCACGTCCCATATCCGTATATTACCGTCATGCAACTTGAAATGTCATGGCTAACGTATATTTATTTATTTTTCCATGTTTTTGTAAATTATTTATTTTCTAATAGCGCTTCATACATGTTTGTTAATATTTGATAATTTACTTTTTTCTGTTTTTATAAGTATAATTCTGTATATTTATTGTTTTCTAAGATTATAGCTCAGTCGAAGTGTTAGTTGTGTTTTAAAAGGTTTAAATGAAAAGTAATTGATGATTTGAATGCTTAGTAAGAAGCTTAAGTGACGAAATCCGGATGACCCGTTTACAAATTTTAAATTTAAAAAATATATATCATTTTCCAAAATAACTCGGACTTTCCCGAATTTTCTCAAAACATATGTCCTAAAATTGACCTTTACCCAAATTATTCAGAGTTTGGGAAGAGATTTTAGATAATAGAATTTCTCGAACCCGCTTTGTTACCTCAATTTTCCGTTCTATTTGTATCGGATTTCCTTATAGAATTGTTTTTCCTCTTCCAAATTTATCAATTCTCATCCCATATCCATAAATTACCGTTATGAAAACCGAAATGTACAAGACTAACATATATCCTTAATTTTAGTTTATTTATTTTTCAATGATTTTGTTTATTAGATTCTCTTATGAAGTTGTTTTTCTTTTACCAAATTATCTAATTCCGTCTCATCCATAAATTACCATCATGAATTCTGAGATGCTCATGACTTATATATATTTTTGGTTTTTGTTTATTTATTTTCTCATATTTTTGTTGATTGTTTATTTTTTATAACGTTTTATAACTGTTTGTTAATTTTTTTCTGTTTGGAAATTATAAGTTAGTTTATTTATTGCTTTCTAACATTATAGTTGAATATAAATGTTAAGTTGTGAATTTTAAAACAAAAATAAAAAATAATTGATGATTTGAGGGACGAGGTGGCTGCTGATGTGGCGCAAGGAGAAGAGAGAAAAGATAAATTTATATATATAGATATTTTTGTTAATTTATTTTTTTTATAACGTTTTATAACTGTTTGTTAATTTTTTTCTGTTTCGAAAATTATAAATTAGTTTATTTATTGCTTTCTAAGATTATAGTTGAATATAAATGTTAAGTTGTGAATTTTAAAACAAAAATAAAAAATAATTGATGATTTGAGGGATGAGGTGGCTGTTGATGTGGCGAAAGGAGAAGAGTGAAAAGATAAATTTATATATATATATAGAAGATATTTTTGTTGATTGTTTATTTTTTTTATAACGTTTTATAACTGTTTGTTAATTTTTTTTCTGTTTCGAAAATTATAAGTTAGTTTATTTATTATTTTCTAACATTATAATTGAATATAAATGTTAAGTTGTGAATTTTAAAACAAAATAAAAAATAATTGATGATTTGAGGGATGAAGTGGCTGCTGATGTGGCGAAAGGAGAAGAGAGAAAAAGTAACTTTATATATATAGATTTTGTGTTCAATTAAAATTTATGTAATAGAAAAAACATAGAGATGTCCATAGGCCCAGTTTTTTTTAAAAAAAAGTCCAACCCAATCAACCGGGAGGAGAGCATAATTGACAAATTCTTCAATTCAGATTGATAATCGAAGAGCAGAGATCGATTAAGACAATTAAGAGGGTTTACCAAAATAATCTCATACGACGAGTTTTTTGTTTTGTTTTGGAGGATTCACTTTGAAGGCCATTTTAAACCCATGGGTTATACACTTATTCTATAGGGTCAAACCCTAGTTGCTGAAGATGAGAACAGTGAACTTGTGGTTTAGTACGAGGAGGCTTGCTTATATCTATGAGACTCGGCATCTCCTATGTTGATGATTCTCATAATATGAAAAAAATATGTTTTGTTGCCCATAACTGGGCGTTGGTACTCGGTAAGAGCTTTGACAATATTTGTAGAATTGTAGTTAAGCTTTCTATTGAACAAGCCCAAAAATATAGAAAGATAAGAGAGAGTGTGTGTACTATTGGGATAAAGGGAAAGGGAAAGGGAAAGGCTTGACTTCTATTTTGGCTCCTACTTTTTCTTTACACACATTTTTTGTAGTTCCCTAACTACATTAAAATTACAATATACTTGACATCAATTAAAAAACGAGTCATGTTTCATAAAATATTTGATACGAGAGAGTGAATTTTATTAAAATTCCTTAATAAAACTTTTTTTGTTTCTAAAATTCCATTTGTAAATTTATACATCAAATTTTTTTTAAAAAAAATCCAAAATAATCACAAAAATATTCTTTTTTTTGATAAATTTATAATCACAAAATGTTATAAAGTGATTTGGAAACGGTGAAAAAAACCTGTTTTTTTTAAAACAAATTTTTACAATCCATTATATAACTGATCTAGAACTCATTAGTAGATCTGCTAGTTACCCAAAAAATTGCGATACAACTTATACCGTTTTAATAGTTCACAATCACAAAAGCAGTACGGAAAGTGTTGCCAACGGTATTATACTTAGCTTTTTTATACAGTTTTTGTTTACAACTCCTTTTTTACAGTTTTTGACTATTTTATAAGCACATCAATGCAGCTTACCTCTAAAAGATGCATTTTACCGCTAAAAATTATGTATCATTTTTAGTTACCAATCGAACCTATATGTTCATAATTTTTCATTTTACTTTTCTTAGGACTAACATTTTATTCTAGTAACATCTCTTTTATTAATAAATCAAACTTGAGGTGATCATAGACTTCATAGTCACTGCGGACATAATACGTTAATAGAACATTATATAAAACACTTGCAAGGAGTACACAATAAGATTGATTTTTTTTTTTTTGGAGAGACTATTCTTTTATGATAAATTGATATTTCCTGTTAAAAATTCTGAGATATTGATTTGTTTGTACAAAAAAAAAATACATTACGATAACATATGGGTGCTTTCACCTTGTGAAAATAATTAAAAATAAAAGCGTAAAGACAAAAATTATTGTTCCCTTACTAATAATCATTCCTAACAATATCTTAGGATATTTTAATTCTAAACCAACCAAATCAACAGTTTTGCGTGCATCATTTCCATCCTCGAAGCATCAAATGGTTCAATTATTAGAGGTTTTAGAATTCCTCTAATTACTTCAAATTTCTATATTACTTTGGACCGTCCAAATTTTTTCTGTAGAACAAAAAAAATAATCTGAGTAGAAACGAGTGGTTGATTTAGATCCCAAGTTGACATAAAAAGAAGAAAGATCCCAAGTGGTTCTTCCAAGGTATCGACACGGTACGATTTTTATTTTCTTTTAACCCACACGGTGTAAAGTTTGACCTCATCCAATGAGTTTTTCTATTTTCTGGTAAGGAAAGAGACTTTATTTTTGCAGGGAAGAAAAAAAGTAAACAACCATAAAATTAAATTAAAATACTATATGAATCAATAAGTGACACCAACATGACGACATTTTAATCACTAGTATAAAGATTTGNAGACTTTGTTTTTGCAGGGAAAAAAAAGTAAACAACCATAAAATTAAATTAAAATACTATATGAATCAATAAGTGACACCAACATGACGACATTTTAATCACTAGTATAAAGATTTGATCGTGGAATAGTGCATTAACTACGTGTATAATAAGATTATCATTAGTTCATCTATATTCGATTTTAATTGGATTTTTTTTTTTTTTTTTTTTTTGTTGTTGTAATAAGAAAAGATAACTAATGAGACTTGAAAAAAAAAAACGAAATACCGTTATTTCTATTTAAATTTCAGCTGCGTCGTCTCTGTTTCGCCGTTGTTTCCATCCACTTTTCTCTCTCCTTGGCTCTCTGTATATCTTCTTCTCTTCCCAATTCATCGTTTTTTGGAAAAGAAAAAAAAAATCAGTGAATCATCTTCTTCTTCTTCTTCTCTCAAGAACTGGTAAACTCAATCTCTCTCCTCCGCTCCTTCTTTTTCTCCTCTCTTCTCTGTATTTTTTTTTCTCCTTTTTAAAAATAAACTTCCCATCTCTTCTTTTTCATTTCTGTTTGGTTGCCGAGAAAGCGGAGGAAAAATCTTCTGAATTTTTCTTCGCTTCTTTTTTTTATTTAATCATTTCTGTTTTTTCTCGGAGACCAGAATCTGGTTTGTGTTTGTTCTTCTTTTTTCTTAATTCTGCAGATTTGTTGTTACCTTGTTTAATCAATCTTCTCTTTTTTTTTTTCTTTTTTTTCCAGATTTGCGACGAGCTTGATCGATTTAAATTCTGTCTCGAGATCTATGGCGGAAGAGCATCGATGTCAGACGCCGGAAGGCCACCGTCTCTGCGCTAACAACTGCGGCTTCCTCGGCAGCTCCGCCACCATGAATCTCTGCTCCAATTGCTACGGCGATCTCTGCCTTAAGCAACAGCAGCAAGCCTCCATGAAATCCACCGTCGAATCGTCTCTCTCCTCCGTATCTTCTCCGTCGCCTTCGGAGATCGCCTCCATCTCTTCTCCGATGATCCAGCCTCTCGTCCAAAATCCATCAGCTGAATTGGAGGTAACGGCGAAGAAGAAAATCCCGGAGACGGTGACTCCACCGCCGCAGACGTCGACGGAGCAGCAGCAGAAGCGGCCGAATCGGTGCACGACGTGCAGGAAACGGGTCGGGTTGACCGGGTTCAAGTGCCGGTGCGGGACGACTTTTTGCGGGACCCACAGGTACCCGGAGATTCACGGATGCACCTTCGATTTCAAATCGGCCGGCCGCGAAGAGATCGCGAAGGCGAACCCGCTCGTCAAAGCAGCGAAGCTTCAGAAGATATGATCCGAGCCGTTGGATGCGTTGATTTCTCCGTCTTCGTTTAAACGCGTCCGTCCCCCGAGAAATCCCGATTGATCTCAGCCGTTCATCATGGGTCATTATGTAAAAGATATGTATTTACTAAGGGACACGTGTCACGTGGTTTTAGGATGGAGACGCTTTCCTCATCTTCCCAATTTAATTTTCTTTTCCCCAGAAAGAAATAAGATTATTCGCGTTGGCTTTTCTTTTTCCGGCATATTGTGTGGCTTTTGCGTGTACAAGGTTATTCAGAACAAAAAAAAAAAAAAAATCTGTCTCCGGTTTTTTTTCTTACTTTGGGTGATAACAAATAAATACACACTTTGAAATTAATAATTTTAAATCTTTGAATTGAAAGCTAATAATCGGTATTAGTTCAGGTTCTTAGTTCTTGCACTCTGTTTCTTCTTAGTTTTGTTTCATTTTCTCCTAATTCTGGTCTATGTTTATGGTCTTTGTGTTTAGATCCTTGTATTTCATAATCGTATTCCACAAATGTATCTCTCCTTCGACTATTAATACTACCAGTTGGAAAAAAAAAGAATTGAAAGCTAATAATCTTACAAAGCCTAAGGATTATAGGTTCTTCTTACATTATCCTCTCGATATGAATGTGAAATGTCTTAAACAAGACTAATAAATAAAAAACTTCACACGAATTTTGAATAGATGATTCCACCTTTAATGAGCATTAGGTTGGTAAGATTAAGAATGTTGTCACCGATGAAAGAAAAAAGACTAGTAACCTCAATCTTTTTAATATACAAACGAACAATCCTCAAATAGAAATTCCCAATACATTCATAAAGGACTTAATACACAAACGTCTGAAATATCTTAATTTATGTAAAAAGATTACGGGTTTGGAGCTCTTTAGAGTTTGTGACCAACCACAGTTACTACTAATATGTGATGGCTCCATTAGTAAACCATTAATGGTAATGTTCTGTTTGAAATTGAATTCGACAGGATCTAAACAACCCTCTTGTATGAGTTGAGAGCTAAACGCAATTGAGATTAATGTTCTATGAACGAAGCCAACAAAAAAAAGAAAAAGAGAAGAGCGTAAGATGTTTTATTATGGTATGGTGATTTAGAGCTCATTTCTAAAACGATTCGAAATACAATGTAATGATGTCCTAGGGCTTTCGAACCATACTTCATCCGCAATAACTGAGAAGTTGTCGCTGTTTCTATGCCACGACCAATGTGCTCGTTTCTTGTCTATAATCCTCAATCTCCCATGTCCGAAACTCGATTCACGGAATGCTGACAACGGTGAACGAGGCTTATGGAACCTGTAAATTCAAGTTAGATATATATTAAAATTGGTTTAATCAATTAAGATAAATGACCAATTTCTTTTTAAAAAAGAAACGAAAAAACATTTAATTGGGCGAAAAGTAGATAAATTAGATGAATAATGGAAAAGTGACATACGATAAAGCAAGCCCTTCTCGATTGCCACCGTCACCGATGGTTATGTACATTGGTCCACATGGGTCGGCCTTTTTATTGTATATCGGCGTCTGCATCCACCATAATTTGCAATCAATAAAGTAGAACAATCATTTTACAAAAAATAATAATTTATTATTTTAATGTCAATAAACAAGTACGAATATTAAAAATATATCAAATACGGAAAGGAGATCAATTATATACGCTGATTGGTAATAATTTAAAAAAAAACATATGCGTGTAAGCATAGTTTGCAGAAATTCTAAACAGCAAAGCATTATGATTAGTCTGTAAATAGTATTAAAAAAGATTAAGTAACAAACAAAATTCATTAGCTACGTAAATTTTGATTTAACTCAAAACATGTGGAAACGACGACAATAATCATTTGATTTTAGCCATTAAACTTGCAGAACTATGCGATTCATAATATTTTGTTGCATCGCGTCATTCTACGGTTTACCAGCTAGAATTTTATTTTAAAAATGTAAATTAAGGAAAAGAGATTAACAAAGGTAGGGTTACTTACGAAACGTTCGTAGGTATGAATGTGGCCAGCAAAAACGACGTCGACGTGAGCACGAAAGAGCAAACCCTCCATGGCCTTTCTCATTTTCTCTCCTTCACCCTCATGTGCCATGTTTGTGCTGTACCATGGCGTGTGCATCACCACCACCAACCACGGCGTCGTTTTACGGTCAACCTCCCTCACACACAAATAAAGCCCCAATTTTTTTTAATAATATAGAGATTTCATGTCGAAAATGTACCCGTTATGAGAATTTTGCAATGACCATATTTGAAATGTTGCTCACAAGTAGTGCGACATTAGACCATATGTATGAAGTGCATGTATTCAAAGTAATGTTGCTTTATATCCCAACTAGTTACCTTTATCAAATCGGCTTCGAGCCACTGGTACTGATCAGAGTGGGGGTCGAAATGGGTGTAGGAACCAAGCATAATCGTGTGGACACCAGCTGCATCAAAGGAGTAATAAAGGTTGGACTGAGAGAGGCTTTCGGCATGAGGCATGAGCCATCGGGCATTGTATGCTTTAAAGCTTATATGTTCTTCGGTGATCGGGAAAGACTCGATCTCGTGGTTCCCCTCGGTGACCATCCACGGTCGGGTGCTAGCCAGGGTTTCTATGAGGCGGCCAAAAGAGTCCCAAAGTGGCTGGTGGCTGTCCGCGTAGGAGAGGTCACCGGGGAGTAGGAATACATCAAAGTTCCGTTTCGTGATCTGATCTAATGTTCTCACCGTCCAATCAGTTTGCCCTAGGTCACCTTCAATTTCACAACAAAACCCGGTCTTTTGGTTAATTAGTCCAGTACTAGAAAAACCGGCTCTTAACCGGCATGAACTGGAATCCAGCATTGAATAAAGGTGTCAAAATAGATCAACCCCAATCCAAGCTATCATTGATGGTGTGTTTCCTGAGTTGGATTCAACTCAACAAATGTATTATCCATGGTTTATATGAGGTAAGTTATTTGGGGTTGTAGACTTGTAGTTTGTGTTAGTGTTGCCTCACCTTGTATTCAAACTCGCATATTTTATGTTATTGACAAAAAGATATTAAATTAAATTAAATTAATTAAATTAAGCTCATACCAAAAAAAAAAAGATATTAAATTAAATATAATTTTCAAAATAGCTCTTAATATATTTAAATATATGTATATTACGTCTAATAGGTTTGAATCATCAAATTTTTTATAATAGTAGTATCCCAAACTCTCATGCACTCTATTCAAAACTAAACTAATTTAATGAATAGATAACCGACGGAATAAAAAAGATGAGACATGCAGTATAACTTTAGAGCTTGGGATTGTGGCGTATACTTAAACTCCAACGGGAAAGTTGTGGGCATGTATGTATAACAAGTGGAATGCATGTAACTTCCTGCACGGTTTGCGTGTTATTTCTCAAATTAGGCTAGATATGTTTACGCAATATCTGAATGGTAATAGATGGATTGATCCATAAAATGAGAAATGAAGAAAAAGAGAGTTAATGAAGGGACTATTACCAGCGACGGCGAACTCGACCGGAAAAGTGGACGGAGGAGTTTTGAAAGAAAATTCGTTACCGTGGCCGCCGCAACGGTAATAGTAAATAGTGTTTGGTTGAAGAGGACCAATCTTGACATGGTGGATCTTGCCGGAGCTGTAGAAGAAGTATCTGTAAGAAGTGGATTCTCCGGCTGTTTTTCTGTCGTACCTTTGTGGGTGTTTACCGTACTCCACCATCGATGCCACGTCCCTGTCATCCGTTGTGTATGTTACTCTCATGTGATTCTTACCCGCCAATGATACGTGCACCTATATATGTGTATAAACAATTTATATAATCAACATTAAATTAATGTAAACTAAAGTTGTGATAGAATGTAAAGAGAAAATGTGATAGATTAAAAAACATAATAACCTTGTTACAACGATACATTGTCTTATGGAGTATGCATCTCACACTCCATATAAAAAAAGGCTCGAAGGTAAAAAATTTACAGGACTTAAGACACATTCGAGAGGCATTAAGAAAGAGATTTAAACTAATGAACCTGTTGAGGATAGGATTTTGGACGGCCGTTTGAGACGATGAAGTCTGGACGAGGCGGCGGGCGGGTGAATTTCGAATCACGGTTAGCTTGAGATACAAACGGAGAGAGGAAGAAGAGAGTAAAGCAAAGAAAGAGACCAAAGAGTGTCATCTTCTTCTTTTTAAAAGAGTTAAGGTATAAATGAAGAAGCGGAAGATGTGATGAGTTGATTAAATAAATATTGAAGAGATAGGTGAACGTCTCAGGTTTGTTTATACTTTATACAACTCGACAAGTTATTCGTTTTTTATTTTGTTTTTGAGTTTTGCTTGCAGATTTCTTCATCTTCCTATTGTTTAACGAAACAAAATTAAATAATAAAAGAAAAAAAAATTATCAAAGCCAGTGCTTGCGTTGAAACGGTTTTTGTAACCTTGCCAAGAGCTTGATCCAAAAAATGTATGAGAAATTTTCTTTTTAGTTTTCTGGTTAATATTAAAATGGAAAATTAATACATTTGTACAAAGAAGTGTTTGGTCAAGAATAATAAAAATAGGATATATTTATTAACTAAGATTATTTTGTAAGTGCAAGATATAAAATGACAAAAGCAGGCAATACTTGAACATAAACTCCCAATACATTCTCAAATACAAACTAAAAATTGCCTAATAAGAATGTAATTTATAACAAAATGTTTTTTTTTGTATTTTGTATTTTTCTACCAACAATCCAATGAAAATTAGAAAAGAATAAAACGTTTTATGGTATGATGATTTAGAGCTCATCATTGGAACGACTCGAAGGCCAACATGAGGTTGATGTGCTAAGATTCTCGAGCCAAACTTCATCCGCAAGGAGTGAGTTCGAGTCGTTGTTTCTATGCCATGACCAATGTGCTCGTTTCCCGTCAATAACCTTCAATCTCCCATGTCCAAAACTCGATTCACGGAATACAGATAAAGGTGAAGGAGGCTTCTTGAACCTGTAGTTCAAAGTTATAACAAAAATCAATTAATACCAAGTTCAGTTAAATCACCAAAATGTTAAGAAAACACAAACCATTGAATTAATAGGGACAAAAAAAAAAAAAAAATTAAAATTTAGATTAAATAATGGGAGGTGACATACGATAAAGCAAGGCCTTCTCGATTGCCTCCGTCACCGATGGTTATGTATATAGGCCCACATGAGTCGGCCTTATTGTTGTATACCCGTTTCTGCATCAATCACAATTGATAGAAATAATATAATTGTTTTTAATTTAAAATTTTAGTTTTCTTATTTAGTCGAAAACGATATTCTTCATTAAAATAGTAAACTGGATGATTGATTTGATTATACCAAATGATTATTGAAAAATTTATTAGGAAAAAAAAAGATTAATGAAGATGGGGCACTTACGAAACGTTCGTAGGCATGAACATGACCGGAAAAAACGACGTCGACTCGAGCACTAAAGAGTAAAGACTCCATGGCCTCTCTCATGCTCTCTCCTTCACCTTCATGCGCCTCGTTCGTGTTGTACCACGGTGCGTGAAGCAACACCACCACCCACGGTGTTGTTTTACGGTCAACCTTTCTCCAACACAAAGAAATAAAATTGGTCAAAAAAAAAAACACAAAGAAACAAAAAAAAATATTCAAATTTCAAGAATTGATTTATTTTTAAAAAAAAAAAATACTAACAAATGGTGTGAAGTTAGGTACGGGTCTTTTAGTTAGGGGGTGTCGTGTTAAGTTAGTGTTTCCTTTGATTCACAAAATATGTCATTTGTATTTATACACAGAATCAAAAAAAATTATTTCTATTACTATTAATTAAAAGGTTAAATTGTAATATTTAAATGTAAGGTTTTTAACGGTTTTTATTTTATTTATTTAAGATTTAATATACCTTTTGGTTTAAAGATAAATTAGTATTTTTTATAATTCACCTGAAATCCTGGAAATATAAAGACATTTTTTGTGTGAAAGTGATGAAATTATTATATACTAAGCATTGTTTCCAAATTAAGTTGCATTATCTACCAACTAACCTTTGCTAAGTCGGCTTGGAGCCACTGGTACTGATCGGAATCAAAGTCAAAGTCGGTGTAAGAACCGAGCATAACCGTGTGGACACCAGCTACGTCGAACGAGTAGTAAAGATTTGAGTTAGAGAGGCTCTCGGTGTGAGGCATGAGCCACCGAGCATTGTATGACTTGAAGGTTGTGTGTTCAATGACTGGGAAGAATTCGATCTCGTGGTTTCCCTCAGTAACCATCCAAGGACGCTGGCTCGCGAGTGGCTCGACCAGGCGGCCGAAGGAGTCCCAAAGTGGCTGGTGAGTGTCGGCATAGGAGAGGTCGCCGGGAAGTAGAAAGACATCGTAGTCTTGGCTCTTTATCTGAGATAATGTTGCTGCTGTCCATTCGGTTTGGCCTAGGTCGCCTTCAATTTCATATCAAAATTAAATCCGGTATTTCATTAAGCCGACATGAAATTTTGGTTCCGAACCGGTATGAACCGGGAAGTAGCATATAGAGGTGTGAAAATAGATTTACCAGATCCAACCCAACCAACTTGTCATGCATTGAGTGTTTTGTGCGTTAGGTTCAACTCAACTAATTTATTATCTATGGCGCTGAAATTAAATGATTCACATATATTTGATCTATCTTTTATCTAAGAAATATTATATAGTTCAAGTATTATAGAAATATCATAGTATATATTGATTAAAATAACAGATTATAAATTTTATATATAAAATCATAAACTAAACTACAATTACTCTGTGAATATTATAAATACATATTGAATCAGAATTTCGTTTAATTGACAAACAAAACAAAAAAATCTTGTTGATGCATAGACATTAAGATTCAACTTATAAAGTATAAACCAGCACCATTCAAATCAGGTAACTCATTATTGATTATGAGTTGGAAAAAAACTTAACCCAACCACTAAATATTTTGAACCAAGTCAATTCATGCAAGGATAAGCCTACAAAACGCACATGCGTGTAAATTCTTTTTTCTTTTTCTTTTTCAGTTAGACGTGTAAGTTTAAAAAGCTTGAGGTCTTGGAGTATACTTGAAAACTTTCAAATGTTGTAGATTTGAGACAAATACATATGGTCTAAAAAACAATCAGATATTTTTTTTTTTATCATTTACGAAGTTTAGAATGACTAACCATGATTTAAATCACACCAAAAATTTTCAGTCTTTAGCCTACACCCATCCAAACAGAAGTTTAACCAGATACGTTTAGTGTTGTTTTCTACTTTAAATTGCATTGATAGAAATTTCCTAAAGTCTCCAATTTCAACTGAAAAATAGGTTGAAAAAAAAGATGAGAGTTTGGGGGAATTTACCGACGATGGCGAATTCCACCGGATAAGTTGATGGAGGAGTTTTGAAAGAAAATTCAGGACCGTTACAGCCGCAACGGTAGTAGTAAGTGGTGTTGGGTTGGAGAGGTCCGATCTTGACGTGGTGGATCATGCCGGATTTGTAAAAGAAGTATTTATAAGAAGTGTATTCTCCGGTGGCTTTTTCGTCGTACTTTCCCTGTTGCTTACCGTATTCCACCACCGAATCCACGTTCTTGTCTTCCGTTATGTACGTTACTCTCATGTGGTCCTTACCCGCCAATGAGACATGCACCTTCAAATTTATCAAATATTTAAAACCAACACAACTCTTTAGCTATATACATAGAAACTATATTTAAAGGGACATTTTATGTTAATGAATGTTTAAATTTTAGCTGATCGAAATATTCACTAATAAGTATGTCTTGTGTCAAACAAAGATGAAACCATGAAATGCATGAAGAGGGAAATTAACAATAATGATTGATTAGCAAACACAAACGAGGACAGAGTCGATGGGGTGGTCAATGAGATAATAACTAGTAATATATAGGATGATTATGTAAGATAATTATTGCAAAACAAAAAAGAGAGAGAGAGGAAAGAATATGTGATATAATTAGAAATATCCTACCAATACTAATTGAGAAACGTTAAAGAACAATAACATAAGAAATGACAGAGTCAACAAAAATGGGGTTTACATAACAATAATTACTAAAATATGTAAGATGAATGTAAGATAGATTGAATAACATAAGGGAATTAATATACCTGAATACTAACGCATTATATATCCTTAATAATGATTATGCATCTCACATTCCATAAGAAATCAAAGATGAAAATCTTAGGAAATGAAAACATAGGGAGTAATTTTAAATTGAAAATCATATGAAGCTGGTGAGAAAGAGAGATAAATCAAAGAACCTGTTGTGGCTCGGATTTGGTGCGGTCATGAGGGACAAAGACGATGGGACGAGGCGGCTCGCGGCTGAGTTCCGGCACATCGGCTTGAGATACGAACGGACAAAGGAACAAAAGAGTAAAGCAAAGAAAGAGACCAAAAAGTTTCATCTTATTGTGTACAGAATTAAAGCCGGTAAGGAAGAATTAAGAAAATCTGGTCGATGGATTAAGCCGGTAAGGATTAGTATTGAAGAGATCGGTGGATGTTTCGGCCTTTCAGGTGTGTTTATACTTTATAGTTTATACATCTCGTTAGCCATCGCGTTAAGTTACTTCATTTTTTTTTTAAAATCATATATACTTTTTATGAGTTTTGCTTGCAGCTTTCTTTATGTTTCTATTATTTAACCACAAATAAATAGAAGGTCAATGCTTGAATTGTTAATTATTAAGGTTTTCGTAACCTTAAAGATGATGGACCGAAGAAAAAATGATTAAAAAATGAGAAATGTTTTACATGAAGATCTAGATGTAGCGTTGTCCGTATATTCGTATACGGTATAGCTGTATGAAAAATCTATCGATAGTGGTAAATTTTATTTTTCTTTATCAAAAAGAAAATACAATTTAGTAACAACATTCCTAAGAAGGAAAATTAATTAACGGATGTTTTCCCTTTAATTTATAACGTCGTATAGAAAACTGAAAAAGTAGCAATTAAGATATATATATGATCGAACTTAAGGTGGTATATAATGTGCATTTAAGAACAAGATATACTATAAACTTTGATATAAGTCCGTCGTAGTAACATCGTGCAAGGGTGTTTAGATTATAGACTTATATCAAAGTTTAGGATATTTTTAAATTTAGTTCCAAAAAAAAAAGTTTAGGATATTTAAAAGAGAAAAAGGAAGAAAGTGGTACATTCCCTTTTTAAGGGTCTGGTTTAAACGCAGCGGTTGTAGTTGCGGTTGCGAGAGTTTGCGGAAGCGGACGATTGCGGTTAACAACGTTATTAAGCAGTTTATACGACTGGCACAGCGATTGGAAACGGGTGCGTTGGCGGGATACTTACGACTGGTTAACTTACGGGTACAGTAGCGATTAAACAATAAATTAACAATATAAACATATTTTATAACTATAAAAAACATCAAAAACCATATTATTATTAAAAACTATAAAATTATTAATTAAACATAATTATTTATAAAAATTATAAAATAGTATGTGTATAATAATACTTACGTTTATTTCTTTTTTTTTAGTTTGGATGAAAGTTATGATTTCAATAGAGAAATTGTTTTTTATGAAGATATTAGATGAAAATAATTTTAGTTATTATATATATATATCTATATATATATACATTAGTGATGAAGAGAAAATTTATCAAAATAATTAGAGTTTAAAAATCTTATACATATAAAATTATGAAAATTGTTAATAAATATTAGATGAAAAGTGACAAAAAATTTTATTTATTTGTAATTATAATATTATAATCTTTTTTAAACTATTATATATATTTTGATTTTAAATAAATTTTATGTTTTTTTTTTTTTAAATTTAGTTATCCATCCGCAATCGCCCGCAACCGCAAATGCTAGCTGGAAGGAGCTTTTGATTTTGAGGGTTTAAAAGCGGTATGAAGCAGTAGAAAGCGTTTTGCATGATTGTTATCAAACGCTAACAACCGCTATCACCCGCAAAAGCTGCGTTTGCGGATGTTAGCGGGAGAACCAATCAAATCTCAAGCCAGCGTCGTTGGTGAGTGATAGAGCAAGAAATCTGAAGACCACATATATACGAAGATATGGTACCATCCAACATAAATCGTTGTAGTATTAGACTTTACTATGCTGTTTCTTTTAAATTTTCTAAATATATATATTCTAGAAAAAATAGTTAATCATGTGAGCGAAGTACGTGGAATCAAATATGTTTTAGACACGCTAGTGGACGTGAGAGCAAACGTTGCTTGAACATTTTTGTCGCTCGTATGTACGTGAATATAAATCCATGAATAGAAATTGTTATAATATATTCAAGAAATTTTCAATTATCTTGTTTTTTCTTGTTAAAAATATGACATTACTTATACTGAGTTTGCTTTCTTTCTGTTTGCGGATTTTAAGGAAATCATGTTATTAAACGTTATTATATATTAATTTCTTATAGTTTCTGTTTTTTATTAGTCCTAAATTCCTAATACAATATTTTTAAATGTCTAAAAAAATTGGTTTTCTAAAAACAAAAATTGGTTTTCTCAACCAAAAAACTGAAGTTTGAATTTCATCAAATCATGTTTATTTAGTGTGTTATTTTGATACGTAGACGGTGATCGAGTAACAATATAAACTGATTCATGTGTTGATTAATTTCATGAAATTACTCTAGTTATGGTATCCAAAAAAACTAAAACTAAAACTAATTTTTTTCCATGTTTTTCGAAATCGACGGCGAGAATATTTATCCATAAAATGTTGGCCGCGTGTAAAACAATGAACAAGTGAGAAAGAGTAATCTGATGGAACGTGGGAAGATGTAGAACATGAATCATGTCATGTGGCCACGCTTCTTAATTAATATGGTGGAAACGGATATGCTTATGGATCTTCCGCAAATCCAAATAAAAAAATATGAATGATCAATGTGTTGCGTATTTTAGATAAGCCGTGTACGGACGGTGGACCTTTTCTTTTCTTTTCTTTTTGGATTTCGAAATCAAAATAGCATATACCATTGTTTCACTCCACATCCATTTCTATAACTTTTGACACATTCTATTTATGTTAGAAGAACATTTTAGCGGAGTATAAAATAGCGTATTTACAAGTTCCACTGTTTTTCAACATATAGGGTGGAAATAGTTGCACAATTAGAGGAATAAAATTGGAGGAATAATTTCATTAATTCTGCTGAAAAAACCGAATCTATTAAAAAAAAAAAGTTTATTTCTCTACTAGTTATGAGAAGAATGAGTAGTATAATTCCTATTCCACTAATTTCTATTTCATTTAACTGTATTCCACTAATTTCTCTAGTGATAATCATTTACTGATTTACACCATATAGTATATATGCACTATTTTCATTTTTTTCCACATATATATAGTGTATACATAATTTTTTTTTTTGGTAAACAAATAATTTTTCATTTTGTTCTTAGTCTTTACATAAAGTTATATTCCACAATCCACATGATCTATTAATTCAATTTTTTTTTTTTAACTTGTTCATCAATTCAGATACACATATAAAAAAGTTCACATGGTTATCCGTTTGATCTAGACGTCTGGTATCTGTTTTATCATAATTTCGGCACTTTGGTTCAAGATAATTTTTACGACAACCATCTTAATCTTTCAAAAGCAATAAATCTAAAGGTTTGATTAGTGAATTTATACTGTGGTAGTTAAAATTGTACCTTATTCTGCGTAACTATTCATCAAAAAGGTAAATAACCTTTTTATCTATAAATTTAATATTTCAACAAAAAAAAACAAAAACAAAAAAATAGTAAAAAAAGATGGCAATAAAAAAACGAAAAAGGAGATACAATCGGGGTTGATTCCAAAAACAAATTATATTTGAGAATCTAACCAATTTTGTAGAGAGAAATAGCAAGAGATAGAGAGAGAAATTGATTAGATTCTCAAATATAATTTTTTTATTGGTTATTCAACAAATTTTCTCATACAATTGTTTTCATCCAGAAAAAGTGATAAGAGTATTTAATTTTCTTTTAAAAAACTTTTATTACAAAGCGAATGAATAGATAATTTAATTTTTTTCAAAAAAAATTCTGATACTTTTCAAAAAATATTTACCGTTTCTAAATAATTATAGTTATATATTCAAACAGTATCATTATTTTTTACCTCGTCTAATCGTATAATTATTTCTTATCAGTTTTACCTATACTGATATTTTTTTGTCATTTTTAAAAGTATATCTATTTCTTATTTTTATCATTTTCCAATGATTCTACTATCTATTACGACTTTTGCTAGAAATTATTAATAAATCAAAGAGGTGGTGACGTAGTGGTAGTACAATGAGGTTGGTTTTACTTATGTTTCAAGTTCAAACCTCTTTTAAAACGGAGAGTTGTTCTTTAAATTGAAATATTTAAAGGCTGATTTCAGGTGCTGAAGAAGATTATATGACAAAAATCTAGAATTCACATAATTTATATAAAAATTTTATTAATAAATAAAAATTATAACAAAAAATAATTTAATTTAAACTACTAACTGCTAAAAACTTTGGTAATTTAGAACTTGAAATGCCATCTTTTAGGGACCGCTGTATAAATAGATCGTAATCAACAACGTAATGCCCAGTAAAGCAATGGTTCTATCTGGGTTGGCTATCCGAGAGTCCATAGGCCCATTAAACTCTCTAACCCAAACTATTTGATATCCACAACCCTAAAAGAGAAGCTAGAAGCCTAAAATGTCAATACAAAATTCGAAGCTTTAATTGATGAAAAATATGTTCAAGCTATGTCGGTGGTCAAAATATCAGTCAATTAAATGTCAACTTAACAGGTCTAAGTCGGCATTTAGGCAGCCAATTAATTGACATAAACGTCCCTAAGATATATAAATAATAATTTCTGACAAAAAATTATAACTAAAAATTGAAAAAAATATGAAGAACTTAAGTAATGATAAGTTGTGAAAGTTTGACTAAACAGTTTATTAATGCGATTCCCAAAAGATGCGATTTCTGGAGGTTATTGGAGGAGACAAATCAGATAAGGAAAATTTTCAGAACGGTGCAAGAAGAGCTATTCGTGGTGGACAGTAGATTTTTGTGGAATAGATAAATTGTCCGTTAAAAATTATCCTTGTAATTGTCTTATAATATTTCAGACGACAAAAAAAAGTAATAATAAGATAAAATAAAAGAAAAACTTAAGTAAAAAATTATAAACCTAAGCATGATGCATGTGTGCATCCAATTCTCTACGTAAGTGTGTAGTGAGAAAAAGAAATACAGAGTATGTGTGTGTTCACAAGATTAACTAATTATTAGACACTGGTGAATGTTTGCTTACCCATTCCTGTCCCGAAAAAGAAAGTTCGTAAAGGTTTTTTTATATTGAAGTCATGTCTGTGATAATTAAGAAATGAAGAAGATATCCCTGGTTTGTTCTTTTTTTTTTGTCAAACTATCCCTGGTTTGTTCTTATCCTTGAATTTAAACGATATAGATACATACGTGGATTTCACTAAAAACACACGACTTATTAATTCACCCTTTTTTGCATTACATTCATTTTATCAAAAATAAATCTCTAGTCGATCACATTGGCATTATTAGCTGTCCGATGTGTTTCGAAATAAATAAGTCAAATGACGAAGAAACTAAGTCGAAAATAACAAAGTTCAAACAAAAAAATGTCGAAAAAAAGATATTATATATATATATATATATAAGCAATTTGTAAATAGTTGATACACGTAGATATACATAAATATATCCACCATAGATAAATAATTTTGATAGTCCACAAACCATATATGGTGGACCTATCTATGTAATGAACTTGAAGCCAAGCAAAACTTAGTCTTTGAACAAATAGAACTTATATGTAAATGTTAACTGTTAGTGCGATTTAAAATGAATTACTTTTGTTGTCAACAAAAATAAAGGAATTACTTTTCCTAGCTTGACTTTTTTATAAAAAAGGCAAGCTAAATGTTTTAGGAAAAGTAATTTCTTTATTTTTCAGGAACACTTTCCTTTCTAATTTTTATCGTTAAAATTATCTTGCAATTACTTTGTAAACTTCAATATGTCACTTTACCTACTTAGACTCTTAGAGTCACGGACCACACAACTTGCAATCTGTATCTATTTTACAGAGATTTTTCTTACTCGATTAATTGTTCATAATATACATGATTTTTTTCGTCAATGAGGTGTCGTATCTTTTTTTCAGTCTGGAATAAGCGATTAATAACAATAAAGTGGTTTGTTATTAAAGATTAGAAAAAATACTAATTAAAGAAAGTTTCATAAAAAAATTAATCTATAATTTTTATAAAAAAAATTCAAAAGAAATGAAAAATACTCAACTGGTAGGGCACACGGTTTTTATTGTCATCCGCTCAAAAAGCAAAGAGATTGGCTCCCACAAGTTTATATTCATTTTCATATGCATTCAATAATATATACGTACAGTGGCATGAGTGTAAGCCTCCACATATATATACCTTTAGGACCATCATTCATTTCAATCCCAATAGCTGCTAATTTCAGCGAATCTTCTTTACCAGTTTTCTAAAAAGAAAATAAAAATATAGTAAGGTTTGGTTTTTCAACGAAAGTGGGAAAATGGGTATGAATTTCAGGGATAAAGTTTGGATTTTTCTGGCGATTCTGTGTATTTCATTGTTGATTCACTCAACTAAAGCATTGGTCTCTTATGATCACAAATCTTTAATCATCAATGGACAGAGAAGGATCCTTCTCTCTGGTTCTATTCACTACCCAAGAAGCACCCCTGAGGTAATATTTATTTATTAATTATCTCAATCACATTGAACCAAGCAATTAACCTCTTTTTAATCAAATGTAAACATTCTTGGGTTCTGCTTATATTTACTGAATGATAGCTCTGATTTTTTTTCTGCAAATGAGGTTTTGTTTGTATAAACTCTATACTATAGAGGAAGTTCAAAATAAAAATTGTGGATGCCTTGTTATACGCAGATGTGGCCTGATCTTATAAAGAAGGCCAAAGAAGGAGGTTTGGATGTAATACAAACTTATGTTTTCTGGAATGGACATGAGCCTTCTCCTGGAAAAGTAATTTAAAGAAATTAACAATTTTCTTACTTGACTCATAAGTCATATAAAATCTTAATGGTCTATATTTTTGTTTGCTCAGTATTATTTTGGGGATAGGTATGATCTGGTTAAATTCATCAAGCTGGTGCATCAAGCTGGTCTATATGTTAGTCTAAGAATTGGTCCTTATGTTTGTGCCGAGTGGAATTTTGGGTAAATAGAGAATAATAACAAATTATATATGTTCTAAGAATAAAATATATATTTTTTTCTTCTTAAAAATATACAGATTTATTTATAGATGTTTTCTGATTTTTGTAGGGGATTTCCTGTCTGGCTCAAATATGTCCCTGGTATGGTTTTCAGGACAGATAATGGACCTTTCAAGGTACAAAATTATAGAAATTAACAATTTTAAATTTGATTTAATTTATTAAAGAATTAAATATTGAAAACTTGATGTGATAATTGAAAAGATTGCAATGCAAAAAATCACAAAGAAGATTGTGGATATGATGAAAGAAGAAAAGTTGTTTGAGACTCAAGGAGGACCCATCATTCTCTCACAGGTTTCGATGTGTGTTTCTTTGTTGTTTAAATTAATTTTATATACCCCTTATTATATAATATGATGCACATCTATCTACATAAATATGATAATGTTAATGTGAAAAAAATGAGCAGATAGAGAATGAGTATGGACCAATGGAATGGGAGATAGGATCAGCAGGAAAGGCATACACAAAATGGACAGCTGCAATGGCATTGGGACTGTCCACTGGTGTCCCATGGGTTATGTGCAAGCAAGATGATGCTCCTTACCCTATTGTATATTTTCTCTCTTTCCTTTCTTTCTCTTATTTAATTTCCACCTTAATTCAATGCTTTGCAGTTTGGTAGAGTTTCTATTTTAGTTTGATTTCTGCTTTTTATCAACCTATTTAGTTGACTATTTTTATAAGAAATTAGATTTGATTCCATTGTTTCGATTGATCAGTGTAAGTATTAATTTTGGGTTAGATTTATACTGTTTATCCGGTTATCTTCCTTTTCTTTTGTCGGCAATTAGATATTTTTAAGCGAAAGAAGATATTTAATTTGTTACTATTGTTTTGTCATTTATGTGTATATTATTATAAAATTTTTTTTGTTGTTGTGAAAACACTATCGAATCTCATTATTATTTTATTATTTTATCATTTTAACATCATTCCTTCTTTCTTTCCTTGGTGGGTTACCTTTTGAATATTTTTTTGGCCTTCAATTTTCCTTTATGTAAAATTCTCTTTTTCTAGTTAAATTATTTTTTTTTTTTTGTTGGCAACCTTTTTCTTGTTAAATTCTGTTGTCTTATCTATATTTACAATAAAATATAGTTTTCCCCGTATATTTATTTGACTGTGATGTCTTTTTCAATTTAAATTACATGGGGCCACCGGCCAAACACAGAGAAAAAAATCCATGGGGACAATTTTTCTTCAACTTAAAACTTTTAGATTTTTAAACAATGTATTCAACTTGGGAGTAAAATTTATATTGAATGTTAACAGTTTTTATACTTGCGTTGTCTAATAGATAAACACATGCAATGGGTTTTATTGTGAGGGTTTCAAGCCGAACTCAGCCAATCAGCCCAAGATGTGGACAGAAAACTGGACTGGTTGGTAAGTCACGAGGCTATTCAATATCTATACAGAACCATTTTTTGTGTTTGTCTTTTATAAAATAAACAAAATAGAGTAGAACTGATAAAGTGTGTGATGATTCTCAGGTTCACGGAATTTGGAGGTGCGATACCAAACAGACCAGTCGAAGACATTGCGTTCTCCGTGGCTCGTTTCATACAGAACGGNTTGCTTAATTACATAAAATATTTGAAACTCTGTTATGATGTAAACTTTGGTGACAATGTTTATCATCCGACATTGTTCATTTGAAATTAAATCGTTCACCAATATTGTTATTATTCAATTAACATGTTAAATCAGTTAATATATCGTAAAAAATACCGTGATAAACCAAGTTATTATTGTTTTTATCATTTTATGGTGTATCTTTAATGCTTTATATCATTTTTTATGTTTTCAGTATTAATAATTGAAATTGTTTAGTCTGATGCAATAAATACAAATCAACTACTTGTATATGTTTTAGATAAAAAAAAAAAAATTGCAATAAATACAAATCAACCACTATATGTTTTAGATAAAAAAAATTGATCTCTTTAAAAGAAAAATTCTGCTAAGTAATTTATGTTATAAGATAGATCGTGAAAGATTATGATAATTTTATATATTTTTTTAGATCTGGAAAACAATATTAGGACACAAGAGTGTATTAGATGTGTGGGTCAAAAATCTACATAAAGAAAGAAGTATAGGTGTATGTACCTCTGAGTCTGTGCCAAAACAAGATATTTCTTCTTCGGTAATAAAGATCTTTAGAAAATAACACACACACGTGTTTCCCGTTTTACTATTCTTTAGCCATTTTTAAAGACTCTCTTCTTTTATATCCTCATTTTCGGAAACGACAAAGAAGAACAATTCCATTAAACCCCTTGTCATAATTAGTTAATTAATTAATTAACTCTTAAGATTCATGAATCTAATCGTACTTTTACAAGTATTATTAGATAATTCTTCCTTAACTCATAAGAAGCCTCTCCTTCCTCTTCTTCCTCCTCCTCAAATCAAACACTGTTCACTTGCTTCAACAATTAAAAAAAAAAAAAAGCATCCTGCATTTTCGAGATCTTCGTTCCCGATTTTCTCTGTAATCTAGGGTTTTGGATCTCAATTACCACTGAGTAGAAAAAAACCCTTGAATCCGTTTTTATATCTGATCCCTTTCAACCTGTCTCTTATACACATCTAGATGTGTATAAGAGACAGGTTTTATGTTGTTTCGCGGTTATTCTCAGCATTACAATTAGTTCTAATGAGAGATTCTTGAAGACTGGTGACGATCCACTTCTTACCATTTGTTCAGCTGGGCATGCTCTCCATGTATTCGTTAATGGTCAGCTTGCAGGTAAAATAAGATATAATTAAGGGCCAAACTCATCTTCTGTTGGAAAAACCTTAAAACATTCTTCTTTTTTTTTGTTTTTTTTTTGTTATAGGAACTTCTTATGGAGGGTTGAGCAGCCCCAAGCTCACATTTAGTCAAAAGATCAAATTGCGAGTAGGCGTCAACAAACTTGCTCTGCTGAGTACTACAGTGGGTCTTCCGGTTAGTTTTCTGATCTAGCTTCGCTTGTTGGATTATTACGGTTTTTCCACTCAAAATATGATTATACGTTCGTTATGAGATTTGAGATCTTCATTATTTATTACAGAACGCTGGTGTGCATTATGAGACTTGGAATACTGGAGTTCTAGGTCCGGCCACACTGAATGGAGTTAACTCTGGAACATGGGACATGTCTAAATGGAAATGGTCCTATAAGGTCGTCTTGAAACAAGAGTTTGATGAATCCATTGTTACTGAATCTTTTTATAACAACCACAAAATAATAAACTAAACTTTTTTTTTTTTTGTATGTGTGATTTGAGTAGATTGGTACTAAAGGTGAAGCTATGAGCCTTCATACCATAACCGGAAGTTCCTCTGTGGAATGGACAGAAGGATCATTCGTGACCAAGAAGCAACCTTTGACCTGTCTCTTATACACATCTAGATGTGTATAAGAGACAGCTCTTATTTAATTTCCCCCTTAATTTAATTTAATGCTAACTTTAATATGGTTGCAGTTTGGTAGAGTTTCTATTTTAGTTTGAATTCTGCTTTTTATCAAAACCTATTTAGTTGACTTGGAATTTTTTTTAATAAGAAAAAACTAAATTTGAGTCCATTGTTTAGATTGATCAGTGTAAGTATTAATTTTGGGTTAGATTTGTACTGTTTATCCGGATTGAATAAATAAAAGGGTAATCAGCGATATTCCTTTTCTTTTGTCGGCAGATATTTTTAAGCGAAAGAAGATATTAAATTTGTTACTATTGTTTTGTCATTTATGTGTATTATATATAGAATTTTTTTTCTTTTTCTGAAAACACTATCGAATCTCTTTTATTATTTTATCATCATTTTAACATCATTCCTTCTTTCTTTCCTTGGTGGGTTACCTTTTGAATATTTTTTTGGCCTTCAATTTTCCTTTATGTAAAATTCTCTTCTTGTTAAATTCTGTTGTCTTATCTACAGTTACAATAAAATATCGTTTTCCCCGTATATTTGTTTGACTGTGATGTCTTTTTCAATTTAAA
Organism: Alliaria petiolata; assembly: GCA_020283515.1. Taxonomy (NCBI): domain Eukaryota; kingdom Viridiplantae; phylum Streptophyta; class Magnoliopsida; order Brassicales; family Brassicaceae; genus Alliaria; species Alliaria petiolata. Next base: position 108,830,532 of record JAHZTW010000002.1, on the reverse strand, counting down.
TTACATGGGGCCACCGGCCAAACACAAAGAAAAAAAATCCATGGGGACAATTTTTTCTTCAACTTTAAACTTTTAGATTTTTAAACAATGTATTCAACTTGGGAGTAAAATTTATATTGAATGTTAACAGTTTTTATACTTGCGTTGTCTAATAGATAAACACATGCAATGGGTTTTATTGTGAGGGTTTCAAANGAAGAAATGTCTCAGTAACTGCGGCCAATCTTCTCAAAGATGGTGAAAAAAATTGCCTATTTTGTTCTTATTCCCCTGCTCCTTCCTTCTTTGCTCTAAATCTGATTCACATGATTGATATATCTTGCGTTCTCTTTTTCAGGTACCATGTGCCTCGTTCATGGCTAAAGCCATTCGGGAACTTACTAGTCATATTTGAGGAATGGGGTGGTGATCCAAGTGGGATCTCTCTTGTTCGAAGAACAGTCAAATGAAGCTCTGCTTAACTCGTTTTTTACTGGTCAAGATGTGTTTGTGGTGTGTGCATCTTCTCTGGAAGTTAATTAAGGTTATGTGCAGTGGTTACAAAATATAGATTGTCATGTACAGAAGACAGTGGCAATTATTGGTTCATACTGCAAATTAATAATAAATTTGCAAGTATAAAGATATTTACATAATAAACCCAAGATGGCAATCGATGATTAGTATACCCTGCTTATAAACACCATTTTATTGTTGGCAAAAAAAAACAAAAAGTAAAGAAAGAAAAAAGAACACCATTTCATTTTATTTTGTATCTTCTTTTCAATCAACCTTTTTCCATAATCATATGTTAATAACTTAATATGTACCATATTTCCAACAAATATGACATCAGTACTGAACATCTTGTTTGTTTTAATTTACAATTATTTTAGGATAAGTTAAATAAATATACATTAATAACTTGTTAATTAGGTAAGTAGTAATAGATAATTCAAAATTAGATAACTAGAAAAGATAAAACAATTTTAAACCAAAAATATATTTCTTATTTTATTTAATTACATAAAATATTTGAAACTCTGTTGTGATGTAAATGTCGGTGACATTGTTTATCATCCGTCCGTCGACATTGTTCATCTGAAGTTAAATCGTTCACTGTTATTATTCAATTAACATGTTAAATCCCTTATATATTAATTGAGAAACATTTTTAGAGAGTATACTTATTTTTTGAAGTATTTACAGTGGTGCCATTTTGCTGATGTGTCACCACCACACTTATTCTCTCATTATTTTAATATAAATTTCCTTTTTTGATTAGACTAATTACATTATATGCCTTTATCCATTTATTACTTTTAATATAACCAGAAAATTATGTTTTAAGTTTTGGATTATTTAAAATCGAATAGGTTATGTGATGATTTATGATATACATCATATTACAGAATACATTTCTTAAAAATGAATAAAACAATAGTTTTAAAAAAAATTATTTAATGAAATATAATTTATACACAATTTATGATATACACAATACTTTTTTTGATTAGACAGAAAATATGTTTACAATAAAAAAGACTTCGATATGTGTAATTTTAACAAAAAAATTATAACAAATTAAAACTATAATTTAGGTTACAATAAAAAATACTTTGATATGTGTGATTTTAATAGATATTCATATTTATAAATATTTTTTTGTTTATATGGTTTGTTAATAGAACCATATAAATTAACCAAATAATATAAATATTTAAACTTGAAAACAAGTTAAAAATATTATATCAAAAATTTGAAATATTAAATTATATTATTCACATATATATAAAACTGATTAAATTAGTTTTACTTTAAATAATTTCAAATTCATCTTTAATAAAATTATTTATAGATTTTTCATCCTGCGCATAGCGCAGTTTATCACCTAGTAAGTTAATACATCGTAAAAAATATCGTGATAAACCAGTTATCATTATTTTATCATTTATGGTGTATCTTTAATGCTTTATATCATTTTTTATGTTTTCAGTATTAATAATTGAAATTGTTTAGTCAAGTTGCAATAAATACAAATCAACTACTTGTATATATGTTTTAGATAAAAATAAATTGCAATAAATACAAATCAACAACTACATGTTTTATAGATAAAAATAAATTGATCTCTTTAAAAGAAAAATTCTGCTAAGTAATTATGTTATAAGATAGATCGTGAAAGATTATGATAATTTTATAGTATTTTGGTTTTAGGAAAACAATATTAGGACACGGAGTGTGGTAGATGTGTGGGTCAAAAATCTACATAAAGAAAGAAGTATAGGTGTATGTACCTCTGAGTCTGTGCCAAAACAAGATATTTCTTATTCGGTACAAGCTGGATAATAAAGATCTTTAGAAAATAACACACACACGTGTTTCCCGTTTTACTATTCTTTAGCCATTTTTAAAGACTCTCTTCTTTTATATCCTCATTTTCGGAAACGACAAAGAAGAACAATTCCATTAAACCCCTTGTCATAATTAGTTAATTAATTAATTAACTCTTAAGATTCATGAATCTAATCGTACTTTTACAAGTATTATTAGATAATTCTTCCTTAACTCATAAGAAGCCTCTCCTTCCTCTTCTTCCTCCTCCTCAAATCAAACACTGTTCACTTGCTTCAACAATTAAAAAAAAAAAAAAGCATCCTGCATTTTCGAGATCTTCGTTCCCGATTTTCTCTGTAATCTAGGGTTTTGGATCTCAATTACCACCGAGTAGAAAAAAAACCCTTTGAATCCGTTTTTATATCTGATCCCTTTCAATCGATTGGTAATTTCAGAAGAAAAAATCATGAATCAGGAGAAGCTAGGGTTTTTCACTCTCTCGTTTCTTCTGATCCTGAGTCTAGCGATGGGTAGATTCGTCGTGGAGAAGAACAACCTCAAAGTCACATCACCCGACTCGATCAAAGGTATTTACGAATGTGCCATCGGGAATTTCGGAGTTCCTCAGTACGGTGGTACATTAGTCGGCACCGTCGTGTACCCCAAATCGAATCAGAAAGCTTGTAAAAGCTACAACGATTTCGATATCTCTTTCAAATCCAAACCCGGACGCTTGCCCACTTTTGTCCTTATCGATCGTGGAGGTTCGATTTTTTTCCCTTAATTGGATGCTCAATTTAGGTTTAGTATTCGGAAAAGATCTGTTTTTTTTGTTTAATTCAAATTTTGGTTGTTCTCTGTGAATACACAGACTGTTTCTTCACTTTGAAGGCATGGATAGCTCAACAAGCTGGAGCAGCAGCGATTCTTGTAGCTGATAACAAAGTTGAGCCATTGATCACGATGGATACACCTGAAGAAGATAAATCCGATGCGGATTATCTTCAGAACATTACCATTCCTTCTGCTCTCATCACCAAATCCCTGGGGGACAGTATAAAGTCTGCGCTCTCCGGTGGCGACATGGTGAACATGAAGCTAGACTGGACCGAGTCGGTTCCGCATCCCGATGAGCGTGTGGAATACGAACTCTGGACTAACAGCAACGACCAGTGTGGGAAGAAGTGTGATAATCAGATTGAGTTTCTCAAGAGTTTCAAAGGAGCAGCTCAGATTCTTGAGAAAGGAGGGCATACTCAGTTCACGCCGCACTACATCACCTGGTACTGCCCTGAGGCTTTCACGCTGAGTAAACAGTGCAAGTCTCAGTGTATCAACCATGGGAGGTACTGTGCGCCTGATCCTGAGCAGGATTTCACTAAAGGGTATGATGGGAAGGATGTTGTGGTTCAGAATCTGCGACAGGCTTGCGTCTATAGAGTGATGAACGAGACCGGTAAGCCGTGGATCTGGTGGGACTATGTGACTGACTTCGCCATCCGGTGCCCGATGAAGGACAAGAAGTACACAAAGGAATGCGCAGACGAAATTATTAAGTCCCTTGGTGAGTATAATGATTCATTACTTTATGGCCTTTGCTTCTGTGATATAATTTAATGTACTCATTATCGGTGGCTGGAGTAAAGTCTAGAGATCCAGTCCTTTGTTACTATTCGACCTGTTGGATCTTTTGTTACTTTAAAGTTTGTTTATTTCATTCTAAATTTTCTGACTATTAGCTTGTAATTGTTAATTCTGATATTTGTTTCTGTTATATCCATTCAGGCATTGATCTCAAGAAGGTGGACAAGTGTATCGGAGACCCTGAAGCAGATGTGGAGAACCCAATTCTTAAAGCAGAGCAGGAGTCTCAGGTTTGTCTTTCTGTAACCAATTAGCTCTTTCTCTTCTCTTGTAGATCTTGTCGTTTTAGATTTGCCATATATTCTCCGTTCCGTTTTTTGTCCTTGAAATGAGTCTATTTCAGATTGGCAAGGGTTCTCGTGGAGACGTGACTATACTCCCAACTCTTGTCGTGAACAACAGACAATACAGAGGTATTAAAGAACTGCTGACTTGTCTGTTTTTTTTCCCCCTTTTCACAGCATCTCACCAATTTTTTTTTTCTTGCTAACTCAATTATCTTTCATGGGCTTAGGTAAATTGGAAAAAGGGGCAGTGCTGAAAGCTATGTGTTCAGGTTTTCAAGAGTCAACAGAACCAGCTATATGTCTCACTGAAGGTCAGATTTCACAAATCTCTTTATAATTTTCAGATATCAGATTTCTCTTGATGTACAGATATGTTAAAAGTTTTGGTGACTTCAAAAACTTGCATTAGGGTTGTCCTTTATTATTTTATTTAGTGTTTTATATCACCGAGGGAGGACATCGTCTTCACATACGTTTTCTGGGTTTTGCAGATTTAGAAACTAATGAATGTTTGGAAAACAACGGTGGGTGCTGGCAAGACAAATTTGCCAACATAACTGCATGCAAGGTATCATTTGGGCTTGCTTTTTTTTCTACTTTTTTTTTTGGTTTGTTGTTGCTCCTGAGACTGATTAATTTTGATCCGAATCTGCATTTTAGGATACTTTTAGGGGAAGATTGTGTGAGTGCCCTACTGTGCAAGGTGTTAAATTTGCTGGTGACGGTTACACTCACTGCAAAGGTATATCAGTTTATCTCCCAGTAGCTTGACATATTTTGTGTGGAACAGGATACAGAATAATGGCATAGCCTGTGGCGTTTTTAGTCTACTTCGCAAGTATTTTGTTACTGGTAGATCTTTTAAAGGGATTGGAGATATGAGTTATCGAGCAATAGTCTAATTATGCCCTGTGGGGCTGTGGCTATTTTCTAGAACCAAATTAGACAGTCTTTCTCGATTTGTACCGCCTGCTACGATGGCACCAAGCTTGAAAGTCACTTGTCACGACCATTGATGAAATATATCTTTTAATAAGTTTTAAGTCGAAGGAATTTAAACATACAACTGAGTGGAAAAATAAAGATTTTCTGTTGCTTGCTGTGAAAAGCAGTGTTCTATATTGTTTTCAGTGCCGTTCTACAGATTTTGCCCCTTCTCGTAAAACAGAAGTTTTCTTACTAAAAATTTTTATAAGATATTTTTTTTGGTATCCGTATGTATGGCCTGCTCTCAACGCTGTTTCACTTGGCAGCCTCCGGAGCTTTGCATTGTGGTATCAACAATGGAGGATGCTGGAGAGAAACACGAGGCAGCTACACTTACTCTGCTTGTGTAGTAAGTATTTCGTCTTCTATGTGAATGTCTGAATTTTGAATAATCATTTCTTAACCTTGAGTAAAACTTATTTGGTTCATGAAATGGAATTTTCAGGATGATCATTCAAATGGTTGCAAATGCCCACTTGGGTTCAAGGGCGATGGAGTAAAGAGCTGTGAAGGTACTTGTGAAGGAATATTTACTTGCATCAATATTCATGCGGTCTACTTGCGCATAGGGCTAGCCATGTGTAACAAAGTACTATTAGAAAACATATACACCATATTGAGTCTAGTGCTATGTAAAATGCAGTCTAGATTTTAGTTATTTACATATATTTGTAGAAGTAGAATATATGCGCATATAAAGGTTTATTTTGCAAGTATATACTCCTTCGGTTTATTAAAGGTAAATGTTTTGGAGTATTTCACTCATTACTAGTAAAACATTCCATAATCATATTTACACTTCAAAATGTTTTTGTTGTTCTTGAAAACTGCACTATCATAATGAAACAATTAGTATTATATAGGCGTGTATTTAGAACCATCTTTTTTAATAGAGAAGGAGAGAGTAATTGTGAACTAGCTCTGGTATATGCATTTAATTACGTTTTGAATAGTATGAAAATGTAGTTTATTTACAATTTACTGGTAATGGTATACATGCATATAGTGTTATGACGGTTTATTTGGCAGGCATCAGTAGTAATATGCTATTCGCCTATTGTTTATATGCATGCATGTTGGTCTAGAATAATCTGTGCAGATAGACGATTATCAGTGGAGCTTTGGATTGTAATCAACCAAAGAAGTAAGATCATTGATATATGTGAAAGTTTTTCATAATCATATACTTTTGATTGAATGTGTTAGATGTGGACGAGTGTAAAGAAAAAACGGTTTGCCAGTGCCCAGAGTGCAAGTGTAAAAACACATGGGGAAGTCTCTTATACACATCTAGATGTGTATAAGAGACAGAAATTATATTATTCACATATATATAAAACTGATTAAATTATTTTTACTTTAAACAATTTCAAATTCATCTTTAATAAAATTATTTATAGATTTTTCATCCTGCGCATAGCGCAGTTTATCACCTAGTAAGTTAATACATCGTAAAAAATATCGTGATAAACCAGTTATCATTATTTTATCATTTATGGTGTATCTTTAATGCTTTATATCATTTTTTATGTTTTCAGTATTAATAATTGAAATTGTTTAGTCAAGTTGCAATAAATACAAATCAACTACTTGTATATATGTTTTAGATAAAAATAAATTGCAATAAATACAAATCAACAACTACATGTTTTATAGATAAAAATAAATTGATCTCTTTAAAAGAAAAATTCTGCTAAGTAATTATGTTATAAGATAGATCGTGAAAGATTATGATAATTTTATAGTATTTTGGTTTTAGGAAAACAATATTAGGACACGGAGTGTGGTAGATGTGTGGGTCAAAAATCTACATAAAGAAAGAAGTATAGGTGTATGTACCTCTGAGTCTGTGCCAAAACAAGATATTTCTTATTCGGTACAAGCTGGATAATAAAGATCTTTAGAAAATAACACACACACGTGTTTCCCGTTTTACTATTCTTTAGCCATTTTTAAAGACTCTCTTCTTTTATATCCTCATTTTCGGAAACGACAAAGAAGAACAATTCCATTAAACCCCTTGTCATAATTAGTTAATTAATTAATTAACTCTTAAGATTCATGAATCTAATCGTAATTTTACCGGTATTAGTATTAGATAATTCTTCCTTAACTCATAAGAAGCCTCTCCTCCTCTTTCTTCCTCCTCAAATCAAACACTGTTCACTTGCTTCAACAATTTATATATATAAAAAAAGCATCCTGCATTTTCGAGATCTTCGTTCCCGATTTTCTCTGTAATCTAGGGTTTTGGATCTCAATTACCACTGAGAAGAAAAAGAAAAACCCTTGAATCCGTTTTTTTTAACCTTATCCCTTTCAATCGATTGGTAATTTCAGAAGAAAAAAAATCATGAATCAGGAGAAGCTAGGGTTTTTCACTCTCTCGTTTCTTCTGATCCTGAGTCTAGCGATGGGTAGATTCGTCGTGGAGAAGAACAACCTCAAAGTCACATCACCCGACTCGATCAAAGGTATTTACGAATGTGCCATCGGGAATTTCGGAGTTCCTCAGTACGGTGGTACATTAGTCGGCACCGTCGTGTACCCCAAATCGAATCAGAAAGCTTGTAAAAGCTACAACGATTTCGATATCTCTTTCAAATCCAAACCCGGACGCTTGCCCACTTTTGTCCTTATCGATCGTGGAGGTTCGATTTTTTTCCCTTAATTGGATGCTCAATTTAGGTTTAGTATTCGGAAAAGATCTGTTTTTTTTGTTTAATTCAAATTTTGGTTGTTCTCTGTGAATACACAGACTGTTTCTTCACTTTGAAGGCATGGATAGCTCAACAAGCTGGAGCAGCAGCGATTCTTGTAGCTGATAACAAAGTTGAGCCATTGATCACGATGGATACACCTGAAGAAGATAAATCCGATGCGGATTATCTTCAGAACATTACCATTCCTTCTGCTCTCATCACCAAATCCCTGGGGGACAGTATAAAGTCTGCGCTCTCCGGTGGCGACATGGTGAACATGAAGCTNTTGTTTTCAGTGCCGTTCTACAGATTTTGCCCCTTCTCGTAAAACAGAAGTTTTCTTACTAAAAATTTTTATAAGATATTTTTTTTGGTATCCGTATGTATGGCCTGCTCTCAACGCTGTTTCACTTGGCAGCCTCCGGAGCTTTGCATTGTGGTATCAACAATGGAGGATGCTGGAGAGAAACACGAGGCAGCTACACTTACTCTGCTTGTGTAGTAAGTATTTCGTCTTCTATGTGAATGTCTGAATTTTGAATAATCATTTCTTAACCTTGAGTAAAACTTATTTGGTTCATGAAATGGAATTTTCAGGATGATCATTCAAATGGTTGCAAATGCCCACTTGGGTTCAAGGGCGATGGAGTAAAGAGCTGTGAAGGTACTTGTGAAGGAATATTTACTTGCATCAATATTCATGCGGTCTACTTGCGCATAGGGCTAGCCATGTGTAACAAAGTACTATTAGAAAACATATACACCATATTGAGTCTAGTGCTATGTAAAATGCAGTCTAGATTTTAGTTATTTACATATATTTGTAGAAGTAGAATATATGCGCATATAAAGGTTTATTTTGCAAGTATATACTCCTTCGGTTTATTAAAGGTAAATGTTTTGGAGTATTTCACTCATTACTAGTAAAACATTCCATAATCATATTTACACTTCAAAATGTTTTTGTTGTTCTTGAAAACTGCACTATCATAATGAAACAATTAGTATTATATAGGCGTGTATTTAGAACCATCTTTTTTAATAGAGAAGGAGAGAGTAATTGTGAACTAGCTCTGGTATATGCATTTAATTACGTTTTGAATAGTATGAAAATGTAGTTTATTTACAATTTACTGGTAATGGTATACATGCATATAGTGTTATGACGGTTTATTTGGCAGGCATCAGTAGTAATATGCTATTCGCCTATTGTTTATATGCATGCATGTTGGTCTAGAATAATCTGTGCAGATAGACGATTATCAGTGGAGCTTTGGATTGTAATCAACCAAAGAAGTAAGATCATTGATATATGTGAAAGTTTTTCATAATCATATACTTTTGATTGAATGTGTTAGATGTGGACGAGTGTAAAGAAAAAACGGTTTGCCAGTGCCCAGAGTGCAAGTGTAAAAACACATGGGGAAGCTATGAATGCAGCTGCAGAAATGGTTTGCTTTACATGCGTGAACATGACACTTGCATAGGTAAAATGAAAAGAGATTTTCCTTCCTCTCAAGCCCATACTTAATTTGGAGTCATTAATCAGACTTTCTGCTTTTGAATATGTTGAATTGTGTAGGTTCAGGCAAAGTTGGAACTACAAAACTCAGCTGGAGCTTTTTGTGGGTTCTTATAATCGGAGTGGGTGTTGCAGGTCTTTCTGGATATGCCGTGTACAAATACAGGATCAGGGTATGTTATCATAGTAAATATTAGAAGAGTAATGCCATTTAGATAATAGATGTGTTTATCAGTAACGAAATTTGTTATGCAGACTTACATGGATGCGGAGATTAGAGGGATCATGGCACAGTACATGCCTTTGGAAAGCCAACCCAACCCAAGTGGTCCTCATATGGATATATGAATGAAAGTTATCAATCAACACAAGCCTAGAGACTCTTCTCTTTCTCTGGGAAGCTTCTTCTATGTTTCCATGTAAATGAATCTAAAGATTTTTAAAAAGCCACAAATAATAAGTGTATCTGCACTTTTTGTAAGGGATGTGGATTTGCAGATGGAATCCCTCTTTTGTCTGCATATTACTCTTGCAATGTAAAATAGACATCAATGGATGAATAAATGAGTAGAGAGTGTTGAATTATTTACTACTGAAAACTTGGTTAATCCGTACTCAAAAAACAAAAACAAACAAATACACTTTGATTGGGTATTATACTTTCTCCAGCTCCACTCGGTGCTTCTCAATCTGTTGTTTCACTAGCTTCTGCGATTCTTGGATAAGCTTTGTGTGCTTCGTTATAAGCTCCTCTTTTGTCTTAAGCTCTTCCTCCATTACCGCAATCTCCTGTTAGGAACAGGTCAGAGCAGAAACTGGTAAAAGACAAATGGGTTTGGAGTTTCACATTGGTGGGTTTGTGAGGTGAACAAAAAGCTTAACCTTCTTAAGGCTTTCTGCTCTGGTGGGCGCGTGGTCTTCCCGCTTCAACCCCATGAAATAAAGCTGAAGCTTTTTCGCAGCTTCCATGAAATCTCTGGCGTGCCGCTCAACATCAACTGCAGAGTTCAGTAAGGGGGACAAAGATGAGATCTTTCCCTTGGTACAGATCAGCAGGCAAGTGAGACTACCGGTTTGGGCTATTTCTAAGCATTTACTCACTTAGATCTTAAACTTAAGCAAGTGAACTGAACATGACGATATATCTAACAACAAGAATCCAAAACTAGCAAAGATTCACAGTAACATGAAATAGCACAAACCAAAACCTAGAAGGTGAATTTGGCATTCACTGAACCAGTCGATTCTATTCTAAAACTTGAAATTTTCAAAGGCCGAGAAGAAGAGTCGTGAAGCGAGTATGGTTTGAAATCGAAATAGAGAGTGGAAAAAGGGACTGACTTTGATGAGAAGGATGAGGAGAGCGGTCGATGGCTTGAAGCTCTCTAGCTGGCAAACATGGGAGCAGAGCAGCTTCCAAAGCCGTGACGCAAGCCATGANAGTGGAAAAGGGACTGACTTTGATGAGAAGGATGAGGAGAGCGGTCGATGGCTTGAAGCTCTCTAGCTGGCAAACATGGGAGCAGAGCAGCTTCCAAAGCCGTGACGCAAGCCATAATGTCATCTATCTCATGGTTCTGATTGTTCGAGGACGTCTCCGGTGATGTAATTCCCGACGGACGTTCAGACGGCGACGGCGAAGGGTCAGAAGACGGCGGCGGCTGTTGCTGATAATCCATCTCGCCTCTCTCTCTCTCTCTCTCTCTCTCGCTCTAGTTTTTGCCTGTTGGTTTAGTGGAGGAGGTGCTTCTCAAGTGGGCTTCCTATTGGGCCTATTTTCACATTCTCAATTGTTAGGACAGGTGTATTGAACCTAAAATTTCAAGTGATTTATAATTTTATATTAAAAAAACCAATTTTGTGTTAATTGAAACATTAATTTTAAAATATTTTTTAAAATTTTATGTTATTGAATTAGTGATATAAAAAATATACCTTATTGGAAATATTTTAAATAGCGGGTTTAAGAGGATTATGAGTGATTTTAAGTGGGTTATGTGGGTTTGTTAGTTAAAAATATAAAAAACCAAATATCATAGTTTTAGGTGGGATTTCATAGACTTTAATAACAAATTTCCTAATTCACCCTAAATCATCTATAATCTCATGCTTAAATCATTCTAAATTTTTCCAAATTTCAGTTTCAATACAAATCCTTTATTGTATACCATCAAATGACTTGTAGAATTTAGATGTTTCTTTTTTGTTGGTTAATAATAATTTAGGCTGTGCTTGGTTAGGACTTTTACTGTTAAAACTTTTAAAATAATGACTCTAAAAAATTAGACTGTGACTTTATTTTTTTAATTTATGACTGTGACTTTAAAAAAAATAAAAGTCTCAAATTCATAGCTTTTAAAAAAGTACCGAAACATGAACAAAAAACAAGAAGTTGGGCTGTGAGTGTTTTTAGAGACTTTGAGAGATTTTAGGAAAGCAAAAGTGTGATTGGTAAAATTATTAACTTTTAAAACTGTAACTCATTTTAAAGTCTCTACAGTTTTAAAAGTCAATTCGCAATCACCCCCTTAGATGTTTTGGAATTGTGAAATACTTTATTTCCTAGAATGAAATAAAGAATTAGTACATTTGTTTGTTTTTTAATTAATTTTCTGGTGTGCTTCGTTTTTCTTTTTCTGATCCAAGGTTTTGCTTTTTCGGTTTCATTTTCTCGGATATAGCTTTCGGATTCAACTTTTTTTTATTCAAATCCAAATTATATTTTAGCTTTGAGTCCACCAAATTTTTTCCCTTTTTAAAAAATTGACGCCGATGATACTACTTCGACAAGCACGTCTAACGTTAACAGTTTATATACGAGTTTGTTGCATGTTTTTATGATACTCCTAAAATGGACTTTAATATCATTATTATGAATGAAAGAAAGCTTGTACACAAAACACATCTATCTCTCATTCAGGTTTTAAGAAAAAAAACAACAACAAAAGCTTTAGATAGATAGAACTCACACGTTAATCAAGTCACAGAAGATTACGATTAACTACTAAAAACTGCAAGGAAAACATATATGATCAGACATCAAGCTTCCCGGTCGGAGACAGCGTGCTGCTCCGGTATCTTGGCGACAGGTTAACAAACTCCAAAGCCTGTGTTCTGAGCTGAACCGGATAATCAGCTGCGCAACCGATCCTTGGACCGGCTCCAGTCGACCATTTCAGCATCAACTGATGACCCAACTGTAAAGATTTGGACTGTTTCTTTGAGTTGATCCTTTGTAGCATTGCTTTCTGTGGAACGTCAGCCTTTGGGCTCTCAAGCCCACCTGAGAGCGTTCTCTGGTAAGTACTCCGTGTCGTCTCCTCAAATGTTCCGTTACCGTTACCGTTTTCATCCGTTTCAACCGTTTCAGCCTCTGCCTTGGATGTTGCGTCCTCTTTCTTTAGAGATTTGGTTCCATCTCCATTGGATTTAAAGTAATCATCGTAGTTGTCTGAATCTTCACTAGCTTTGTGCACCTACACAAGACAATAGTAACTTTACTATCACCTCTCAAGTAGTTTCCTCTCGAAACAACCAAACTCTAGTTAATGATTATCCAGTAACCAAGAAGTTCCGGGTCTTAAGGTCCTTATGGGGATAGAAACTAGAGCAGGTTAAAATAGGTTTATTATTAAGTTGTGAGGATTTATATTATATAATACCTCGTTATAACAAAAGAGTTACGATCAAGAAGATTTGGTTATATAAAGTTGAGTAGAACAAGAGGTTACCTCAACATCGTCTAGGCTCACTTCATTCTCTCTAAGAAACGAAAGAAATGTGTCGAGGCTATCATCTGACGGCCTGTAATGTCCACTGTATGCAGAGATTGTCTGAAAAAACAATATGGAGACATAACGATCAGACAAAAAAATATCACAAAAGATAGACATAACAAAGTCGGTATGAATAAACCGATCTAAGAACAATCTAGGCCCCGGTTATTTGTTTGGCGTTTGCATTTACACTATGCAAAATATTGAAAAACATCACATGTAAACTAAACGCAGAAATCAGATATTGGCGTTTTGAAAAAATGGCAGCCTTAGTAAATTACCTTGAGAACTCCATTGTCAACGACCACCCTCCCTGCGGCTAACGTTGCTCCTCCGGCCAAAAAGCTTGAGTGATGGAACCTTCCTTTCTTTTTCTGAAGTAAGCAAAAACCAAGAAAACACACACACATTGGAAACTTTTCTTTGGTAAAAAATATCAACAGAAGTTATAAGAACCATAAAGATAAACCGGTTTTCAAGAAAACCTACCAGACCGGCATAGAGTTTCTTGAAAGTACTCATAACAAAGATCCACTTAGTTCCCTCGGATCCGTGCATCGTGTGTAGAAACTTTCCAGTTAACTTGTGAACAATCTTCCCTTCGAAGATCACATACTCATACTCTTCCCTCTCTTGCTGATTACCGGAAAAAGATTCATATGAGAAATCCCCAAAACATGTAAAAATAATTGACAAGAAAAAAATAAATGGCACATACAGGTCCAAGATAACTGATGCAATGCTGCTTAAGCTTCGACCTTGGACATTGATTAAGATCCAAATCTTTCCCTTCTCCAACATCCAACCTACATGAAACCCATATTCTTACAAAGTTAAAGACGAGATTTTTATCACCAATCCATGTAAAAAAATTCCAAAATTGCTTCAACTACAAGATTCACACACTAACAAAATGAGAGTCATGGTGGTTTGACCGAACCGCGAGAAATCATTAAACGGTTTAACATAAACCGATAACAAATGTGGTTTATGAAGAATTTGAAGCATTACCAGTAGAAAAATGGCTGACCAGCATCAGCTTTACACCATTCTTCATAGTAAACATGCAGGTTGTGTCCATACCGGTGCCTAGGATCAATCTGATTAAAAATTTCAACTTTTTAGTATTCTTGTTATACCAAAAAAAAAAAAAAAAATCATTTAATCTGAATATTAACCCCAACAAAAAAAATTGAAATGGAAAAGGGTAAAAGAAAATTACAGCTTCAATCCAATGTTGAAACGCCAATTTCTGGGCCTTGTCGACTATGGACAGGCCCTTCCCCACCTAAACCACAAACCAAACCACAAGATTACAAAACCTTTTAACCAAGTGGATAATTTCTCTTACAATAATATTATTTGAGAAATAAAATCTTTGACTTATTTTTTCTTCTTAATCTGATTCCAAAAAGACCGAGACATTTTCAGATAATATCACGGAAAAAGAAAATTTTAAAGGAGAAAAAAGGAAGTAAAATGGATCTGGATTTTATAGAAAGTAAAAATCTCACTTTTTTATTTAACGAATGTTTTTTTTTACATTAAGACAAAAAAAAAAAAGGCATACCTTAGAAGCATTCAAGCTCACACGATTCCATCTCGAAACCGCAGTTTCAGGTCTTGAATAATCGAAAAACGAAATCGTACTGTGATTAAGCCTCGCATAATCCATCGCTTGCCACCTTCATTCATCATTAATTAACGTTAACCACTCAAACATAATCTCTCCATATAATTTAAATTTTCTTTTAATTACCAGAGCTCTTCGGCGACAACCACAGAGTCCGCTAATCTACGGCGCGTGCGATAACTCCTGTAAACCTTCTGCACTTTCACCGCCGCCAAGCTAGGAGGCGATTCATCACACGCGCCTTCAAGCGCGTCGGAGAAATTGACGAAAGATTCCTCCCGGCGGTCTACAGGAGAAATGAGGATCTCTCCGGCGGGGTGAGAGAACGGCGAAGACTGGAAATCGAAATTGGCGGCGACCTGCATCTTCTTCTCACTTCGATCTCACTGTCCGAATGAGAAACGGAACTCGGAGTAGGAGAAAATGGAGGCTTGTGGAAATTTTGGTTGATCTGTGGATTTGGGAGAGAAGATCCAAAGAAGAGAGACTTGTGTTTTTTTCTATCAGTGTGTGTCTTGTGTGTGTTTATATATATATATAAAAATAAATGACCCGTCTATAACCCCGAGGACCACCGTTTCTCTATCTTAATTAGTTTTTTTTTTTTTTGTAAATTCTAATTCTATTTCTTTCTACCATTTTTGTCAAAAAAAAAATTATTTCTGTTTGTATTGTGGGAAATAGACAGGTAAGATTGTGAAATTTTTGTCACACTTGATTCTGAATTACTGTAAAATATATACGTCATTGATTCTTTATTAAGAATAAAATCCATATGATTTGAATGGTTGAAACTTTATGCTAATGTATCTAAATCGGCATATTGGGCGTTCGGATCATGCATTTCTAGAGTTATAATCCCCGTTTCAAATTTTATAGCTGTAGTGATGTTGTTATGTCATAATCTAGATAGACTAGAGATTTGAATCTGGTATAATATGTTGTTATTGGGAAAATAAATGAAATGAAGGTGAAATAATTAACTTATATACATACATATTACATGGAATATCATAAATACACATGTCTAGCTAGCTGTCTACCATGAAGTTAATAGTAGGTGAAGAAATTTTATCATCGTCTCCTGTGACACTGTCAATGAAGATCACCATCATTTCTTATTTTGTATGCTGCTCAAGCCCGTCGAAAAATATAAATTCCGTAAGTCATAAAAAGCAAATAAAACATTTTTATTCAGTTTTCTTTAGAATCCTCCTCACATATAAAAACATATGATCATCGAATATTACTGATTTGTAGAATAGAATATTTCCGAATAGTACTCTCGTTCAGTTTTCTTTTCCTGTTCATGAGTGGGTTTCCAAATGATTTATTATAATTTCAAATGGTCTTGTTATCCAAAAGAATCTAGATTTCGTAATTGCATCAGAAAACATGCAATGCGATTGCCAGGCTTGAATCTAATTGAAAAACTACCAGAGGTTATTTATGTTTTTTATAATAAAAGATTATTCTTCTGCATTTTAGTATATATGTTTGGTTTTTTTCTTTTGTTTTCTTGTCATTCATTTATCTGACACCACCTAACAGGCTAACAATAGTGTTTTTATTCACTTTTATCCTCATGTTTTTTAATAATCTTTACTTGTAAAAGGCAAAAGATCATTACTATAATAAAAATAAAATAGATACCCCTCCACTCACGCGCGTCGAAATCGAAATAGAGATCGTATTCAATATTCATTACCAATACCATCGGAATAGGACTTGCAAATACAATGGCACTATGCGAAAGGAAAAGAGCACCAAATTTTCTAAAAGTGTGCTATCATTTTGACTGATTTTTAAAAAATAAAAATCGACTATAGATAAACGAGTTTATATTATATTCTTAAATCATTTAGCACAACGCCACCATTACTTAGTTTTCAAAATTAATTATAAGAAAAATATAATCAAATTAGGAGTGCAGCATAACTAATTCATGCATTTAACCACTAATACAAAACAAACCACCAATTTCTTTAGGTTAGTGGTTAAACGCATGGATTGGTTATGTTGCGCTCCTAATTTGATTGTCAATAAGAAAGATTTAAATCAGTTTTTATCCCTAACCCATAAAAGTTATGGCTTCTGGTACGAAACTTCTTGTAATTAAAAAAAAATACAATGTCTAATTTAAAAACAAAATTCTTCAAAATTAATATCATAAATATAATACATATGTATTGATTTGCATATATACAACTGATTTCACTATTAAATTTTGGTGTAACATATAAAAAATCTGAAGTTTTGTATTCATCATGCTGATTAAGTAGATGAAACATATATTAAAAAGAACATTTATATAAAAGGACAAATATGTCAACAAAACAAAAGAATAGACTGTAAGTAACCAAACTACATTTCTGAAACCATTATTTGGAGTTATCCTTATACTTTTGTTATTTTCTTCGCAATGTACGGTTTAGACTGCTTCATTTTTTCGGGGAATTTGGCTAAGTTGACTTTGGTTTCAAGATAGTTTTTTGTTGTTGTCGTGGTTTCGACTTTCAAGATAGTTAAATATCCCTTAAAAGCAAGTATGTTTCACTTGTAGTAAATTAGTTAAAATCGTTGTTAAAGAAAAATTAATTAAATTTGGTTCGGTTAGAGTTTTTTTTTTTTGGGTAATAATTAGTCTATCTATGGCACGTAGGTTTTGCATTGCGTTGACATGATCGGCATGTGGGAACAAACCCATATAAAAAACGAGGAAGATTATGATATTCCTAGCTTAACTTCAATTATGTATAACTTTAGAGTAAACTAATTAATTAAAAGTGTTGTGGTTTAGATGTCGTTGTCAAATGTGAGGTAGTGTGTGGTACGTTGTATATTTGGTAGAGTACGCTAATTTAATATTTGTAGGCTTCTAATTTAGTCTGAGTTTTCTGGATTTTATTTGATGTTAGTTTGGTGTACTAATATTTTTTTCTTGTTTTTTCTTTATAAAAATTCAAATTCATTATACAAATAAATGTTATCTGCAAGCAAAAGAATTGTGACGTAATTAACGAACTGTAAAAAAAAATTAAAAGATCAGCACAGAAGATCAGAAGCCAAAACCAAAGCATATTTTTACAGATATATTATTACTAGCATCTTTCATTGGTGAACTAATATTGTAACTGGTATAAACAGGACTGTTTAATCCGAATTAATTGAATCGATCTGATCCGAACCAAATCGAAATAATCAAACTATAAATCAAATCATACTTTAATAAGGTTTAAATAAATTTGCTTTTTTTATAATCGGAAAATACTGAAACCAAACCAAATACGAAAATGAGTTAAACTTTCTTTTTTTGAAAATTAATAATATATTTTATTAAAAACTGAATTCAAATCGAAATCAAACCCAAATTAATCATTCATATAATAGATTCGGTTTTTTTTTTTTTTTAAAGAATAGATTCGATTTTATCTTGAATATAATTAATTATAAACCGGAATACCGTAAAAACAATCTAAAACCGAAACCAAATCCACCGGCCTAGATATAACCACTAATAATTTCATAACATTTTGCTAATTCCCATGTGATGTGATATATAATCCTCTGTATTCATTAGATATTACCTCAAATATAAATATATAGAAATCGACACGAAGCATGCATGGGTCTATTTTGTTACGTTCTTCTACTGCGTCTATAAAGATTAGAAAAATATTGGACCATATGTATTAATGTATATAATATAATTGATTGTTGACGGATGTCGTCCAGGGAAAGAAAAATGATTTTATAATTGTTTGGTTGAAGAGTGAAGAAGAAACGTAGAAAGTACTCGGAAGAAGCATGTGGTGCACGTGATCGGACTTCTTTCTTAAGTTTGACTTCTTCGTACGACCACAAACAACTCTCCCTCTATCTCTTTGCGTGCTTGCATGTGATTCACATTGATTTACTCGTGTGCGTGTACGGCCACTTTCTCCAAAGTCCTATAATATCTGTATGAGTTGGGGTATTTATTCTTTCTTTTTTTCTTTCTCTCGTTCGATCTTTTATGCGGTGTACTCTTTTCAGCAACTCAATTAGAGAGAGCTTATAAAAAGTTTCGGATTCAAGTGTCATGAGAAATTCATTTTTTATATACATTTCCTTATCTTTCCGAATTTTCTTACATACGTTTAAGAAAGAAAGAAAACACAGAATTCATATGTTGTATATCAAATGGTTTATCATAAAAAAACATTAGAAATTTGATTGAAAAATCATGTGAAATCGTTAATTCATAAACCCAAAACAAAAGCTACATAACAGAAAAATCGAATGGAAAAAAACATAAAATTTGTTAAATGGTATAAATCGTTTAACTATGGCTATAAATCCAATGGAATAGCGGGTTTCTCAATGAAAATGGTGATGCCTAAAAAATTCGTAATCGATAAAATATGATGAATCACATAGTTATTTTTCAAAAGTGCCAAAACTATGCGGCCAATCATAATCTAAAAGTAAATATTGTAAGTTGAGATATTTGTAGTTTTTTTTTATTGCATTTTATAATTTTTAAAATGGCAAAACCAACACTTTTATCGGATAAAAATGGCGAATTTTTTTTTATAAAGATTTAACAATATTATATTTTAATATTCAATTTAAGATTTCAAAGGTGGTAAACCATTTCTAAATCAAAAGACTTAAATGTGTTAGGTTCAGTGATCTACGTTGCGTTATACATGATTCTTTAGATATTTAGATCACCCACCGGAGTACTTTCTCTATAAAATGAGTTTGCCAAGGAAATTTTATGCAGAACACGAGGACAAATGCATAATACTAATTTAAAAGATAATTAGTATATTGATGGATATAATTGGTCTGACCACCTAATTGTTCCACTACAGCTTGGAAAATTTTGTCTGGTAGGAGAGCTTGAGTTCCCCGAGATGACTTGAATAAAACGTCGTCGACTATCTGTCAATAAAAATGAGAAATTTTTCGTTTCTTTTTAAATGTTGATAAGTTCATATATATTGCCGACAAACAAAAAAAAGTTCTATATATATAGTCTTATTATCTTATTATATAAAGTAGAATGCGTTAAAATTGCTAATTCACATGATCGCGACACGTGGCAAGTTAATCGATTAGATTTTGACACGTATCAAATCTTATCTTATAGAAAGAAGAATTACAAAAAGGAGAAATATAATAAAAAGGATAAAGCAAATAATATTTGTAAAGAAAAAAAGGAAAGATCAAATAAAAGAATTGCAAAAAAGGGAAAATATAATAAAAAGAATAAATCAAATAATATTTGTAAAGAAAAAAAGAATTACAAAAATAAGGAAAGGTCAAATAAAAAATAAATTTTAACAACAAAATCTAAATATAAATAAGTATAAATCAAATAATATTTGTATAAAAACAATTAAGAAAAAGATCATATAAATTTTATTTGATCAAATAAAAAGATTAAGATGACAACAATGTTTCAAGATTACAAATAGATTTAAGAAAAAGAAAACAAAACAAAAGGATCTAATAAATGAATTGCAAAAAAGTGAAAATATAATAAAAAGGATAAATCAAATAATATTTGTAAAGAAAAAGGGAACTACAAAAAAAGAAAGATCAAAAAAAAAATTAACAACAAAATGTAAATATAAATAAAGAATAAATCAAATAATATTTGTAAGAAAACAATTAAAAAAAATATCAAATAAATTTTATTTGATCAAATAAAAAGATTAAGATGATAACAATGTTTCAAGATTACAAATAGATTTAAGAAAAAGAAAACAAAACAAAAGAATCTATTTCAATTTAAGAAAAATAAAAACAAAAAAGTAAATTAGATTAATTAGGATATATTTCAATTATAAAAAAAATTATGGATGCTAATGATATGTTATTAGACGATGATGAGCTCAATGAAGAGAAAGATAGAAATAATCATGTAAAGATCTTTTTGATGCGAGTCTTGAGAATCATAACTTATCTAGAGAGCAGAGAGATCATATACGGGAGATGAATGTGAAGAGAAAGATATATTTTGTTTGCTTGAAAAGAGTTAATGGAGATCGTTAACATACTCGAAGTATTCAAATTGTATACCCAAGTTTTTAAAGCAGCAGAACATAAAAGATGTTGATAAAGTGTGTGAACTATATGAGAAGTATGGTTAATGTTGCTTAGGATCTGCAACTGATTATGTGTTTTGAATATTTTAATTAAAAATAAATGAAAATTAAAATAAATAAATAACTCTTAAATTTATATTTTGTGTTTTTCATATATTTTTTTCCGTAGTGATCCGATTTTGTTTTATATATTTTTTTAAAATATTTTAACGGGTTTTAAAATTTATTATTATAAACGTGCATATACGCGGATCCTAATATAGATTTTAATTATGATAAAAGTAAGATAAATAATTCGTTAAAATTTTAGAACAAATAATTATATCTATATATAGATAAGACATTAGAAGTAAACATAATTAATCATATAAGAATATTAAAATATATATATTTGGAAATATTAATAAAATTAAATTTTATTTTTTTCCTTATAGATTATCCGATTTTGTTTTTAATTTATTTTTACGAATTTAAAATATTTTATCAAAAACCCGCATATATGCGGATCCTATTCTAGACACGTGTCAAATCTTATCTTATAGAAAAAAATTGCAAAAAATGAGAAATATAATGAAAAGGATAAAGCAAATAATATTTGTAAATAAAAAAGAAAAGATCAAATAAAAGAATTTCAAAAAGGGGAAAATATAATAAAAAGGGTAAATCAAATAATATTTGTAAAGAAAAATGAAATTACAAAAATAAGGAAAGATCAAATAAAAAAATAAATTTTAACAATAAAATATAATTATAAATAAAGAATAAATCAAATAATATTTGTATAAAAAAACAATTAAGAAAAGACCAAATTAATTTATTTGATCAATAAAAAGATTAAGATGACAACAGTGTTTCAAGATTACAAATAGATTTAAGAAAAAGAAAACAAAACAAAAGGATCTAATAAATGAATTGCAAAAAAGAGAAAATATACTAAAAATGATAAATCAAATAATATTTGTAAAGAAAAAAAGAATTACAAAAAAGGAAAGATCAAATAAAAAAATATTAAAAATATATATTTCAATTCAAAAAAAAATCTCATATGTTAATGATATGGTATTAGACGATGATGAGTTCAATAAAGAGAAAGATAGAATTTATTTGCTTGAAAAGAGTTAATGGAAGATCGTTAACATACTCGAAGGATTCGAATTGCATACCCAAGTTTTTAACGCAGCAGAACAGAAAAAGATAGTTGATAAAGTGTGTGAACTATATGAGAAGTAGGGCTAATGTTGTTTAGGATCCGCAACAGATTATGTGTTTTGAATATTTTAATTGAAAATAATAAAAATTAAAATAAATAAATAACTCTTAGATTTAGATTTTGTGCTTTTCATATATTTTTTTCTGTAGTGATCAGATTTTGTTTTATGTTTTTAAAAAAAATTATTTTAACGGTTTTTGATTTTATTAATATAAACATGCGTATACACAGATCCTAATATAGATTCTAATTATAATAAAAATAGGATAAATAATTTGTTAAGACATTAGAAGTAAACATAATTCATAAGTATTAAAATATATATATTTGGAAATATTAATAAAATTTTATTTTATTTTTTTCCTTAAAGATTATCCGATTTTATTTTCAATTTATTTTTACGAATTTATAATATCTTATTAAAAACCCGCATATATGCGGATCATATTCTAGTTTTCTATAATAGGCTTAACAATGTGTGAGATAGTCGATATTCTTCTCAAAATTATTTATTTTTCGTCAATAATTTTGGATCAAAATATCATTTCTTAGAGTGGCTTTCGTATATGTTTTGTTGGGTTATCTATATAGTATGTGAAACTTTTTTCGCACGAGAATTTTAAAGGAGTAGAAATAATTGAATATGCACATTTGGTTTTGCAAATTTTAATCTTCTTTCATCTATTTCCAATATTACGATTCCTAATAAAATTTGTGTAAAATGTGTAAAATTTCAATCTTTTTTTGTATATAGTTTGCTCATATATAATTTATAGGGAAATTTTGGTAAATAACCACAAAAAAAATTTATAATTTACCCCATGACCAATTTCTCTCTCTACCTCTTCCTATCTCTCTCTAAGAAATTAGTTATTTTGTTAATTATAATTTTTTTTTGGTTATTCACCAAATCAACCCTAATTTATATCATGTTTTCACACTTGTTACAGTTTTATAAACATCTTGAGCTTTGATGTCATAAAAGCAATCATGATATATGTGATGCATGTATTAACCATATTATTAAAAAACCATGATTCGATATTTACTAAAATATGCTTTTAAGCGTTTCACTGCATGGACAAGATTGCGACATAATATATCAATTATGTATCGCTTAAAATACTAAAACTTTAATAGTAATAGTATATCCAAAAAGTATTATTAATTTGTCATCAATATCTCAAAAACACAGTAACAAAATCATCATGGAAATGCATTGCAAAATTTAGTGAGAAACTCTGGCAAATTAAAAAGTTACTGCAAAAAAAATAGATGTAAGTTTTTCTGCTAATCTATGGACCATCGCCGATAAGCAAATGTTTATTTTTCTCTTATCGGAATATTATCCTAGGAAAATTGTTATCTTAATCTTTAATTGTTATATGCTTTCAAATGCATGTCAATATTTGTGTATTGTGTATCCCTCGACCTCACTCACATGACTAGTAGCAGCGACTCCCAGATTTTTAAATTATTTTTCATTTTCATCTTCTTTGTTTTTATTTTTATTTTGAGATCCAGATTATATGATTCGTAGTTTCTTAAGAAAAATACTTTCACGGTTGCAGCTAGTGACGGACCCAGAAAGATATATTATATATATGAGGCACAATATCAACTAAAATGCTAAATCGCTTTAATATACACACAAAATCATAAATTTAGAATGGAGCACATGCTCCAGTGAAACCTACATCCGCCCCTGGTTGCAGTCTTGCAGATCAACTAACTGAACTACATCCGCCCCTGGAAAGAATACAATATATACATCACCAAAAACAAATACACTGAAACGGTCAACACAACCGGCTGTTAAATCCGACCAATTTTTTTTTTTTTTTTGGGTCAAATAATCTGACCAACCTAACATCACTTTAAAAGCACTAGATAACTACAGTTAGTCATGAAGAAATCATACTATTATCAAACTTATTTTGAATACGAATAAGATTATTTAGTAATACCACACTAAAACTGATATCTATGATTAAAAGTGCAATTTGATATAGGTAACTAAATGAATAATAGCCTTTTCAAAAAAACTATATGAATAAACTATATATAATCATATAAAAGCAATGAGCCACATGTTTGTATTTTTTACCTTTCTGTTTATCCTCTCACATCTATTATAACAAAAATTATTATATCGAATTGACCGTAAGAAAAATATAATAAAGTATTTATTTTATCCTGGTAGCTAAAATAAAAAGGAAAACAAGTTGCATTGTATCAAAATTAATTAATGAATTATTCTGATGTCAAAGAAACATGGTTTATTCTGATGTCAAATAAACATGGCACGTGCTAACAGAAAAAAAAAACATGGTACGTGCAGAGGCCTAGACCTAGAAGTAAAAAGTAATATGTACATTATATAGATAATATATATAGGCATCCATTTTCTGCATACGCGCAGTAATTTTAGTATTGGAGACGATGATGTCTCTATGCATTTAAAAAGTCAACTATTGTACCACCACATCTGAAACGTCTTTGCATCTATAATAACCTATGTAATATGAAAAGTTAAAAAATGCTATGATTAATTAGTTCAGTTGAGAGACATATATACAACTTCCACAATACTTGGATTTTCTAATTCTCACACTAGAATTTGGTTCAGTAATATTCAACGACTCATTTAATCAAATCTAATTTGACGTCAAGACATATCATTTCATTTCGATACTGATCAATTTCTAGTATTACTCACGTTTAATCCACGACATATGTTTTAACTTCAGAACGTTTTCTAGGGTACATCTCCTTGTTCATGTGTATATATGCTCCTCAGAAAAGTTGTTGTTTTCAAATGCAAGGTACATTAGGGCTTCGATTGGTGTTTGCTTATGGAGAAATTAGTTTAAGCATATAATATCCCATCTGAAAGTTTCCATGGAAAAACAACTATGAAACGAAATCTAGTTCAAAAAACAAAAATTATGAAATGGCATGCACTATGTACGGAATCAGTCACTAATTAACAAGCAAGAGTTTTACCCATATGTGATAGCAAAAGGATGACTCTTTTTTATTATTATTATTATCAGGATCATCCCTCTAAAAATGTTTAGAATTCTTTTGCAAATACTAGATTTTCTGGAAAAAAGTGCACCTATACGATATGGAAAAAAAAAATGGATATTCTAAATCTTGAATTTCCGATCATTTGAAGAATCATTGAGTAAAAACGGTTAGATAAACACAAATAACTTTTAAACAAATGTGAAAAACGTGATATTTGACAACAAAAGGGAAGAAAACAAACTTACAATTACAGTACTCTAATAACTAAAAAGTTAATTAGGTTGAATATTTTTTTTTATAAAGTCATAAATGTCCCACCATATGTGTTATCTTTTTAGGGGAAAAACGTAGACACGTAAAATCAGTTTATTCGTCCTCCTCCTCACAAATTTAGCATGTACTATTGATTACAAAAGAGATATTAAATGAAAATTCTGGTGAAATACTTTTGGTTGTGCTTCACTGTCCTATTTATTTCCAATTACTTTAAATTTAAGACAAAGACCTAACAGTATGACCTCCATACTTAATAGAGATTGCCCCACCAACAAACTTATGAATATGCATCACATCTCTCATTATGCTAATTAATAACGGTTTGGCTCATCCCATGTGAACCATAATCAAGATAATTCACACTACTTTAAACACTTAATATGAATTTGATGGTAACGTTTATAAGTGTCCAAGCATGTTGCGTTCAAAGAACCACACAATTATATTTTAAAATAAACCAAAAGAATGATAACCAAAATCGAAACATAAAGGCTTTTTCTTAAAACAATTCTTTGATTTAAAAAAAATAGACATACGAAACTAAAAGACAAAAAAAAACCTTAATTTTTATTTAATCTTGAATTAGGAAAACTGAGAACAAAGCAAAATAAAGATTGTATTGGATATCTCACAGTTCCATTCACAAATTTATCAAAGAGTTGTGTCAAACTCCAACATTAAAAATAAGACGAAACATAAAATAATGTTGATTTTTGAGGAACCAGTCGAGCAGAGTGTTGGACATAGAAAGATGACAAATGTCCAATTAAAAAGCGACTTGACACAAACGTTCAATATTTAGGCCCACTTGATTTCTTATTGTGAATTTTAACTTGGTGGGGTGACTGGTGCGAGGGATTAGAAAATATGGATTTATATGAGTTACAATAGAAAAGTAACACGCCACTTTTATCAAAAATTCAGCCAACACATAAGTTAGATTGAACTGATTGAAATTAATTTTTGTTTGGCAAAGTTTAAAAATTAAGTCAACCGGATTGATTTTGTTTTACTTTTTGCATTTAAAAGAGTCTGTAATTTTGCCAAAAAAAAAAAACAAAAGAGTCTGTAATTTCCACAAAAAAGTATTCACCAGCTAAATATATTTTAATTTTTTTGAAATTCAAGTTACTACATAGAAATTAGAACATGTAATTAACATTGGACACCTAAGATGTGTCTTATAATAAACATGTAATTAACATTGGACACCTACTATAAAACATCAACAAAATGAGAATAGATTGTTAAATGGATTTGAAAAGCAAAACAGATACTGAAATGCAGTCATATCAATACATAAATCTAATATGTGAATGTGGATCAGGTTTCCTCTGTTACAGACTCTTATAGAGTTTGAAGAGGCAAATACAAACACACAGCTTATTTCAGCAAACGTAGATTCAACATTCAAATGCGTTGCTAAACATGTATAACCTTATATATTGAAAACATAGAATAGAAAAAATGAGTGCGCTGGTGTTCTGTTTCGCTCCATCTCTCTCTCTTAGATCTTAGCGGCGAATGAAATGCCTTGTTTGGTCAGCTCGTCGAGGCTCTCTGCAACAGGTCGAGCTTCGGCGACTTTGGCCAAGGCTTTGTTCTCGTCACCACTACCTCCTTCCATGAACACTCCAACCACTTTACCACCTTGGATCCAATATGCTCCGAATCTTGGTTTTGGGTTTGATGAGTTGCTGTCTCCAAATAAGACAGAGTCTCCTACGTTGTCTCCATAGAACTGCCACGAGAGATCAAACGAGCGAGAGTAGAAGAATGGGAGATAGTCGTATTCCTCCACCGCTCCACCTCCCTCAGCCGCTTTGATCGCCTGCCACAAATACCTTTTTTTTTTTTTTTAATGGCCAATACCTTTATTATAAACCTTTGTGATCAAAGTTTTTCAAATGGGAAAGATTTGATATAGGAAATATATTACATTATTATTAAGATTTTGATATAGGATATATTATTATTAAAGTTTATGATATAGGGAATATTACATTAATAGAGTTTTATTATATTGGTAAAAGTTTCTCTCTGTCTTCCCTTGTTATTGTTGGAATAGATCCATTTTCTGTAAAAGGAAAAGGATGCCAAATAAAAAGGAAAATCAAGAGAATGGAAAAGAAGCAAAAGGGAAAGACAAGTAAAAGGAAAATCAAGGAACAAAGGAAATTGGGGAAAAAGGAAATCATGAAGAAAAGGCAAATAAGGAGAAAGGAAATTGTAACAATAGGAATTAGCAATTTACTATTCTTGTTTAGAATACTAACTCTATAAATAGAGTCCTAGTGAAAGAGAGAATTAATAAAATAAAGGTTTAAGAGAGAAATAAAGGTGTTTCATCAAAATCCCAACAGTTATATTATAAGTAACTCAACAACCCTAGCTAACAATTCTAATATCTATCGGTTACTTGGTGATTCGTGGTTTTACTCTATCAGATACGACGAAGAACGTTGGGGAGATGTCCCATTCCTGCGAATTCCCCAGGCAATCTTGTGGTAACGATGTGTCAGTTTTCTAGGGTTTTGTTGCTGTATTAAACTCGGGTTATTATGGATCGGGTGGGTAGAATCTGAGCCGGAGAAAAACGTTTTCGGTTTTTGTACGCTTGACTTATTCAGAAATGATACAGATCTGAGCCAACGCTTCAAGAAGAAGATGATCATGAAGCATTGGTATGTATAATATATACACACACACACAGAAGATGCACTAGCTCTCCTTTTTTCCAGCGCGATTGTGATTGAAAGTGTTTCCCATCTTATCTTCTGCTTGCAGCTGCTAAACGTTGAGACTCTCAAGTGCGAACTCGAGGGTTTACAGCTTTTGAACGAGTATGACTCAGCAAGTGTGAGAAACATGCCGCTTTCCTCCAGGTAAAGCTGTATTCTCTTGTGTTGGGATGCGTCGATCCTTGTGTTTTTTTCTAGGGATTTGTTGTTGAATTACTTCTTAGGTAAATCGGAATGTCGAAACTGTCACAAAATCTGATTCTTTTTTTCAATTTTGATTCTTGCAATTGATACAGCTCTGAACAAAGGCCACAAGAAGAAGATCTCCAAGCATTGGTATGTATAATATATGCACACACACATGTACTTGCTCTCCTCTTTTCAGCGATCATCATGGGACATTATTTTCCATCTATCTTGTGTTCTTGCAGCTGATAAATGCTGATCTCCTGGAGTGCGAACTCGAGCGTTTACAGATTATGAAAGAGTGTGGCTCAGAAAGTTTGAGAGAGAGTATGAGACTGGAGATGCTGACTTCCTCAGAGTTTCCGCATTTGAACTTGAACGAAGAAGCTTACAGAGAGATGCTGAGTTCCTGCAGGTAATCTCAGAGAGTTGTTATGGTTCTGAGAAAAAACCACTTCTTAGTTAATCGGGATATGGATCTTGAATGGGAGACATTTGTTATCGGTAAGAAACAAAAAAAAGCTCTGTCTAATTCTTCTGGGTTTGCAATTGATACAGGTCTGAACTAAGGCTACTAGAACCAGATCATGAAGCGTTGGTATGTATAATATATAATAAGATATATATATATATGTGTGTTGTTGCTTACATTTTGTTATTACAACCTATCTTGTGTTGTTGCAGCTGATAAAGGCTGAGACTCTGAAGGACCAACTTGAGGACTTGCAGATTTTGAACGAGTAAAGACTCATTAACAAACATTACTTGTCCCACTTTCTGAAACCTTGAAACCTAAGCCTTTTTTTGTTTGTCTTTATTCCCAGGAGACTGCATGGTGAGTGTGTCGACGCTCTGAGTCTCACCGAGCTGCGGTCACTTGATAGTCAGATTCAAGAGGGCTTGGAGAGGGTTCTAGAGCAACTGGAAAAGGTAACGTACATTTTGTCATTTCTATTCAAAAGTGGTTGTGATACAGCATTTGCTTATAACATTTTTGTTTTAAATATTACAGAAGACAATAGAGCGGGAGGAAGATGCCAAGAGGCTGGTCAAGCAGGTAAAAGAAGTAATCTTAAAATTAGGGCATTTTTTTTCTTTCTTTTGTAAATTTATTTTGATCTTGTATCAACATTTGTCACAAATCAAGGAAGAGGATACAGAGACGACTGGGAAACAATTGATTGGAAGAAAGAAGGATCCGGAACTTAGACGTCAATTACTTTCCTCAAAGAGTAGAATGCTTGATAGGAAGAGGGCGAGAGAGCAGCGGAACTGGTAAATGGTTTGATATATATAATATGCTTGCCCTTGGATCATTTCATTGAAGGAATTTGTTAAACCATACAGCTCTGGAGGAAGACAAGATTGGGATGATCATCTAAGACTGGTATATATTATTCACTTCCTGTTGTGTCTCTTTTTTTGGTTGTTGTTGTTGTTTGTTTACAAGCGCTTGTTTTAATGCTCTTGAAGCTGCAAAGCATTGAGCGCATGAAGCTAGGGATCCAGGAATCGCAGCTTTGGATCGGGTATGTGAATCGTTAACATCGTGATATTTTATTTTCTTTATGACTCATGTGGGTGGTGTTTTGTTTTCTTCTCCTAGGAGAATGTGCGGTAAAGAGATTGACGGTCTGGATTACTATGAGCTGTTGACACTTCGAAGGGAGCTTCGGTATGGTTTGTGTGACGTGATGTACTGGATTGTGAGAAAACTATGGCAAGAAAATGCAAGGCTGGGCAGACCAATCTTGTAACGACCCGGGCCCGGCCCATTTGAATAAGTTTAA
This sequence comes from Alliaria petiolata, assembly GCA_020283515.1. Lineage (NCBI taxonomy): Eukaryota > Viridiplantae > Streptophyta > Magnoliopsida > Brassicales > Brassicaceae > Alliaria > Alliaria petiolata. Next base: position 108,800,331 of record JAHZTW010000002.1, on the reverse strand, counting down.
ATGGATAGATTTGGCTACCTATGTCATCAAAGTGCACTTACCTTTTCCGGTCACTTACCCTAAGAGAACTCTAGAGTTAAGCGTGCTTATGCTGGAGTAGGACTAGGATGTGTGACCTTCCGGGAAGTCCTCTGCGGAACCGTGCGAGTGAGGTCAAAACACGGGAAAAGGTCACGTGGTGATTGCAGGGACAAGTAAATCAATCGGTCGGGCCATCGAGAAAAATAACGCACCGACCGTCGGACAGGGGCGGGGCCCACGAGCCCGACGAAGGGATGGGTGACTCGCCGGTAGGGGCGGTCGGGGTGTTACAAGTGGTATCAGAGCCAAGGGAAGTCAAACTGGTTATGTCCCAGGAGACTGTCTTGGGGTCTGGGAGTTAAAGGTTCACACTGGCGGGATCAGAATTCGGGACGAATTCCCGTTGAGTGGGGGAGAATTGTAACGACCCGGACCCGACCCATTTGAATAAGTTTAAATGGATTGATTTGGCTACCTATGTCATCAAAGTGCACTTACCTTTTCCGGTCACTTACCCTAAGAGAACTCCAGAGTTAAGCGTGCTTATGCTGGAGTAGGAATAAGATGGGTGACCTTCCGCGAAGTGCTCTGCGGAACCGTGCGAGTGAGGTCAAAACACGGAAAAAGGTCACGTGGTGATTGCGGGGACAAGTAAATCAATCGGTCGGGCCATCGAGAAAAATAACGCACCGACCGTCGGACAGGGGCGGGGCCCACGAACCCGACGGAGAGATGGGTGACTTGCCGGTAGAGGTGGTCGGGGTGTTACAAATCTTCACGGGTCGGAAGAAGGAGAAGAAGAGCATGGTGGAGAAAGAGACTCTGGTTTAATTAGTATGTCAAGAGTATTTTTTAAAAACTAGATGACCATGCCAAGATAATTGAAGATGTAATGTCGAAGGTCCTTTCCAATCTTTATCTTAGTACCAAACATCAATAGATTTTAGTAAACTTAACATGGTTTTCGTAATTGCGTTGTCAAACTTTAGTCTTTAGCTTAGTTATAACTTTTTCTATAATAACTATATATAAAGTTTAGATTAAGATTTTTAGTTGTCTCGTTCCATAATTTCAAGCCCTAGTGTCAATTGTAGATGTAGTCCCAGAACAGCAACTTTTAGATTAAATTATCATGTTGCTTTAGTATCATTGAATGATGGTTTTTATAAAACATCAACAGAATGAGAATAGATTGTTAAATGAGAATAGATTTTTAGTTGCCTCGTTCCATAATTACAAGCCCTAGTGTCAATTGTAGATGTAGTCCCAGAACAGAAACTTCTAGATTAAATTCTCATGTTACTTTAGTATCATTGAATGATAGTTTTTATAAAACATCAACAGAATGAGAATAGATTGTTAAATGGATTTGAAAACCAGCACAAATACTGAAATGCAGTAAAACCAATACATAAATCTAAAATGTGAATGTGGATCAGGTTTCCTCTGTTACAGACTCTTACGGAGTTTGAAGAGGCAATACAAACACACAACTTATTTGAGCAAACATAGTTTCAAAATACTTGCTAAACATGTATAACCTTATTGTAAACATATAATAGAAAAAGCGAGTATGCGTTGGTGTTCCGTTTCTCTCCATCTCTCTCTTAGATCTTAGCGGCGAATGAAATGCCCTGTTTGGTCAGCTCGTCGAGGCTCTCTGCAACAGGTCGAGCTTTGGCGACTTTAGCCAAGGCCTTGTTCTCATCACCACTACCTCCTTCCATGAACGCTCCAACCACTTTACCACCTTGGATCCAATATGCTCCGAATCTTGGTTTTGGGTTTGATGGGTTGCTGTCCCCAAATAAGACAGAGTCTCCTACGTTGTCTCCATAGAACTGCCATGAGAGATCAAACGAGCGAGAGTAGAAGAATGGGAGATAGTCGTATTCCTCCACAGCTCCGCCTCCCTCAGCCGCTTTGATCGCCTGCCATAATATATAAACTTCTATAAACCGTTCTTCAGATATACAACTATGTTACTCTTTATGATTCATTCCTAGATTGTTTGTTTATGTATGCATTTGCTTCTGTTTCTGCATTTCTTTTTCCAAGTTTGTGTTTAGCGTTTGCATTTGACACAGAAATTGGCGTTTGACACAATATCAGCATAATTGAATTCATCATTTACCTTAACAGCTTGCTCTGCTGATTTGCGAGAGTGGTCAACATGCTCGACCCTTCTCACATCTTCGTACATTTTCAAGGGGAAAGTGGCAACGTCACCAACAGCGTAAACATCAGGAACACTTGTTTTGAAGAATGCATCGGTCTGCGGGAAACGGTTAAACGGTTAACCGGTTAAAAGATCCAAATGGGAATGGTACGGGAGAACAAGAAGAGACGCACACAGAGCAGATAAGATACCTTAATTCCACCTTTGTCTTCTTCGACCTGTCCCTTGAATAAGGATGTCAATGGTTTTGCACCAACACCAACTATCACAATGTCGGCTTCTAATGACCTTCCATCCTTGAGTTGTACTTCCTTCACCTGTAGGAGAAGAACAAGCAAGACATTTGCACCGAGACAACTGGCAAAGCTAATTACTTGAGGGTGATCAAATAAAACCAAACGACAATGTGTTCATACTCCAATTGGTTTTACTATTCTATAACTCAATTTTAACTTCTGTAAAACAAGAAAAAAATAAAAACTGGAATGCTAAACCGGATTACCCACTCCTAAGGCTAATAGTTATTTGGTTTACCTCTCCATTTGAATGAGAGGTGAAACCAGATGCCACTGTTCCTTTAATGATCTTCACTCCCTTGTTTGTGTAATAAGCCTCATAGAAAGCAGCGATATCGGCGGTGAAAAGCCTAGGCACTGCGTGAACGTTATTTTAATCATGTGTAACTAAGTAATAAATAAACGAATAACTGAGTTTCAAAAAGATATGAATCAACTTACTGCACCAAGGTTCAGGGAAAACCATAGTGACATCAAAATTGTTGATCCTCAAAGCTGCACTAAGCTCAAGACCAATGTAACCTCCACCAACAACTACAGCCTTTCCGCCTTTCTTTGCTTTAATTGCTTCAACCAAATTGTCGGCATCATCAATCTCTCTCAGATAGAGGATATTCTTAGAGTCTGCACCTTTCACTCCAAAATCAGTCAATCTGAGAACCTGCAAAGAAATGAAAAAAAAGAGTTGCTTTCTTCTCATCAGAGAATATATAAGAAGCTTGCTGGTGCAAGAAATGCAAGGGATCTCGTTCTTTACAGTAGAACCAGTTGCAATGATGAGAGTCTGATATTTGTAGACATCCCCAGCTGCACTGACAAGACTCTTGGCAGAGAGATCGGCTTTCACTATTTCCGTGCTTAGTATCAACTCAATCCCTGCAAACACAAAGAAGAACGAAAATGACAGTACGGTTTAGTTTATGCTTTCAGAGTAATGTAGTGTTCGATAAATTCCGTGGAATGATAGATTTATCATTGAGCAAGGGCAGAGAGTTCATTACCTTTCTGTTTGTACGACTCAGGAAGCAGTTTTTCTCCACCGCTTCCAACACAGCAATGGAAACCTGGAAGTCTAGCAGCCCCTGCAAACAGAAAGATGATCTTAAATTGTTTCTTGAAACAAAAACAAAAAAAAAGCCAAAGTTTCAGAAAACCAAAACTAATCATTGTAGTTTGAAAAGCAAACCAGAATATTGTCTTACCTTCAGGGAACAAATATCCCTTGCTAAGAGCAGGACGTTCGTATGGAGCCACCTAAGGACAATATAGAGTAAATAAGGACCATAGGTTACAACAAGTCATAATAATTATAGTTTGCCAAATCGTGAGAGAAAGCTTGCCGCCTCTTTGGAGATAACTGCCAATTCTCCTGGCTTAACCCCTTGATTGGCAAACTCCTTAGCTGCGTATCCCTAAACACAGTAATGGAGAAAAAATAAACAACAAAAATTCAAGGTCAGATTCGAATTTGCTTCTGGATATATCTTTATTTACAGTAGATGACTATGTACTCTGAGCTAAAACCAATAAACAATCGTGGAAACTAAATCCATGCTGATTGTTCGATTTCAAAACCAATCTGCGATTGTGATATTATCTCAACAATCAAACAAAACCAGCCACCGATCGGACGTTTCAAACTGTGGAATCAAAATATAATCGCTATCTTAAAAACAAAAACAAACTCCAAGATTTGAAACCACGAGAATTGTGGATATTTTGCAACACAAATCGAATCAAGCTCTTCCGAAATCAAACCGTGGATTTAAGAATGAGAAATACTCACGGCCGAGACGCCGCCGCCGAGGATGATGTATTTGAAGCTTTTCTCCGCCATTTTATCCGATCGTCAGAAGTTGTTATCTTGTCGCTTAAGTTGGTGGGTGTGTGAAAAAATGAAAATGCTACGGAAATAAGGAGGAGCAAAATGCTAAAATGAGCCGAGTCTAATTGGCTACAACTTAACCAAAACTCGGCCGTTGATTGGAAGATGTAGGCTAAAATACTACACGTGGCAAGATAATCGCCCTCGAATTATCCAACCGTCGTGATCCATTATATAGGTGGAAAGTAGAAACTAGAAAGGAAGCTTAAAAGCTTTCATTTAAAAGTCCAACTTGGGTAATAGAGCTAGAAACGAAGCCCAACAACAATCACAAATCGTAAGCCCATTAAGTAATGTGGCTCTAGCTAACATACCCATTCATGAGAAGAAGAAAAAATCAAGAGATCATATATATTGACACTAAGCTCGTCGGAGCTCCTAGCGGCGTAAGTCATGCATGTGCAACATAAATTTTGATTAATTATATATAAACTGTTCGTAAGCAATTATTTTTATAAATCTGTTTATTAGTAGTATACAGTTCACGCGACCTTTTTCTCTTAAATAATACTAGTACAATATTTTTGAATGAGCTAATTCTATTTCTCTCACATTCCCATCCAAAAACAGTAGGTACAATAACCCATATCCGATTTCTTTTTTTCTATTCTCTTTAATTTTTTTCGAATTCAAAATACGTATAACTGAAAAATCGATTTAATAAATGGAGGCAAAAAAAATGGTGGAGTGGATTAAGATGCATGCGAAGACAGAAAACGCCAAGCAAGCCTTTTATAGGGGGTGTGGCCTGTCGACACAAACATGTGAAACCAATACTGGTTGCCTTATTCTCTAGCTTGTTCGCTTCTTTATTCTTTTCTTTTTATAACCAAAGATTATATAACTTGATTTCCCCTCTATTATTTTACATATATCATTTTCCTCGGATTCTCATCTCTCAGATCTTATATAGCTCCCATTTATAATATATTGTTTTGTTTAATAGTTATCCAAAATATAAACATAACTCGAATCATTTGTCCTTGTGCACCGTTGTTTCTGGTTCGCCGTCGACGCAATAATTATCAACATCCATACATAAATTACACTATATTTATTATATTTTTTAATAATCGTGATCCTACACTAAAGTCCATCATACGAATCTTGGAAACATGTAAAATAGTCTACTATTATTTAAGCATCTATATACACCATAACTAACTATAATTGAAATATAGCAGGGGAAGGATTTGAATCTTAGTCCCCCAATCACAGAATGAAATCATTAAACCACTTAACTATACCATACGTTATATAGGAACTATAAAGTGAAATGTTTGCAGTGAAACAAGAATAAACATACCGATTAGAACAAGCAAAATGGAATAAAATTTTGAATGGTGGCTCAGAATGATTATATTTACTAACAAACTAACCTGATTTTTTAGACATTTTGATGCAGCGCATCTTCACGTCAATCACGATTTCAAAAGGTTTTTATCGTGTTAGTCTTATGTTTTTACTTTTTATTCAAGTTATGTCGTTGAGCTTTATATACGTTGGACTTTTAACTATTTTATGTTGGCTTAGTTGTCTTGGTTTTTTTGCCACACTTCATTGTAAAATCTCAAATCATATTTGTCTATACTATATAGACATACATACCCATTTATATGATGAAATTAACAACACAACAATAGGTTAGCTAAACTAACTAAGAGAGTTAATGAGGCTGGAAAATGTTGTCGTGATTCCAAATGAAAGACCATAACCTCGGAGCTATAGTGGCAATCGAATAGCAAATGTTGTCGTGATTCCAAATGGTTGTTGCAAAGGAGACAAGTAGGCGGCACATTCTTCAGATCCCACCTGATCAATCTATCCCGAGTAACAAGGCGATTTCTGGCTGCAGCCCAAGACGATGGCTAATTAACTTGGACTTCGAATCTTAAGAAATTCGTTATGATCATCCTTGCCCCATAAGCAATTAACCTAGCTAAATGTTTAGGAGTTGGTGCTATTCTACATTTTATTAATTTGGAGAAAAAAAAATATAAATCAGTTAATTGAACAGAAAGTAAAGTGTAGCGTGGATCGATAGCATCATAGCAACATCAAACCTTATGCTTGTGTACAGTGTACTTGAGTACTTAAATGTTATCGATCAAACAAACTTTTTATCATCTAACTTCCTTTAGGTTTAAGTTTTAACTGTATCAAATTAATATACCTTTCTTTTTCCACGACTCCTGCATTTTCCATAACCCTTTAGGCGTACTGTAGGCTTTGTACCTTCTTAATTAATACATTGGGTGATATATATACTATAGTAATTAATATATTTCTATATGCGCGTGCATATGTTTTGCATAATATAATGTTTTGATGTGATGGTTAGGTTAATAAGGTAAGTAATGAAAGCAGAATTAGTTAATGTTTAAAATATAATTAATGGGGATTAAAAGCAAGAGGGAAGAGAATCAAGAGATTAAAAAGGCGCAGAAAGAGGAATCCTAGGCTCAAAGGTTCTCAAAATGCCTATGAAGTCTATTACTTCGTTACTCCACGTTCCAAACTAGTAGTATACTTTTTGCCAGATTCAAAAATACAGTGTTATATTCATCTCGATCATAGTCTTATCTATCAACTTCTGTCTTGGAATTTGATTACAATACATTTAAAATGAAACAATTGAACGACTGAAACTTCTTTTTGGGCAAAAAATGGTGTTAGCGTTTTGATGAATCAACGTAACACATAGAAACCTGCTTCGATTGATAAAATCCACTAAGAAAAAGTTTAAGGGAGACTCAAATATATGGAATATATATTTTTATATTAAATATATAAATTTACACGATGCACAGGATTTTTGAAGAAAATACATAGTCATTTTTCTAAAGAGAAATTCCTTAAAATACCATCAAAACTAGTTTTTGTTCCTAATTTAGCACACACGTTCAAAATTTTCCATTGATAACATTTTTCATTAATCAAGTGACTTTTTTGCCCTTCGATCAAGTCACAGGAAATATCTTGACGATCTCTTTCCTTCGGCGATGGCTATCATTCTTCTTCACCGATCTCTCTCCTTCATAGATTTCTCTCGCCGATTTCGACAGTCTGCAGATTTTAGCAAAATTCGAGATCTGAAGAGCAGTATTCTGCTTAATCTGTAAAGATGGTGAGAACTCAAATCTCTCATTTAATTTTATTCTCTCCCTCCCAGATCTCAAGTGAACTTGGTTGAGTGAGATCGTGGAATCCGAAATCATATGGATTTTCGTTTCTATTTGCTTTAATTTGACACCAACATCGCCGATTTGTGCTTTTACTATTGGTTGTACTTATCATGAAATCGAGTATAGTGTCTGGCATTTGGATTATGAGATTGAATATGGATCATTGTTATTGAATTTTGAAAAGATCTGGTGTTTATGGGTTTTAAAGCTATCTATGCGCAACTCAGACTCTTTGTTCTCTTTCTTTTTGTTGCAACAACCGCTCAGACTCGATATCAAGGTATTGTTTTTCTTTCATGAAGTATACTATTAGCAACACTTTTCTAACTTTCTTCTCTGTTACTTTGTTACGATGCTGTGGCGATAATTTGCTTTTGTTATGTTTACATCAGAAAAAATTTGCTCAACGATCAGAGAGAGTAAAATCTGTGGATCTGCATCCTACAGAACCATGGTAATTTCAACAAGTTACTCATCACTTGAGAAACCCCTCAGTCGCTATGGGTGGTACTGTGACTCGTTACGTTTGTACCTTTATAGCTGCTACAAATGACTGACATGTTAAATAACGCGGTGTTACAGGATTCTATCAAGTTTGTATTCTGGAACCGTGTGTATTTGGAACTACCAGACACAGGTGGGTGAATATTTCGAATTTTGTTTCTCTGTTTATTTCTACATGATGCAAATAAGAGCATTGTTTCTTCTGGTTACATTTTGACATCGTCTTCCTTGTAATGATGTTTAATAGTTTATTCAACTATGTGTTATCTCTGGTTTAGGAACAGCTGTGATACTCGTCTCACCAACGGATGGAACTGAAGAAATCGCTAACCCTTTCGTTCAACCAGAAGCTGTCTAAAGAACAAGTTTAAGCAATTTGATCTTGTTACAATTGAAAAATCAAGGAACAACAGTTTATCTCGAGAAGGATGTTGCTGGAAATATTTTATGAAGTTTTTCAATATGTTTAGGAAGCTTTTCAATACTTTTAGGAGGACATTCCTATATTTTTGTATGCAGTATCTTAATCATGACTTTGGTTTTGATATGGTTATGAGTTTATTTGAACTATATATTTGGATAAGAATCTTGTTATTATGGGTTTCACTAACAAAATATACTAATTTATCAATTTTCAGACTTTTAGGATACGATCGTACACATTTACGAATACCTTCCTGAATATTTATCCAACTTTTAGGATACGATCGTACACATTTAGGAATACATTCCTGAATATTTAATAGACTAGTTAAAAAAAATATTTACAAGAGAGGAATAAGTGGAGAAGGTAATGGCTTAACCAACTTGCTAGATTTGATTCCATTTATCCAACTACTTAAATTTAGAAAGTCATTCTACTCATTTATGAAGGTATTCCTTAAAACGTATAAATGATAAGTTTTGTATCTATTTATACAACAACTCAAATTTGACAAATGTTGAACTCAAGTCTTTGAACGGTTGTGCTTTGACTAGTATTGTTATTTTGTCAACTTGAAATTACTTGTAGTTACTTATAGGTCAAAACCACCGGTTCATAGCCAAACCAGTTTGTTCTATATAACATGTGAGTCACTTAAACAGGACGAAACCATTAGCATTCCTAATGGAATAGCATAGTAGTTTGGCTTTGCTTATGCATTGTGAGATCGTAAGCATCCTCTTCATTACTTTATTCCCAATGCAACGTATTGTGGTTGGCTTTTAATCTTGGTCTTTGAAATTTTTTCTAATGTTTATGAAAACATTTTTAAACATTTAGAAAATCTTTCTATATTCTTAGTAAGACCTTACTAAAATTTCTATAAATGTTTCCTAAATATCTAAAATTGTTTCCTTAATTTAGAGAATTTTAAGAAGCTTTCTTGAATTTTTAGGAAACATTTTTACAAATGTAAGATAAGCTTTCTAAATCATAGGTTATTACTAAATCGAATAAATATTTAGGAAGTCTTTCTAAACGTTTAGGAAGACTTTAGTAAAAAATTATGATTTTTTCCTAAATATCTATAATTGTTTCCTTAATTTAGGGAATTTAGTAAGTCTTCTTTAATTTGTAGGAAGCATTTTTACAAATTTAGGATAGGCTTCCTAAATATGTTAGTGTTAGGAAAGTCTTCCTAAATATGTATAACAGCTTCTTAAATTTGAGTTGCTGTTTAAATAGTACACAAAAGTTTGCATTTTATACGTGTTAGGAAATTCTTCCTAAAAGTGTATAACGACTTCTTAAATTTGAGTTGTTGTTTAAATGGTATAAAAAAGTTTGCATTTATATGTGTTAGGAAAGTCTTCTTAAATGTGTATAACGGCTTCCTAAATTTGAGTTGTTGTTTAAACGTGTTAGGAAGACCTTCCTAAATGCGTATAACGGTTTCCTAAATTTGAGTTGTTGTTTAAACGTGTTAGGAAGACCTTCCTAAATGCGTATAACGGTTTCCTAAATTTGAGTTGTTGTTTAAATGGTACACAAAAATTTGTATTTTATACGTGTTAGGAAAGCCTCTCTAAGTATCATTGGAACAAGAGTCGATGCCACTGAGATTGTAAGCATCATCTCCATTACTCTATTGACAATGCAACATATTGTGGTTATCTTTGAAATTGCAGGTTTGTGTGGGTACCATCAAAAACGATTTTTTGGGAGTCATAAACGATCATGCATCTGATAAGAATGATTATTTAAGAAGACATAAACGATCATGCAGCTGCATTGAAGGATTATTTAAGAAGACTTTCTTAGTTGATCAAATATTTAGGAAGTCTTTCTAAAATTGTAGGAAGACCTTCCTTAATTATTTAGGAAGATTTAAAAAAAAAACTGAGGTAACCCAACAAGTTTACTTTATCATTTTGATCTGGTGAATGGTGATGACCAGTTGAAATAAGGAATTTGATTCGAAGTGTTTGTAGTAGACTGCAAAAACAAATTATGAAAAAGTTATTTCCGAAAAGAATCTTTCTAAACTTTTACCAATAAAATCTACGGAATAGGTACTGATCATATTGATACTCTTGGAAAACCTGTTATAGTCAAGTACACTTTACATAAGGAAATATTTTCCCACAATTGTAGAATGGTAACTTTGGCATATTGGCTGCACATCTCTAACTTCTTAAGCTATGAGATCTTTAAGTCTCTAGTTTGATTCCATATTTGTATCATAGATTGAAATTTATCTTTTACAGATAATTTTAAATGATTTAGGAATGTCTTCCTAAACATGTATGATTATTTTCTACAAAAATAATATCCACGTTATATAAACAAATAATTTATCAAATTGACCGAATGATACCTTGGTCTATTGGTTACACAAATCACTTGCGAAGCTGTGAGTTCTCCGAGCCTCATGTTCGATTCTAACTGTATGCATAATTTTTGTTTTCAATTTTAACAGATTTTGTTTTAGGAAGGCATTCGTAAAAATGTAGAATTGTTTCCTAAAAACAAGTTTATACATGCAAAATAATTTTAAAGATTTACCGAATGGTACAATGATTTATTGGTTACACATGTCCACTTGCAAAGTTTTTCATAAAACGTAATGGAAACTATTCGTAAAACGTAGTAATTTTGACACTAGAATTTATGTAGTAAGCAAATTACAAATTTAAATATCATGAATTGTATAGTCATGAAGTGATTATACAGTCAGAGCTTATTGAAGCTTCATGTTATACCAAGTGTCAAGTGAATTGGTCATGCTCGACATTTTGCTACCTGCGAGCATCGAAAAATATATGATTTCACTGTTAACACTAACTGACTATAATTAACAATTCATGAAGACCTTCCTAAATGTGTTGAAAACCTTCCTAAATTCCTAATTTCTTAGTCTCTATGTTAACAAGAGACAAACTTTTCGTGCCATAACAAATTTGAGACGAGGTGCCGTATTTACCTTACCTTTATACGTTTGTATCTATTTTAAAATATTAAAATACTGATAAGACGAAATCATGTTATAACTCTGATATTGACCGACTATTTAGTGGACAAATTTACTAGTTTCGGTTGTGTTATCATGTTTAGTATTAAATGAATTATCTTTACGCGAGTTGCTCTGTTTAATACCCCTTCTTACTTCTGCAGATTGCAAATTATATTACCTCTGATGAAGATATACATGATCGTTTACAAAAGTTTTTCTGGATATTTATGAAAGCTTCCTAACTTATGAAGGATTCTACATAGTATTTAGGAATGTGTTCCCAAAAATATTCTCTTCCATGAAACCCATTCATCTTCTTTGTTTTCCGTTCTCTGGAGCGAACGACCTGTGTGAGATATGCAGTTGACGAGAGTCACATTCCATGTGTATATGTGGTTGTCGCATCCACCGATTACATATACCCCGCCCGATAATGATGACAGTGGATCCAAAAGGCATGAGAGGAAGGCATGAAGGGAGGAAGAGAATTATGGCGATCTCCGGAGACGACGTCGTCGCCGGTGGATTTAGATGATAAGACGACGACGGTTCTGACAACGACATTTGAATCTGATCCGATCCGGTGATTGCTTCTGCGATGTACCCAGATCCTCTGTCGGAGATCAAGATGGAATCATTCCTAACAGAGAGAATTTGAATATGAGTTCTGCCTGAAGAATATTGTTATGGGTTCCAACGACGGCGTCGATTCTTTTTCATCCCAACGATAGAAAAAGTGCTAATTTTGTAGTTTTTCATTTTTTAGGAAGGAATGACAAAATTGGAAATTGACATATCAAAAATGATAGATGTGGAACATTTTAAGCGTCCGTGTCATTTTTGGCCTAAAAACATAAATGTGTGGTAAATATGAGAATTGCCTTTTTTCTAACTTGTAGTTTATTTGATTTTCCTTATGTATTTGTCGTCTTCATTCTTCATTTTTTAGCCTATCTCTTCCTTATTTATTTTATTAATTTTTATTCTTGTTGACTAATTGAATTCATAATGTTTTTCAGCTTTTTTTCAACACTTTTTCAGTTTTTTATTTATTTATTTAAGATTTGGTAATTAATGATATAATTAATGTTTTACGGGAAAACATAGTAGTATATTATTTCTTGAAATTGCGATCGCATAGTATATTGCACCGAAGAAAAAGATCGATTCGTCTATGTATATAAGCTTTACCAACGAGATCCGAAGTAATCTATGAACCATTGACCTACTATTCTACACAGTCAACGGCATCTACGAACATGTAAATACTGTGAATTATATATATATATATATATATACATGCGTATATAACTGCAATGTCTTAAGTTCTAACTCACACATTGTATAGTTCATATTATACACAACCAGGGGCGAATCTAGCTGAGTGACTACGGGTGCACGTGCCCCCGGTAAATTATTGAATCTTTTGTATTATAGTTATAGTCATCGATTAATATTAGTCAAATTGGACAAATTTTGTTTTAGTGCCCCAAGTGAACGAGAGTTAATTTGATTCATGCTTCTAAACTTTCTTTTTTTGTTGTTTTTTTTTTCTCTCAATAAATATTATGTTTCTTTTTTTATCTTTTAACATTGTCTCATATCATATTTTATGTTACTTTAATTATAATTATTTTACTGTGCCCCCGGTAAAAAAATGGTTTTAGATCCGCCACTGTACACAACAGTTTTTAACATTTTGTCATTTTTATAATTTCTAAAATATTATCGTTACAACTTACTGTATTTTTTTGGTTAAAATGTTAAGACATATGCATAATTTATAGTATTTACATAAGTATGTCACAAGACGCATGTTTGTATACAAAATAATGGGTTTGACTATATATTAACTTAACTAGGTGATAACTTGCGTCCTGCGCAAGGTGAATAATTTATTATTTATTTAGTTTTGTATAATTAAAAAATTAAAGCATAATAAAATATTTTAATCCAGTTTTTTTATATAATAAGTTGTTATGTTGACAATATAGTATGTTTTAAAAAAATATTATCTGATAAAAGAAAACAAAATTAAGCAAAGTAGTAATTGAATGTGAGTAAATTTCGATTTCATTTAATTATTTTGTATAAAATTTTAAGAAATGAATCATAACAGAAAATGAATTATAATTTTTTTGGTTATATTAAAATTAAATATTATATTTTTATGTATATCATAAAATGTTTGTAAATTTTGATTTCGTTTAATGATTTTGTATAAAATTATTAGTTATTAATTTTTTTGGAAATGAATCATAACAGAAAATGAATTATAAATTTCATTGTTATATTAAAAATTAACAAATGGATAATATCATATAAGGTAATTAGTTTATTGAAATAAGTTTTTTTTAGAAGGTTAGTGAGAATGAATGTGGTGGTGACACATCAGCAAAATGGCACCACTGTAAATATTTTTTAAAATAAGGGTAGTCTCTAAAAATGCTTCTCAAATAATATATAGGGGATAGTTGAATAGCGAAAGAGATGAATAATAAATTAGCAAAATCAATCGAATGAGAAAACTGAAAACTGAATAAACTTAAAAACGCTAAAAAACTAATATCTATGGGTTTGAATGCTATGTAGTTTTTTCACGTTTTCACGTTTTGAAAACGTGATTCCACCGAGTACATACCATCCCTCACAAAATGATAAAAATCAAAAATTAACAAGTTATTTTACAATCCATCCCGCACGTCTCAAGTTTATAACTCGTTTAGACGAACATTTATTCATCTAATAATTAGTAGATTTTTAGCTTTTTAAAAAATTTCAGTTTTAAGTTTTTCCGTCTTAGTGATTCTGCACGTTTCAAATTTACAATTCATTCCTCACGTTTCAAATTTATAACTAGTTTAGACAAATATTAATTCATCTAATAATTAGTAGATTTTTAGCGTTTCAAGTTTTTTTAATTCTAAGTTTTTTGGTCCTAGTGATTCTGTTAGTTTGTTATTCAGTTATTCCGCAGTTCAACTATTTAATTGACATACTTTCTCTGTTTCACAAAGGGTATCATTCTACTCTTTTTCACACATATTAAGAAAACTAATAAAAGTTATATTTTACCCTTTATTAATACACTAAACATCTTTCTTTTTCTAATTGATACATCAATATAACAAGGTTAAACTGAATTTTTGTTTCAAAAATTGTATTATAAATACAAAGTGACACAATTGGTAAAACAAAAACAAAACTTTAAAATGACACTCTTTGTGAAAACGGAGGGAGTATCAGTCAAGCTCTATTAGATGAATAATTTTTTTGTCTAAACTAGTTAGAAATTTAAAACGTGCCTAAAAAATTGAAAAATAATTTATTAATTTTCACTTTTTATCATTATATGTTTATTATTGTAAATAATATATATTCGGTGGAATCATGTATTCAAAACGTGAAAAAGTTATGTACTATTCAAACCAATGTATTTAACTTGAAATCAGAATCAAGCATATATATAAATCGATAGAAGGTTTACAGATAAACATAAATTGAAGAATCATACTACAAACTAAAACAAAAACAAAAGAATTTAATATCCTATTGAAAATTTCCAACTTGCTAGTGTATATACTTGCCACTTAATTTTTTTTTTTTTTTTTTTGCTAACTTGCCACTTAATTTCTCATCAAAAATTTCCGATTGAACATGCAGTCATAATCTACTTTTTTAATGTGAGTCATTCTAATTTTTTTAAAAAAACATTAGACGGATTAGTATTATTTTTGTCTGCTTAAATTTGAACATATCTTTTGTTAATCATTAATGTTTCCCTAGTTAGTAACAGGCGTAATTCTTAATTATATGTTCAGTACTTGTATAATCTACTGTTTGAAAGTTATCAGGACCGGCCCTAAAGAGAGTCAAATGAGACATTTGTTTTCGCCTCTAATTTTTTTACTGTTAATATGTATAGATTTTTTGGTTCTTAAAACATTAAAAAAAATTATGTATGTATTTAAATCAAAAATATTTCAGGCCCCCTAAATCTCCTGACCTAAAAGTCACATTTATGAATTCGAAAGACAAATAAAAACAGTGTTTTTACAAATTAAATATATTCGAAAAAGAAAATAGGAAAACGTTTTTTTTATCTTGGAAAGAAGTGTTGTCGATAATTTGAAAATAACTGTGCATTGGGTACCTGTCTTATTCTGACAATATTGCTTCACAGTTCTTTTAAAATATTCACATGATCACAACTATTTTTTATCGTATCGCCAATCTTACCTACCAATTTGTTTGCAATAAACTTAAGACAATAAGACTAGTTAATAATACTCGGAAAACTATTAAAAGAAACCTTAAAACTATACAGATTAAATATAAGGGAAACACTAAATCAAGCCGTAATAAGAGATTAGTATAACTAGAATGTCGTTAAAACTCAGCAAGTCGCTATTGGAGAAATGATGGGCAATTTTTTTTTTGCAATTTGACTCTGGTCAAATGTGTCATGATAGTGGAAGTTAAATTATTGATCATCAATTTTTTTTTTGACATGACTAGATATAATATTAATGGCTGGACAAGTACATGAATACAAAAATTCTTCTAAATTTACTCAAATTTGATTCATAATTCTTTTGAAATTCAGGTAAATCTAATTTTTGAAATCTAGATTTGCTATGGAAGAGTGTAAATATCTCTTGAAGCAAGCAGCGAAGGAAATATGAAACGTTATAGAAAAACAATGTTGATTTTTTTTACGCATATAAGACCCGCAAACATATGCGATGGGGCCCACCATGTTTTTCAACTTGATCATCTCTTAACGCTATTCACCAAAAAAACAAAAATTACACCAAACCCCAGAAATTAAGAACAAGAAAAAAAAACTTTTACTTTCTTCCTCCTCTCTCTCTTTCTCTCTGGATCCTCTTCAAAGCTAAGGCCATTAGGGTTTATCCGAGCTCTAAATTCACTCCGATTTTAGAGTTTCCCAGCTACATTAGCTCCTTTCTGGGTAAAGTAAACCTCTTCCTTAGATTTTTGTCTAGCCTTTTTTTTTCTTCCCTTTACCTTTTTTCTCGCGTACGCCTTCATTTGCACTTTTTTTTTCTTCTGTAACTCTCCTTGATTGCCTTTTTCCATGAGATTTGGGGACCGTATTCAGGAGTTTTTTTTTGGTGGGTTTCTCTGAAGATTGTTCCTTTTCTCTGACCTTTCATTTTCTATGTGTGGTCTCTCACTGGGCTTTAAGCAGTTTCTCAATTCGTTATTAGGTTTATTTTAGTTTTTTTCTGGGTTTGTTTTCACGCATTTGAAATCACTTGTCTCTCCGTGATTTTGACATTCGGGATTTGTTTGTGGGGTTTTTAAAAAAACAAATTATGAAAATTATTGCATTTAATTGGATTAAATCGTCACTCCTGCTTCAGCTACTGTTCTTAGTTTCCTAATATATATATTTGAGTTTTATGAGAAGATCTGAGACTTAGAACAATCTTCGATTCCTTCTTGTTAGATCGATCTCTCTCGCCTCGCTCAAAGCTTTATCTTTGATTCTTTCTTCGATTTCAACGCGGTTTGATTTTGGTGAACTATAACCATATTTATTAAAAACTATTTCCTGTAAATCTCGATCTTAGGTTTCTTCTAATCCGCGTAAATGATTGGTCGGTTTCTGTTGACATTAATTAAACTAATTCTACTTTCAAATGTTTCAAAAATATCATAATTTTTCTATGAGAGTTTGCCTGTAAAAATGTCTTTCTTTTTCGCTGTTTTAGTTTTATGGGTATCTCTATCTGTACTTGTGTAGGGTTCATGATTGAGTCTGCAAACTATAAACTATAATGACCTAAGCTATTAATTTGCATCGGTAGATCTGTTGCTTCAACTTTAATTTCTTCTCTTACTTTACATTTATTTCCCTTAGTTTTTTTTTTTTTTTAATCTCTTATCATTCCATAGGCATTGTTCTTCATTTGAAGTTTACTCTTTTATTAAAACATTTCTCCTACCAATTTTTTTCAGGTAACTGTGATTGTTGCAGGATCTTGTATTCAGAAGCTTAGAAACAGTCAGATCACAGAAGATGAATAACTCGGCTCCGCTTTGATTTTTCTTCAGATACTGTAGAAAAGCCGCTGCAATGGGATCGTTTGCAGGTTCCTGCGAAATTGTGGAAGAGAAGGATGAAGTAAGATTGCCAAAACATTCCGGAAGATATGGCAAATCGGTGTTGGGATCATCAAGCAAAGATTTGGAGCGGAAGCAGAGAGAGTATCATGGTTCTCTCGAGTATGACATCGATAAGCTTTTTCAGTCTATATCTGTGAAACCATCGGCGAGGCTGATGAGCTCTTCTTTCCATAATCTCGAGACGAGCGCGAGTGCCGGTCCAAGCAGGACCACGAGCCCTTCGAAGAGAATCGCCATGAAGAAACCGGGGACACCTCAATCTCCTCGAGTTTTCGGACTCTCTGACTCGGTTTCCTTGAAGCAGGCTCTGAGGGATCGTTGCATTTCCAAGGCCTCGGAAATGGCTGCTCAGAAACGGTTGTCCAAATCCGCAGCTGCGTCTCCGAGGGTCTCGGAAGCAGATAGGATAAAGACTTTGTATAACCAAGTTTCGAATGAATCTACTAGCAGGTCTGGGTTTCTTCCTGTGGACAAGGGTAAAGGAAGCCTGGTTGATACATCTTTGGTGCCGGTAAACGATAAACCAAGCTCTTCGAGGAGTGTGCCTGAGCGGTTTGAAGACCCCATTTCTGAGTCATCTCAAGCTGGAACCAGTTTGGGATTACAGAGAGTGGGAAACCAAATGCTGGAGGTTAAGCTGTCTGATAAATCCAACAAACCTGGGTCTTGTCTTAGTTCCGGCAGTGGAGATTATGAGATAGAGTTAGATGAAAATGTCGCCTCTCCTTCCGCTCACGCCTTTGTTGAAGATGATGTGAAAGAAATAGACAAACATGTTACCTCGCTGCTTTCTGATTCTAGCAAGAAAGATGTTGCGACGGAGCTTGAAAAGAAGATTCTCCCATCCGCTCTGGATTTGGAGCAGAAAGGGAAGTTGGATAACGCACCTAGCTCAGGAACAGAGAAGAGCAAAACGGTACGCAAGGTAACAAGAATGATTCCACGTCCCAAACAGCAGCCGAAAAAGAAGATTTTGCTTAAGAAGAAGTTAAAAATTGGGATCGTTTCTGCAGCCAACACAACAACAAAGTATGAGGAAACCGATATTTCCTTAGATTCTAGTGCAAATAAACTTCTCTGCCAAAGATGTCACTGTTCGTTGAAGAGCATCAGCATAGAAAATAATCCTGAGATTTGCTCAGACAGTTTGAGCTCTGTATCAAATAGTGTTGGTAAAGAAGCTCATCAAGTAGCCGATGAGAACTCCTCTGGTTCTTTTAATGTTAGCGAAAGCTCCGAAGCTGAGATTGTCGTCATGAAACAAGATGTTTCCTCTAGCAATGACAGTGGGAACGGCGCAAGGGATGAAAAGGAAACAGAGAATCCAACTTCCAGTGAGAAATTCGAGTTCTCCTTGAGTTCAAAAGACAGTCTTGGGGATTATAGCAGGAGCACAAGCATGAGAGAGGAGAGCAATCTGAGCAGGTTTAGCTGAGGGAACAAGCCTCACATGTCGATGGATGTGAGATGGAAAGCGATCAAGCATGTAAAGTTGCAATACGGCTCTTTGGGATTACGACACTTCAACCTTTTGAAGAAACTCGGTTGAGGAGATATAGGAACAGTCTATCTCGCTGAGCTGATTGGCACAAACTGCTTGTTTGCCATAAAGGTCATGGACAACGAGTTCTTGGCAAGAAGGAAAAAGAGTCCAAGGGCACAAGCGGAACGTGAAATACTTAAAATGTTGGACCATCCTTTTCTTCCTACATTGTACTCGCAGTTTACTTCGGATAACTTGTCTTGTCTAGTCATGGAGTATTGTCCCGGAGGAGATCTCCATGTGCTTAGACAGAAGCAGCTAGGCCGATGTTTCCCTGAACCTGCAGCAAGGTAAAAGATATTACCTTTTTGAATTGAGCCATATCGAATCATTAGTTTACTTTATTGACGATAGAAATTTGTTTCCAGGTTCTATGTTGCGGAGATTCTCCTTGCATTGGAGTACTTACACATGCTTGGTGTTATATACCGAGACTTGAAACCGGAGAACATACTAGTCCGTGAAGATGGACACATCATGCTTACGGATTTCGACCTCTCGCTCCGGTGTGCAGTGAATCCGACTCTTCTCAGGTCAACTTCTCCGCCAGGGAAAGATCCTGCAAGGGTTTCAGGTCCATACAACACATCAAACTGCATACAACCGTTCTGTATCATCGAACCATCTTGCCAGGCTTCTTGTTTCAGCCCTAGGCTCTCCTCAAACCAGCAACAACAAGGTAGAAAACCGAAAAGGCCAGATCATCTTTCGAAAACGCAGCAACACTTGAAGAGATCAATGCCTCAGCTCGTGGCCGAACCAACGGAAGCAAGATCCAATTCCTTTGTGGGAACACACGAGTACTTGGCTCCCGAGATCATCAAAGGAGAAGGACACGGCGCAGCGGTTGACTGGTGGACTTTCGGGGTTCTCCTATACGAGCTTCTATACGGGAAAACACCTTTCAAAGGATACAACAACGACGAGACTTTAGCCAATGTTGTGTTACAGAACCTCAGGTTTCCCGATAGCCCGCTCGTGAGCTTCCAGGCGAAGGATTTGATCAGAGGGCTTCTGGTTAAGGAACCGGAGAACCGGCTCGGGTCAGAGAAAGGATCTGCAGAGATCAAAAGACATCCTTTCTTTGAAGGGTTGAACTGGGCTCTAATCCGGTGCGCAATCCCGCCTGAGCTGCCGGATTTCTACGAGTTTGGCGGTGGACCGGTGGCGACGGGTTCGCCTGGAGGCAATGATGATAGGTATCTTGAATGCAAAGCCATAGGCGACCATCTTGAGTTCGAGTTGTTTTAAGCAAGACGACAACATTTTCTGGCAAAAGTGTTCATCAGAGTAAAAAAAAAACTTTGTTGTAATTTATCACATCTTCTTAAGTTCTCAAGTCTAATATGTAAATTTAGCCGCCTCTTAGACATAAACTCATATAATTCACCAACTTAGTCGTATCTCACTTTTTTAAAATATTCCCATCGAACATGATTACAGAAACACTGAAATCTCTAAACAAGCAGAGGTTTAAAGCATATTTCCGATCACCGGATCTGCAAACACGAACATACATTATTACACTGTTTATTTTATATTTCAACGAAATCAAATAAGTTTATGCAAAATCTTTGAAACAAATATATCTTGGACTTCATAGTATTTTGTCCAAAAGTTTTTCAGTTATGTTAAAAATGAAAAATCGAAGAACCGAAACTAATCGATCTGGGAAGATTTTTGGGGAAAAAGTTTTTTGGACCATTTCTCGATTTGTGCGTGTCATCCTTCCAATTTTATCGAATGTCCCCGAGGGGACAATCATGTTAATGACTCTAATGCTATATAAACGCAGCTGGTTCTAACTACATAAACGATGTGGGACAAAATCTTTTATTTGCTTCAGTTGAAATGGGCTTCTTTATTACATGGTATCTCTTTCTGGTTCGTTATGGGCCTAGTTTATTGTTTCAAGGATTAAAAAAGTTTAAAGTTTAGGCTTGGTCGACTGATGATTTTCTTTATACAATCAAATTCTTCTTATGCAGCAATTTTCTATTTACAGATTCCCCACGTCTCTTCACAATTCACATCTAATCTTAGAGCAAATTACAAACGAGATTAGATGTGTCTTGGATGTTGAATTTATGTAAATGCTTATATTATACGGCAGCTTAGGCAAAATTCCACAACCATGATTGTGCAGCACAATTTGTGCTCCATCTTCTTACCTCTAAATTGGGATTTTTTTTTATTCTTATTTTTTACCTCAACAAAAATTGCAACTTGAAAACATTAAAGAAGAAAAGCCCAAAAAGACATATCTAGATCATCATCAGATTGGCTCCACTTAAATTACGAAATTGATTTTTATTTTTCCTTTTTAACTTTTCCTTTTGGCGGGATTGCTTGCTTTGATTTTGGAATGGTGTAAAAGCAAAGCAAATTCGTTTCAGAAGATTGAATTGAAGCAAAAGCAAAAGACACTCAAAAAGTACATAAATAGATATTGGGAGAGAAACACAAGAGACTTGTTTGTAATAACCAAAAAACAGAAAATGAGCAGCAAGAACTCAGGAGCAGCTCCTGCTACTACAGCTTCTGCAGTCAACAACACTAACGGTAAGCTTCCAATGGAGGAGAACGAAGAAGAAGAGATATGGAAAGTCGCGGTGTCGAGGTTTCAAGCCCGAGAAGAAGAGATCGAGAGGAAGAAGATGACTGTTAAAGAAAAAGTTCAACAGCGGCTCGGTTTTGCAGAGGAAGCTACAAGATGCTTGACTCAAACATTGGAAGTAAGTTTAATAGAGCCTTTTTTGTTTGTTTTATAGATGGTGAACATGGTGTCTGATAAGGTTCTTGCTAAAAAAACAGGAGCTAGAGATTATGGGAGATCCAATGAGAAAAGAAGTTGGAATGGTGAGGAAGAAAATCGACATGGCTAATCGAGATATCAAATCTTTGGCTCAAAGCTGTCAGAAGAAGGTTTTTTCACATTTTCATCTTTCAAAATCTTCTCTTTTAACACTGCAGCTCTGTTTAACACAAGAAAATGATAATCTGGACAGGAGAAGGAATACAAAGATACATTGGAAGCTTTCAACGAGAAGAACAAAGAGAAAACTCACCTTGTTTCCATGTTAATGGAGGTATTGTTTGGTCTAATCCATATTCAAAGACTTAAGCTTTGTAGATTCCTCCTACAAGCAGATCTAATGTGTGTTGATGACTTTTCTTTGGCAGCTACTTGCTGAAAGCGAAAGACTAAGGATGAAGAAACTGGAGGAAATCAACAAGACTGTTGGAACCTTGCAATGAGGATTTTACCTTAAAAAGAGTCCTAAATTTGTTTTGAGGTTTTTGTATTCGATTCTATTCAAATCCTCTCTGTTAAAAAGTGAGCTACGATGCACGATAAAAGAATGATTTGCCTAAAAAGATACGAATACGATCATGGCACTATTATGTTTGATGTCTTTGCACACATAGATAATTTCATAACAAATCAAACATCAATATACTCGTAGCTCTTATAGCTGATTAGAGGAGATTGTTAATATCGAATCAAACTTGTCATTACCAGCTTTTCTTTTACTCTGCTGGCTCAGTGTTTACATACCTGTTTGCGTAATCTAAGTACTCCTGCAAGTAACAATCAAACATAAAAGAGGTTTCCAAGTAAGAAAAGAGGAGATAAAAGAAAGATTTCATCGGTCTCTAACAAAAGCAGAAATTAGTAAAACCGTACCTGAAGTATAACTACCGCGGCAAACTTGTCCGACATTGTCTTCTCTTGAACTGGATGCAGATTCAAGGGCTTCAGCATCAGTTCAACGGTCTGCGGACAGTATTACATGAGATCCAATGGCTTTTAACTTATATTTAGTTATTTACTATGACTTGCAAGATTTTTCAAATCTGAATAAACTATACCTTTGATGATAACCGCTCGTCCCAATATGTGTACTTCACATCCTTGAGTTTTTCGGTTTTACGAAGTTCCTCAATGAAAAGATTTACAGTGACAACCTGTTCCAAGTTTTAAAAATATCCTTTTTCTCTGGTTACAAGTGCTAGGGAAGAGGAAAAGTACTTCGCAATTCAGCGGGGAAAAAACTTACGTCCTCTACATTGTTCAGTTTGCCAAATGGATAACCAATGACTAAGCCCGACACAGAAAATGCTTTGACCTGCATGAGTAAAGGCAAAATGATTGGTTCATAAGTATAATTGATAGACTATCTACAATGTCAAGAACCTTGATCCTTTGATGGCCATTAACCACAAAAAGCCGTAGGAGGAAAGTATTGATCAACCATTACAATCCTAGTAGACACTGATCTACGCAATCAAGCCTTCTTCTGTCCAAAACAACTAATAAATGTGTACAGGCAAATGATTGGTGTACTCGAACAGAGTTCACAAGTCTACTTGTTGATAGATTAACTACAATGTCAAGGACTCGTGTTGGATATACCTAAAGAGTAAGTTTTACTGAGATACTAAAAACCTAAAAGATTAAACCTTGATTAAAAGTCTAGCTAGAGCTAAATTACAGGAACAAGCAAATAAATTTAGCACCTACCAGGTTCTGGAAATCTGTAGCCATCAAGTCAATGTTTGTTTTCTTCCTAAGCAGAACACTGCAAGAGAAAGTAGAGTATTTGCAATAGCTATGATGGATTGAATCTATTTTTGTAGTATCTGCTTGAACAACTTGAATCTAAAAGAGAGAGAGAGAGAGAAGGAGTGAATGAAACTGAAACATGTGTACCTCAATGGAGTTGCAATCATATTTGAAGGATCTGAAATAGCTAATCCAACATACTTATCACCGACATCTAACCCCAGAAACCGCCCAGGGGCTAACACTTTTGTCTTCAACGCATCGCCCAACAACCTCAATGGCTTCACATACTTCATTTCCTGGACAAATGTAAAGTGGAATCAAACTTCCAAAGGCTTTGAACAAACTGAGACTAAGAAAATCAAATATCTGTTGATAAAGTGCAGGAATTTGAGGATTGTTTGTACCGAAAAAAACTTCAGTTAGTCAATGAAGCAAGTATTTGAAAACGGTTTTAGAGCCTAATCATAAAAAGCTGAAATTTTCAATTTATGTTGGTTGAAAGGAATTTTAGGCGAACTTAAAAGGCGAAAACTTTCAGGCGCCGGAGCGAGAAGAAACGACGGAATGGCCACTGTGAGGCGAGCGAGATGAGATGATGGAAGGGTTTATGGGATGGACCGGGAAAGGTTTATTCCGGTTCGTTTTGGTTTAGTTCGAATGTGAAGGCAAGTAAAGAAGAAAGAAGAGCCAGAAGAACGTGTGTTTCCTTCAAACCGGGAACCGGTTGGTCCGTGATGTTTGACTAGTTTTCTGACATTTGCTCGGTTTAACTTAAACCGGATTTTTCGCCGTTTACTTCTCTCCCAAAGATGAGCCTCGTTAATGCTCCGTTTTTGGTGTTTATTGGGTCACTTTGAATAAAAATTTCTTTAGTCAATAGCTCCAATGACTCCTAAATGCTAAATCATTCACATTTGTAACTTCAATCTCGTCTATAAGAGAGAACTTAAAAAGACCGATGAGCAGCTTTGAATGCATAAAACCACTCACTCACTGGGGTTTACTTGAAAGAGGATCATATCGGTTTAATTGCAAAACAAAGTTTTCATTGCTAATACAAAGTCTCAAACTTTTAGACATAAATATGTCTGCAGAGGGAAGAGGAAGGGAACAATTCCAAAAGCAGGCATTTTGGCCTAACAACAAACATCACCAGAACAAAAACAACTCGAGAGAAAAAAAAACATCTGCAGAAAGTGCAGATTCAAAGGAAGATAATAGAGAGAGAGGTCTTTTTCAACACTTTTCCTTCAATGAAAGACTTGAGTTGAGATTCCCATCTGATGAAGAACACTGGAAGTCGAAGAGGCTGACCTCAAGGCTTCAGCCAATGGTCCACCCATATTGTGGTGGTTGCCTCCACTGCTCCACCAATTCATGTTCTGTTGTTGCTCCCTCTCACTGTTGCTTCTCATGGTTCCTTCTTCTTCTTCTTCTTCATTGCCTGTGGAAAGCTTTAGAGAAACATCCGAGGAAGCGTTGCCGGGCATGGAGATCGAAAGGTGACAAGTCGATGAGCTCATTGGACTTGATGCAGAGTCCGATGGTCGTGGCCAGTCGTCAAAGAAATGCCTCAGGGTGTGACCATCGTCTGATCTCCCGTTGCTGAATCCACTGTGACCTTCATATGGCCTCTTGTTGTTGTTGCTTTCTTGTTTCATCTTTGAAGAACAACTGTGAGGAGACAAAATTCACAACTTTTATGATTAGAACAGAACATGAACATTGTCAAAAAAGGAGATCCAACCAGGAAAAGTTCCAAACTTTTAAGTAGAGATTAAAAGACTCATAGAACTCAGTAACCAAATACTACTAATTGTATACAATTTTCCACTGAGACTTGGTTTTGAGAAATAAATAAATCAAAATAATTTAAGTTGTTGTTTTTTTTTTTCTTCCTCAAATGTGTTTTAAGGGGAAGTGGTTGCAGAATCTGAGAGCTTTTTTTTTTCTTCTATGCAGGTTTAGTCAGCTTTCACTGAGGTCCTACCATCTCATTATTTCAAATACACCTCTCTGTCTCTCTCTCTTTTTCTCTCTCTGATTGAATAGTCTCACCCAACTAGTAAAAAAAATAGATTCTATCAAATCCAACTGTTATCATTATCTCTCAACAAAAGAAGGAAAAGAAGAATGTGTTCTTTTTCACAAAAATGATGATAAGTCTCTCTGTCACCCAATTGCCAACATTACCCCTTTCCTCACAGCATCACTTCACAGTGGAATAACTATTCTCAAATCCCTAAACAACAAGATTTTAATTATTTCAACACATGTATCAATAGATATGTATTAAAATCCTTTTGTGATTAGGCTTCTGTTATCGTGCAAAACACTTGTCTCAACTCTCAAGTCTCGAGACTCTTAACCAAAGCTACTAATGACTTCAATTAAACAGAGTGTCTTTTTCTTTTGGGGGTACCTTTGATGACTATTAAGGTGGAGGTGTTGAGTTGAAGAATGCGAAGAACCAGAGGAGAAGAAGAGATTGTTCGGTCTGTGACCAAGATCCTCGCCTAAGACAAAAGGAGATGCGGCGGTTGTGGCTGCGGTTGTGTTGGCGGTTGTGGCGGTTTCCACAGGCTTTCTTGAACGGTTTCGACCACGGTGGATGTGGCGGTCGCAGTACTTGTGACCGCCTACAACATCCCTCGAACATCTCCATTTCTTCCCGTCTGTTCTCTTGCACCTCCCTGGCTCAGGATCCATTGCTCCTCTTCCCCAATACCCTGTTTTATATTAGTGTGTGGTTCATTAGTAACAACCAACAAAGATCTCACTCAAGACATTGATTAAGAATGTTCACAAACCCCTACTTGTCTTGTTCTCTGTTGCTCATAGATCTTCTAGAAAGAGGTCTAAAGTCCTTACAAGATTGCAAAATAGCCTTTTACAGATAAATGTACTATACTTTATCGTTTAGGTGAGTCTATGAATTGGAGTTTCTAGATCTTGGAAACATAACTCCAACATCAAAAACAAAGGTGTATGCATTCCTGATAAAAAAAAAGATTCTTTCAAGGAGAATAGAAGTATAAACAACAGAAAGAGAGAGAGAGAGAGACTCACAAGAGGGTTGGTGATGAGGAAAGTTATGTTGAATAGGATGGTGAAGGAAGTGCAAAGGGGATTGATGGAAGAGACTTTTCTTGATGGGTAAGAGAAGCTCTTGAGGAACAGAAGCACCAGCCAACATGTATCTGTAGATCAGTGCTTGTAGCTCAAGTTCTTGCCACTGTGCCAAGCTAAAGAAGTTTCTCATCTCTACAAATTTCACATACAAAAGACCCAGATAAAATAAATTCAGCAATAACTTGAACACTTGAGGGAAAATGTGGAAGAAGAAGGCAAGGCAGGAAACACTTACTGAGAAACCTAGAAGATGATGAGGAAGAGTCAGGAGAGAAGCATGAGAATGAGGAAGAAGATGTGGGTTGAGGGACAAAGAGAGGAAGAGCAGCAGCAGAAGTTGCAGTTTGGGATTGAATCTGATCAAAGAAAAAGTTTGATATCTTAGTTGCAGAACCTTGTTCTTCTGACTCATTCTGCTGCTGACTTCTCCATTGTTTCAGTTGCAAGTCCATGGAACAAAGAGAGAGAGAGAGAGAGAGAGAGAGAAAGGAAAAAAAAGAGAGAAATGTGTTGGTTGCTTTTAGGATAGTTTTTTTCCCCACTTCTTTTGTTATCAGAGAGTCTGGCTTAATAAGCAAAGACAACCACAACAAAAGTCTTAGTTGTTTGGCTTGTGGTGTAAATACCAAAAAAAAAGAGTTCTTTTCTTTCTCTTTGTTCTTTGGAACAGTTGCTGGAGAGAGCTAGAAAGACCTAAACAGAGAGAGAAAAGTGTTTATTAGGGAACTTGAGACTTGAGAGAGAGAGAAAAAAAGACTACGAGACAAGACAGTTGAGAGGAGGAAAACAAAATTAGAGTAAAGAGAGTGGTTTTTATATATCTGATAGGTTTAAAAAATGGTTTCTTTATCGAATAGTATAAAATTATATGTAAGTCGGAAAACCCAGAAAGAAAGCACTGCAAGATGCAGATGGAGAGATATAGTAGTAACCTGCAGTGTTTATGTCTCACTGCCTTGGAAATATCACTTCCTTTTATATCTCATTTTAATATTCCATAAGTAGCTTAAAGAGAAAAGCGAAGCCTATTAAGATATTGTAATTAAGGATTCATTCAATGTGATGTAAAAGTAACCTTCAATTTTTGTGATACAGATGTCGTTTTTTTCAGAGATTGTGTCACAAATGTATTAAATTCCTGAGCATAATCACTTTGGATTTGACTAACTTTCACAGTCAACTGGTGTACAGTACTTGAAGTTGTAGATTGCATTTGGAGAGAGCTGCAGTAGTAGTACATTCTGATCTCTTGATCTAGCTGGCTAACTATGATTTTTCTATTACAATAAACTATGTGACTAGGTTAGTAAATTTACCATATAACTAAATTAGTATTTCGACCAATTTAATTATGTTTCTTTTTTTTTCTTATCAAAAACATAAAATATGTGAATAGTAAAATAAATCATTACATTACATATTTTGATGTTAACTATGCTTGTTTTGGCTAGTAAATTATTTAGTTTATTTAGTTTGTTCTAATTTGTAACCGTCGTGATGTTACATCATTACTTATTAAGATATCATTTGTAACGTATGTGCGTTTTGAAGTTATGATTTTAAAATAACTTGGCTAGCATCAAATATGTGGTTGGCTTGGTACTATGAAAAGAAGTTGGCTTACGTTAGATCCAAATTTTCTTGATTATAAAAAAAAATGGCTAATTAATTAGTATATCTAAATATCGATACCAGGGAATTATATATATTACCAGAAAAGGCCAAGTAAACTTGGAAACGTTTATTAAAACGAAGTTAAAAACATTTATTTATAAATACAAAAGACATTTATGAATTTCAAAGTATCTTTTTTTGGTGGTGCCACGATAGTATTAATTTGTAGTTTTGAGGAAATAAAGTAATAAATATGAGCAAAGGACGATAACGATATTTCATGTAGGAGTGAGCCAGCCAAGGCTTTGATGATGAGAGAGCTCACACCTCATTCATTCCCACCAGTTTCGGCGGCATTTATATATATGCACTATGCCGAATTAACTTAAAACTTAATTTGCGTTTTTGCTCTTCCACAAGAAAAAATATCACAAAATCTATTAATTATAAGCGGGAAAAATAGTCAAATACTTTAGGGATCACGTTCAATCTTTCATTTATAAACTTTTTTTACAACAACAAAAAAAAATATGGATCTTAGAATATAAATAAGTTTTGTTTAAGTATATTAAGATTCATGTGCACCACTAACACCTCTTGGCACTTCTACTCTCTTGACTGTAGGGAAAACAAGCAAGAAGCAAATGAAAATTGAAACTATCAAAAACACACTAAATATAATAAAGGTATAAAAAACCAATCAAATACAGTAGATTTTTATTATCCAACTTAGACCTTAAAGCCAAGCATGCATGTGTTGTGGTATCCTATACAATAAGTAATTTTACTGTCAATTTAACGAGAATATTCATTAGGTAAATTTGTTACATGTAGAAGGTAAAGGTAGAATGTTCGGATATGAACTCTTCTCGTATAACATTTTGTTTTTGTTTCTTATAGGCAAGCCCATCTATTACAAGACTACATTTTTTTTTTTTTTGCTAAATACAAGATTACATTCTTACTTGTTTTTTTTTTTCTCCAAGGCATTCTTATTTGTTGTTTATTTTGGATATGGCCAAGCTTGTCTTAATCTATGAGCGATCTCTGTTGTCTTTCTTTGAAGAGGAAAAGAAAGAAAGACAGAAATAAAGAAAATAGAATAAAGGCAATTCCAAAAGAAAAAAAATTATTAAGATATCGTGAAAAAACAATCAGTGGGCGAAGATATTGGGTCACGTGCTAAAATCAAGACCATATGGAATCAAAAGAGGGCCCGGCCCAAACTCACCCACCTACTCGAGCTGAGCTGAGCCGAGCTGTGGAATAGATGGAGTCGGACAGCTTTAGGAGCTCTAGTTTCCGACGAGGGCGCAGACGGTGGGTCCCACTATCTAATGCGATACCAAAGAAACCAATTATTATGTGTGATTTTATATTACCTTTCTACCCCCCAAAGCTACCCTCTATTTACGCACTATGCCATTTACGTTCGTCTACGATGGGCCGGGCCGTGGTGATTTTATATTACGTTTTTTTTTTTTCCTGATTTGTGTGATTTTATATTGCCTCTTTTTTTTTTCCTGATTTGCTTTGCTCCATTTTATTAACATCAAAAGACAAACGATAATAAGCATATAATAACCTAAATTTTAAGGAAAGATGAATTTTGTTACTAAATTATCACGAAAGTTAAAAGAAGCGCACAAAATAATGTGAATGACATGAAAGACTTTAATCGGTGATCGACGTCTTCACGAGTCACGACGAAAGAACACACTAAAGAATCGGCTGTCGTTTTCCAATCAAATTTAATTTGCACCAAGATTCAGAAGAAGAAGAAGGATGAGGAAATATGAGGTAGGAAGTAGTAACTTGTAAAAGTTTTGAGGTCACATGTCCATGAGAAGACAAATACGATTTTCTGGGACATTGTTCCAAAAAAGAAATAATTTAATAATACTTTTTTGTCAGAGATAAAACGTATGTATATTACAGCAGAAGGGGTCAAGTTGAGTCAACGTAGGGCCTAGTCTCTCCATTTTTGTTGTATTTTGTGAAGTAAAAGGCAAGTCATGCCAGCACGCGAGGGCTCACGTGTTACCACATGCCTTTGTTATTCTCTTAATCTTGATTTGGCACACGACCAAGGTTGCAGTTATTCCGTAACTTTAATCATGTAGTATGCGGTTTATAAAGGTTACAATTACTATTGGTGTAGTTAAATACGGTTTAAATGAATTTGATAATTATTATATATACTCTTCTATAAGTCTTCATTTCAAGTTTTCAACCATTCTGCATGCTACATATGTTCCGCAATTCGCATCTTCTATCCATTTTACATTGTCGTACTTGTTTAGTTGTTCTGTTCAAATTCATCTTTTGTATGCCGCTTATTAGTTTTGAGCATAAAATTTGGAACCGAAAACCCGAACGAGGATCAATATGAAATAACTGGTTTGGTTTGATTTCGAATATGGCTAAAATATCTGACGTTTCCTGTACATTGTTACTCGTAGATATTGGTTTAGTTACATATATTACTCGATATCTGGTCGGATATCGAATGATCTAAAATATTAAATGTATTAGTTATTTTTGGGTATTTCAAATATATTTTCGAGTTTTAGGGGTTTCAAGTATATTTTGAATTTTCATATATATTTTCAAAGGTTTTTTTCGGATATGTTTTCGGCGTTTTAGATACATTTTTAGATTTTCAAGTATATATATTGAATAATAAATATCCGAACCGAACCATATAAAAAAAATGGATATTTAATGATTCTCGAAATTAATAACTGAACTGACCCAAAACTAAAAGAAACCAAACCGAAACACTGTCTGTTCTAAAACGGTTCCAAAATAGCAATATCTGATTTACTCAAAAACCAAAAAATCTACCCGAACGACTAGAAGACTAAAATGGTGTCGATCAATGGACAAAATACGAGACCCATTATAAAATTATAAGGAAACCTCTAATTGCTTAATGGGCTTATTATTCAATATATTATGTGGTTTGGAATGATTTTTATGGGCTTTTTATAATCTGTTTTTTTTTTCTTAAACCAAAGACAGATGTTTGTATGATCTGATGATATTCACAGGTTTAGGAGACACTAAAATGTTTACTTGAAAAGAGCTACTTTTTTTTTTTTTTTTCTTGTGAACATGCGATATTAGAGATTTTTGACGAAATTAGTACACAATTAACGCGGCAAAACAATTTCTTGCGGATATGCTTTTAGGCCCACTGATATGACCATGTGATCTCACTCTCAATCTGGACTGTCCATTTGTTTGAATGTTGAGAAGAGTTGTTTATGTCTGGTCCCCTACCGCCACCGGTTTCTTCTCTGTAGCACTTACAAAGTTACAATCAATCATCATGCCTTTTGTTTTAGGAAATCATTTATGCTTTTATTTACGAATCATTTTGTCATATTTTTTTTAGTTAATATCGGCACTAGTTTTTGTTTCACTACACTCAAGATGCAATCTGTAAAGTGTTTTTATAGACGAGAGTACTCGCAATAGATCCATGAAATACATATTTTATGTTAAAAAGGTGAAACGTACTCATTGTTACTTGCAGGCAAATTCCTTTTTCAGTAAAACTTATCTCTTATACTATATAATGTTCGACAGTAAAAATATTGTGGATCATCATGTGCATTTGCATTCTTGATACATGCCAAGAACAAGACTTGAAATTTATGCACTATATTAATTAGTGAGTGTGTCTATGAAAGATAAAGAAAACATCCTCGTTACGAGAGATGCAATTGAAGTTAACCTAGTTTGCAAAAGCTCAAAGATTTGCTCAACCCAAACTTGGAACATACCACATAACATTTGACAAATCAAACTGCAAAACATAGAAAACAAAACAATTAAATAAGTTTAGTAAGGGGAAGGTAAGAGTTGGAAATGCCCGAATGGTTTGGTGAGCTGCCTCCTCTTCGTGCCTTTGTGTTAACAACTTTATTTTTCTCCTTTTCATTGGCTCATTGCATAATTGTTATTTGGGTATAGCTCTTATTGTTATTATTATTATTAATATCTTCACATTTCGGCTTTTTCTTTACAGCCGTCATCTTTGTTGTGAAAGATGGCTTCATTCAAAATTCGAGAACGGCAAGTGGCAAACCTAGTTCCAATAAAATATACTACTACCTCTGTTCCTAAAAGAAGGTATTTCTGAGTTTTTCACACATATTAAGAAAATTTTACAAAAGACTTTTCTAACCTTGTTTTTATTAATTATTACTTAAGTTATTTTTTAAATATTTAATGTTATAAGGGCAAATTAAGTCTAAATAGACAATAACTATACCTAGAAAATTGAAAACTTCTTTCTTTTTAAAACAAATTTTTTTTCTAAAACTATCTTCTTTTAGGAACAGAGAGAGTATATAAAAACAATTTTTGCATTTACTAACCACAAGAGATGATACACAGTTGAAGGAAAACAATAAATGATTCCTGAAACTGACCGTTAACATATTAATGTCAAAAGACCAGACGACAAAATCAATAGTTGAGGAACTTAGAATCTTTATATGATGAAGAGATATCGACGAGAAAGATATTATCTAATAGTATAATATTTAATTTAGCTAGAAAAATATTTAAAAACAAATATTCTGTGATTATCCCCAATTGATATAGTTAAAAGAGTAATAGCAATGGATGGGTATAAATAAGTTCAAAATTAGTTCTCTCTCATGTTTACTATTCTCATGGTTCTATTCACACGAAAAACTCTTTTATACCCTTTACTTTATAATTTAATTACATCTTCATTTCTTTCTCTTCTCAAACATTACTAACAGCAAGAAAAAGACGACAACACTATTGGCAACAGTAATAATGTTAACGGCGCCGTTGATAACAAAACCAATGACAATAGTAATGACGGTAGTTACAGTAATGAAGGTATCGATAGTGATGATAATAACGGTAACACTGGTAAACGATAGTAACACAAATGAGAATAACAATAACATTGGCGGCGACGACGATAACAACGACGTTAATAAAAATAACATTATAAGTTAAGCAATAAAAAGTTATCGTAGTAGTTATCAATACAATGAAAAGTAATAAATCAATAATATTTATATATGATAACTGGTTTAACATGACAATTTCATATTTTAATGATATGATAACTAGTATAACACGCTATTTCCCACGATACGATAACTGGTTTAACACGTTAATTGCATAATAGTAGTGGCGGCTGACTGTTTAACGTTAAATGAACAGTGTTTCCGAATAACTGGTGAACAGTGTTTACCGTGATTTCATGTCAATAATAGTGTTTTCTTATCAATGGCATTTTGTGTAATTTAAGAAAACAAAAAGGATATTTTAGGTTTAAAAATCATTTCTCTCTGCTAACTTTCTAATTTTAAATTATTGATTACCATTTTCTTAATTATTCAGTTATTTATGTATATTCATTAAAACCACCCTAGTTAAAAAGTCAATTATAAGTTTTTTTTTGGTCAATAATAAGTTATATAAACAATTTTAACAAAAAAACGATATTTTGACATATAATGTTGCTCTCTTGTGTATGTTCATTTGGTATCGATGACGACTTTTTGTTTAATCAGCATCATTAATGGATGACACGAATCATAATCATTTTTTTTGTTG
The DNA here is from genome assembly GCA_020283515.1 of Alliaria petiolata. NCBI lineage: Eukaryota > Viridiplantae > Streptophyta > Magnoliopsida > Brassicales > Brassicaceae > Alliaria > Alliaria petiolata. The sequence goes on along the minus strand of JAHZTW010000002.1, from coordinate 108,766,196 downwards.
CCAACGACTTTCGTATATTAAAAATGTTAATTTGAAACAAAATAGATTTGAAAATGAGAAAATAATCATTAAACGACTCATAATTATTGTTCAAAACCTACGAACTTAACGGATACGTAAAACACCAATAATCATAAAAAGAAAAACAAATCACATAAACCCTTTCGCAAAACACAAAAACAAATCACATACTCCCTCTGTTTACATTTAATTGTCGTTTTGAAAAACGTATCTGCAAGAAACTGAATGTATCTTGATGTGTTGAATTTAATACATCCAGATAAATTTTATCCAAATGACAATTAAATGTAAACAGAGGGAATTTAATACTAATAAAATCTAAAAATACACTTTTAAAATTAGTATTCAAATTAAAAAGAAAAATAGTATCAATATATATCTGTAAATATAATCGCAAATATAGCTGTATCCAAACCTCCAAATATTTAGGATTGGGTCAAGGCGATTATCTAATCGAGTATTACGGCTAAGTTCCCCACCACTTATTATAAAAAAAAACATTTATTTTGAAACAAAAATAGATTTGAAAAAAAAGAAGAATCATCAACGTAATTAAAGTATTGTTTGAGAACTAGCGAACTTAACGGATACGTAAAACACCAATTAAATAAAACAAAAAAAAAATATAAAGAAAAATAGAGAAAGCAAAAACAAAATATAAGAGAGTGAGAAGAAGAGGACAGAGAAGAGAGACCTTTACCACACACAAACCCACTCAAAAACTCAATCCACCACACCCATCCGCCATTAAAACCCAAAAGCTTTTGCTTCGTTTCAATCCCAAATCAGTAAAAATAGGGCTAATCGAAGAACCCCACCGGAATTCCACAGAGGAACTGCATCGCTCGCGTTCCTGCTGCGGCTTGAGGAAGAAGAAGAACAGCGACAGAAGTAACCACAAGGAAGAAGAGAAATCGAAGATGCAGACGACGGAGCCTACTCAAGCGCAGCCGCAGAACCAGCAGATGGTGAGCTTGAGCTTTAGCAGTCAGATGTCGAGAGAAGACGAGGAGATGGCTCGTTCTGCTCTCTCTGCTTTTAGGGCTAAAGAGGACGAGATCGAGAAGAGGAAAACGGAGGTTCGCGAACGGGTCAAGGCTCAGCTGGGTCGGGTCGAGGAAGAGACCCGTCGTCTCGCCAACATCCGCGAGGTTTGTTCCATTTTGCTCTTAAAAAGTTTTAAATTCAAAGATCTCAGAGATTTTCTGAGGAATTTGTTAGAGATCCTAAAGCTCAATGGTTTGAAATTACGCTCATGCACGTTCACTTATGTTTGTTTGTGTTTTAATGATTCTCGAAATTTCGTTGCTGTTCTGTGATTTTAGAAGATTTAGGGTTTTAAAAGATGTGAACTTTGTTGATTCTGGACTCGGGAGATAGAAGGACAAAGTGGGAACCTTTTTTTGGTCTTCAACTTGAAAATTTCATGATCTGAGAATTAGATATTGCAGAAATGGTTTAGCTTTGGTTTCAAATTGGGTCATGATCTCATTTTCTGATTATCTTGCAAGTAAATGATTCTGCATGTACTCAATTTGTTGAACAAGTCACAAACTTTGTTTTGTTGATGAGTTAAAAGGCCTTTGTAAGTTTAAGGAGATTAGCTCACACAGTCAAGTGAAAAGCTTCGATTAAAACCGGAAATCTCTTGGATTTGGACATGAACATTTTTGCTTCTTGTTTTTTAGGTTCACAAGTTATGTTCTCAGGAAAGGATTTAACATTGTGGAAATAATCATGTTTTTGTTTCAGGAGCTTGAGTCTATGGCTGATCCCATGAGGAAGGAAGTTTCTTGGGTGCGTAAGAAGATTGATAGCGTTAACAAGGAACTCAAACCATTAGGCGCCACAGTTCAAAAGAAGGTAAATATTTTTCTAAAAAAAATAATTAAATTTGATTACCGGTAAAAGTTTTGGTCTTTACCAAACCCAAACTCCAAATTCAACTCCTAAATGTCAACTAAATAGGGTTTTGGGTTGTTATAGTGTTGACGAAAGGTTTCGTTTTGCAAGATTTTGGGTTCACAATAGTCAAAATTTTAAGTCATGTTTTTGCCGTTTGCTTTTCGATTCAATCGAGGCTGAACAAAATCCGAAACTCATGTTTTTTGTTTGTGTGATGACATGAAACAGGAAAGGGAATACAAAGAAGCATTGGATACGTTCAACGAGAAGAATCGCGAGAAAGTTCAGCTGATCACCAAGCTAATGGAGGTTAGTTTCGAATTCTCTGTTCTTAAGTTAACTAAAATCAAGAAAACAAATAAGACTTTGAGTTTTTCATTGGCGTTGAATATACATTAACCGAGTTGATTTGTTTTCTTTTTCTAAATTTTCTCCCTGGGGAGATGGGACAGTTGGTTGGAGAAAGCGAGAAGCTGAGGTTGAAGAAACTTGAGGAGCTAAGCAAGAGCATAGAAACTTAAGTGATTCTATCTCACAGACAAAGAGACCAACCAGTGAAAGAACTAATTGGGCTTAGGGTTATGGTTCTATTTAATGTATTTTATTTATTTATTTTTCATTTTGGGAGATGTGAAATTCGTGTGGTTTTTAGTTTGTGGGTGTTTTAGATTTTGCTTTTTAATGGATTGTGGGTTGATTTGTAAAATTATGATGGGTGTTTATGTTTTTGAATTAACCAAATTAGGGAAGGTTAATGGGGATAATGCATAGGCTACTGAATTCTAAAGGGTTTGTAAGTTTGAATTATGTTTTCTTTTGTTGTTCTACAATATTATTTTATTTGTTTTAATTTTTAGCTTTATTTTAATTTATTTTCCCCCCCCCCCCCCCCCCAAAAAAAACTATGTTTAGCTTTTTCTTCACTTTTTGGAAAAGTAGAGCCTCTCGCCGACGAGCGTGTGCTTTTGAAATTAAAATGACTTCCTGTCAAAGTATATGATGTCTTGACTCACAATAGACGCAATAAATTTCGGATTTGAACATTTCTCAATTTTTGTTTTCAAACTTAAAACCGATTATTAAATCAGTATCACTAACTGGTTTTAAGTAGAACACACATGGCTAATCTACACCCAATTAGTCTATAGCAAACCAATCGAACATGTAATCTTATCTATCGATTCCGTTTTTCTTTGAATGAATAGTAGATTAGATTATTCCATCGATTGGTTTAAACTTTCTTTTTAATGAGAATGAGATTTAGATCAAAAAAAAAAAAGATTATTCCATCGAGCACTACAGACAAAGCAATGTGCTAATCTAATATACTACCAAACTATGGTTTAATTATTATTGATATGATCTGGAAAGCAAATGCTTTTATGATATTTGGTGGAGAACCACCACCACTTCAAAACATCATTCAAACAGTAGGCCCATTCTGTGGCCCATCCTATAATAAGAGTAATTAGCGAATCGGATATAACTTAACGCAAAAAAAAAAAAAAAAAGGCTAGATTAGTTGTTGTTGTTCTTCTCATTACAGGAGGCATTGGCATCTATATAAGTGGGCTTTCGACGCTTTCAATGGAGAGTGCTTTCGAGGACAGTGAAACGTATTTGTTTTTTTCTATAGGTAGAGAAAACACTCAACACGGTCTTACCAAAGGAGTATCTACTGATCCATAAATTGATTTCATTCATGTGCATATTAGTTAATAAAAAGTGAGAGCTCTTCCCAGGTTTCTGATTCTTGTCGTCTCTTGGAAATAGTGGCCACATTCTTGAAAACCGATTTCGATTTTTGAGATTAGAATTCAAAATTTGCAAAATTTTCGAATATCGGATATTTATGTTGCCTATGAGATTATTCAGAAATCAGAACCAAAGGCAATTAGGCTCAAAAAGCGGAAAATACCGAAAATAGGTCTAGAAAAGTTTCAACAGAAATAACCTCAAATGGCTTTTTATTTGGGCGTTTTTTTAACACTCATTCTAAAAAAAAAAAACACCCAACCGAAATCAGAACACAAATCGAAAAGAAATTGAAAACAAAAATCGAAACGCATCGTTGATCCGATAATGTCAAAAGCAAAAAGTGAAAAAAAACCCCTAGAAATATATCAAGGGTGATGATGACGTCACAACAGAAACCATTGACGACGATTCTCAGTACTTGTAATCCTTCACGTGAAGGCTCTCTGCGGCACCGTCACCAAGCTTAGCATCACCCTTGTAAGTTCCAAGAGTGGCTTCTGAGTTAGCCTTGCACCTCACGTACAAGGCCTCTTGAGCGGCCTTCACGTTCTCCTCTTTGCCTGCCCAAGTCTTCAATGTGCTCTGTTGCAACGCACGCCCGAACGAGAAAGACAAAGACCAAGGCTTCTTCGTCTTCAACTGGTTCATTGCGTTCAAGTTCTTGGTTGCTTCCTCCTCACTCTGTCCACCGGATAAGAAGACAATGGCTGGGACGGCTGCTGGGACGGTTCTCTGAAGGGCACGGACGGTGTGCTCAGCGATGACCTCTGGTGCAACCTTGGCACTGTCTGATCCAGGTGTGACCATGTTAGGCTTCAAGAGGGTTCCCTCGAGCAAGACGTGGTGGTCGCTAAGAGCCTTGTAGCAAGCCGCAAGGACGCGTTCGGTGACGGCAGCACACTTGTGGATGTCATGGGATCCGTCGACAAGGATCTCGGGCTCGACGATCGGTACAAGACCGTTCTCCTGGCAGATGACGGCGTATCTAGCTAATCCGTAGGCGTTCTCGTGGATGGATAGCTCCGAGGGCTCGTTCTCGCCGATCTTGAGGACCGCACGCCACTTGGCGAAACGGGCACCAGCTTCGTAGTACTTCTTGCAACGCTCACCGAGACCGTCAAGACCCTGAGTGGTGGTCTCACCGTTGGTTCCGGCTAGCTCGACGGTACCCTTGTCAACTTTGATACCTGGAAGAACTCCTCCTTCCTTCAAGATATCAACGAAAAGCTTGCCTGTGTGAAACAAAAACAATCACATATCTCTACATATATTATATACACAGTGAAAACATACACGTAGAGAGAGAGAGAGAGAGAGAGAGAGAGAGAATTGATTTCATACCATCGGAACTCTTTTGGTAAAGAGTTTCTTCGAAGAGGATGACACCGCTAAGGCAAGGGAGAGCACCAGGGGCGGTGAAGAGAAGCTCACGGAGGTTACGTCTGTTGGTCTCAACGTTCTCGACGTTGATGCTCGCAAGACGCTTTCCGATCGTACCGGTGGATTCATCGGCGGCGAGAATACCTTTTCCGGGTGTGCCGATGTAGGCAGCGTTAGCGATCAACTCATCTGCGAAAGTACAAAAAACGCATAAACAATTACTAAACGCGACGACAACTCAAAAAACTTGAGATCGTGAATTCAATTTAACAGATCCGTTCGGTTACTATGAGACAGATCGATCACTGACGAAGAACACTGAATCAGATCTACGCTAGTTTTATTTTTTAATAATCATAGAATTCATCGACATATCTATTTCGATTCTCGGAGAAAGCAACAGTAAAGCGTATCCAATCCAGATCTAGAGAGTTTAAAACGCGAGCATGATGAAGCAAACAACAGATCTAGCAAACAAGGATCATAACGAATCGAGTGCCGACGAGATAAAACGGAAAACGTAGATTGAGATTGAGAGAGGAGAGAGATCTTACCGGCGAATTTGCTGGTGAAGGCAGACATGGTATTGACGGATTGCTCGAGAAAAAAAAGTTTAAAGAGAGATGCGGAAGGCAGACGAAGGCAGACGAGAGAGAAGTAGGTGGACCAGTAGAGGAAAGGGCTTGGTTTTTATAGCTGCAGATGAGAGAGAGAGGCCGATGGTTTGGTGACAAAGGTTTATTAATTAAGGGTTAGATCTGTGGCATGTTCTCCAAGAAATAGCTTTTCAGCCGTTGGATCTCACGTGGTTTAGTTGGCAGTTTTAGCTATTCTCTTTTTTGCCCCTTATTACCATATATAGACGGTAGTAGCTGAGGGGGTAATTTTGGTAGCTCAAAGTATTATTTTCTGGAAAAGGCATGACTTCGACTGCACCACGGCCCAAACCTTTCTCCGGCTCAAACCGTCAAAACGAATTATTTATTTTAGGTAATACCGTAATACTATTAAAATTCCAATAATTACAAAAAATCATATATTTTATTATATAAAGTAGGATGCGTCAAAGTTGCTAATTAATATGATCGTGACACGTGGCAAGTTAATCGATCAGATTTTAACACGTGTTTTGATTAAAATCTATTATAAAAAAAGTTATAATAATTCTAAAAGAAAAAAGAAAATACATCTATCTATCATCATCTTATTATATAAAGTAGGATGCGTCAAAGTTGCTAATTAACATGATCGTGACACGTGGCAAGTTAATCGATAAGATTTTGACACGTGTTTTAATTAAAATATATTATAAAGGAAAAATATACTAATCCTAAAAGAAAAAGGAAATACTACTATTTTAAAAAGAAAAATAAATAAAATAAAAGGAAAGATATCTTATTATAAAGAAAATATATTAAATCTAAAAGAAAAAAGAAATTACTATTATTTTTTAAATAAAAATAAGTTAATCGATAAGATTTTGACACGTGTTTTAATTAAAATATATTATAAAGAAAAAATATACTAATCTTAAAAAGAAAAGGAAAATATTATTATTTTTTATAGTGACATGTGGCAAGTTAATCGATTAGATTTTGACACGTGTTTTGATTTAAATGTTATTATAAATAAAAATATAATAATCCTAAAAAGAAAAGGAAAATATTATTATTTTTAAGAATAAATAAAATAAATAAAATAAAAAGAAAGATAAAAAAGACATATATCAATTAAGAAATATACTAATCCTAAAAAAGAAAAAGAAAATATTATTATTTTTAAGAATAAATAAAATAAATAAAATAAAAGGAAAGATAAAAAAGACATATATCAATTAAGAAAAGAAAAATCAAATCAAAAGTAAACAAGAAATTTTAATTTTACTAAAAAAAATGTTAAAGTTAGTAATTAATATGATCATGACACGTGACAAGTTAATCAATAAGATTTCGACACATGTCAATTTTATCGCTTTAGATTTTGATATGTTTCTTGGTAAAATATTATTTTTAAAGAAAAAAGGAATTTCAAAAAAACTCAAATTTATCGAATAAGATTATAAAAGTAAAATAAAATTAACTAGGATATATTTTAAAAGAAAAGGAAAATAAAAACAAAAAGTAAATTAGATTAACTAAGATATATTTCAGATGAAAACAAAACAAATTCTAGATGCTAATGATATGACATTAGACGATGATGAGTTCAAAAATATATATGTATATATATAAGATGTATATCTTATTATATAAAGTAGGATGCGTCAAAGTTAATAATTAACATGATCGCGACACGTGTCAAGTTAATCAATAAGATTTTGACACGTGTCATAGTAAAAAAATAAAATAAAATAAAAGGATATATCTAAAGAAAACGGAATATAAAACAAAAGAATCTATTAGAATAAAATATATTTCAATATAAAAAAAAATAAAACAAAAGTATCTATTAGAATTTAAAAAAAGGAAAAAAAATTAAATAAGAGACTTTTGACGCGAGTCTTGAGAAGCATAACTTCTCTAGAGAGCCGAGAGATCATATACGGGATATGACTATGAAGAGAAAGAAAGACTTTGTTTGCTTTGAGAGAGTTAATGGGGAGATCTTTAACATACTTGAATGACACGAATTGCATACCCAAGTTTTTAACGCAGCAGAACAGAAAAAAATAGTTGATAAATTGTGTGAACTACAAAAGAAGTAGGGTTAATGTTGTTTATGTTGCTTAGGATCCGCAACAGATTTTGTGTTTTGAATATTTTAATTGAAAACATATGAGAATTAAAATAAATAAATATCTCTTAGGTTTCAAAAATTGAAAACATATGAGAATTAAAATAAATAAATAACTCTTAGGTTTCGATTTTGTGTTTTTAATATATATATTTTTTAAAGTAGCTATCCGATTTTGTTTTCTATTTTTTTAAAAAAAAATCATTTTAACGGGTTTAAAATTTTGTTATTATAAAACAAAGGGATCTATTAGAATTTAAGAAAAGGAAAAAAACGTAATAAGATTAACTATGATATATTTCAATTAAAAAAATGAAATCATATATGCTAATGATATGACATTGGACGATGATGAGCTCACTGAGGAGGAAGATCATGTAGAGAGACTTTTGACGCGAATCTTGAGAAGCATAACTTCGATAGAGAGCAGAGAGATCATATACGGGAGATGACTATGAAGAGAAAGAAAGACATTGTTTGCTTGGAGAGAGTTAATGGAGAGATCGTTAACATACTCGAATGACTCGAATTGCATCCAAGTTTTTAACGCAGCAGAATAGAAAAAAGATAGTTGATAAAATATGTGAACTACAAAAGAAATATGGTTAATGTTGCTTAGGGTCCGTAACAAATTCTGTGTTTTTGAATATTTTAATTAAAAACATATGAGAATTAAAATAAATAAATAACTCTTAGGTTTCAATTTTGTGTTTTTAATGTATATTTTCTTAAAGTAGCAATCCGATTTTGTTTTCTATTTTTTTTAAAAAAAAAATTTAACGGATTTAAAATTTTGTTATTATAAACCCGCGTAAAACGCGGGTCCTAATCTAGTTTATATATCATAATAAGCACTTAGCAGTTTGACTACGAAATTCCAGAGAACATTCTTAAGTAAAAAATGTCGATGTTTTTTCTAGATTCATAGAAAAATGCGACTTTGATATCTCCGTAGATAAAAAAAAAATTAGATCTGAGATTAGATGGAGACACATAAACAGAAACAGTCGCGGCTCTTCACTTACACGAATCAATCAAATTATCAAAGTCATTTGCTGTATACCCGTGATGTGAGCTTTTATAGAATATCAACATAGCTTTTTCTTTTTTAATGGTATTTTATTGTTAAATTTTCTCAATTTATTGTAAACAGAAGTGGACAAAATTACAAAATTTCCATCCTATTATGTCCTTTCCTTCCGATTGTATTCCATTTTTGGTCATATTCCTGGTCATCAAAATATAAATTGGATTATTATAGACAATATTACATTTGTAAGTATAACCGACAAAATTATAAAAGTGAAATGTTGATTATTTATGGTCTGACCATGTTACAGTTTTCATTATTTTGTTTAGCTTCGGTAACCTGTATATATGGTGTGTTATACGGTTTTTATAATCTATATACGTCCAAAAATTATAGTGGTTGGACTGGCGTGTAATAATAGATGAACTTATATTTTTTTTCGAGATGAAGAATAATAAAGTTACAAATTCGAATCAAGTTTTTTTCCTTAATTATTTAAATAAAAGAACAATGAAAAAAATAGTTTAATAATAAATGGGATAAAAGGCATTTGTGATGTGAAAGCATAATGAATCTTCCAATGTCACACTGAAACACGCAGATGGAAGAAAGACACAAGAGGATGAAACTCAAAGACTTGGCACAGTTAGTAGACGTAAGGAAGGATTCTATAGGGGACAAGTCTAAGATACTCTGCCCAGATGTCCTTGTACTTCTCTGCACATCGAACCTCGTCTCTTCGTTCTCTCCATATCAACAATATCAGGAGGTATATCGGGTAAAAATATGGAACTGGAGAACTGAGAATACACAAGACAACATCATAGAAACAGCCCCAGATTAGTTTTGTCTAATTGATCAGACAATGAACTTGAAAGCTTTGGAAAGTCCAAATAAAGATAAGTCTTGGCCAAATCGGTATTTGGGAGTCTAACTTTAAAAAAGTGTTGATATTGGTATAAATTTCTACATGACTTTTGGTAGTTGGAAGATGAACTCAAGCACAGCAAGTTACCTTATTCCACAGGGCAAACTGAAGGACAGAGCAAGCGTCAAGTCGCCAAGGTAATTACAGTGCCTTGCGATTCCCCTGTAATTTAAAAAAAAAACAGCATCTAAGTTATCAAAATGTAGCATTGTTCACCACTACCAACATGACGAACAATCAAAGACAGAGAAACTAGAGGAGGAACAAAAATAAGATCGTACCAATAGCCTGAAGCCAGCAACTTTCCACCAACGACCACAGGAGGTTTACCCCATATAGGTGTTTTAGGGTTCTTCTTAAAGATATGCTTTTGTTTGTTAGCCCCTCGGAAAACCATGTACCTGTCAAAAGCGAGCAATGTGTGGGTTTCTTATTTTAGCTTCTAAGATGGTGAAATAACCCAATGACTCAGAACTTACCCTATCAAGAACACAAAGCAATTGGCTACAATAGCAGGAACCGTTAGTTCAACTTTGTTGTGCAAAAGCCACCAGCCCTGTCCCAAACAGAAGACAATCCAGTCACAGAGTGATCAAGCATTCAAAAAGAGAGATATTTTTTTCTGAGAACAACTGTTTACATGCCAAGAAGACACTGTCAATAGGATAAAATTTTATGTATATACTGTTTGTTATGAAGCACACAGTTACATGCCTGAATGCTAAAAGTGAAAGGAATCCACAGGAGATCTCCAAACACAAGCATGAAGCCCAACCTCTCTGCTATTATGTCCCACCTGGGAATATGAAATCAAAATCGACAAACATTACTTAAAAAGACTCAAGTAAATGTGATAATGGATATGGTCATATTTTGGTAAAACAAATGCGTTTGCTCAAGACGCCATGAACTTACGTAGAGGTCATGTATTCTTCATGAACAAAGTAGTCCAATATATATAACTGCAGTTACAAACTTAATCAAAACTAATAAAACACGGATGATCAGAGAACTTGAAGAAGCGGAAGCTGTAAGTAAAACCCAAATGTACCGCACAGAAGATCTGGTAAAGAATCATCGACTGACTCAAGGAACCATCCTGCACACTTTTTGCCAGAATAGAGAGATTGATAAGCAGCCATCCCATCATCCCGGCTCTGACAAAGAAAAACCTATACAAGGAAATATTCCCATCATCATAAAGCATGCATAACTTTAGATTTTAAATCGCTACTCGATATGTGTACTAAGCAAACTGAAGCAGTGATGTTGCCCGGGCATACAAATAGAAGAAAAAAAAGGGAAAGACGGATTACTTGAGATCAATGCTCAAAAACTGAGGATTCAGCTGTATTCCAAACCACCTATCACATGAAGCAAACAAGATGAGAAAAAAACCAAACCAGTTGTTTGGAAGAAGCAAGTGAAAGACATAAACCAGAAATTCTAGTTTCAATACAAAAGTTCAAAAGCAAAAGTCACTGGCTCACTTATGTTAATAAGATTAAAGAGGAAGCTACAACCATTCTGGGAGAAATTACTCAAGACTCTACAAGGTTCTATAGAATCATATTGTCCACATCGTTGTTTCGTATTTCTATATTGTACCAGATTACGGATTATTCCTTACTTTCACTCTGGCGGGAGTAAATATATATATAACTTTAACACAACAGTTACTGAGATAAGAAATGAGAAGATGTACACATGTATTATGTCAGTACCAGTCATGTACAAGATTTCCTGAGACATGAGGCTTTAGGGAAGAACTCTTATCCGAGGAACTGCGCCCAGTAACATACAATGCTAATGTCACCTGAGAATATTACGAGAAATCATGGATATTAAACACTACACCACCAGAAGCAAATTCATAAACTAAGAGACACAAATTTGAAATTGTGGTATTAAGAATAAGAACAAAACGAACCACAATTAGGATCAATCATCTTACCAAAACACAGAAGATAAATGTAGCTGAGAGTAGCTCAAGTCCTCTATCAGCAACCACCTGCAAACATCTCGATGCTATGAGTATGATAAAGCAATAGCAATCTTATCTCTCGTTTCTCTAAAACTATATTAATTCCGATTCATAGAAACACAACTGCATATTTTAACATTGTGGTCTTAATGATCACCAAAATGGCAACTACGCTTACAAGAGGTGATACAATGCCGAGTTTTGCAGAGATTCCCAAAATAGCCACCAACAATGTCAGTGCGAATAGACCTGAAATGTTTTGGGGGAAATTAACAAAATCAATGGAAACTAAACTTTCGAGCTCACATAATATCTCATGAATATATTAATATAGAGACTAAATCAGATCAAATAACCATTGCATCGGTAACGAAGCTGAGAGCCATCTGATAAAAGGACGCCGCGAATAACTTTCCCGGGGAGAATTTGTCCAGCAACGGCCAAGTAAACGAAGTAAAACACCAGCACATAAACCTAAATCCCCGAATTTAAATGAGAACCCAGAACACGAATTGATCAGAAGAGAATTAAAAATCGCAAGAACAATTGCGACACTGAATCAAAGCTACAGAGAGAGAGTGCTCACAGATTGCAATGAGGGAATGAGAGATTGTAGAAGAAGACGGAGATCCATATCTAGCATTAGCAGATGCATTCAAAGTAGAAGATGAAGCACTCGAATCGATTGTATCGCCTCCTCTCGCTTTGTTAATTCATATGGCAGAAGAAACCATTTCAATTTTTTAAGTGGAAGCTCGTGGACTCTCTTCTGATGAGTTCACTTGTTTAATTACCGTAAACTTGCAAAACAACCCTTGAACTCTTAATTTCCTACGAACAGTACCATAAACTAAACATCGTGTTTAACTAAAAACCCTGAATTGCTATCAAGCGCCGTGGGGCCAGTTGACCAGACGCAAAGCAACCTAGATTTTTGTTATTTGACAATTTTCCGTTTTAACCCACACCACACAAATTTGTTTAGACAAGTCGATGATAAAATTTGTATTTTATGTAGCCATTAACCACCCTTTTAGACATTTTTTTAAAAAGGAAAGGAAAGCTTGAGACAAAATTTAATTTCGGGATTGTTCATGGATGGTGTACAGGATTTCTTTTTTCTTTTGTATGGAAGTATATTAGATTTTACATTTTAGTCGTCGCTTATAATTTATGGTTGGAAACAAAATTAAATAACAAGAAGAAGACGGTGGCGAGTGGCGACCACCACACATACGCGGAAGAAGAAAAATCGATAAAAAATGGCTAAAGACAATTGTTAAGAGCCGTTTGGGTTTTGGAACAACCCAGAAACAAAGTGCTCGAGAGGTGGAAACTGGAACAAGGTAAACCCTAATCTCAATCAAATTCTAGGGCTTTCAAGTTATTTCAACTTTCTATTGCTCATCACCATCATCATTTCCCATTAATCCCAATCGTTTCCCCTCTGTTTCGACCTCATTTCATTGTTCGTGTGTATGTGCATCGGAATTGTCTCGCCTTCTCTGTTTTGATTCTCAGAGAAGATCGTCTTTATTGCATCGTTTATATGAATTGGGCTTTATTCAGATTTGTTCGTTGATTGGTGAATTTTTTGATTCCTGAAGGTGTTTCCTATTTATCGGCAACCACCTCTAAAGCCCTATCCTTCTCAGATTCAGGATCTAAGAGAAAAACTTTGATTGGTTAATCGATCGATATGAGTACTCAGGCGACGGGGCCTTCTTCAACATCAGGGAGGAGGAGCACTTCGTCTGTACGGCGAGGACCACCAGCCTCCAAGAAACCAGTCCAATCAGAGAACGGAAGCAGCGTCAATGGCAACACATCCAAACCCAATTCACCTCCTCCTCAACCTCCCTCTAACGTCGAGAGAACAGTCAAGAAGCTCCGGATATCGAAAGCTCTCACTATCCCTGAAGGAACCACCGTCTATGATGCTTGTCGAAGGATGGCTGCTCGCCGTGTCGACGCCGTTCTCTTGACTGATTCAAGTGCTCTACTCTCCGGGATATGAACCGACAAAGATGTAGCAACGAGAGTGATTGCAGAAGGCTTGAAACCTGATCAAACTCTGGTCTCCAAGGTCATGACAAGGAACCCTATTTTCGTCACGTCCGATTCGTTGGCTTTAGAGGCTCTTCAGAAGATGGTTCAAGGGAAATTCAGGCACTTGCCTGTTGTAGAGAACGGCGAAGTCATTGCTTTGTTGGATATCACAAAGTGTCTGTACGATGCCATTTCCAGGATGGAGAAAGCCGCAGAGCAAGGCAGTGCTTTAGCTGCTGCAGTGGAAGGTGTTGAGAAGCAATGGGGAGCCGGATATTCAGCGCCGTATGCATTCATCGAGACCTTGAGGGATAGAATGTTTAAGCCCGCCTTGTCAACGATCATCACCGAGAATTCGAAAGTCGCGCTTGTGGCGCCATCAGATCCTGTCTACGTTGCTGCAAAGAGGATGCGAGATTTGCGGGTTAACTCTGTGATCATTTCCATGGGGAGCAAAATCCAGGGGATCCTGACTTCGAAGGACATTCTGATGCGAGTAGTGGCGCAGAAACTATCTCCTGAATAGACTCTCGTAGAGAAGGTAATGACGCCGAATCCCGAATGTGCGTCGCTAGAGACGACAATTCTTGATGCGTTGCATACAATGCATGAAGGGAAGTTTCTGCATCTCCCAATTATAGACAAAGACGGATCCGCTGCAGCTTGTGTGGACGTTCTTCAGATAACTCACGCGGCTATTTCAATGGTCGAGAACAGTTCTGGAGCTGTGAACGACATGGCCAACACGATGATGCAGAAATTCTGGGATTCGGCTCTTGCGTTAGACCCGCCTGATGATTCCGACACTCAAAGCGAAATGTCGGCAATGATGCACCATTCGGATATTGGGAAGCTCGCTTCTTACCCGTCTCTAGGGCTCGGGAACTCGTTTTCATTCAAGTTCGAAGATCTAAAGGGCCGTGTACATCGGTTTACTTCCGGTGCTGAAAACCTCGACGAGCTGATGGGTATTGTAATGCAAAGAATTGGCAGAGACAACACAGATGTGGAACAACGGCCTCAGATTATATATGAGGATGATGAAGGTGATAAGGTTTTGATTACATCGGAAAGCGATTTGGTCGGTGCTGTTACTCTTGCTAGGTCTACAGGACAAAAGGTATTGAGGCTGTATCTGGAATTCACCGAGACAACAAGGAGCTTGAGCTCGGAAACGGGTCAACTCAAGAAAGCGAGTTCTCTCAAGGGAGAAGGAGGCGGATGGATTTCATGGCGCGGTGGTGTTGTGGTTACAGGAGCTGTTGTTCTAACGAGCATAGCCGTAGTTGTTTACTTGAAACGCTCAAAGATATGACTTTTGCTGAAGCAAATCTATTTGGGAGGCTTTTTTTTTGTAAGTTTCATTCAATGTCTCGCTTTTGTCTTTTGGATTTGCATGTTTTGCGGATGCAGAAAAGAAACTTTTACTTCCCTAAGATATTAAATTAGTGGGGAAAAAAACCTCTATTCAGAAGAGAAGATTAGATTTGACACAGTTTGTATAAAACCTCTGAAACCGAGAAAAATAAAACCAGGAGGGAATGTTGTTGCACTGCAATTTCTCGTATTTTATCTATTTGGATATACTGTATGTGCTTCTTTCTTGTGAATGTATGTGATGTTGTTACTTACACAGAGATTATCGGTGTGAATATGAGAAAGAAAGAGGAGCTTATCGAGTAAATAGAAGTTTGTGGTTAAGCTTATATATTTAGAGGCATTGGCTTCGGTATTGAAAGGAAGTGGTATTGTTTTTGATTGGATATATAGTTTCCGACTGATTGGTTAATCAAAAAGTGCAGGTTTGCCCGAGAGGTTAAGGGGGAAGACTTAAGTTCTTCTGCACATAAGTGCGCGTGGGTTCGAACCCCACAGCCTGCATTTTTTTAGTTTATATTTTTTTTGGACTTTTATCATTTAACAGAGACTGTAGTAGATTCTGTTATAAAAAAAATCGAGATACGGTTTTTGAAATTAGTAATTTTATTAACAATGAACTAAAGAGGCTCAGAGGGTGTATACAACTACCAAATAGGCCCATTTATGTGCAGTTGGCCCAATAACGATGGAGCCTTTCATCACTCTACTCATCCGAAACAAATCGCAAACCTGAGTCACTGACCAAACATCAACATTTTCTCATCTGAACCGCTAAACATCATCATCCATGGCGACTTCTCTCTCCGTCTCCAGACTCCTCTCCTCCTCAGCCACCGCCATCTCCGTCGCTAAGCCGTTACTTCTCCCTAGCGCAACCTTCACCGCGCCGCTCTCCTTCAGGCGATCTCTCGCTCCTAATCTCTCCCTCAAACTCCGCAGCCGCCGCTTCAATTCCACCTCCTCCGTCTCCACCAGATCTTTCGCGACAACCGTCTCCGCCTCCATTTCCGTCGGAGACAAGCTCCCCGACTCCACTCTCTCCTACCTCGATCCCGACACCGGCGATGTCAAAACAGTCACCGTCTCCTCCCTAACCGCCGGGAAGAAATCCATCCTATTCGCCGTACCCGGAGCCTTCACCCCGACCTGCTCGCAGAAACACGTCCCTGGATTCGTTTCCAAGGCAGGAGAACTCAGATCTAAAGGCATCGATGTCATCGCCTGCATCTCCGTGAACGACGCGTTCGTGATGGAAGCGTGGCGGAAGGACCTCGGAATCAACGACGAGGTGATGCTTCTCTCCGATGGAAACGGCGAATTCACGGGGAAGCTTGGAGTCGAATTGGATTTGAGGGATAAGCCTGTGGGACTCGGAGTTAGGTCGCGGAGATACGCGATTCTGGCGGAGGATGGCGTTGTGAAGGTTCTGAATCTTGAAGAAGGAGGCGCTTTCACCAACAGTAGTGCCGAGGATATGCTTAAAGCTCTGTGAATCCGATTTTCCTCACTTTTTTCTCCGTTTTGAAATTTCTCTGTGGTTTTTTTTTTTGTTTTGTTTTTGTTGCTCTTTTCGCATCTGTGGAGCTTCAGATGCAGCGTGTCATCGGATCTGTAACGGAATAATAATAATCGGAAGCGTTTAAGGCCGTGTATGTTTTGTTTCGAAGTTGCTTGCTACTTTTGGGTTAGTTTTTCTGTGTTTTGACTTTTTTTAATTTGATTGACAATAAGTACCACCTAATAGCGTATTTGTTAAAGTTAGTAGTGAAATCGACATTTTGTCTTTACAACCAAAAAAAACAACTTGGGAAAATATCATTTCAAGATAAGTTTTAGAAATTGATTATGAGTTCTTGATCTACTACTATTGTTTACAGCGACTACACTAGCTCAAAATTATCTTTCAAATTCAACTTGGTCTGTGGAGCTTGCAAACCCCAAATAGTCACGGCTTTTTGGTAAGGACATTGGGTTGGTAGCAGCTAATTTGCAAGCCACGTTTGCATATATGGTAAATGCGTGCTACGTATGCATAGTGGCACAAATAAAACTATTTAGTTTTTGTTTCCAATAGAATAACGCCAAATGTGGTCAACGTCACCAACTATATCAGCTTTGTCATTGAACAGACCAAATCTCCAACAATAACTCATATTGGATTTGGTTTTTTGATGATTTAAGTGTTTAACTATACGTGCATGTAAAGAAAACAGAGAGAAACATAAGTAGAATTCAAATCTCGAATCTAATAATTCCCTCGATAAGGAATGGGAATCGCTTCCAAAGGAACAGTTTTTTTCAGTGTAATACCAATCCTTTCCCCCATATCCATTTCTCCGGCACTAAGCCCATTGGCCAAGGCCCAATCAAACGACCTCACCATCGACCCAATGGCTAACGGCAAGACCCGTGACGCCAAAGGCAAAGCCGGACACATCCGTCGACCCGACCCGAACGGAAAGAACTCGAAATCCTGTCCCTTGAAGTCTCTCGGATTCGGGTCGGATATAAATCTCTCGGGTTTGAACATAATCGGGTCGACCCATGTTTTAGGGTCACGACCAATAGCCCAAACGTTGACCAAGACTTGTGTTTCTTTGGGGATAGTGTATTGGTTGAAAACGTGACACGTTGACATGGCCTTGTGTGGGACTAGGAAAGGAAGAGGTGGATGCAGCCTCAAGGTTTCCATTATAACCGCTGAGAGGTACGGGAGGTTCGGGAGGTCTTCTTCCTGGAGCTTTTGGTTCGGGGATTTGAAGTAGATTCGGAGTTCGGTTTGGAGTTTGGTTAATGTTCTTGGGTTGTGTAGAAGCTCCGCTAGTGCCCACTCCAACGTGCTCGTTGTCGTGTCCGTTCCCGCCGTAAACATTTCCTATCAATATATATAAGAGAGAATATTTATTTTGTATAAAGATTGTCTAAATTTTACGTTTTTGTCTTGTAAATAAAAATAATGAACATAATCGAGAATATTTTTTTTAAGAAAATTTTGGTAACCATAAAATAAAATAAAACAGAGATATGTATAACTTACAAAAACAATAACGTTGATGTCTCTTGCAGAGAACCTAGAAGGTTCTTCGTCGACTCCATCGCCACCGCGAAACTCCAAAAGAACATCTAAGTAATCTTTCGTCTTCTCGTCGCTTCTTTCATTTTCCCTAACCTCCGTTCTTTCTCTGATAAACTCTCCGGCGATCTTAAACGCGCTTTCCACGTGGAATTGCGTTTTTCTTCTGATGCCTTGCGGGTCAAGAAACCTTAGGAAAGGGAAGAAATCGGCAACGTTGGGTTTCCCCGCGAACTCCATCACTTTTCCAGTGTGGTAAAAGAACTCGGAACCTCTTTTCGAATCGGGATCAAGCAAATCTCTCGAGAACATGAGGTTTCCTATGAGATTAAAGGCCATCAAGAAGAAATACCTCCCCACGTCGATAGTTTTTGTACCTGATGATACAATATGTAGGGTATGTAATGCACATTTTATTAGCCTCATAATCAAAATTTGAATATATATATAGGGGGTTGTTTACGAGGCTTTTGAAACTTTGAGATTCTATTGATCGATATAATTTTAAATTAGACTATCAATGGTAAGAAGAAGTAAATAATTTGTTTTTTTTTTGTTAACTAAGAAGTTCCATATGTATTTGATTACAATTTTTTCTTGAACGTACAGCGGACTCAAACTATGAAAACAGAGAAGTGTGTTCGTATTAATTTTTTTTTTTATTATTATTTGAAGTTGAGAAGTTCAAGCATAATCTCTAATTTCCGTAGGCCCCTGGTCAGTATTTAGTTTATTCCCTTTGGGAATATTTATTTTACCAAGTGATTTTGAACTAGAAACCTTCTCTTTCAAAGAAACCACTAGACCAAGAGCTAGTTGGTGTGTTCGTGTTTTATTTTAGAGGTAAAAATATTACAGTTATACAATTTTCCATGTTCATATACTTAGCACTAGATTCAAGATTTGAATATGGTAACACTCAAACAAAAGTCTATACGGAAACATGAAATAAAAAAATGGTATTCCATCTATCTATATATTTATTAACAGGTAAAATATTGATGGTATAATTAGAATACGCACCGTTTTGTCCACCTTTCTCGACAAACCGAATCATTTGATCAACACACTTAGAGCGTACGTCACTCATAGCATCAAGACGGCGCGTGACAAAAAACTGAGTGGTGCAGAGCCGCCGCAGCATCCGCCAATACGCACCGTACTGAGCCGTGATGAGCGAGCCTTCGCTACTCTTTCCTCCTTTCATCGCCTCGTAAATCTTCCGGCCGGCCAAAGCCGCGTCGTGCTTCTTGAAAATCTCCCGAGCCACTTCGCTCGAAGAGATCACAACCGTCAGCATCGACCCGATCCGCAAAGTCATGAGTGGTCCGTGCCGCCGTGAAAGTTTAGTCAATGAGTCGTGTGGTGGCGAACCGGCGAGCTGGAACATGTTACCGATCACCGGCCAGGGATTTGGTCCCGGAGGCAGTCTCGTACGACGACGTCTGCTGTGGAGGAGGCATGTAACGTATATTAGGAGGGCAATGGATGTAAATATTCCGATTAACTCGTTCATCGTTAATTGTTTGATCATTTTTCTTGCTTTGTTTTGAAAAATTAGTACGAAACGCGTTTTTGCTTTATAGGCATCAGGTTTCGTGTCACTTATAAAATGTAACGTATATGAGGACAGGGGTAATGGATGTAAATATTCCGATTAATTAACTGGTTCTTCGTTAATTGTTTAATCATTTGTTTTTTTTTTATATTAAAAATAGTACAGAAACGGTTTTGCTTTGCAGGCATCAGGTTTTGTGTCACTTACAAAATACTATAAAGTTGTTATTAATGTATAGATATTATGAAGGATCTTGTCGCGATTATGTTAGGAATCTTTATTCGGATAATCCGCTTGGAAAAAGTCCGATTTATTATTATTATTTTTTTTTAAAGGGAAAAAGTTTATAACTTGTAAGCTAATTTATAATGTAAGCCCATTAAGGCATTAACGCATCCAATGATGGTAATTATTAAGTGGGACAAAACGTCACTAACAAAACTACGCCAACGACGGTCAGTAAATGACACATGGAGTAAGGTTTTCTTTTTAAATGTTCCTCAAATAATATATATTAAAATTTGTTAACCACAGTCGTTTATTAACCGTAATCATAATTTTTTAAATGGTTTATCAGATGGTTAAAACTATAATCATAAGTGTAGCCAGTGGGCGGATGCAGGTATAAAAACTTGTGGCATGTGTTACGTGTAATGTGTTACATATTCATTTTAGGTTTTTCTTAAGTAATTAATATAAAATTTTAAAAAGTACCCCTAATCAAAATATTTGTTCTAATAGGTGTCCCATAAATAAACTTCTAGATCCGCCAGCCATCATTTTAAAATAAAACGATATGTATGTCAACAGTTTCTATAATTAGTTATTAGCAAATATGGTTTATAATGATTTAGAATCATTCGGTTTTCTAAAATAAATTATAAGTTTAATCATGAAATTTTACTCTTTACGAAGTTTCCTTAAATATAACATCTAAACTTTTGGAAAACCACCACCTACGAGAAATATTTGTGATTGGTATATAAAAAATATTAACCAAAGTTTATTCATATTAATCTTGTTGACTAGTTTTAGTTATATAAATAAATCATTTACCATGTTAAAAAACCATTTACGGAATGTGGTTCCCACTTTTGCCAATGTGTGGAGAGCAAATTTTTATAAACAAAACAATAAAAGATCTGGTAAAAAAAAAGGTAAACTAAGTCAGAGAGACCTCGAACCAAATTCGTCGTGGATCATCGGTTGATTTGCTATATTTGGCATTTTGGCAGGGCTATGTGTATCAACAGTTTCTATAATTAGTTATGAACTTAATATTATATAGAATCATTGATTTTTAAAAATACTATTTTTAAAAAGTTTAATCATGCAATCTTACTGTTTACGAAGTTTGCGTAACTAAAAATATCTAAAATTATGAAAATCACCGCCTACGAGGAATATTTGTGATTAATATATAAAGAATTACCAACCAAAATTTAATAAATATCAACCTTGTTGACTAGTAATGATTATCAAAACAAACCATTTACGATGTTAAACAAATTCCTCTACAGAATGTGGATTTTTCATCCCAATTTGGTTGAGGCCCAATGTGTAAAGAAGAGATAAGAAGAGATAACTCAAATTTAAAGAAAAACTATAAAATCTCGTAACTAAGTCAGAGAGATCTCAACCAAATTCGCCGGAGATCACTATAGTTAAGTTATTTTGCTATATTTGGCAGGACTGTATATATACATACACACACACACACAATATACGCATAGGTATCAGATCTGTGTATACTATATATGCGAGAGAGAGGGCAAAAGTGAAGTGAAAACTGTTGTCTCACTGTTTTGTCTTTTTTAAGAATGTTTGTTTGTGTTCTGTTCTACTAGTCTTGAAACGGTGTTTAAACAGACACACATATAACAAAGTCACAGGAAGTTGAAGAAGAAGAGAATGATATCTTCAAAATAAACAAAACTTTGATTGCGTGAAGACAATTCAACGGCCAGGGGAAAGGAGTGCTTGATCTTTGTTTGCTTCATTTGATTTTTTTTTTTTTCTCTTCTATTTCATCAAAAGAATTTCTTATTTCAATTCCGAGACCCTTCTCCTTTTTTAAGGTAATCAATTTTCCTACTTTCTGATAATCGTTGTTATTATTATTTTATTAATTATTAAAGTTGATACGGTAAGTTTAATAAATTTGGGGAAAACACTCTGTTTTTTTTGTTTCCAGAGGTTTTTGCTACGCTGTTAGGTTTCGGAATGGAATGGTATATAACTTAATGACGTTTTAGTAAGATAAGAAGAGTAGATATATAAAATGTTAAATTCTAAAAAAATATCAGGATTGTTTCTAAGTTGGAACTGTTGTTTTGGTTGCATATTCGCGACTTATCTATCATTGTTCTTCTTCTAATCCATCCATAAAACATTGTACTGCGTTCATGAGTGAGTTTCACTCTTCTACTCTAGGTTTCAACTTGTCATATGTTACTTTTAATTCATTCGTATAAGAGTTTGACTGAAACTCGTGGAAATAATGAAAATCTTGAATGATTTTGCTCTGCAGGGAAGGGTTTTGAGACAAAAAGAAAAGGTTATTAAAGATGAATTTCGCAGAAGCTATGAATGTTGTGCACAACCGGATCCAACAACTTGAACCAGATAACGCATCAAAGATCATCGGTTATCTCTTGTTGATGCAAGACCACAGTGACCGTGACATGATCCGTCTCGCCTTCTGTCCAGATTCCATGATGCGTTCCATGATCAACTGTGTTAAATACGAACTGTCTAAGAACTCTCGTTACCACATTCCTTCTTCTGATCACATTCCTATCCATAAACTCGGATCATCATACACCGGTTTATCATCCCAATCTCTTTCGGTTTCCGTCTCTCCTCCTTCGGTTCTCTCCATGAGAACCGGTTTCTGGGAGAATTCAAACGAAATGGATTCCTTGCAGAACAATGTTCAGTTCTTGAATTTTGAGGATTCTATGACCAGCCCTGAATTCTCAACCGGTTTCTTCCCTCATGAGAAGCAAGGTTCGCCTCTGAGAACGAGCAGGAGATCTCCGAGTTTACCCGAGTTTCCGGTCAAAATCTGCCATTACTTCAGCAAAGGGTTCTGCAAACACGGCAACAACTGCAGGTATTTCCACGGGCAAATCATACCGGAGAGAGAGAGTTTTGCTCAGGTGTTTAATCCAAACAACGACCTAAACGACGAAGAGCATGTTGTTTCCCCTGGATCACTAGAGAAGCTAGAAGGAGAGATCATCGAGCTGCTCAAATCAAGAAGAGGCGCTCCGATTTCAATAGCTTCTTTGCCAATGATGTACTACGAGAAGTACGGTAGGACCCTTCAAGCTGAAGGATATCTCACGGAGTCACAAAGACACGGCAAAGCTGGCTATAGCCTCACCAAGCTTCTTGTTCGCTTGAAGAACACCATCCGCCTCATTGACAGGTTAGTTAGCTACTTAGTTACTTACAACTGATCCTTACCATTTCAATTTAGTAACGGAGGGAGTACAAGTTTATGTATGGAGATAACTTGGATAACAAGACACATTCCCAAGCTATCTCAATATTATGTAATGTTTGAGTAAATGGTGTTTGTATTTTGCAGGCCTCATGGGCAACATTCGGTTATACTAGCAGAAGATGTATCAAAGTTTGTGGAATATACGGGAGAGAGAAACGAACACGGAGCGATCCTTGCAGGTTCTAGACAGATTTACCTAACATTTCCGGCAGAGAGTAGTTTCACCGATCATGATGTTTCAAACTACTTCTCCAAATTCGGACTAGTGGAAGATGTGAGGATTCCTTGTCAGCAGAAGAGAATGTTTGGATTTGTAACTTTTGCATACACCGAGACCGTGAAACACATTCTTGCTAAAGGCAATCCTCATTTCATCTGCGGGGCTCGTGTTCTCGTCAAGCCGTACCGGGAGAAATCACGCTCCAGTAGATACTTTGATCACAACAACAAGCCTCTGCACGACATCCGATACGACTCCCAATATATCGACAGAGACATAGAGATGAACACTTGTTAGTACATTCTCAGAACCTTTTCTTCTTCTCGTGTGTTACACTACACTAGTCTTGGCTTTACGGTCTCATCTCGACTGTTTCTTTTGTGTTGTTTTTAAGTGCCACCGCGAGTTAGCGAGAGCTCAAGACTAATGAGGAAGCAGTTTCTCGAGGAACACGAGCAAACAATTTCAAAGTCCTTACCTACTAATTACTCCTATCTCGGCTTCTCCTCCAACGACCTCAAGCTAACAACAGATGGTAATTAATTACACCTCTTCTTACAACATAATATCTCACTTTCAGAAATACGGATCAAATTCTTGAATTTTTGTAGAGGAACAAGAAGAACAAGCGGGACGGTTGAGCTATCTCCTGGATTATCTAAACACCGAAGATAATGTCATGAACATAAGCACTAACTACGAAGACAATGATCGGTATGTGCAATGACTTTGATCTAATTAACAAACACATTTTTTTAGTTTGTTCATATGATATATATATATTTTTTAATTCAGGAAGATGCAGTGTGAATCTTTGGACAGTCAGGTCCTAAATCTACCCGAGAGTCCATTTTCTTCCCTTTTCGGGAAGGAGATTTCGACGGTTACATAGAGAGATAGATCAGTGATACCATATACCAAAAGGAAGAATGAAGATAGGAGCATAAAGGTTAGAGGAAACTTTAGGTTCTTTAGCAATGACATCAAAGATATAATAAGGGAGACAGAGAGACACACAAGATAAATGAGATGATGATTGCTTCAACTACAATACGAGACGAGCATTTTAAGGAACATGAAGTACAGGGGTGGTTATATGAGATAATACACGTTTTATCACATTATGATGATGGTTGCTTTTTTCTATTTGTTTTTAACTATATTGTTATGCAAGGCTGGATCATATTTCTTTGTATCATATGACAATCCGATCCGTCTAGTTTTAAGAACAAGGTTTAGAAAAGTGTGTGCGTGGTTTTGCATATTTAGCAAATATATCCGATATCAACGATGAATCGTCTGTGTCACAACATGCTTACGAAAATTGAAGACATATTTATATTGTACAGTGAATAAGAGATGAAATATATTGTATATTATATGGATGAAAAGCATGGAGATATATAAAACTAGAATAAAATTAATGTTCTATGTGATCAAAACAAAAAAGAAAAAAAGGCTATTAGCACGGACATGTGATGGCCTTGTAACTTTGTAGATCCATCATATGGCTCTAAGCTGTACACGATATACCATGGAACCTGACATGTAAGTTATTAACAAAAGATTGAGAAAGCTATTTACTTTGAAAGCTGATGATGGCCTTGTAACCTTAACACGGAATCAAGATCAAGAAGCCCTCTTCTCAACGTTTTTACGTATCCGAATTTCACAGAATCTAAGCAGTTAACAAAAGAAAAAGAAAAAAAGAACATTTGGGTTAAAGGTGGTAAAAGAAAAGGTACGGGTATAATTTGCACTAAAATGAGAATATTTAGGCTAAACAAAAAGAAGAAGAAAAGTTAAAGAGTTGTTGTTTCTTTTCTTTTACTTTGATTGCATGATATATCATTGAGGACGGTGTTGTTGTTATAACGGAGATTCGACGGTCAATCTCAATCGCATAAAGTAGCCACCAAACATCATTCGCTCTTCCTCTCCCGTCGAATTTTTGTTCACTCTCGTGGCCGTCGAACATCTGAGATCTCTCTTCTCTCCGGTCACCAAAGATGCATTCCAGCCACCTTCTTCTCGAGGAGCCGATCAGGATGGCTTCCATCCTCGAGCCATCCAAATCTGTGAGCTTTCTCTCTCTCTCTCTCTCTGCTTGATGGCTTTGATTTCCCATTTTCTTCATCGATTTGCGGCATGGATCGATTGCTCATAAATCATTCATTTTCTCCGATCCGATTTGGTTTCTACAAGTTTTTCTGATTATTTCAATGTATTCCTCAGAGTTTTTTCCCAGCATTGACTAAGATTGTCGGGACTCTCGGTCCCAAATCCCGATCCGTCGACGCTCTCTCCGGTTGTCTCAAAGCCGGGATGTCCGGTAATTTACTTGTTTTGCGTGTATATATTCTCTAGTTCGCTAACGGGGGTTAGTCACACACACTGATACTTGCTTATTCCACTTCTGTCAATTTTCCTTTGGGCAGTGGCTCGATTCGACTTCTCTTGGGGAGACGCTGATTATCACCAGGAGACACTTGATAATCTCAAGGTTGCTGTGAAGAGCACTAAGAAGCTTTGTGCTGTATGTTCTCTCTGCTTTTTCCTTCTAGTGGATCCTTTTGATTTGATTTATTTTCATCTGATTTGAGACGCTGTCTTTCTTTCTTTTTTTTTGTTACTCAGGTCATGCTTGATACTGTGGGACCTGAGCTTCAAGTTATTAACAAAACTGAGAACGCTATTACTCTTAAAGCTGATGGCCTTGTAACTTTGACACCGAATCAAGACAAAGAAGCCTCCTCTGAAGTCCTCCCCATTAATTTCAATGGCCTTGCCAAGGTTCTCTCTACTACTCTTATTATAGAATGAGATGTATAATCAATGGTTTAGTGTTTACTAGTATAGGTTTCTGACGGGTGTTCCTGTTTGATGTTTCCAGGCAGTGAAGAAAGGTGACACTATCTTTGTTGGGCAATACCTCTTCACTGGTAGTGAAACAACTTCAGTTTGGCTCGAGGTAAAAAATATGGAGCTGACTAACTAATGTAACTTTGTTTGGTATCTCTGTGTTAAAGTTTGGACATTTAGATGTATGTGTTGTAAGACCAACCTCCCTAACGAACCTACAGGTTGATGAAGTTAAAGGAGATGATGTCATTTGCCTGTCAAGGAATGCTGCTACTCTGGCTGGTTCTCTGTTCACTTTGCACGTCTCTCAAGTTCACATAGATCTGCCAACTCTTACGGATAAGGATAAGGAGGTTAGAGTTTCTGTTTAATCTACAAATCTAGTGATTGCTTTTTTTTTTTTTTTTACTTTTTAACGCATTCTTGAACTTTTTGTTCAAGTGTTTGACCACATTGTTTTGATTTGGTTGTCATCTAGGTTATAAGCACATGGGGAGTTCAAAATAAGATAGATTTTCTCTCATTGTCGTATTGTCGACATGCAGAGGATGTTCGCCGGGTCAGTATTTATATGCTTCCCTTCGGTTGTTGTGTTGTCGTTCTTTGTAATAACCCATTGTTGTTTCATAACACAGACCCGTGAAATGCTTAAAAAGTTGGGTGACCTCTCTCAAACACAAATATTTGCAAAGATTGAGAATGTGGAGGTATGTGCAATGTATTGATTTTTGCTTTATATTATGTTTCTGTAACTTTTCTTTCTTTTCCCCTGAGGAGGAAGCTGCTGATCTTATATTTAATTTAGGGACTAACCCACTTTGATGAGATTCTACAAGAAGCTGATGGAATTATTCTTTCCCGTGGGAATTTGGGTATAGATCTACCCCCAGAAAAGGTATGTTGGTTGGTCATTCGAAATGATTATTCCGGCACCAAACTTTACACCCTTTTTATTATAACCTTGGTGGGTTATGGTGCAGGTGTTTTTGTTTCAAAAGGCGGCCCTTTACAAGTGCAACATGGCTGGAAAGCCAGCCGTTCTTACCCGTGTTGTTGACAGTATGACTGACAACTTGCGACCAACTCGTGCAGAGGCAACCGATGTTGCTAATGCTGTTTTAGATGGTATGTATTAGCGGAATCTGCTTGGTTGGCTAAGTGTTATGAAATGGTGGAGGGAAAACCTATTTCTGGATAATAGTTCTTTTCATAACTTGGGATTTCTTCTTCCATTTTACTTCCTGCAGGAAGTGATGCAATTCTTCTTGGTGCTGAGACCCTTCGTGGATTGTACCCTGTTGAGACAATATCAACTGTCGGCAGGATCTGTGCTGAGGTAGGCTTTATAATACATTTCCTTACTGTCATTTCGTTGCTTGCGTCTTTAACATCGCATGCATCTTGTGACTATGTGGAACCAAATTTTGGCTTGTTATCCGATTTGCCCTTACACAGCTTCTTTACATGTTCATAGGCAGAGAAGGTTTTCAATCAAGATTTGTACTTCAAGAAGACTGTCAAGTATGTTGGAGAACCGATGACTCACCTGGAATCCATTGCTTCTTCAGCTGTAAGTTTGTCTTCTGTGTTGCAGAGACATAAGAAAGGATTAGATTCTCTGGTTTTTAGACGCAAATCGCCATCACAATATCTAATCTAGCTTAATTCACCCTTAATCAGGTACGGGCAGCCATCAAGGTTAAGGCATCCGTTATTATATGCTTCACATCTTCTGGAAGAGCAGCCAGGTTTCACAGCATTCGTTGTGCCTCAAACTGTTTTTTTCTTCATTTGTTCTATTCAATATTTGTCTAATGAATTTGCTTATTCCTTTGATATCCGTGCAGGTTGATTGCCAAATACAGGCCAACCATGCCGGTTATTTCTGTTGTCATTCCCCGGGTTAAGACTAATCAGCTGAAATGGAGCTTTAGTGGAGCCTTTGAGGTATGTTTCCTCCCCTGGTCTCTCAAGTTTAGAAACCACAGCCATGTCATTCTCTTAAAAAAATTGCAGCTTTTCAAGAGACATGATTCATAACTATTGCTTGCGTACTTCTTTATCTTACTTAAATCCTGTCATCAATCTTGGACACATTTCAAGAAAAGCGACTCCTTAAATGTGTTGTTTTATCAGAATCTAGGGAGGTTTCTTATTAGACCATAGTCACATATATGAAGTGCATGTGATAGTTTAAGGTTAGTAACCTGTGGGACTCTTATCAGGCGAGGCAGTCACTTATTGTCAGAGGCCTCTTCCCCATGCTCGCTGACCCTCGCCACCCTGTAAGTCTTTGTATCTCTTCCTCTCTTTGGAGAAGCAAACATTCTCGAATGTGGTACACTTAAATGACTCTTTAAGACCCAGATTGTTGTTTTCGGATACGAATTGTGCATAAATCTTGGGGGTTTGATGTTCTGGTTGAATCAATGGCCGTGTCAGAGGCTCAAACAAGTCTTAAGATGTGTAAAAACTGTGATGTTGTTGTTGCAGGCGGAATCAACAAGTGCGACGAACGAGTCAGTCCTGAAGGTTGCTCTAGACCATGGGAAGCAAGCTGGAGTGATCAAGTCGCATGACAGAGTAGTGGTGTGTCAGAAAGTTGGTGATGCATCTGTGGTCAAGATCATCGAGCTAGAGGATTAATAATAACTTTGCCTCAGGCAAAAAAAAAAAAAAAAAAAAAATTGCGATTTTTGCCGGAGTGAGTATATTAATCTCCGGGACTTTTGGTTTTTGTACTTGAGAGATCTGACGTCTCTAATGGTTCCCCTTTTCTTCGTTATATTTTTGTTTACCTTCCAATTTAAGCTACGATGAAAAGTATACAATGTCTAGCAATTATTCAATAAGCTGTAACATTACCTAATTTTTGTCTGTTACAAAATTCTACCCTTTTAGACTATTTCCACGTTAAAGCAGTGGACTAGCCAACGAAAAAAAGTGAATAGCTAAATATTTAAGATTTTGGGCGGTTCTTTTTTCTACTGCAGTCATTTCTACAGATGAAGTAAAATCATTTTTAGACTTAGTTATTGTTTTTTTCTCGTGTTAATTTTGTCATAGAAAAATGAGGTTTTTGTCGTAAACTGAAATAGTATTAAGTGGATGTTAGTGAAATCGTCGTTAGTCAATATGTAGAAAATACAGTTCCCTACATATTGTAGATTCGTTTTTGTTTTCGGATGCTCTACCACACGCTATAGGTTCAACCATCCATCGCGATCACAAATATGAGTGTATTGCATTTGCAAGTAATTAAATCATATGTTATGGACAATTTGATTAATTTATAATACTGTATGTTACAAATTTTCATTAAATTGATGATGTAACATACAACCAAAGAAAAACTATTTCTTACCTATTATTTAACCCAAAAAAAAAATAATTGAAATTATAATATTCGTTGTACATCACCTAAATATATAGTCTTATTGTTTTGCATCATTTATTTTTCGTCCCCCTCTAATTTATATGGTAGGTTTTCAATTAATTGTAATTGGTTTTGCATCCTAAACATTGGGGGACCAACATTTCTACGGTAGCTTGGACATTTGGTCAGGATTTTTTCTTTTGCTCCTTGTCTATAAAAATATAATCATCCACGCTCGATCATGAGTTATGATTTGTGAATGA
Source organism: Alliaria petiolata (assembly GCA_020283515.1). Lineage (NCBI taxonomy): Eukaryota > Viridiplantae > Streptophyta > Magnoliopsida > Brassicales > Brassicaceae > Alliaria > Alliaria petiolata. Next base: position 108,736,165 of record JAHZTW010000002.1, on the reverse strand, counting down.
TGAATGATGAATAATGAATAATGATGACTTTGTCTTTGATTTTTTTTCACGAGCTCTCCCATCCATATGATGTGATCCCATCTCGGAGTGATAACGATGCCCTCTATACATTTATGATGATCTCAATTTCGATTTTAATCACGTGGGATAATTAGAATCACAAAACTAAAAAAGGACCCTACATGAAGATAGTTGATGGAGAAACAAGTTTAAAGAAGTCATCATAGTGTTGGTAACCATCCTCTGAATGGTTATTTATTTATTTATGGTATTATTATATCTTAAGACTTCTCCATTGTAATTTGTAAATTTTGTTCCAATGGGAGAGTGAACAAAAATGTAAAAGTGTTTCTAGCAATTTCGCCTTGTATCTATATATATGTAGCTTTATTCTCCTTCTTTGAGCATTGTAATGCTTTATTTGTAAACGATGTCCCTTGAAGCGAAGGAATAAAAGAAGCAAGTTTTAAAAAAAAAAAAAAATTGTTAAAAGTGTTTGTGGAAATCAATTTTGATCGTATCATAGATTCATAATCAAAAGTTACGACATCCTAATTACGACGTATCATGAAAAAGAAAAATACATATATTTGCTTTGGAAGAATCTTTTTTTGGACTGATATAAAATTACATTCTTCTTCCAAATGCTTTACACCAAATCAACGGGCTTTTCACGTTTGTTCGGCGCCGCCACGTGGCAACAGTACCCTTCGTTGATCTTAGCTTTCCCACGTCACCCTTTTCCGCTCTTTTTTTATTATTATGTTTCTATAATACTAATCTCTTTTTGATACCTTTCCCTCACTTTCTCCGTTTCTCGCATTGTCCAAAGATTTTCCGAGAAAATTCATTCACCAGTGAGAAAGAGAGCGAGAGAGAGAGAGCAATACATTTAAAGAAAGCTTCATAAGTATCGTCTCTCGCCGCCATGGCTCTCGATCGTCATCGATTATCCGTTCGACGCGTATAAGCGATTGCATTTTTGTGATTCACCGTACGGACGGAGCTGTGTCGTGTTGTGTAGTTCGGTCAACTATTAAGACGAGCGAGGTTTGGAGAGAGAGAGAGAGGTATGGGTTCTTCCTTGTCGAATCTGAACGACGGGACGAATGTTTTGGCTTTGGGACCTGGCCTCGGCGATATACCGGAAAGCTGCATCGCCTCCGTGTTTATGTACCTGACGCCGCCGGAGATTTGCAATCTGGCTGGTTTGAATCGCTCATTTCGCGGTGCGGCTTCGTCGGATTCCGTGTGGGAGAAGAAGCTCCCGCCGAATTACCAGGATCTGCTTGATTTGTTGCCGCCGGAGAGGTATCATAGTCTCTCGAAGAAAGATATTTTCGCTGTGCTCTCTCGTCCCATCCCCTTTGACGATGACAATAAGGTATTCTTGCTTCGATGTGTTGGATTTGGGAATTAGGGTTTTTCTCGTGTATCTTATAATATGGAATGGTGGTTTTATTTCTGCTTCTGAGCTTTGGTTTCGTTTGAAAGATTTTTAAGAAATTCTCTGAAGACAGTTTTCAAAATCGATGATATGAACTCTGGTGTTTTTTTTCTTTCCCCAGGAGCTATGGATTGATAGAGTTACAGGACGGGTTTGTATGGCAATTTCGGCGAGAGGAATGGCTATAACTGGAATTGAAGACCGGAGATACTGGAATTGGATCCCAACGGAAGAATCGAGGTACACAATCGCTGATTGAAATCTCAATAGAGTTCTTTAGAAGATCAGCAAGTAGATGTCAAGATCATCGCAATACTTGCTTTGTGATATAATATCATTTGAGCTGTTGATCCTTGGTTTCTCAGGTCTTTCTTTATAACAGTTATCTGTTGAAAGCATATCAAATAAGGCTTGAATAGTTTGTGTTAGGATTAATGTTGATCAGTTTGTGACTGTGCATTTGAGTTTTGATGAAAAGCTAATACAGAAAATGGATGTTCTTGCCTAATCTTTATGATTAAGGATCTATGGTGCTGTTCTAGCGATGATTCTTCTCGTTTTGCGAAATGATTAGGCTAGTGAGATGAACAAAATCAGTTGAACTTTCTGTGGGAAAGCATGTGAATTAACACCAGGTTTTGTGTGAGATCGCCTTACGTCATTACATAGAAGGTGCCTTAGGTTAGCTCGTCATAAAGATTCTACTTATTCTCGATACAAACAATGCATCCATTATTAATGTATCAGTTTGTTTCTATGTTTGTGGTAGTGTGGCACAAAATGTGAAACTCCTTTGTTAATCTTGCCTTGAACAGGTTCCATGTTGTAGCCTACTTACAGCAGATTTGGTGGTTTGAAGTTGACGGAACAGTGAGATTCCATCTGCCACCTGGTGTATACTCCCTGTCATTCAGAATCCATCTAGGCAGATTCACAAAAAGGCTGGGGCGACGCGTGTGCCACTTCGAACACACTCATGGCTGGGACCTAAAGCCGGTAAGGTTTTCGCTTTCGACTTCTGATGGTCAAGATGCATCTTGTGAATATTACTTGGAGGATGTAGAGAGAGAAGAAGCACTCGGGCAGCACAAGCGCGGTTGCTGGATCGAGTATAGGGTCGGGGAATTCGTAGTGACCGGATCAGAACCATCGACCGAAATCCAATGGTCAATGAAGCAGATAGACTGCACGCACTCGAAAGGCGGGTTATGTGTTGATTCGGTCTTCATCAACCCTATTGGTGATTTGAAAGAAGATTACAGAAAGAAAGCTTTTGTGAAATAGCTTGAAGAAGGAAGATCACACCAAAAAAAAAAAAAAAAAAACTTTTGATTCTTTGAAGGTAATAATAACTGATGTTAATTTCTTTTAGTGGTTTTGTCGTCGTTTTATTAAATTGGTTCCCAAAATTAGGGGTATATCGAATCGACGATACGGTAAATTTCATTTTATTATTGTGCATTTCATCAGAGTTTTTGTTTTGTTTTGTTTTTACTTCATACTCATTTTGTTACATATTTGTAGGCGAGTTAAACTCTTTTTTTTTGGTGTGTATTAATCCCCATGTTCATAGGTTGGATGACCAATGATTTATGAGATTATCTGTATGACTATATCCAGCCAAATTTATTTAAATATTCCGTGTGTATGACTAATTCTAATTCAGTTCTACTTGTGTTTGTGGTGTGTTTGATTTGTATTTTTTTTTTTTTATATTATATATCCAATCAGAGATGGTATGCATAGGATTGGATCGAATAATTCAAACTATACAAACATTTAAATTATTCATAAATCTTTCAATCAAAGCTTTTTCAAAAATCCAAATGCTTGAACAATCAAAAAGATAAATTATTTGAAAACAGATGTATCAGAATGAAAAGTCAAGACAATGAGCTACGGAAACCAAATTATAAGATAGATGCGAGTATTTTCTAAACATGTATTTTCATTTGTGTATATTCTACATTATCCTTTATTGCTTTCTTTCGAACAATAATGCTGTTTTGGAGTGGACAAGATATCTTTGTTTTCAAGGTCTGATTCACTTCAATAAACTAGGATATCCTAAATTATCTATCAATCCGTGTATGGGATAGTGAAATCACATATTGTCCGGATTTTTGGATTCTAAAGTGCTAATAATCGTATTCTAAACGAAAAAAATGAATAAACATTAACTTCATTTAAACAAAAAAAAAGAAAGAAAAATCTTAATTCATGAAGTGAACAAAACTTAAAGATTCTCTCTATTACTAGTTCAACAAAAATATCATGACGAATCTAAAAAAAGACAAAAAAAGTATCTAAAAAAAAGTTAAGGTAGGCCCAAAAATATCACAAAAGAAAAGAGCGGAAACAGAACAAGGACAGAAAAGCCAGAGAGTAGTGGTCGAGCTGAATTGGGAATGGCCATGAAAGCATCAACCATCATATGACCAAGCCGGACCTGAGAAGATGTGGTCAGATGCAAACCGTCCGGTTCGAGAGGTAGGCCCTTCGCGTCAACACAATGCACGTTCTCAAGCTCAGTCTTCAATTGAGCTTTTCTCACCGCGTCGAGATATGGCCCTGCTCCTGTTGCTAGAGCCACCTTTTTTGTTGTTTAGGTCCAAAACAAGAAAAAAAAAAACATAAAAACATATTAGAAGAATCTATTATCATTGTCTGTCTATTCTAGAATTTTGGGTAAAGTCAAATTTGAAAACACTACAACCTACAGCTGGATTGTGTACAGTACTTAACTACAGCCTGGATTAGTAATTTTAGTACAATGACTAATCACAAAACCATAAAAGATGCGGAATAGAATAATGGAATGCATTAAGTAACATTCAATCCATAATTTAACATGATTTGTGATAAAATAACTTCAAAACCGCCATTTCGCAAATGTTCAACTAATTATTTTCTAACTTAATGATTCCTTACTTTTCAAATTGTATTGTTTCTCCATGTATTGTTTTTTTTTTTTTTTTTTGATCAACTCATGTATTGTTTCTTTTAGTTTTCAAATTTTAACTATTCTCAATATATTTTACCAATCAAATCTAAACTGTATAAAAACCGTGCATGGAGTGACAATTTAATTACTTTGATTATTAAACTTATGGAATCTCCATTTTACGAGTATAAATCGACATTCCACAACTCACTATTTTACAATTACGATCCACTATTTTACGAGTATAATTTACTTTTGATTATTATAACTATATTTGCTATTTTACGAGTTACTAATTAGAGCTTACATTAGTTTATGAAACATACCTGAATAATAGGAAGATTTGGATGTTGTAAATCACTTCTAAGGTCACTGAAAAACTTCACTAGTCTCTTCTTATAAACCGAAGCATCCACCATATCCACCGTATCCGACTCACCCTGGTACCACAAAACCGCCCGGTACGAGCCACCACCACTGGCCAGCACCGCAGCCTTCGCCCTCCTCACCGTCTCCTCGTAAAGAAACTCACCCTTTTGCCATTGCCTTAGTTTAGTCCCACCTATAGAGCACGGAACCAAACCCACCTGACCAAACCGTTTAACCACCCGGTTTGCAAATGACATCCCCGGTCCAATACCATTGGTCTTGTTAACATCTATGTCAGCGTGGAGTGGCTCTTTAGCTTCTTCCCACCCGAGCTTGGCCGTGAGACGGAGGATCGAAGGGTTTGATCGACATTCCGGTGGAATCACACCGTCCCACACGGTGGTGTTTGTGGCGGTGTCGTTATAAACTCCGCCTCGACCCGCCATGTTGCTCTGACCGGCCAATATGAAAATGCTGATGTTACTTGGGATGGTTTGGGATTGGATTTGTGGTGGGGATAGAATAAAAACGATGAAGGAGAATAAGAACAAGATCTTGTTCATTGTTTTCGAAATTTGGAGATCGAGATCGAGATCTTAGAGTTGAAGTAAGATGCAAGGAGAGAATAAAATGTTATTTTTCTTCTAATTTTGTCTCTTTCTTCTTCTTACTTACAAAATTCTTGTTTTTCTTTTTACAGAAAGAAGAACAAAGTACTTTGGCCTATATAAATGATTTTAAACATTGATTAAATATATATGATTTTAAACATTGATTAATTAGATACGATTTTAAACACTGATGAATTAAATTTTGGCCTAATAATGATTTTCAACATTTATTAAATATTGATTAATTAAACAGTGAATAAGCACTTTCGCCTAAATATGATTTTTTACTGATTTTGATCTCGATAATTACACCTATATATGATTTTAAACGTTAATCAATTAATAACGTAGCATAACGGTAAACTGTGACATAAAATAGATATTCAGAATGAACGTAGTCTCACTCAAACCAAGAAGAATCATTCCAATGTCAAAACATTAAACCGAAATTTACACTCAAAAAATGAAAAATTATATTTTGGAAGTTAGTTAGATTTTTTATAACTTTGTTCATGATTTTCTAAAAACCCAACTATCCGAACTATAACTAAACCGAATCAAACCCAAAACTAACTATAAAAAAAATATATTTATTTAGTAGGTTGAAAAAAAAAGTTGATCCATACATTATAGTCTACGACTTACTTGACTTTCCTCGGTTTTGATCATGCGAGTACATGAAAAATAGACTCACATGTACCAAATATAATAGGTGTTTCGTGTTTGAATGAGAAAAAAAAGTTATGAAGAAAAAATAATAAGAAGGAGATGATGGTGATGATAGACTATGCAAGATGGCGTGGAGAAAGGAAATGATGATTTTTATATATATACTTCCAATATATAATACTTTCTTTGGTATGTGGATTTAGTTTTCTTCCGGTACTTTAGTGCTTTCTTACATCATTTTTTTTTATTATACTAGTAAGGGATATTCCATGGATAAGTTCGTAATGAGCATATTTTCATTTTTCAGTAACAAAGAGTTTACAAACCCATGAACAATGGCGAAAGTAAATAGAGAGCTCACTGACCTTCAGTAAGGTTCTTCTGAACTAAAACCAGAACTAGAATTAGAGATTATACTTGAATTATTTTTATTGATATCTTCGAAGTTTCTACTCAGATTGGCACGAGCATTTGAGAGAACCAACTCAAGAATCTACTAATAAGGAACCAAGAGAGAGAGAGAGAGTAATGAAACGAAGATCATAAGCAGCAAAATTCTCAAGTCTGAGATTATAAGAGTTGCAAAATGTAAAAGACAAAAGCAAATAACAAGGTTTACGTTTTGCAGAATATTCTGAAATCAACATCAACTAAATAAAAGTAGCCACCACTAGCAGAAAACACAAAGTGATAAGAGATGGTTTTGGCTCTTCAGCGTTTGCCACCACCACCACCCAACTTAGCACCACCCTTTGCAGCAGCCTTGGGGACCTTAGCCTGAATCTTCTGTTGCTTAGAAGCAAATTCTGCCTTCTTAGCCTTCTTCTCATCTTTAGTCTTCTTGATTCTTTCCTTGATCTCACTGTAGGATCATCACAATTCACTTAAGAGTCTATATCAAGTTCTGAAATTCAAAGGTTACTCTATTGAATGAACTGAGAAAGAAAAACTGACCGCAGGTTAGCTTCTCTTGCTGCATCACGAACTTCTGGCTTCTCAGCTCTCTTCTTCTGAATCACCTCCAAGGTAGCACCAACAATGGACCTTGAGTAAGGCTTCTTGGTCACACGTCTCCTCCTCTTTACAGACTCTGCTGCTGCGTCCTAATAAGATTAGGCATTTCAAAAGTTCATTGATCAGGATAACCCTCATAACCCAAAACCAGAATCTTAGATGCTCACAGGACTCTTACAAAAAAAACAAGAACTTTTCAATCCACAACACACAAATTTACCTTCTTGTGCTGCTTTCTATACATGGCCGTCCAGCATAGCTTGGATGGCTTCAACTTGTTGTGGAAATACCTTTTGCACTTTGAGTTGATAAACAAGAAAACCTGACGAATAATGGAAACCATAACAACCATTTAGGAGACTAAGAATCAAAACATTTAGCTAACTACAGACATCAGTTTGATAACCCCAAGATTTCTATAGAGAGCTACCTGAGAATCAGATCGGATGAATCTGATACCCCTTCCTGGGTAAATCTTGTGTCCACTGAAACGACAAAGTTCCGTCCTGCATTCGCCAAAAGAATGCGACAATTAGCAACTAGATTAACAGTAATTGATCATTGATGAAAGACTAAAATGATAGAAATGAATCATCCGATACCAAAAAGAGATTTTTATGAGTTTCATACTTTTATAAATCATCAAAGAAACATGCAGGGAAATGGATTTAAAAGGGAGAAGAGGCAGATCCAGTTATTACAGCAGAACATAATCTCAACCTCGAACACAGACCCATGAAATTACCCAGATTCAACTACCAAAACTAACTAGAAAGCATAATATATCACAAAATTCCATTGAAATGAAGAGACACAAAAGATAATATCCCAATTCAATAACTCGATCCCTCCGATAGTGAAATCATGAATCAATGCACCAAGCGATGTCAATTAGATGAACAACACACACAAATCAAGAGAGAGATGTGAGATTCGATTACTTGAGAACCATGGTTGCTGCTGCTGCTACTCTTCTTCCTCCTCCGGCTGCTCCGAAACCCTAGACTGGGAACCCTAATTACACTTCTTTATATAAGAGACTACAACGAGAGTGCACACAACACAGCAAAGCCATTTTAGTGTTTATATATATTTATTTTCGTTAGCCCACACTTGATAGCCCATTACACAGGCCCATCATTTCGTTGACCCATACAGTTTTAAGTGATGACGTCAGCATCTCCTCAATCATTTGTTTTCTCATTAGCCGCCGGTAGAGGGAAAAACTTGTCGCTAGAGCTTGAAACGGCGACGTATCGTAAAGGTAGATGAAAGTTTGAAGAAGTAGCTAAGCTCTGCACAAGCTTCCAGAAAGGAGAAAATAAAACCAAAGAGAGAGAGATCCAAAAAATCGGATTCAATCGTCGTCGGATTTTCCAAGAGTTAGTAAAGAGAGAGAGATAGTTTTGTTCCCCCGTTGCGTCTGGATCGGCGAATATGGAGGTGGAGAAGTGGAGCAGCGACGGTGGTGAATACACGTCGGAGGACGAAGGGACGGAAGATTACCGGCGCGGCGGTTACCACGCCGTGCGGATCGGAGACTCCTTCAATAACGGTCGGTACGTCGTCCAGAGCAAACTCGGCTGGGGCCATTTCTCCACTGTCTGGCTCGCCTGGGACACTCAATCTTCTGTAAACTCCTCTCTCTCTCTCTCTCTCTCTCTCTCGCCAATTTTCAATTTGCTGATATTTTCATACGAATTGCTTGAAGCTAATTCTTACAAGGAGGTAGTCCTGTTTCGTGTTTCTTAAATTTGTTTCCCCTGTCTTGTTCATTTTGCCCTTTCTTTTCCCTCTGTGTTCGTTAGGAACAAATGGAAATTTTGATGTATCCACCTTATTTGGTTTATTTGGTGTCTTTGAAGATGTTTGGACATTTGTGTGAAATGCTTTGGAATGTTAATTTGGTTGCTTTGTTTGTGTGATTTCTTACTCTGCATTGAATTTTCGTCGAAATGCGCAGAGATATGTGGCTTTGAAGGTGCAAAAGAGTGCTCAGCACTATACTGAAGCTGCCATGGATGAGATTACCATACTGCAACAGATTGCAGAGGGAGACACTGATGATACCAAATGTGTTGTGAAGCTTTTGGATCATTTCAAGCACTCGGGTCCCAACGGGCAACATGTATGTATGGTTTTTGAGTACTTGGGAGATAATCTGTTAACGCTCATAAAGTATTCTGACTACCGTGGCTTGCCTCTCCCCATGGTCAAGGAGATTTGTTATCACATGTTGGTTGGATTAGACTACTTGCATAAACAGCTCTCGATCATACATACTGATTTGAAGCCTGAAAATGTCTTGTTACCGTCGACGATTGATCCGTCTAAAGATCCCAGGAAGTCTGGAGCTCCTCTTGTTCTCCCAACTGATAAGGATAAGACAGTTGACTCCAACGGAGACTTTGTCAGGAATCGAAAGAAAGACGTACATAGAAAGGTAAAGCTTTCGGCTCAGGAAAGTGCAGAGAAAAAGGGCATTATTGATGCTGACAAAGTTCATGGAGTGGGATCATCGGTTAATGGAAAACAGAGTACAGCAGAGAAAACGATTGAAGAAGACTGTCCTTCTACTTCTGCCACAAATGGATTAGATGGAGGCGAGAAAGGAAAGCAAGGCGGTAAGAAAGGGAGTCGATCGAGCAGAAGGCACCTTGTGGCATCGGTTGACCTCAAGTGTAAACTTGTTGACTTAGGTAACGCGTGTTGGACATACAAACAGTTCACAAGCGACATTCAAACGAGACAGTATAGGTGTCCAGAAGTAATCCTTGGATCAAAATATTCGACATCTGCAGATCTCTGGTCATTTGCGTGCATATGTTTTGAACTTGCCACTGGAGATGTACTTTTCGATCCCCACAGTGGAGACAATTATGATAGAGATGAGGTATGCCTAAGTTCGTGCTGTCTTTTTGCTGCACATATTTCAGCTCTCTCTTGTCTTGTTTGGTGGGATCATAGTGCGGAAATGAGCTTTCAAATCTTTTCAATTTTGTTTACTGTAGTTTGGGGAATCTAACTGATAGGCACTATAATAGTATAAATAAGTTGGAGGGAGAAAAAATTAGGGGTAATTGACCAATTGATTAGTTGGAAGCCTGTGTTCTTTTAGAGAGATTAGGGACTCGAAAACAGACCCTAAACTGTTTTGGTTTTCTTCTAGTTTCCTTTCGGTTGTTCGTTGTTGTTTAATCTCTCATTGAGAAGTAAAGAGTGATTTGGCTTTCACTAACATCTATGTAGCTATGGGCTGTTGCTTTTAACATTTATGTAGCGAAGCTAATTCGCTTTTTCTGGCTAACAGGACCACTTGGCTTTGATGATGGAGCTTCTCGGAATGATGCCACGCAAGGTAAATAGAATCATTAGCAGGCTGTTGAACTACTTAAACTATTCAAGGCCGTCAAAACTCCAAATCTTTCACTGTCGTGATTTGCAGATAGCATTAGGAGGCCGCTACTCCAGAGATTTCTTCAATAGGCATGGTGATCTTCGGCACATCAGAAGACTGCGTTTCTGGCCCATGAACAAAGTCCTTACCGAGAAGTACGAGTTCAGTGAGCAAGATGCAAATGACTTGAGTGATTTTCTTGTTTCGATTCTTGATTTCGTCCCCGAGAAACGGCCAACTGCGTCTCAGTGTCTCTCACATCCATGGATCAACTCTGGTCCTCGCGCTCTAGAACCTTCACTCTCACTTAAAGACCAAAAATCAGAAGACAAGCTCGATACAGAGAGAGAGAAGAGAGAGAACGAGGAGCAAGAAGCTGTGGAAGTTAAAATGGGAAACGTTGCCATATCATCCTCAGAAGCCAAACCAGGTATGAGCAAAAGCTCCTCTCTTAAGCAAGCAATTTGATTTCTGAGATTTGCCTGTTTGGATATCTGAGTTCTGTTCCGTGATTGAGCGAGGGGGGGAAATTGTGATTTTTGAAAAAAATGACCTCTGTGCTAAGGACTTAGGTGAGAGCTCGAGCCAGAACCCACCTCAAGCTGTTTAATAGAAAGACAAAAGCTTGAGCTCTCCGACATATTCATATGTGCAGAGTGATATCTTGCGTGTGTACTCTTACGAATCCAAATACCAATATTCACATTTAACATGTATTTTGATTTAAACACATCAATCTTATAAAACCACCGATTCTGATGCGATGAAATTCAGTAACTGGTTGGTCATAATTACGTAGTTTTGCCATTCAAGTATTCATATGTCAAAAGTCACAAGCAACCCCTCAAATTCATGATCAGTCACGACTACAGAAATTAATAATAATCCTTGCCGATTTGAAAAGAAATTGCTTAATTTTTCATTTCACCAGTTGAAAAAGGAAACAGCTATAGAGACTTTGAAAGCGCTAAACACAAAGATGTTTTATTAGAAAATCAAGACTGAAAAAAGACGTACGACAAAAGGAAAGAAAGTGTTTTTAATCTTCGTTTTACAAAAGCCAAAGCACAAAGCCTAAAACGCAGCGTGTTATATTATATTACAGCTTCCCTTTCTCTTCTATGGTGACTTTCCCTGTACCTGCCTCTTCATCCATACCTCCAACGTCGTTGAAAGTTTGACCAGTCATCTGATCCGACGTTTTCAGCGACGTCGCCACTTGTCCAGGCCTCGTGTCTTTCACGTCAACCGTCACAGTCGTCTTCCCCGAGCCTTCGTCTCCACGCGCCGCTCGCGTCTCATCATCAGACGGCGTCGTAGTACCAGTGAGCTTGCTCTTTATCGCTCCCGTCATGTTCCCCAACGCACCCATTATCGTCCCCTTCTCTTCTTCACATCTACAAAATGATTAGTTACATTTACAATATTTACAATAGTCTTTACATTTAAATTTCATTATGAATATTTTTCAATTGTCCAACTGTTGTCACGTTCAATTTTTTAATTTTTTTTATACCTCTCGGTGGTGGAATCTTTGATCTCGCGTGCTTTTCCGGCGGCAGATTCGGTCTTTTCGTGGCCCATTTGGCCAGCGTCGTCTTTAAGTTCTTTGCCCTCAAGTCTCATTTCTTCCATTTTCCGCCTCGCTTCTTCTCCTGCCTCGTCCATTTTTTCCTACATATTGATTTAACAACAAACGATTGTATTACACAGCAAGTATATAATTGATTAAATGTTCCAAAAACAAAAAAAAAGTATATAATTGATTAAACACATGACTATTATTCTCTTGGATATATGGAAAGCGCTAAACCAATACCTTGGCCGTGTCTTTGGTCTCTACAGCTTTTTGTTTGGTTTCTTCTGTTTTTCCTGACAAGAAACCCATAGCTCTCTTCGCCGTGTCCACTGCACTATCCTTCAGTCCACCGATCTTGCTCACTCCTGCGTCTTTCCCTTCAGTCGCCTTCTCCGCCGTATAGTCTTTATATTCGCCCATTTTCTCCGCGGTTTTATCTTTAGCTTCCCTCGCTTTATCCGCCGTGTAATCCGCCGTTTCCTTTGCTTTTTCTGCCGTCTTGTCTTTGGCCTCAGTGGCCTTATCCGCCGTGTAGTCTCTGTACTCACCCATTTTTTCAGCCGTCTTGTCTTTTGCCTCGGTCGTCTTATCCGCCGTGTAATCTTTATATTCGCCCATTTTCTCAGCCGTCTTGTCTTTAGCTTCTCTGGCCTTATCCGCCGTGTAATCCGCGGTTTCCTTTGCCTTCTCTGCGGTGGCATCTTTCACCCCCGCCGCCTTCTCCGATGCAACCTCGGCTCCGTTTCTCGTTGACTCGGCCGCATCGTGGCTTTTACCGATCACCGCATCTTTAGTTCCCTGCACCGCCTTCATCACGGAGCCTATCAGCCCGGGCCTCTCCGTGTCCTCCGTTGAGGAAGGATGCTCCGTCGTTGTCTTCTCCGTCACCTTATACGCCACACCACCTTTGTTTACGTCGCTCAAGTCGTCAGCCGCGAGCCTAGCCGCCGCCTCAGCTCTCTCGGCATTCGCCGCTTTCTCCGCCTCTCGTTGTCCTGACGCCATGATTTGTTTTTTCTCGTTTGCTTGGATTACAAGAAAATTTCTGATAGATTCTTGTTTTTTTCCTAATTTTTTGAATTTTATTCGTTGTGCTTATTAATATTTTGAGCTGCTTTGCTGATTTTATAGCAAGCGTTTTGGTTCTAATGAGATGACACGTGATTTCATCGGTGAAGCGACAATTGCCACGTGTGATCTGGTATTTTTCATTTTTTTCATCCTTGATTCCAAGTATCCTTTTGCGCGACACGTATCTGAGAAGATCGTTCTAGCGAGGAACCTGCCACGTGAACTTTTCATGCAACAATAGGCCAATAGCTTTTGACTTGACGTGTAAGCAAGCAATTATGGTCGGTTAAAAAATAATACACATATATATATATATATATCTATATTAACACAAAAATAATAATATTGTAAATCAAGCTATGAATTCGCAAATAAATCAAAGATGAATTTGTAAAACAAACAAGAATAAAAAAACGATTGAACGAATATTATTTTGTTTAGAGATTCATTTCAGTTTGTTGTGTAGATAAATGTTTACAAACTCTAAAAACCCTTAACATAATAAGTCTCAAAACTCAATAAAGAAAAAGAACAATTATGAAACATTTATTACTTAAAAAAATTTAATCAGTTTTTTTAACACTAAAATCAGTTATTTCCAGATATATTGTGCAACATATTTATCATTTGTTGAATGCAAGCGTAAGATATTGAAATTGTTGAAAAAAATCAAATAGAAGAAAATATTATTCTCGGCCTTTATATAATAGCAAAATCGATTTAACAGAGAGAAATATATAAAGATCAATGGATGATTGTAAATCTGTGATTCGTGAAACCGATTAAACCGATTTAGCACTTAGCAGAGGGATTTTTTATTTTATTTTTGGTTTCCTACTGAAAATGCAGACCTAGCTATTAGGAAAAGTCAGAAGAAATGCCATTCACTAACATCCCCGAAAGCCAAGAAAGAGGAGAACGAAAAATGAAAGAACATAATTAAACGATTAGTAAAAAAAAAAAACATAATTAAACGAAAAACTGAGAAAAAACTTCAAGACCACATCTACACACGATTTCGCCTCGCAACCAAACTTTTTCAATTTTGTTTTTCCTTTCTAAAAAGGTAAAAAGAAAACATATCACCTATATATAAACTACATCCATAAATAGTCTGTTTAGCATTTTCATTGTTCTTTTCATCATTTATGAGAGCACCAAAACAAAATGGGAACTTCACATTGTCGTCGTCTTCATGGCTTTAATTTGCTTCTTGTTCTATTTCTTTCCTTTGTGCTTGGTTTAGCTTCAATTTCTTTTCACGGTGACCCGAAACGTAGTCTCTCTAGCTCCGCTCCTTCTAGTGGATCTAGGGAATATACAATGTGCGCCGATCATAGCGAGGCTAATGATGGTAAGCCAATCGCATTGAATTTTGATTGCGAAAAAGGATATGTTATGTCAAAGATCAGTTTCGCCGACTATGGCCAACCTACTGGTCGTTGTGGAAATTTTAAACGCGGCAAGTGTGGATCAAGCAATACCTTGAATATAGTCAAACAGGTAAATGAATTAATTGAACACTGGTAATAATAATTTCAAGTAATATTTTTCTTCTTATTATGATGATTATTATTTTTGCAGAAATGTCTTGGGAAGATGACGTGTGAGTTGTTTGTTCCGGACAAGATTTTTGGTCCGAGCCACTGCAAGGGAGCTATTAAACTCGTTATTGACGCTACTTGTAGAAAAACTTGGGATTTTTAAGTGATTCTTATTACATTGTTCTCCTTTTTTTTTTGGATAAAATTATTGCTGATCATATATATTGTTTTTGTAATAAGGGTCTTTAAAATCAATACGTCAAATTATGAAACGTTTATAAAGAGTGAGTCGATCGAGAATAGTTATTTTTACATTATCTGCGTTCTGTTTTCTCTTAGAATCAACAAACTACACACAATCAGAATTTGCTCGTTCGGGTATTCTTCGAATCCACCAACCTTAGATTTATAAACTTTTGGTCTTTTTTGTTATTTTTAACATCTCATTGCACAATAGACTCAGCATTCAATTAAAATCTTTTCATATACACTAATTTTCTAAACAAATCAAATTCTCTGTAACCTGTTACATTTTTTTTTTTTTTTGGTTAACGTAAGATCTGTGGAAATCTATATTCGAAAATTAACTAATAATTAATAGAAATGTTATTTTGACACATACAAAAATATTAAATTATGAAACTAGTGCAACATATTAGATTATTTCCAAATTTATCAGACAGCATATTTGTCATTATAGCTAGTTGAATGCAAATGTAAATAACATCATGAGTGAGAAAAACAAAATATATCCAAAGAAGAATATATTACTTCTTTTTTTTTTTACTAAAAGCTTAAGATTATATTACTTTTCCGGCCTTTATATATAACAAATGAGGTCAATTGGCACATAAAAAAAAAATAAGATCAATAATATATGATTGTGAATCCGGTTAAATTCTCTCTCAATTATGGGAGAAAAGTCTCTCTCTCTTTTTTTTTTTTAAACTGAAAAAGCAAATGAATCTATTATTAAATAATCGTGGAAAAGTCAGAAGAAATGTCAGTCACTTAGCTCCGAAAGCCAAGAAGGAGGAGAACGATAAAAAAGGAAAAGATACCTAAACGAAAAATTGAGAAAACTTTAGTACCACATCCACACACGAATTCGCCTCTCAAACAAACTTTCATCATTGCTTTTTTTTTTCTTTCTCTAAAAGCATATTACCTATATATATCAGACTACATCCATAAATTGTCTGATTACCATTCTTATTATTCTTCTGATCCTTTATGAGAACAGCAAAAAGAAATGGGGACTTTATATTGTCGTCATCTTCATGGCTTTATTTTGCTTCTTGTTCTGTTTCTTTCTTCTGTCTTTAGTTTAGCTTCAAAGATGGAAGTTTCATTACACGGTCACGGGAAACGTATTCTGTCTGGCTCCAATAATCATTCCCCTCGTAGTAATACTGGTGCATACACAGTGTGCTCGGATACTAGCGAGGCTGAGGGTAGGCTGATGCCACCGGATTTTGATTGCGACCAAGGAGATGTTATCTCAGAGATCAAATTCGCCGACTATGGCCAAGCCACTGGTGGTTGTGGAACATATAAACGCGGCAAATGCGGTGGACGCAATACATTGAATATCGTCAAAAAGGTAAGCAAAACTAACTAACATCAATAATCTGTCCAAAGTAAATAATACTTTCTCCGTTTCAAATAAGTTTGAAGTGTTACTATGACACATTACACAATTAACTTTTGTTGTTTATTATACATTTTACAAAATAAGGTTGAATCTTCGAATATATTTAACATTTTTATTAATTTTAATTAGGAGTAGAGGATTTTTAATATCAAAAAGTTAGATTGAAATCACCTAACGATATTTTTTTAAACGAAAATGTTAGTCTTAATTAATGACATTTAATTTGGAAAAGAAAAGTAAGTTTTTCAAATATGATTATTATAATTGTTCTTACTATTATTACTTGTGCAGAAATGTATTGGGAAAAGGAAGTGTGAGTTGCTTGCTCCGGACAAGATTTTTGGTCCGAGTCACTGCAAGGGAACTATTAGACTCGTTATTGAAGCCACTTGTAAAAAACCTTAGCTAGGTTTCTTGTTTCCTACGTTAAAGGGTTTGTTTATTAATTAATTCTTATTGCATGTTGTTTTTTCTTGATTTGTTCAAGTAGTTGCTGATGATCATATTTATTCTTTCTCAAGAAGGACCTTTAATACATCGCATATTTATGTTGTCGATCATGTTTCAATGGATTTTATGTAAACTGTAATCAACCAAGTGAAGCTTCTGTTGTTTTTTTGGTTAAAGGCTATAATTATATTGAACTAAAAGGAACGTTTTGCAAAAACAAAAGTTTTACAATACGGCGTAAAAAAAAGATGGAACAAACTAGAGCCAACGCATACAAGATCTCCGAACAAAGGTCGAATTAGATTTGTGTGGTAACACTAACATAATACATATATACATCGATTATAATTCAAAACTTAACTCCAATTACATACTAATTATAATAATTGATATTCTCTCCATTTCAAAAACTTATATGTTTTAGATTTTGTCCATGTTAAATTTATACAATTCACAAAAAGTTTTTGAAAACATTTATTATTAAAACGGAGAAATATATATATTAACATCAATGTTAACTGATAAAATTATTTACATCAATATTTAAAACAATGTAATATCATTTGCACCGTCACTTCCAACTTCAATGAGATAAATTCTTAATGAAGCAAAATAGTTGTTTTCTTGCATGTTGTGGTTTTTCGACCCAAAACTTCATAATCCAAAAAAAAAAAAAAATTAACTCAGATGCGAGGTCCCAAGTTCGCTTAATACTACCCTTTAGCAGCGACATTCGCACATGAATTCGCTTCTCCAACAAACTTTAATAAAAATTATTATTATTTAAAATAAATACGAAAACATCTCCTACATATCTAACTTCACTCGTCAAAGAACCTGCTTAGCATTTTCATTATCCTTCTGATTTATAAGAGAAAAAAAAAATGGGAACTTCACATAATCCTCGTCGTCATAGCTACATCATTTTGCTTCTTGTTATGTTTCTTTCCTTTGTTTCCGGTTTTGCTTTGAAGATCACTGGTTCTAATGATGCAAGAGACATCAAAATCCACAGTGGTCGGAAACGTATTCTCTCTGGTTCCAAATCTGAAGAATGGCCTCCCACAGGCAAGGAATATTCACTTTGTGGGATTCATAAACCTGAAAATGGTCCTTTTTCAACTCCCAGTTGCAATAAAGGATATGTTATTAGTGAGATCAAATTCGCCGACTATGGTCAGCCCACAGGTTCATGTGAAACGTTTAAACGTGGAAAGTGCAGTGCACCCGCTACTTTGAGGCTGGTCAAAAAGGTATCACAAAATTTGAAGTATTTGTTTGAAATAAATACACCGTACTCTCTATGTTTCATAATATAAGTTTTTTTTTGTTTGCTAAAGAAAAAAACTTGTTATCAGCTCTCAATGTTTTAGCTAATAACAACTTATATATTATAAAACATAATGAATGTTTTTGTTCGAAATAAGTGTTTTTGTAAAAGTGTTCACATATATTAGAAAAAGTGTAAGTTTCTATTAATTATGCTCATACATCTAGTGAGGTTATATATATTTTTTATTAATAAACTGAAAAATATGGATAAAATTTTATGAAAACTATGGCATCGAAAACACAAGCGACATTTTTTATTTGGCAAAAATAAAATCTTCGAACTAACACTTACTCTCTCTGTTTCATATTAGTTGTCGGTTTAGATTTTTTCATACGTTTTTAGAAAGTATTTTATTTTTTTGTTTTATCCTTTATTAATATACTATTTTATTTAATATCATTAATTAATGAGCAAACAAAATAAAGATAAAAGTGGATATTTTGTCAAAATTTTGGCATTAATCTTAAAATAAACAATAACTAATTTGAAACAAAAAAAATTAACCTTAAAACGACAACTAATATCAAACAGAGAGAGTACTTATTATAAAACTGCGGTATTATAAAACAAAGGTAATAAATCATTATTCTTATTTAATGCAGAATTGTCTTGGAAAACAAGAGTGTTGGCTTCATGTGAGCGACGAAATGTTTGGGCCGACCCATTGCACGGGACCTGTTAGCTTTGCCTTTTGGGGAACTTGTACCCCAAATAAAAGGGCTTAAAGGCTAGTGATTCGATCGTATAACAAATTTTTGTATTTTTTTTGTTTGAGTAAGGACCTTTGGTAGATAGCGCATTTTATGTTGTTAGTTTACGGAATCCACCGAATCAGGATTTTGTTTCCTATTTCAGTCAATCTCATCTTCTGATGTGTCCTCACAAACTCTTTTCTCATTATGTAACAAAAAGAAAATGGCCAAACTATTTTTCACATGAATACAAAAATTGACTACGTACTAAAAGATCCATGAGTGGAATTGTATGTCGCAGCCAGAGCTGGTTGTTGATACGATATATCCGAAAGGACAATGAGGGAAACTTCAAACTCTAGACTAGAAGCGAAGGAAAAGTGAAGAGTGGGAGATAAAAATGCTTTTATAGTGTATATGTTTTTTTATATCAAAGAAGATGAGGTAGAAATGATCAGAATTATAAAAGTTTTGAGTTTATTTTTCTCCGAAGGATCGAAAAGTGAAAAACAAAAGAGAGAACATAATTTAATAATTATATTCAACCCAAAAAAATGATTAAACGACAAATTGATACTAAAAAAACTTCGGAGCCACACGAATTCGCCTCTCCACCAAAATTTGGTTATTTGAATTTCAAAAATAAAATAAATATAAAAGAAAAACATCACCTATTTATATAACAAGCTAAGTAACAACATCCGTTAGTAGTCAGTGAAACATTTTCAATATCCTCCTGGCAAATTTAAACGACAAATTGATAGAAAACTTCGCAGCCACATCCGCACACGAACTCGCCTCTCCAAGAAACTTTAATTATTTAAAATTTTAGAAAAAGTCAAATATCAAAAAATTTACCTATATATAGCTCTAAACTACATCCCTAAGTAGTCTTGCTTAGCATTTTCATTATCCTTCTGATTTGTAAAAGAACCAAAAAAGGAAAAGAAATGGAAAATTCACTTTATCCGCATCGTCATCATGGCCTCATTATTTTGCTTCTTGTTATATTTGTTTCTTTTGTGTCTTGTTTATCTTCAAAGACCAATGGTTCTTATGATGCAAGAGGCATTAAATCCCACAATGATCGGAAACGTGTTCTCTCTGGTTCCAAATCTGACGAAATTCCTCAATGGGGCAAGGAAGAACCATTGTGTGCGCTTCATAAACCGACTAAAAGTGGTAATTTGTTTTCCCCTTTTTGCCTCGAAGGATATGTTATAAGTGAGATCAAATTCGCCGATTATGGTCAGCCCACTGGTTTATGTGAAACGTTTAAAAACGGGAAGTGCGGTGCAACAGCTACCTTGAGGCTTGTCAAAAAGGTTAATCACAAAGTTGATCAAAATATTCATAATCTGTTTAAAGTTCAGAATTAATAAAAGCTTATATTATTCTTGTTTATGCAGAATTGTCTTGGAAAAACACGCTGTAGGCTTTTTGTTACAGACGAGATGTTTGGACCTACCCATTGCAAAGGACCTGTTAGCCTCGCTCTTTTAGCTACTTGTACCAAAAAAAAATTAGCTTTCTTATTTCCTACGTTAACTAGTATATGTATTTTATTCGTTACTAATTTGTATCAATCTGTTGCAAATTTTGCTAGAAATTATTGTTGTTGCAAAAGTCGTAACTATACTCAACATTTCTTGTAGTGGCTTGGATATTTTGATTTTCATTATATATATACAGTAGTATTATAAAAAGTTGTCATGTATGTATATGTTGAAAGTACCCATTTACTTAGCAGTAATAAAGAAAAAAGAAAAAAAAAACAACTCATGGCAACAACGGCCATATATAGATCGATGACGAAAACTAAGACGGTTTTGACAATAATTGTTTCCCTAAATTTTATAATAGTGACGTTAATTTTAAATTGTTATAAACACAGTGTATGTCAAATTGGCAAAAGTCGATGTAGCTTATATATTACAGACGAGATGTTTGGGCCGACCCATTGCAAAGGACCTGTTAGCTTTGTTTTTTCTGCTATTTGTAAACGGACTTAGCTTTCTTATTCCTTACGTTATAATTCAGGGACAACGTTATATATTCTTTATAACTTATCATCCTTTTCTTTGTTTTGATGCTTTATGTTGTTGATTTACGTACGTAATCCGCCGGATTAGGCCTTGTTTCCTATTTCAATTTTTCTTTAAAAGTGATTAATTTTAGATTAACTCCTTTATGAATTCAAATCTCTTTTTACTTCTAAAATATTCTAGTTAGTGAGCGTTCCAACTTCAACTTCTCCTTACCCTTGATGATAAGGAAAACAACCTTGAATGGCACACTTCCTTGAACCTTCCTTTCCTGAAATACGGCTAATAAAACACTTTTCCCACTCTATTACTAGAAAGCAAACAATCAGAGCTATATGATCAACTTTGACTATCCATGAAGATTTCTCAGCATGTATTTCTATAAACTTTTCCATTTTTAAAAAGGTGACAAAAAGATAGGATAAGTAAAAATTCATATTCCTTTATCAAAAAAAAAAAAAAATCTCATATTCCGGCTTTTATATAAAAAGTAAAACCAATAAGCAGTGAAACAAATCTAAAAGTTAGCTTATAATTGTGAAACTATATTGAACTTTCATGTAGAAGAATTTTTTTTTGGGTGAATGCACGGAAATTAAGCAATTATGTAAATGATCTCTACATTTTTATAATAATATGAAACAAAAATAAATTGCTAAAACAATTTATGTAACGGAATGGAAAGAGTATATCTATTTTTTCACTGGAAATGCAAATTTATTATCGTGGAAAAGTCAGAAGGAATGTCTAATTTCCCCCAACACCTCCGAAAACCAAGGGAACAAAAAAAAAAGCGAATGGAAGAAGTCAAATTGTGAGAAAACTTTGTGGCCACATCTACACACGAATTTGCCTCTTCAACAAACTTATTTTATTTAATTTTAACAAAAAGGTTAAAAAAAAAAACATTACCAATATCTTGACCCAAAAAAAAAAACAAAAAAACATTACCAATATATACATCCCAAAGTATTCTACTTAAACATTTTTCGTTACCCTTGATTATGAGAACATAAAAAAAAAATGAATACTTCGCATTGTTATCATGTCTTCATTTTGCTTCTTGTTCTGTTTCATTCACCTGTGTTTGGTTTGGCTTCAAAGATTGACGGTGACCAGAAACGTTTTCTCTCTGATTCCGATCATCACTTTAGGGAATCTCGACAACAGGGCAAGGAACATTCAGCATGTACGAATCATAAATCTGTTCAGGGTCCGATAACGCGTGTTTTTTGCCAGGACGGATATGTTATTACAAAGATCAATTTCGCTGATTATAGCAACCCCACTGGTACATGCGATCACTTTAGACACGGCAACTGCGGCGCACCAGCTACATTAAGGATCGTCAAAAAGGTAAACAAAATTAACGAACGTCAATAATATGTTCGTTGGTTCACCATTTTTTTGTGTGACAATGTTTTTTTTTTTTTTTTGCGTCATAGGGAGTAAATAATAAATATTTATATGAATCTTTATTGTTAGTATTATTCTTTGTGCAGAACTGTCTTGGAAAACCAAAGTGTATACTTTTTGTTACGGACGAAATGTTTGGTCCGAGCCACTGCAAGGGAGTTCTTACGCTCGCGGTTGAAGCCACTTGTACAATGAAATAGGTTTCTTGTTTCTTAATTACATACGGGCTTTTTAAACTGATGCATGTTTGGTGAATTTTTTTCTATTTTCTCGTTTTGATCTAAGTTGTTGTTGGTCATATTTATAATTTTGCAACAAAGGAGGGTGCAATTTGAAGCAAAGGACTTTTTGTAGTCACTCATGTTTCAAGGAATTTTAAGTCATCGACCTATTCAGGCTTTTGTTTCCTATTAAAAAATTGTTTCTAATGCATATTTACTTTGTTGTATTATAAACTTCCAACTCAAAATAATTCAGTTACAAAGTAGATTAACTCATATCGCTTATAAATTATTCTTATTATTTTACGTTCCGTTTCATTTTCGATATGGGATTCTTAATATATTGTCTCGTTGTGATGATTTCGTTTACCTTTCCTTTGTGACTTAATTTCCGTAACATAATTCGATTGAAGCCTACGTGTTAGAAAGGAAAATAAACTAACATAAATGTCAATCGGACGAATGATTGAAAAAGTGTTATTTGCAACAACCCAAGCTAGAAAAGTGACTTTTAGGGCACACAGTTCTCTAAAACTAAAGGAAGCAGACAAATGATAAAAGCTAAGGAAACAATTAAAGAAAGAAAGAATATTTAAGAAATTAGAGGTATCTGAACTTCAATCCAATTTTGTAAAGAAGTAATCTTGGAGATTTAACACAAAATGAAATTTTAGCCGAAATTCTGCATCGACTCAGCAAAATAAATATTATTTGTGGTTGCGTCTTTTCAATTATCAAAAATTACTTCTTTTCACTTATGTCTTTTGAAGATTATTTCTATTTCAAAACCACATAAAAATGTCATTTGATAATGATTCATGCTATAATGGTGAATCAAAAAGAGATTTCTTAATCCATCTATCTGATTTCTTCATCGAAAAAACTTATATGTGTTGAATTATTTGTTTTTGTAAAGTTATATCTACAATATAAGTTAGAACACGTCACAAATAACTTTTACAAGGTTTGTCTTTAGTCTTTGAAAGAGTCTTTTCACATAAATTTTCTTATTTTGGTATTTTTTTTTATTGAGTAAACTTGAATTTTTAACTTTCTATTAGTATGAATTATCGGTCTTACTTCAGAAATCTTTCAAATATGTGGAAAGTTGGTCTACAAGACTACACATGGTTTTTGGTTTGCATCTAGCGGTTTGTTAACAATGTTATTGATAGATTTTTTGTTTTAAAAAAATAATTATAATCCAACGATTGTAGTTAATCCTTCCATTAATCCAACATGTGTCATTTATTCTCATTAACTATTCCCACTAAACCAAAAGTTTTATCCTTTCTCAATTGATACCTTTCTTAAGCATTGTCTATTTTCTTTGTACTTTTTTCTTGTGCTTGTTCCATTTCATTAATAGAAAGAAAATGTGAATTTTTATCCTATATCAGTTCTCAAAACTAGCTTCTCTCCCTCTCATTTTTTATTTTTATTGTTTCGACTGTATTCACTAATGATTGATCAATTTTTTTTTGGTATGTTCTGTTTCGTTCTCTTTGATTATAAATTTTTGTGTTACTTAACTTCATTTACAATCTTGGTTTTGATCGTCAAACGATCATATTGCTTTACTCGACTTTATTCTTTTCCTTATCCAATCTCGTTCTCGATATTCATTATTTTGTTTTTTTTGTTTTGATAACCTCGAAGATTATGCCTAATATGCTTGGTTCAGAGTCAGCATTTAGTTTTTT
The DNA here is from genome assembly GCA_020283515.1 of Alliaria petiolata. Taxonomy (NCBI): domain Eukaryota; kingdom Viridiplantae; phylum Streptophyta; class Magnoliopsida; order Brassicales; family Brassicaceae; genus Alliaria; species Alliaria petiolata. Next base: position 108,712,006 of record JAHZTW010000002.1, on the reverse strand, counting down.
TTTTCTTAGAAATATTCTTTAGTTTACATTATTGCGCAACCCATTAATCAAACGTTTGTGTGTTTTAATTTTGAGGATAATATCGCTTTATCTAAGTCTCTTCATTTTGAGTATTTATATCGCTCACTCTATCTATAATAACAATCTGAATAAATGTCAATTGCCTTTCAATAAGTTGTGTATTTTCGAAATTGTTATTCGTATTTTTTTATAAATTCCAATTTTAATTCAAGAAATATCATTTGTGGTTGCATCTTTTCAATTATCAAAAATTGCTTCTTTTCACTTATGTCTTTTGAAAACCACATAAAAAAGGATCATTTGATTCTTTATAAAACGAATTGTTATTTTCATTTATTTTAGGAAGATCGTATCTTTTTATTTCTTTTTTTAAGAATTATAATTTTCTGAACATTTACGTATTTTTATCATTATTTTTTGTTTTATGTATTTTCACTTATAATAATTTAAAATAATTTGTTTGTTTACGTTTTAATATACGACAAATATAACAATAAAATCAATTAGCAGAAACAAAAGTGTAAAGATTTGTTAAGCAAAAAAAAAAGTGTAAAGGTTAACAAATAATTGTTTAACCAATGAAAGTCATTTCTATAACTGAAAATTCTGCTATCATTTAAAAATGGAGGGAGTATTCTTTTCTTTTTACTGAATTAAAAATGCAAAACCATTAATAAGTAATCTTGGAAAAGTCAGAATTGGAATGTTTTTCCCCCAACACCTCCGAAAACTAAGAAGAAACAAGAGAATGGAAAAACAGAACTACAACTAGAGAAAAAACTTCGTGCCACATCTTACACTCGAATTCGCCTCTCAAAAACTTTAACTAATCCAAGTTTAACAAAAACAAGAAAACAAATTTCCTATATATAACTACATCCATAAGTAGTCTGCTTAGACATTTTCGTTATCCTTGAATCCCGAGAACAGAGAAAATAAAATAGAATGGATACTTCACATTGTCTTCGTCGTCATGGCTTTATTTTGCTTCTTGTTCTGTTTCATTCATATGTGTTTAGTTTAGCGTCAGAGGTGGACGTTTCTTATGATGCAAGAGGCAACCGAAAACGTTTTCTCTCTGACTCCAGTCATCACCACCCTCGTAAAGAGTTAAGGGAATCTAATCAACATCTCAAGGAACATGCAGCGTGTACTGATCCTGAACCTGATCCCGCGGTTCCTTTAAATGGTCTTAATTGCATGGACGGATATGTTATCACCAAGATCAATTTCGCTGACTATGGCAATCCCACTGGTAAATGTCAACAATTTAGACACGGCAATTGCGGCGCACCAGCTACCTTGAGGCTCGTCAAAAAGGTATGGGGAAAAAAAAAAAAACTAACATTAGTAAGATGTTGGTTCGCGTTTTCTTCATGAATCATGGGGAGTAATTAAATTGTAAAATATTTCGATAAATCTTTATTGTGCAGAATTGTCTAGGGAAAAATAAATGTGCACTTTTTGCTACGGATGAAATGTTTGGTCCGAGCCACTGCAAGGGAGTTCCTAAGCTCGCAGTTGAAGCCACTTGTACAAAGAGATAGCTTTTGGTATTTCCTACATAAGGAATTTTCTTACGTATAATTTTTATTCATTTTTCTCTTTTTCGTTTTGATCAATTAAGTTGTTGTTGTTATTTGATATTTTGCAACAAAGGACGGTCTTTGATTGGACAGATCTGTTGTCGATCATGCATGTATCTAGGGCTTTTACGTCATCGACCTAGTCAGGCTTTTGTTTCCTATTTTAAAGTTTGTTTCAACGCATTTTACTTTGTTAATTGTTAAAGATTTCTAATTCAAAATCATGTACAAACTCGACTGAAGCGACGTACGTGTTGGAAGGAAAATAAGTCATATACAGTTCACATAACTGTTACTTTTGAAAAAAAATGTAATTATCACCAACCTAAACTAGAAAAAGTCTCTAGGCATAAAATTCACTAAAATTAAAGCGATTAGACAAATGATAAAAGAAAAAACTAAAGAAAATGAAACAATCAAAGATATGGAAACATAAAACTAGAGGTATCTAAAATTTAAATCCTAATTATTTTATGTATTTCATATTTTATGGTACCATAGAATTTTCATTAGTTGGGTCATGGGTGGAAGTGTAAGGACGTACACAAATGAAATTTTATGACATGTGTCTAAATAGAGAACATAAATAAATTCTCATATTCTGGCCGATATATAACAATAATATCAGTTAGCTAAGACAAAAATCAACAGATAATTATGAAACCAATGAAACTGATCACTTCTACGAGAAATATGTAACATTGTAACTCTTGTTTTTATTCCACCTATAAATAAGTAATCGTGTAAAAGTCAAATGCCTTTCCCAATTCCCAAACACCTCCGAAAACGAAGACGGAAAAAAAGAGAAATGAAAAAATAGAACTACAGATTTGAGAGAAAAATTAGTGGCCACATCTACACGAATTCGCCTCTCCAGAACGTAACTAATCCAAGTTAATTTTTGTTTTCCCCCTATATATATAAACATCCATAAGTAGTCTACTTACACATTTTCGTTATCGTTGATTATGAGAACAGACAAAAAAAAATGGATACTTCACATTGTCTTCGTCGTCGTGGCTTCATTTTGCTTCTAGTTCTATTTCATTCCTCTGTGTTTTGTTTAGCTTCAAAGATGGACATTTCTGATGATGCAAGAGGCATCAAAACCGGCAGTAACCAACAACGTTTTCTCTCTAATTCGAATCAACATGGCAAGGAAATTACCGAGTGCACAAATCAAGATCCGGATCCCGGTCCGATGACTCGTATTTCTTGCGATAAACCTAGATATGTTATTACAAAGATCGATTTCGCTGATTATGGCAACCCCACTGGTACATGTGGAGACTTTAGACACTGCAATTGCAGCGCACCTGCTACTTTGAGGCTCGTCAAAAAGGTTAACAAAACTAACGAATATTTAATAATATGCTGGTTCGCCCGTTTATTTCATGGGGAGTTGTAATTAGTAGATGATTAAATATTTCAATGAGACTTATATTGTTAGTATTAATACATGTGCAGAATTGTCTTGGAAAACCGCAGTGTGTGCTTTTGGTTACGGACGAGATGTTTGGTCGGAGCAACTGCAAGGGAGCTCCTATTCTCGCTGTTCAAACCACTTGTACAAAAGCTTAGGTTTCTTATAATTTGCTCTTTAAGGCCTTTTTAAAGTGATTCTGATTGCATTTTTTTTCTTCTTCTTTGTATTGATCATGTTCTTGTTGATTGTTTTAAGGAATATTTCCAACATAAGTTCCTTGTTCTATTTATTATTTTGCAACAAGGCTTGAAGCACGCATCTTTATGTTAATCCAAGACCCAATGATTGCCCTACTCTTACTGTCATGCATAGTAAATAAAATAAAAGATTGAAAAACTTGAAAACACCGGACAAGTTAGACCACCTCCATTGAATAGATATTAGGAGTGTCTTACCTTTAAAAAATATTTTAAAAATACCAAATAGTACAAATGCGTGTCTTCCTACAGACACAAAAGACACCTAAAAATACTTAAAGACACCTTACGTGTCAATTTCTAATTTTCTAATTGGATTCTCTTCTCTCTTCTCTCTCCTCTCTTCTCTCCTCTCTCCTCTCTTTTCCTAAATATTTATTATATAATATAATACAGACCCTCATGTCCGTTGTGGATGCTCTTAGAGAAGAGCTGGAGATGCAAGACTACTAAGCTCGCAAGTCGAAGCCGGGAAGACCTTCAACAGAAGACGGAAGAGAACCCAAAAAAAGGAATACCATGAAGATATAGTCCAAATACAACGATTAATAAAACATTAAAGATCAACGAACAAAAATCTAACTCTTACACGACCTAACCTTCATCCTAAAGAGTTTAAATCTCGGATTTTGTATCTCTACAAAAAAATTAACGTCAAAGATCTCCGAATCTTCGATGCAACTTCCCAAATTCCAAATTCAACTATTTTATTAATTGTTCCAAAATAAAACTAGTCAAACTAGTCAACTATAGTAAAATTTGAAGATCATTAGTCGGCGTTTTGCCGTGATTAATGAACGTCGTTCATTCAAAAAAAAAGCAATGTACTACTTTTTATAGTATTAAAAACAAAAATTCTTCACTTCAACTTTATAATAAGATAGATATATACATTACCAAAAAAATACTATACCGCAAGGATCATTCTGTTCCGAAACATAAACAGAAAAAAAAAAATGGGTTCGATGGCCTATATTTGATTTTTTTAGCTGACGTCTCATAAAGAACTGGTTCGAGTTCTACGAAGTGGCTTCGATCCTCGACGTCAACCCAAGCCAATACGAAAACACGAAGAAGAAGATCGTAGACAAATATTCGCTCCAATGGACCTCAATCCCAAGCACAAGGTGCCTCTTTCTTCTTCTTCTTCCGCTACTGTTCAACTTAAACCATTTTTGGATTCTGTTCTGATCATTTTTTTTTTTTTCTCACGAGAGAGATTCTGAATATTGATTATGTTTTAAAATTCCCTTTCGGGTCGCTTTCGATTCCGATCCGAACTCTCACATCTTTTTCTTCGCACTGAATTTTGGTTCTGGTTCGAAAATTTGTCTTGTGAAATCGTTGGGTCTATCTGATAACTTTTCCGATGTTAAATTATGTCACTTTCCTAGAAAAAATTAGGGTTCTTAATTCTTATAGCGCTCAGATTTCGGTAAATAGTGAAACAGATGCCTCAGTTTGGAATGAGATTACGATACGAGTTTCATGGAAACTTGGGAATACAGAACTGAAATATGTTTTGGCTCGCTTATAAAATTTGGTGATCTGAAGTTTTGATTAAATGTCTGTGATTGTTTAAAACGAGCTCTCATCAGGTGTCCCTCAGAGGGGCCAGCAGTGGGGAGATATCAAGGGATGCTTTGCTTGCTAAAGTGTCACAGGAAAGGGAGCTACGCAGCTATGCGAGACGGGCTAATGCTGCAGCAATTTTTATCCATGTACTTCTTAAACCGCGTGCTACCGTTCTGAATCTCACTAAACATCAAGCAGCAGTGGTTAAAAATCCTCTTTAGTTGTTTGTGACATAATGTTTTGTGCAGTTATGTTCTACCATTAGTATTTATATGATTATTCGTATTGGAATAAGTGGCTAAGCTTGCTGTCATCATTTCGAGTACTTTGTGAGGATTATTCTGAGTTTGGTTGGAGTCTATGGATGTCATTTGTGGTTTACTGGGACTTAATCTCAGCTACATAGACGAAGGCATAAACTTACGCCATTTTTTCCAACACATGTAGAGAGTTTGGAGGTCATACATTGTGAGAAAGAAGGCAGCTATAGAGCTCCGAGAGGAGTGGGAGAATTCTCTGAGTTGCCATTCTGATACACTGACCAAAAGTTGGGTTTCAAGCAGAGTATTGAGACCTTTTCTCTTCTTTATCAGATCTTTGTCTGTCCATCATCAAAAGATACAGGCAAGAGATATTATCTGCATGCAAACTTGCTTTAAGATTTTATTGGAGAGCATCAACTCTAATGGTATGATTGGTTTTTTTTTTTTTTTTCAATCGCTGGTCTTGCAAATTCGAACAGAAATAAATCTTACTTAAATGGAAGCTGCTATTGTCTTTTGCAGATCAGGGATACAATTTTTGCTCACTAGCAGTTGGTACATTTGAAGAGAGTAAAACATGGGACTGTCAAACACGAAGGCTGGTTTCTCTCTGCTCTTTCCTTCTCACGGAGTGTAATTATTCACAGGAAAGGATAAAAGATGTTCTTGGTGTCAATGCCCTTGTCTTACGTATTCTTATTGTATTAACTGATCCCAAAAGCTGGAAGATCATAACAAAGGACAACTTTCAAGATGCAGAAACAGCTGGAAAGATGATCGTTCAGTTTATTGGGAGCTGTAAAAGTGGATATTACACAGCAGTTAGAAGATATATCAAGACATTAACCACACATACAGATGAGAGACTATTGATTACTACAAGCGCAGTAACCTTGGCTCTACGACCATTCCATGCGAGGCAGCCTGCTTTTGTTGACGACAATCAACCAGACACGAATTTGGCTGTTGAAGAATTTGTTTCTCTAATACTGACAATTCCTCGACTCGTTTGCTGCCTGCCGAATGCTCTCATACGTGCCCTGAAGCACAAGAGCATACTAATGCCAAACTTTCACACTATATTGGTAAAGCTCATAACAAATTTTTTTTTAGACCAATTAATTTCTTGTCTAAGATTCGAAAAAGAATGTAGAGAGAATGGGTTGACTTGTTTTAAATCTCTGTTACCTTTTCGGATGAACTAGTTGCGTTTTTCCAAACAATCGAAGGACTTATTAAAGTGTGGCAGGTGACAGCAGATTTTGAGAGACAAAATCTTGACCAGAATATCGGAAATAGAGCATTCAGAGAAGCAAAGTTGTACCATGGAGATTCCTTCTGTTGGATGGGCTATTGGGAACATCATATCCCTGGCAACAGTTAGTGAAACCGATTTTATGGACCCACAAGAATCAAATCCAGAGATGTTTTATGTCTTGTACGTTCATGTTGTTGTGACTCTTGCCGAGAATCTCTTGTCTCAGGTTGAAAATGTTGGAATCCAGGATATTCATCTTGATTTTGAGGCCACATCAGATGAGACTGGGAAAGGACAAAATTCTGCTAAGATTTCGTTTGTGGAATTGCTTCGACCAGTATGTCAACAGTGGCATCTCGCAAAACTTTTGGCAGCTTCTGGGAAAGATATTTGTGTTATAGCAGATAAAGATCCATCAACGAGTAGTAAGAAAGGATCAGAAACACTAGAATTGTTTGATATTGCACGATTCTATTCGTGCATGTTGAGAATCTTCTGCGTTCTGAATCCTGTTGTAGGGCCTTTGCCTGTCCTTAACATGTTATCCTTCTGTCCTGGATACATCGTCTCTTTGTGGAGCTCTCTAGAGAGTGTCCTACTACCTGAAAATGGTTGCACCGCCGACTATTCATCTCATGGACCTGTTAAAAGGAATACAAGAAGTCCTTCTGAGAACAAACTGAAACATCTTAAGCATGACGGAGCCAACAAGTGGGTGAATCTGCTAAACAAGTTTTCTGGTAAATCACCGGGACCGTGGGAACCTGTGGAGTGTACTAGTGATCAACCAGGATCAAGCCAGGTTAAAGGGTCAACTGATGATGTGTGGGATGTGGAAACTCTAGGGGGTGGTCCTGTAGGTATCTCCAACGATGTGACATGCCTGCTTCATCTATTTTGTGCAACCTATGCGCATTTACTGGTTGTTCTTGATGACATACAATTTTATGAAAAGCAGGTAAATACACAACAATATTTTCCTGCAGCTTATATGTTTATTAGTCTGATGTTTACTAGAGGTTTGTTTTGGCATGATATAGGTTCCCTTTATGCTAGAAAAACAACGCAGAATTTCGTCAGTGCTTAACACACTCGTGTACAATGGATTGTTGCGAGGCACAGGTCCTGAGAATAGACAACTAATGGATTCTGCTATAAGATGTTTGCATTTATTGTATGAAAGAGATTGCAGACATCCTTTTTGTCCATCTGCCTTGTGGCTCTCACCTGGTAGAACTAGTAGACCTCCAATTGCACTTGCTGCAAGAACTCATGAGGTTTTACCAGCCAGTGATGTTTTTACGTCTCCAAGCTTGGGTTCTGTTATAACAATTACTCCGCATGTCTTTCCATTTGAGGAAAGGTACTTTTACATTGCTTACCCCTTTATAGCCTATCCAATGTCTTTTTTTTGTGCTACAATAACTTCTAAGTAAACTATTACCTGTCTCCTCATTTTTCTTTATCTGTTGAATAGTGTTTATTTACATGTTTTGTTATCCCTGCAGGGTCCATGTGTTTAGAGAGTTTATAAGCATGGATAAAGCTTCGAGGAAAATGGCCGGTGAAGTGGATGCACCTGGTGCGAGGTCAATAGAGATAGTTGTTCGTCGAGGTCATGTGGTTGAGGATGGATTTCAACAACTGAATTCTATTGGTAGCAGGCTAAAATCCTCCATCCACGTCTCGTTTGTGAATGAGTCTGGCCTTCCTGAGGCTGGCCTAGACTATGGTGGGCTTTCAAAAGAGTTTTTGACTGACATAACAAAAGCGGCTTTTGCTACCGAGTAAGCTCTTCTGTATGCGTACTTTATTCTACTGTATGGTGTTACTTGTCCAATGGGTTAAGTTTTGTCTTTATTGACATGCCCATTTTATTATTTTCCACAAGGTATGGGTTATTCTCGCAAACCACTACTTCAGATAGGTTGCTTGTTCCTAGTCCATCTGCTCGGCACCTTGAGAACGGAATTCAGATGATTGAGTTTCTTGGAAGAATAGTTGGAAAAGCTCTATATGAGGGAATACTTCTGGATTACTCTTTTTCGCACGTTTTCATCCAGAAGCTGTTGGGACGTTATAGCTTTATTGATGAACTATCAGGGCTTGATCCGGAGCTCTACAGGAACCTTATGTATATCAAGGTAAAAACCATCGCAGGTGATAAATCTGTCACCTCATATGTCAAAATTAAATCTTGTGTAAGTATCACAAGAGAGTGTTTCTGAGATCAAGACTCCTGGTTTGTATGCAGCAATATGATGGTGATTTGAAGGAACTCTGTCTGGATTTCACAGTCACTGAAGAATTTTGTGGGAAAATGAGCATAATTGAGCTCAAATCCGGTGGTAAGGATATTTCAGTGACGAATGAGAACAAAATGCAATATATCCATGCAATGGCTGACTATAAGCTCAATTGGCAGGTCTCGTCTCTTTTTTTCCCATTTAATCTAAGGTCAATCATCCTGCAAAATAAAACTTTCTGCATAATGAGTTAGTCATGTTATCCTATGTCTTTAATGCAGATTGTGCCCTTTTCAAATGCATTTTATAGAGGATTGACCGACCTTATATCTCCTGCTTGGTTGAAACTGTTTAACGCCCATGAGTTTAATCAGGTATGCGGCTTTAGTGTAATGATTCTAGAGATTTTCTCTTGTACAGGCTATATTCTTACAAAATTGACTTTATGCAGTTACTCTCTGGAGGAAACCATGACATTGATGTTGATGACCTAAGAAGGAATACAAAATACACTGGTGGTTACACTGATAGCAGTCGGACAATCAAAATCTTCTGGGAGGTAATGACTCAAATTCAGAAGCCCTGATCTCTTATAATCTGTCTGCCAATTTGTGACATACGCAGAGACTTTTTGCGTTTCTCTCTGGGCATCCTGTCTCAGGTCATGAAAGGGTTTGAACCGAGTGAACGTTGCATGCTCCTCAAATTTGTGACTAGTTGTTCTCGGGCACCACTCCTTGGTTTTAAATACTTGCAGCCAACCTTCATCATCCATAAAGTTTGTTTTTGAACTTTAGCTTCTTAAAACTTTATGTGAATTTTTCTGTTTGGTATTTTTTTCTTTACATTTGTGCTTTTACATCTTCTGAAGGTTTCTTGTGATACCTCTCTTTGGGCTGCTATTGGAGGACAAGATATAGAAAGGCTTCCATCTGCTTCTACGTGCTACAATACTCTTAAGGTGAAGTTTCACATGTTCTGTTGTCTACTTGCGAAGATTCATGTACCTGTTTTGTTTAATCTTTCTTTGTGGATGGCTTCAGCTTCCAACATATAAACGAGCAAGCACTATGAGGGAGAAACTATTGTACGCGATTACTTCAAATGCAGGATTTGAACTCTCCTAGAGACCTCTGACCAGGTACTTAAATCCTGTGATGCAGCTAGATCTTATCCTTTATTATATTCAATATATATTGCTTGCCAGTTATATCCCTAGGGCTGGTGCAGATATTTGGTTTGGTTTATCTTAGGATATCGAGAACTTGGTAATTAAATAGGCTGATATGGAACCAGACGTGAATGTTTTATGATGTTCACATATCAGTCAATTTTGACAAATTTATAGCTTTACCAAAATTCTTGCTGCAATCAACTTTTGAAATGCTCCAGAGATAAATTAAGAACACAAATTACCAAAGATCGTGATCTTCTCTAACAAAGCTTGGATCTATTCTATAGACCCATTACACAGACCATATCGGTAGTTTCTACATTCAGACACACACACACACACACACACACACTCACTCACTCTGCCTGCCTCTCTTATTATTTAGTTTATGAAAGTAAGATACTTCCTCATACATACACACACATATATGTGTGTGTGTGTATATATATGTATAGAGAGAGAGAGAGAGGAAGAGAAAGACACACAATGGTAGGTATTTGTAGGTATACAGTTTGAATTCAATCCAATCGAGATGGAATTCAGTTCAAGAGATTAGAGAGATCCCTTGACCCAATAGTTGACCAGCCAACAGATCGTTCACAGCCTCTGTGGGATGAAATCCATCCCAAAACACATATCCTGTGGCATTTGAACACGTTCCTAGGGATAGAGAATTGCAAAGGAACGATGTCTCTACTGTTCCTGTTCCACAGCATGCCCTTTTTGTTTCAAAGAATCCTGTAATTAGATGCAGTTTAGATAATTAAAAGTTTTAATGGGATCTTGTTAATTGCTAATTAGATTAATTATCTGAGAAGTTCTTCCTGTGAATATCTAACGGTATTATGGTTTGAAGCTGAAAAGGTATTTAAAATTGCGTATGCAGGGGCATACCATTGTCATATGGGTTGGTGATGATGTCCAGGAGAGGTTGGTAGACATTAAAGGCGACGAGCTTGAGGCCTGAGTGTCTGTTCATCAATCTCTGGGTTGTGCTTTCAAGTTTGGTGTTGAACATGACAGCATCATTATTCAGCCGCTCGACACAACTCTTGTTTCCTAAACCGAAAAGAGTGATAGCTGCAGGCAGGCAACCCATTGGCGGTAAAGATATCACTCCGATTCTCCTTGCTCCTAGTTCATACAGATTCTGTTACAAGCGACAGTATAATTCTTGTTGACACATAAAAAAAGGGTATATAAAAACGAGTTGTTTGTTTCTTGTAAATTTTCACATTCATACAGTTGCCTTGTTATAGAATATTAGGTTTGAAAGCTCGTTACTAAACTTGAAAGTACCTGGATGAAGTGTGAGTAGGATCTGATGAGAATATCAGAGAACTGATCAGGTGTATTTAGGATGTTGAGCAGAGGATTGACGTAATAGTTCTGAAGAAAGTCGCTAGATCCCGCACTTAAAATGTGGATAGCTTTAGAGAACATCGTGCGTGCTCTCTCCCTCCCAATCATGCTCGTCACTCTGCTTTGATACGTCCTGTAATAGTTCAGCTGCCGTGTTAAGGAGATGGCGCCCTGCAAAAGGAAGAACAAAGCCTTATGGATCATTTCTTGGGAATGTGTGTGTTGATGTTTTACTGTGTTGTCTCCCTTACAAATGGAACAGATGTGGCATCATAGTATCCTGAAGAAGCGGATGCAAAGTTGGCGCCGATCAGGAGATTCTCGTTGCTTGCTTCTCGGCTTAGGAATGCAGGTGGATATGAAGAGAAGCCAAGGTACTCAGCTAGACACGAGTAGGAAGATAAAAACCAATTAGATTAGGGAGAGAGAGAGAGGTGGAGAGATGTGGTTTTTGTGAATAAAATTTACCTGAGAAATCTACAGCGAGTTTTCCGTTGCAGAATCTCCCGGTGGGTGTTTGGTTGACGAAGTCTCTGCCATAAGGAGGGAAGTTTGATTTAACAATACTGAGTAAGTTATTGTTGTTGCCAACGTCAACAATGGAGTCACCGAACATGATGAGTGCAGGAACAATGGCTCCTCTGGATTTGCTGAAGAAACAAGAAACCAAGAGAAGTACCCTAAACCCTGAAATCCCCATCTCTTGTTTTCTTTTTTTCTTCTCTATTGCAATCAAACCGGTAGGACAGAGAGAGAGAGAGAGAGAGAGAGAGACCGTTATATTAGTGGCGAAGAAAATGGAGTTAAGAATATGATGGATGTCATACAAAGATAATCATTCTCCTCATGCTTATTTTTAAGATAAAGAAAAAAGCATTTGTTAGTGCAATAAAGTAGGTGGGAATTGTATGCGAGGCCAATCTCTTTGGTCATTGGTCTTGGACCGTGCGAAAACAATACTTTTGCATCCCGGGCTTGGAACCAAAACTCCCGTCACAGCGAGGTTTCAAAGTCCTCCTCCTCTATTCGATTTTGAATCTCAAGCCGATAGGGACCATAAGGTTGGTTCATGTTGAACCCGTTCTGAGGCATGAATACATAGGGGTTCCTGGTAAGAGATGATGATGTTTTTTGTTTCTTTTTTTGAAACTTTAATGGTGATATGTTTGAGGAAAACAAAGTTGAATAATTGTAAAAATATCATTACAACAAAGTGTGACCTCCACCAACTTTTTGTTGTTGTTGTTGTTGTGTTAATGTCTCAGGTAATGTGGCATCCACTTTGCGCACCTCAAAGATTGTGTTTTTTTTTTCCCCTCAAAGATTGTGGTTAAGCAATCATGGTTTTTCTTCTTCTTCTTATGTTGTGTTTTAACTTTTAAGCCATCATGGTCCTTTACTTATCTCTTGTATTAAAAAACAAGTGAATATTATATTCAAAAGCTTTCGAAATTTTAACCAAAAAAGCGGAAAGAAAAAGAAAAGGCAATAGAAAAAAGGAAACAATAAATAAAAGAAAAAAGGAAATAAGTAGGGATGAAACAAAAGGAAACTTTTTATCGTTGTGCTTATATATTAGCAGCACATCTCTTCGGATCATTCTACAATTGTGCCTTCCAATTTTACAAGCCCTAAGTTGAAGTTTTACGTTTATTATCGGGAAGACTCAGGATCAAAAGTTTCTTCTTCCTCTTAGATTGTTTTTTCTTTCGGAGATGAGAACCAAAACACAAAGCAACATGTCGTTGGCTTTGAGATCCTCCGAGAATCAACAGAAGAAAACTGATGTTGCTGTCCAAACATCAATAGACGAGATGAGCATAATACTCGAGGAGTTAGAGAATTTGAAGATAGAATACGAAGAGAAAGCTGCTAGCTATTTGATCAGCTACAATCGTGAAAAAGACAAACACATGGCTTCAGTCTTTCTAAAAATGAAGAAATTAAACGAGAACAATGTTCATCTGATTACAATGAGGCAGCTTTTGTACCTACAACAAGTCATCACTACAGTACAAAGTGTGATTGAAGCATCGCTTGATATCAGTGTCTTAGAAAGTGAGATTGAAGCATTGCTGAAACAACAACAACAACAACAACGCAACTCTCTGATCCATTAAAACCTTTCTCTTTTTTTTTGTACCGATTTAATCGAAACAGTATTTTTTTTATGTCTATCTTTCTTTTCTTCCACGATTCGCTTAAACTAAGTTTTGTTGACTCTTCGCATATTCAAATTTGATCGAATATATCAACAAATTAATAGTTTCAAGAAAATGACTTCTCAAAATAATAATAATTTCGGTTGTCGAATAAACTCATCTGAAGTCGTTAAATATGCATCTCACACACACACTTTATCTTCGAACCCGCTTTATTTGAACATCTTAACAAACTGATGATGAGTATATATGTTTGAATATATTCAAAAGCTTACGAAATTTTAACCCAAAAAAAGAGAGGAGGACTAAAGCCCAAAGTGATTGATAGGCTTTCTGCACTTTCACACCTTCGAGGTTGGCTTTTCGAAACCTAAAGCCCAAAGTGATTTATATATATATTTGTTTTAGCCCAAAGTGATTTAGTATTATATTGAAGGCTTCAATTTCTAAAAAAGTTTTTTCTTGAAAAAAAAGGTTTTTAATGCTAAAACCCCCCAACTAAAGATGGTTCGGGCAAAAACCTCCTAACTAAATATTTAATGTAGAAACCCCAACGTTATTGTTTGTTAATGTTTTACCCCCTCCGTCTACAGTGTCGTTAAATCAAAACGCCCCGTTTTAATTTTCTCAAAAAACAACACAACATGTACTTAAAACGGCACAATGTTTTAACAAAAACAGCATGATGTTGGTAAACTCGACTTAAACCCATTTTAATCCCTAAATTCATCTAAAAATCTCCAATCTCATTTAGCAACCTAAAATGACGAACCCTAACTTCAGCAATTGGGGGTTTTTGAAGTTTTAGTGTTTAGATATTTGATTGGGAAAGATTCATAGTGATTTCCTGGGTGAACCAAATCCTGGGTGAACCAAATCGATTTTCAGAACAACCACAACTGAGAACAAAAACTCAAATCGATTTTCTGAACAAACGAAACTGAGAACGAATTGATGGGTAGAATCGAGATACCTGAGCTTTCAATTTCGTTTAAGTGAGAACCGTAACTTCCAATTCCGAGTCTTCGTCGTTTCAAATCAATTTAGGGATTTTTGGATTTTTCGCAGCTGTTTGTGTCGTTTTCTGACAAAAACAAAACGATGCGTTCTGATTTAACAGGGATTGATTAAGGTTTAACGACACTGTTAACGGAGGGGTCTACACATTAAAAGAAAGTTACTTGAGGGGTTTCTACATTAAATCTTTAGTTCGAGGGTTTTTGTCCGAACCATCTTTAGTCGGGGGTTTTAGTATTAAAAACCCAAAAAAAAGGTTTACAGTTGGACAGTAAATAAACCGATATTTGATGGAAAATTAGAAACGAAAAGTATAAACCGAATTGTAAAAAATAAAATTGGGTAAAGTCGGTTATTTATCTTGTAGCTTGAAAAAAAAGCAGCTTCTAGCTTGAACTTAAAGCAGCCGGTGATAATATTATATATATAAATTGTGTGTTTTTATTTTCTTACCAACACTAGTAGATCAACACAATTTCTCTTCTTTCTTTGGTCTTCTTCCTTCTCTCTGATTCTCTCATTCGCGGATTCGCAGCCTAGATTCCATACTTTTACAAGGTTTTTTGCTTCTCTCAGAATCTCAGCTCCTTTCGCCGAATAATGGCAGCCGATGAGTTTCTTTCTTTCATTTGGTTTATCGAATCTGTCGATTTTGGGTTTCTAATTTTTTCTGGTCTGGCTACAGAATGGCGGATGCTGTAGAGAAAGTCCCCGCCGCTGAGTCATCTTCATCCTCCGCAGAAGCATCAATCGCCGTCGAGAAGACAGAGCCCACGACGACGGAGAAGAAAAAGTGGGGCGATGTTGAGGATGACGATGAAGAGGAAGCAAACGCAGTCTCGGAGCTCAATTCTCTGAGTATTAAGGAGGAAGAGAAACATGAATCCGTCCTTGACGAACCCGAAGATTCCAACATCAAAGCGGTATTCTTTTCTTCTTTCCCTTACCAGATTCCATCTACTTAGTGAATTGCGGATTTCGTTCAATCGAGCTTAGATCTGGGCTTTACTATAAAAAAAAATTAGGTTTTTACGGGTCGGATGATCCCAATATTAGTCTAGGATTATGTGTTTTCGAGATTTAGTTGGATGATTTTGATGTTTTTTGTTTCTCCTCTCTGTAGGTTCCTGCCGGTGACACACCATATACATCGGCAAGTAGGTTCGAAGATTTGAACTTGTCGCCTGAGTTGATGAAAGGCTTGTATGTAGAGATGAAGTTCGAAAAGCCGAGCAAGATCCAAGCAATCAGTTTGCCCATGATTATGACGCCGCCTCACAAGCATCTGATTGCTCAGGCGCATAACGGATCTGGCAAGACGACCTGTTTCGTTCTTGGAATGCTGAGTCGGGTTGACCCGGCACTGAGACAGCCTCAAGCCCTTTGCATTTGTCCCACCAGAGAATTAGCAAACCAGGTTTGTTTAGTTTAGTTACTCTATTGAATACTGATCTGAGTGTATTTGCTTGATTGTTGAGTTGAGAAAACATATTAAAGAGACTATGTATGATGGTTGAATGAATGACAGAATATGGAAGTTCTTCAGAAGATGGGGAAGTTTACTGGGATCACTGCTGAAGTGGCTGTCCCAGAGACGACGAGAGGTCAACCGATTGCAAGGCGAGCAACTGTTTCTGCCCAAGTTGTGATTGGCACCCCTGGGACAATTAAAAAGTGGATGGCGTTCAAGAAACTTGGTCTTGATCACTTGAAGATTCTGGTTTTTGATGAGGCTGACCACATGCTTGCTACGGTATGCTCTTTGTTTCTGTTTCAACTGGCCTTGTTAATTTCTCAATCATTGTATGATGTGACCATATTCTCCCTTCATATGTTGATAATTGAGATATCATTGTTGTTGCAGGATGGCTTTCAGGATGATTCCAGGAGGATTATGAAGGACATTGAGAGAGTCAATCCCAATGTCCAGGTATGTTTAACTAGTGTCTGATTTAAGTCACGATTCTTGAATTATATGTAGGATGACTATTGATTTCTACTGGCATATGGCGATTGATATTCTTCTGGAGTATATATTTACGCTTGTTTCAATGCTCAGAATCTCTTAGTAAATAGAAACAGTTTAGCTGTGTTTTTCTAATTGTTATTTGAATAAGACATGTCGCCGTGTTAAAATGGTGATGAATCTGTGTTCACTGTCGGAAAGCTGTACTGGGTTATTAAATCATCTCCATGGCTATTAGTTTCAGTTTAAAGGAAACTCTTTTGCTTTTACTTTCTTTTGCTAAACTTGAAAATGGTGCTTGTGTTTTAACAGGTTCTACTTTTCTCGGCGACTTTTAACGAAACCGTCAAAGATTTTGTTAGGTGGACAGTCAAGGACCCCAACCAACTGTTCGTAAAAAGAGAAGATCTGGCGTTGGACTCAGTGAAGCAGTATAAAGTGGTTTGCCCAAAGGAGCAAAACAAGATTGAAGTCATCAAGGATCAGATTATGGAGCTTGGGGATATTGGTCAGACCATAATATTTGTGAGAACGAAGGTGTCAGCAAACAAAGTGCACAAAGCTCTCGCGGAAATGGGGTATGACGTTACCAGTGTTCATGGTAGTATGTCAGAAGTGGACAGAGATAAGATAGTGAGGGAGTTCAAAGAATCCCTAACCAGCGTTCTCATTGCGACCGATGTCATTGCAAGAGGCTTTGACCAACAGCGGGTAAATATTATCCTTCGACCCTTTTTCTTTCTTCTTCCTTTTTGTTTCCCCCCAAAATGTTTCTTAGTTAATGCCTCTTGCTCATTTATGCTACCTGCAGGTGAATTTGGTTGTAAATTATAATCTGCCTACTAAACATGACACCAGGGAGCCAGATTATGAGGTGTACCTTCACAGAGTTGGAAGAGCTGGTCGGTTTGGTCGTAAAGGTGAGTGTTGATTCTTTCTCTTTTTCTCTCAATTGTTGCCGCAAGTTAATACACTGATTCTCACCAATTTATTAACTGTGTATATTTGTTTCGCAGGAGCGGTGTTCAACCTGCTTCTTGCTGATGGACCGGATAAACAGGATATGGAGAAGATTGAGAGATATTTTGGAGCGCATGTTAAGGAGGTAATAAAGATATAACTTTGTGGCTGCTGCTGCTATATATCAAGAGTGTATCAAAAGAGTATCAACTGATATTTGTAATTCATACTTTGTGGCGCAGATCAAGTCTTGGGACTCAGAGGAAGAGTATAAGAGCGCGCTCAAGGAAGCTGGCCTGCTCGATGAGTAGAAACAAAACACACGGAGGAAAACAGACGCAAGTTATTTAAAAAAAACATCTTAAAGAAGACTTTGGCTCTTTTTTGTTTTCTGTGATTGCGGTTGTAATTTCTTTTATCAGATTGCAGAGATTCCAGACTTTGTAGCTTTTTTTTATTCAGGAAAAAACATAATTTTGATTTCAATGTCAAATCACTTATAGTATGGGCCTAAACAGCAAACCATTTCTTTACAACATCGGATAAGAGTCATAAGACACAAAACAAGACTTTGGCTGTGTTTTCTCAGATGAGTGTGCAAAAGCTTTTTCTATATTTTCAACCGATGGTTGAGGTTTTAGCAGCGAGATGAATCAGTGCTCGTCGATGATACGTAGTACGCAGCTTCTTGTATTTCTGCACAAATGCGGCTGTATCAATCTCCTTCTCTAGGAACTTCTCTTGCAGGGCTTCGGATTCTTCATCCACCTGATTCATAGCCTCTGCGAAACCCGCAAAAAAAAAGAGGTGATTACAAGTGATGCAACACAGGAACTGTATGGAAGCTGAGGGAAGAATCCACTGCAGTTGTATAAGTTACCTTGAAGTCTATGAATAAGAGAACCAGGGGAGTAGAACTTGAGGATCTCTTCTTTTTGCCTCTCAAGCTCATTGAGCTTTTCTTGCGCAGTAGCTAGCTCAGTTGTGCGGATAATTCTGCACTGCAAAACGAGTAAACACAAGGTAAAGAAGAGAAACCCAAAAGCTTATTAACCATAGAGACTAAGGAAATATGGTTCTTGATACCCACTTGGTTTCTAAGCTCCGTTATCTGTGGCTCCTTTTCTAAGTTCTCCCCTGTTTACATTTGACCACGAAAATGTTAGACTTCTGGATGAATTCGAAGTCTCTCGTCAAATGACATGAACAACAGATAACTTACTAGCTAGCTGCAACGTTTCTCTGCGGAGCTCATCTTTGATCTGATGGCACAGAGCGAAACAATTAATGCGGTTTTAACATCCAAAGAATATAACAAAGAACCAGAAAACTCTAACTAGCGACAGCACGTAAAAGGTGATGCCATGATGAAGGCATTTTGGACATATCAAACCATATTTACGTCTAGACGAGAAAGAGCACCAGTGAATAACTCTCAATACATAACTAAGGAAGCTACATTCTTAGAAGCTAGAAGAACTAGAGATAGTAGTCGTTATCTAGAAACAATTAGACGGTTTTCAAGACTTACGTTGTTCTGGATTTTGACTTGGTCGAGAGAGAGCAGAAATTGCTGATACGCATCTTTGTCAGAGAGAAGCTTCCTGAGCTCGTCCACACTAGAGAAAAAAAAAAAGAATACAAGATTCAAAAAGAAAGCATAACAAAAACCCGCAACACAGGAGAAGGAAGCATCAAGAGAGCACAAGAGAGCGAACCTTTTGTCTTTCAAGAAGGCGATAATGCCAGCTGCTTCGCCTGGTGAAACATGTGCCGGAATCTGACCTGATGTTTGAGGCCGGGATGAGCTTGGCGAGCTGACTAGAGAAGGCGAGTACCATGCCTGCTGCGAAGAAGAAGAAGAAGAAGAAGAAGCTTCCGGAGGACGAGATTGCCCTTGTTGGTCTTTCGATCCCCTTTGTTGTAATCAATACATACACAAAAAAACAAACATTATCAATTTCAAGATTTACATAAATCAGAAAACCATTTCAAGTTAGGAGAGGTGCAGAACGTCGACTCAACAGCAGCAAGATTACACAGCACAGCATTCTAAATCTAACATCCGCAACTATAATCAGGGGCAGCTGAGAAATTCTACACTAAGTGCTCTTGAAGGTTCCTTAAAAAGCTAACACAACAATCAGATTTCCTTAATCACCCAACAACAATACCTAATGTCCTCAACACACGTATCCGAATATCATAAACAGAAGAATCTTAATATCAGAAAAAACAATCTCGTACAATCACGGAAACACAAATAAGATTTGAGGAGTTTGGGTATTACCAGAAATTGAACATCGTTCTAGAATTCGCCGACTAAACTTTTAGAACAAAACTTGTGTCGAAATTTTTTTTTCCCTTGTACTTGTCTCTGCCTACCGGATCGACCAAATTTAAGAACTTTCCAAAAGAATTTTAAGATCGAAGAAAATTGAAACTTCGGTTAGAAGAAAGTGTGTTCGTCAACGAGACTTTACCTTTCATGTTTTTAGTAATGACGGGCCGTATTGTTCTTAAGGCCCAAATAAGAACGATTTCGAGTCTAAAAAGTCTAGGCCCATATTTGGTTTGACTATACAAAACGCAGCCGTTTTAATCATCGTCGTCCTTATCCACGTCTAACGGCTTCTACTTGCACACAGAGTCAAATATTTCTGCACCGAAGCTTCGAAAAGAGCTCATCAATGGGTTGAAAGAAACAGAGAGATATATATATATATATATACCATTGACAAGAACAATGGAGTATTCTTCTCTCTCGTTTCAATCTCCCACTTCTACTTCTCTGTTCACTGCAAAGTCTACGCGTCTTCCCTCTCCGAAACCCAAATTCTTCTCCACTCCATTGTCCATCAAATCCTCCATAGAGAAAGCTAAACCAAAACCCAAATCCGAGACCAACCCATCGAAATCCCAGTCATGGGTCAGCCCCGATTGGCTCACATCGCTCACTCGTACCCTTTCCTCTGGAAAAAACGACGATTCGGGAATACCCATCGCGAGCGCGAAGCTCGACGACGTCTCGGAACTCCTCGGAGGAGCTCTCTTCTTGCCACTCTACAAATGGATGAACGAGTACGGACCCATCTACCGTCTCGCTGCTGGTCCTCGGAATTTCGTGGTGGTGAGCGATCCAGCGATTGCGAAACACGTTCTGAGAAACTATCCAAAATACGCTAAAGGGTTAGTCGCTGAAGTCTCCGAGTTCCTTTTCGGGTCGGGTTTTGCAATCGCCGAAGGACCTCTTTGGACGGTAATTCCAATCTTCTCCAGACTCAATTTTCAATTAAGAGAATCTTCGAAGTAATTTTGTCACTGTCTTGTGTGTAAAAAACCCTAAATCTCTTGCCACTCAGGATTGTTCTAGTTAAGGATTAGATTCCAGTTTTGAACCAATTTGAAACCATTGGCGTCTGATTTTTGATAATAGGCGAGAAGAAGAGCGGTGGTTCCGTCTCTTCACAAGAGGTATTTGTCTGTGATTGTGGAGAGAGTATTCTGCAAATGTGCAGAGAGGCTTGTTGAGAAGCTGCAGCCTTATGCACAAGACGGAAGAGCTGTGAACATGGAAGAGAAGTTCTCTCAGTTAACTCTCGACGTTATAGGTTTATCGCTTTTTAACTACAATTTCGATTCACTCACTACCGATAGTCCTGTAATTGAATCTGTGTACACTGCTCTTAAAGAAGCCGAGCTTCGCTCTACTGATATTCTACCATATTGGAAGGCAAGTTTCTTTTTTGTTTTTTCCTGTTTTGTTGATTGTGGCATACTTGGATTCTTGTTCATTTAGAAGCTGTGGTTGTTTTTTTTTTTCTCAGATCGATGCATTGTGTAAGATAGTCCCGAGACAGGTGAAAGCTGAAAAGGCTGTAACTTTGATAAGGGAAACAGTTGAAGAGCTCATTGCCAAGTGCAAAGAAATTGTCGAAAGAGAAGGCGAAAGAATCGATGACGAGGAGTATGTAAACGATGCTGACCCAAGTATCCTGCGGTTCTTGCTCGCAAGCAGAGAAGAGGTTTTACTTCGTTTCCTTTCTCGACCATAAGCAAACTCGGCCTTTCATTACTGCAAATTCGAGCTTGATGTTTGATTGTGCGGTTTTTTTCAGGTGTCAAGTGTGCAGTTACGAGATGATCTTCTCTCAATGCTTGTTGCAGGTCATGAAACCACTGGATCTGTCCTCACTTGGACACTTTATCTCCTAAGCAAGGTATCTTTTGGTATCTCCTACTTTTCCTATGCCACTTGGAAGGAAGCGTCTCTGTTTTTTTTATTCATGAGTGATTTTTTCGCCTCTTTGAACTCTTCTATATGTGCATAGAACTCATCCGCATTGGCGAAAGCACAAGAAGAAGTAGACAGAGTTCTAGCAGGAAGAAACCCTGTTTACGAGGACATAAAGGAGTTGAAGTACATCACTCGCTGTATAAACGAGTCGATGCGTCTCTACCCTCATCCTCCTGTAAGCAATCAAGCTCATCTCTCTAGCTTTCATGAACTGGAATTCCTGATAGGTCTTTTTGTTACCTGGTAGGTCTTGATTAGAAGAGCTCAAGTCCCCGACATTCTTCCCGGGAACTACAAGGTCAATCCCGGACAAGACATTATGATATCGGTCTATAACGTCCATCGTTCATCCGCGGTAAAGTTCTCTTCCTTCCCTCTACCACAGTGGAGCTCAATCCGGTCTCGATTCGAATTTTTCGGTTTTCGGATTATGCTATGTGTTTGAAGTAAGTTTTTTCTTTTCTTATGTGTTCGGTGTTCCAAAGGTATGGGAGAAAGCTGAGGAATTTCTCCCTGAGCGATTCGAGTTAGAAGGACCGATTCCTAACGAAACAAACACCGATTTCAAGTAAGCACATGTTTTGACAGAAGCTAAATAAACCAAAGATTCAGATTTGGATTAGATAAGTTAAAAGTGGTTGATGATATTGTTTGTCACCAGATTCATACCGTTCAGTGGAGGGCCTAGGAAATGTGTAGGCGATCAGTTTGCAATGATGGAGGCAATTGTGGCACTCGCGGTCTTTCTCCAGCGCTTGAACGTCGAGCTCGTCCCTGATCAGACCATTAGCATGACCACTGGAGCAACCATACACACCACCAATGTATGAACTCGAGATTAATCCAAGTGTCTGTTTTTGTTTAGAATCAATTTTAAATTTTTGACTGGTGCTGATAAAACAAAATTATTGCAGGGATTGTATATGAAGGTGAGCCAAAGGTGCAAGCCTGAATGTTGAAGATGAAGTTCCAATCCTTTTTCATCTGTCTTTATGATTTATGATTTTTGTTTTTGTTACCATCATGATTGATTGATTGATTGATGTTGATGGACGTGTTACAATCAGACTGGTTACAATCACTGTACTATAGCACTACTGTTTTTGGAGAAAATACTATATATAGCGCATTACTGTTGAATCCTAAGTTGAACAGCTAAAAGTGAAATGGAGAGTTTTTGATGTGTAAGTTGTAACCCATAGGAAAATACTGTTACCTAATTTTTCCAATACAAAAAAAAATCAAAACCAGTTCCTTTTTATTTTTCTTAAACCCAAAAATTCACCAAGACTCGTGTATAATTAATTCATCCTAAGATCACTACAATAATATCATCATGATATCGAATTGTATGAATCACATTTTTTTCATGAACTATAAGAATTACATTTTCTTTATACCTATTCATTTTGCCAAATCAATCATTTTTGGCTGTGAAAATAATGTACCAGCAGTACGTATCCTGTCAACATAAATAAACGAGAAAAAAAAAAGTTAGATAAAAAAAAAAGAACAAAACAACTCAATTATTTCATATCTTTTTTAAAAAAATCTAAGATTCACTGTCTCAATCTCAAAGATAATGATATGCTGGCTGTTGTCACTATTTGCAAAAATTGTACCATTAAACCATATATCGTTAAGCCTTTTCTTAGCTTTTGAATGCATAAAAAGGCAAAGTATAATGTTCCGATGATGGTCATCGTCGTGGGCCTCCACGTCCAGTCTCAGCTTGTCTGATAGTCACTTAGTCAGTTTGTTCTTAATTTCTGAAGATTTGAATGATTATTATTCATCGACTAATTTTATAGATTATTAACGTGTTTTGTCTTTAGTAACACAGTACTTAATTATTTAGGTTGAAATTGATTGCTTCATTTCAAACACGTTTAACTGTATAATTTTTTCATAAATTACTACTCCCTCCATTTTTTTATTAAAGGATGTTTTAGAGAATATTTTTTGTTCTAAAATAGTTGATGTTCTCAAATTTCTATATAAAAATTAATTGTATTTTTGTTGTTTTGACTGTTTAAATTCTGAATCCTATTTTTTTATTGGTTGAACTGTTTTGGAATTGACAAAAAATATGTTTTATTTTGAGAGAATAGAAAATTAATTGATTTCTTAATCTGTGTGCAAATCTCTAAAACATCATATAATAAAAAACGGAGGGAGTAAAAAACTGTCCTTTAATAATATAAGAGCCCATAATATAAATAATCAAATACTTATTTTTTTTTTAAAACATGTCCACCATATATACCACATACAGACAGTACACTATAATATTCAGAAATTGTGACATTACACAGTTATCATAACATTTACTTACCTCTTTAAATATAATTAACTTGATTGACGAGTGAGTTAACAATAATTCCATTTAAATAAAAAACATAAATTTCAATCATATAAAATTTGCTAAATACAGAGGCAAAAAGAAGGAAAACTCACGAAAATTATTTAAATAGCCCTATCTCTCTACTCTCTCTCGTGATAAATAGTGGAGTGGTTGGTTTCTCGTACTTCACGTGTGATAGAAAAGCTCCGGAGAAACAAAATGGAGGACGAAAGCTCGGAGAGTAGAAACAAAGCTCGCCTCGCCATTATGGAGCTCGCCAACATGATCAGCGTCCCGATGTCCCTCAACGCCGCCGTGCGATTAGGCATCGCCGACGCTATTTGGAACGCCGGAGCCAACTCTCCTCTCTCCGCCGCCGAGATCCTCCCTCGCCTCCTTCTCCCATCCGACACTACCACCGGCGATCCCGAGAATCTCCAGCGTATACTCCGTATGCTCACAAGCTACGGCGTTTTCTCCGAACACATCGCCGGATCCACCGAGAGGAAATACTCCCTCACCGACGTCGGAAAAACGCTCGTCACCGACTCCGGCGGCCTCTCCTACGCCGCTTACGTCCTCCAACACCACCAGGAGGCGATGATGCGAGCGTGGCCACTGGTTCACACGGCGGTGGTGGAGCCGGAGACGGAGCCGTACGTGAAAGCCAACGGCGAAGCGGCGTACGCGCAGTACGGAAAGAGCGAGGAGATGAACGGTCTGATGCAGAAGGCGATGTCCGGCGTATCGGTGCCGTTCATGAAAGCTATATTGGACGGCTACGATGGGTTTAAATCCGTGGAGCACTTAGTTGACGTGGGTGGGAGCGCAGGGGATTGTCTCCGTATGATCATTCAGCAATTTCCTAACGTCCGCGAAGGGATTAATTTTGATTTGCCAGAAGTTGTTGCCAAAGCCCCTAAGATTCCTGGTCAGAATAATACTATCTGGTTTTATTTTCATCATTTTTATTTTTTTTTATTATTAGTTTTGGAAAAGCTTTATGCTATTTTTGTTTTTGGTTCTTTAATACTATAATTGTTGATATTGTATGAGTTTAGGAGTGACTCACATGGGTGGAGACATGTTCCAATCAGTTCCTAGCGGTGACGCAATCTTCATGAAGGTTCGTGGTACCTTTATATTCACGTGAACTCTCACCTACCATCTTTGTTTTGTTTTTTTTAGCTAATAGGACGAATTATAATAGTTTTGGATTTTATTGATAGTTTATCACCAAAAATCTTAGTTTATTATATTGGAAAAGGTTTCTTAATTTGTGTTGGTTTGGTTGGTGAAAATAAATAACGTATATTCGACATTAGCGTACATATCAACTTAATACAAGGAGTGTATACAACTTCAATTATTGAAACCATTTTGCTAAATAAATATTTCTGAAAATCTTGCTATACCCATGAATAAGATCTGATGTTTGTGGATAGAAAAACACAAACAAACAAACAAACACATTAATCTTTGATGTCTTGTCCCAAATTAATATCTTGTGTATGCTGTGTTGTTTGAATGCACAGTGGGTGCTAACGACATGGACGGACGAAGAATGCAAACAGATAATGAAAAATTGCTACAATGCTTTACCGGTTGGAGGAAAGCTAATCGCGTGTGAGCCGGTCTTGCCTAAGGAAACCGATGATAGCCACAGGACTCGTGCCTTGTTAGAAGGCGACATCTTTGTCATGACAATCTATAGAACCAAAGGTAAGCATAGAACCGAAGAAGAGTTTAAAGAGCTTGGTCTCTCTGCTGGATTCCCTACTTTTCGACCTTTCTACATTGATTACTTCTATACCATCTTAGAGTTTCAGAAGTAATTAAAACCTTTTTTATATTTCTCCTTCTGATATTTCAAAAAAGCTTTTAAATAATCATAGACTTCTTTGTTGATTTCCCTAGTGAATACATTTTCATCAAGATGTATTAATCTAATAGTCTATTTCTAATTGCATCCGTAAAGGCATTGTTCATTAGCTTCAACTTTTGAGAAAGCGAAAAGACTCTTCGTTTATATGATTCGAGAGTATTTGTATCATACATTACACATTAGGCTAGGATAAGATTTCAATTTTATATTAACTGAAATCACAACACGTAGCTCATGTTATTTTAGTGCACTCTTTGTTCTGCTATCAAGAAAAGTATGTTTTCCACGCCTAACTAGATTGTTATCCATTTTTCATAGTCATTTACGAAGAAATAGTTTAAATTGATTTTGAGTGCATACTTATTTTTTTTTTTTTTGTCATGAGTGCATTCTTATTTAGTCTCCAAACATCTCGAGAACATAAAAGCGTTGGTATTTTAAAATTGTCCCTATGCGTTACTATTGTTTTCGTAATCCGAAGTATTGATGTACGAGTTTTCTTGTTTGCTTGGTGGTTTTAATGGTTAATAATTAGACTAATTAAAAAATGATAGTACAGATTTTTGTTTTCGAACCAAAAGCCACTCATATGTTGCTAACAGACCAACGTTAAAAAAAAAGTATAAATCTCTAATTATTATGCCAATACATTATCTCACAGAATCCAGAGATGGCGACAGCTCATTTGATTCGACATCTTGTAAATGCAATATATACGTGCTAAACGCAATCAAATTAAATATCTTAATTTTCAACATTTTCATGATAGTAAAATTTCAATTTTTTTGTTCTAGACAGAGTTTAATGTCTTTTACATTAGCTTATGATACTTTAAGACTTTTCTATTCGAGACTCAATTGCTCTAAGACATCATGGATCAAGATTGAAACGTTAGTACTCGAAGATCCTTTTTCTCCCACTGCCTTTTTCGCCATTACTGACAGTTCTTGAATACGTCTCTTTCGTCTCACGAATTCACTATCACCATCATCTTCATCAACACGGTTACAATCTTCCTCCATCAAAAGCTTTATAGCCCTCACAACACTCTGTTTCTTGACCAACACTCCAACTTTCTCCTCGTCTCCCCACTTCACCGGAATCTCCACCCCAACCCTAACCCCTACCTTCAAAACCTCCACCACGAGTTTCTCATTGAGGAATTGCTCAGAAAACATCGGCCACGTAATCATTGGAACAGCAAAACATATCCCTTCGATCGTCGAGTTCCAACCGCAATGAGTCAAGAACCCTCCGGTCGAGCCATGTGAGAGTATCATAGCCTGAGGACTCCAACCTTTTACTAATATCCCTCTTCCTCTAACTCGCTCTTCAAACTTTTCGCGTTTTAGCCATTCATTAAGCTCATTCATGTGTTTTTCCTCGGTCTTGATCACCCAAATAAAGGGCTTTCCAGATTCTTCTAACCCTAGCCCTAGTTCTATCAATTGATTAGGTATTAGTCTACAGAGGCTACCTAGACAAACATATAAGACTGACCTTGGTCTCATCGAATCGAGAAACTTCAAGCATTCTGCCTCGCTTATCGCAATGTTACCGTTATTTCCTCTGTCGAATAGGTCCACGATACGATCATTGCATAAAGAAACGGGTCCAACGAACCATACCTTCTTCTCGATGGCCTCAGAGTAAGCCTCTGCATAACCTGGCTCCAATTCTTGGAAGCTATTAACAATAACCCCAAAGGCTTCTGATTCAGCTTCACGCATCTTCTCGCGAACGTCATCCATATTTGCTAACTTCTCAAAGGCACCTGGTAACTGAGCTCTAGCTATCTCGATCCTATGTAGCATTCCTGGTATAGAGAAAGGTTCCGAGTCTGAAGAAACTGAGAGGTGCGGGCTATGAAGATGGACGTTGTGCGAACTCAAAAGAGAGAAACAGCACATTCCGTGGAACACGATCCTTGGGATCTTGAACCTTTTCGCAGTTTTTGAAGTCCAAAAAAGGCATTTATCGGAGATAATGCAACTAGGAGGAATTTCTTGCTGCTCAAGAAAAGTTTCCAATGGCTCCTGAAGCTTATCCACGGCGTCATAGAATCTCCGTAGGAAGACTTTGGAGGGCAAAGTGTCGAGAGTCTCACAATTTTCGGGAAGACCGAATTCTTTGTAGGCAATTGGAAATATCACGACGTTGATTTGGAGACCCGACTCCGATCTTGCCCGCTCAACTGTGTTGGCAAACCTAGAAGCATTTTGAGGGGTTGAAATTATGGTGATGATGTTGCCTTGTCGCGCAAGAATCTTGGAGATATCAACCATGGGGATCAGATGCCCTTGAGCCATGAGAGGGATCAAAACAAAGTGAAGTCTTTTGGCTTTTGAAACCATCATAGTTTCCATTTTCTGGGTTTAGCAAATGTAAAGACACACAGGCATAAAGAAGATACACACAAAAAGGTTCTAACATGTATATATATACATATGTGTGAATGCATCGTCTGAGAGATCTTAATTAATTTATTGGGCAAGTCATCAAAAGCTGTATATTGACTTTGAACAAGTCACAAAAAAAAAACTATTGTTTAGAGAACTCAATCACACATCCTCATTGTTTAAAATTTTTGTCGCTGACAGTACCATGACAATCGTGAGCTACGTCACTTTTTATCAAGAAATGTATGAGGAAGGTGAACTCCTTATTCCAGCGACATTCACATATACTAAATGTGAGATAACTTTATTATAATCAAATGAAAATTTCACTAACATTTACGAAAAGGTAAATTAATAATATAAAAAAAAAACGTCCATTTTATATTTGTTGATTATGAAAGAGAGAATTTGGCTAAGCATATGGCCAAAATAAGAAGTCAATGAGCGTATCTAAGAAGATCGGCTTACTTTTTTTTTTTTTTTTTACTTGATCAGGTTACTTGTAAATAAATGTAAATAAATGGCTTTGTCTGTTTTGGTCATCACGTCCTTTAACTTTTTTTCTTTTTTTTTAAAGAAAAATCACGTCCTTTAATTTGCATGAGTTTCGTTCATTTTTCTTTGTGGTGTAGTTTAATTATCAAGAGTTTTCAAGATTGATTTGTTTACGAAAACGAAATCAATTTAAATTAACAATCGATAGAAAATTTCAACATATTTGTAACAGAGTTCACGTCGACCTTTGGATTGAACAAAAGAAGAAGAATGGAACCGATTACCGAAGTTTCGAATAATTTTCAAGACAAGGTTCTATCGATTGTCATTTTGGCGTGCCTTGAGGTTCATGCATTTCAAACCATTAATTGATTCCAAAGATCACATGGAAGACATATAATTAATTAGATGGATAATCCGAGAAAGGTAAATAATCAAAGGCTAGCTATCTGTCTCAAACGCAAGTTACGAGTGGAAAAAGTAAGAAAAATATATATACAAAGTAATGTGAAATCCTAACACACAGTCTGTGTTACACAGATGTATATAGGCCTGTTGGGGAATAAATATATGTTAACACACAGTCTGTGTTACACAATTTAAGTACATTGTATTATTTATCCTTCAATTTTCAATATTTTTTTTTGGTCTTCAATTTTTTTAAAAAAAATATATACTTTAAACTAAGGCATTTCTACCAACTAGTTAAGGAACTATACAGTATATATAGTAGTAGCTAGCGTTAATAACGGTCGTCAACTCGTAAATTTTAAACTAATTTTTTTAAATAAAATAAACCCCAAACATCACGGCATTAAAGCTGTATTTGTTTGTATATTTTTTTTCTGATGAGTTCCGTCTGAAAGGGACATTTTTGTTAAAATGGAAAAAGGGACACTTTGAAACGTTCAATTGTGCATATATGGCGAACAATCCAACAACGTAGACTAGTTCAACCTTTGGAATATTGGACCATTGACGTGTACACTTCCTTTTTTTGAAAAAACGTGTACACCTTCTGGTTAAGTTTTTCCAGAATATATATTCTTTTTTTTGTTAACCATATATATATATTTCTTAAGTGAAGTATACATTATGGCTGTTGAATTCGATAAAATCGAACCGAACCTAACCGCAATAAAACATGTGGTTGGAATATAGATATATCATACTAACTGTATGAATGCAATAATTTCAAAATCGTAGGATGCGGATATGATTTGGATATAAATCAATAAAACCGATTAAACCAAAAAATCCCAATTTAATTTAAATCATAATATAATAGTATATACTATACAATATAATAATATATTGTATACAATAAGTATGTAAATTTTTCTGAAAATCTAATGTCGAAACAAATTTTAAAATTAAAAAAAAAAAGATAATTAACCTAATTTTCAATTATTAAGAATGAAAAAACAACTTTATATCCATAACAAATATATAAACACTAAATCAATAACCGAACCATAGACTATGATTCATATATAATTTGTTATCATTTCTAATTTTGTATACAAAAAACCGAAATCCACATTATATCAAACAAAACTTTTAGTTTTTCGTTAAAAACCGAATAAACCGAATGTATCCAAACCGAATCAAACCAAACTAGATATGGTATGAAAATGGTAACTATTTTTTACTAACCAAAAAACCGAAAAGCCGAAAAAACTGAACCGAAACCGAACCGATATCCAGATTGAAATATTGAAATCTCTTACTCATGTATATGTATCCATTATTGTTCATATTTGATTAATTAAGACGAATTAATTAGTAAACTTAGACTTTCATCAATGAAAAAAAAAACTACTTGTAATTTCATGAGAAATGCAAAGCCATGTCCAAATTTCAAAACTGAACTAAATCAAAACAACTTGCATTAGAAGTTTTGGAAATTCTTAGAACATTTCTGCAATATTACTCAAAAAGGCAGCTATCATTTTTTTTTATCAAAAAATATGTTTAGAAAAAAATCTTATTTCAAAAAAAAAAAGGCTGATTCAAAATAAATCATTTTTCGCTATCCTCTCTTGATCCCAATGTACCTTCTAAATCAATTCACGTTTCTTCTCCAAATTCTAATTTGTTTCTAACTTCTACCCAATTTGTTTTTGTTACTAAAACTCTGTTACTGAGCCAAAGCAAGAGAAAATAAAGATTGGGTCCCCTTCCTTGCATATAATAATAGCACCTGCGGCCAAATCCGGATCCGTCCCGACAAAAACTATATAATTGGGCTTTTTATCAGCGAAATTGGGCCTTAATTAGATTATTTTAAGAACATTGATTTTTCATTTTTGTTAAGAATTTCTTTAATTTTCTTACACAAACTTGAGCCTTATCTCTATTTCTATGTAATTTTAGTCTAGATTTTGAAACATATGGTTTAAATTAACCGGACTAGAGATTGTTGCTACAAGGTATATATATATACAAACAAGATTCAGAAATAGTGTATGCAATAATAATATATATATTCTTGTCTCTCATAGCCGGTATGAGAGCAAGTCGTAGATGAATACAAGACTAAGTAAGGCACCGAACCGATGCAGGTTGTATTTGATTTTATGATATTGGTTACTGGTAGAGTCACCTTCGCTAATATTATCCTAATTAACTTCGTTTTTAATACAAAATCATTTATTCCATCATGAACAAAAAATATATATATATATATATTTGCTACGTCTCATTTGCTAAGTCTCGTTATTTCGTTTCAGCGCAAAATTCATAATACTGATTTACTTCTTTTTTTTGTAATTTATAACAGTTATATCCACATTCAAAGAGTTCAACTAAAATGAGTGATTCTGAA
This sequence comes from Alliaria petiolata, assembly GCA_020283515.1. NCBI lineage: Eukaryota > Viridiplantae > Streptophyta > Magnoliopsida > Brassicales > Brassicaceae > Alliaria > Alliaria petiolata. Next base: position 108,680,486 of record JAHZTW010000002.1, on the reverse strand, counting down.
TTTCTGATGAATTTCAAATGATAAAGAAGGCGACGTTGTGGAACTAATTAAGAAGTCCATGTTGAAACTAGACACAGATGATTGATGATACCGCTGACCTCATACATCTGCATGATGCAATCACTCTAATAACCTCATGTATACCATGATGACATCATTGTGATGATCTCATGGATCTACGAATGATGTCATCTCATTACAATTATGCCTATAAATAGAAGAATCTCACTTCTCCATCCTATTCCTAGCTACTTCACTTCTCAAACCAAAACCAAAAATAAGAAGAAGAAAAATGTCCAAACCGCAACAAGTTCTCTAGCTAGGATAGAGAAGTGAGATTCTATTTATAGGCATAAGCAAAAAATATTTATATGTTTTACAACCATATCTTTTTTTTCCCTCCATCAATCAACAAAACTAATATATAATGTCAAATACCAATCTTAACAACAAGCAACTGAACTCTCCTTTAATCAAATTTAAAATTGTGGTTGCTCCGTAATGTCTTGAATAAGCATTGTGATATTAGAATGCGAAGACCCTCCTTCTTCCAAAGCCGTGTTTGCCAAGTCACTAAGTTCTTTGACTCTTCTTCTTCTCGCTTGTGCTTCTTCACTATCACCCATCAGCTCATCCACAGCTTTTCTCACACTTTCTCTACTCACCATCACTCCTATCTCGTCTTCTTTCCCATATATCATTGATTTCTCTACTCCAATCTTTAATCCTGCTTTTAATATCTTCACAACTAACTTCTCATTGTAGAATTGTTCAGCAAACAAAGGCCATGTCAATAATGGAACTCCTGCAGTAATCCCTTCTAGAGTCGAGTTCCATCCACAATGAGTCAAGAACCCTCCGATGGATGCATGTGAGAGGATGAACACTTGGGGTGCCCAACCTTTGATCACAAGTCCTCTATCTTTGATCCTCTCTTCGAATCCGCTTTCTTGAATCCACTTTGATAGCTCTCCATATTTTCCCCTTTCTCTTATCACCCAAATGAAAGGCTTATTAGATTCCTCAAGGCCTAGTCCTAGCTCCTTGAGCTGAGCTAAGGGCAGATTGCATAGACTACCAAGGCAAATGTAGAGCACTGAACCTTTTTCTTGCGAGTCAAGCCATTGAAGGCATTGGTCTTGACCAATGGACGCCTTGTCTCCTCTCTGAGCTTTGTCTAACCCTAACTTATTGGACAAGGCAACAGGTCCTATGAACCAAACTTTGCCCGCTCTTACCTTCCTATATTCTCTTGCATAATCAGCCTCTAACTCTTCGAAACTGTTCACAATAACACCATAAGAGTCAATATCAGCTTCAATAATCTTGTCCACACTCTCTTTCGTATCTCCTTCAACAGGCTGCAGCACGGAGATCTGAGGTTTAGTGAACTCAACTCTATCAGGCAATCCAGGCAGATCGAAATACTCGTCGTTAGATTCTATAACTTTCAAGATCCCGCTTTCTCGAACCACTTGTATGCATGCGAGGCTGAAACAAGAAAACCCATGGAAGAGAAGTTTGGGGATCTTGAATTTTTTGGCAAGTCTTGAAGTGAAAGGAAGGCTCATGTCTCCGATGATGCAGCTCGGTCGTGGGTGAATCATCTTTTCCATAGCCTTTTCTACTTGTTCCTCAAGCGTGTTGGCCGCGTTAAAGAACTTCACCAAATCGGCCATTGAATCCAACATATCTACACTCTCGCACCCTTCAGGCAAACCCGCTTCTTGAAAGGGAAACTTAACCTCAACAATGTTAATGGTCGAAGATGTAGAGGAAGAAGAGAGTGAGTTCGTGATCTTGACTACGTTGTGAGTAGTTGTGATGATGGAGACGGTCACGCCTTGGCGCTGGGACAAAAGTCTGGAGATGTCCACCAATGGGATCATATGGCCTTGAGCCATAAACGGTATTACGACGAAGTGAATGGGATCATGAGAACCCATCTTGGTAGATCTTACACTGTTTGAAACGAAAAGAAATGAAATGATTTTTAAGATTGAGAATCAGGTTACTCTTTACAAAGGCTAACATGTAGATAGTAAATATATAGGCTAAGATGTTGGAAAAAATGAAATAAATAAATATATATCTACGGTAGAGTTTTGTAGATCACAATTTGTTTTGACCCGTCTAAATAGCCTACGTTAGAACATCAAATTTTACTTTTCCAAAGAAAACTTTGAATTGAGTTTCGAATCTAGATAGAGGTTGTTCGTTTCGAGATGAATCATCTCAGTGCAGATGACTAATGATGAAACAAACAATATCAAAAATAAAATTGGATCATTTCCATCGAGATGATACATTTAGATGATTTTATAAAATTTAAACTAATTTTTTTTAACTTATCTGGATGGACCAAATTGGATCATCTGAATGAAGATGATTCAGTTCAAAATAACAAATGTCTAAAATATCCTTATCTAGAGGAATGTTACAATTATCCTAAAAAAATAAAAAATCGTGTTTTCCCGCCAAAACCACAAAACTGCGAAGAATTTTTTTTTGCCAAAATTCCAAAACGGCAAAAACGCGTTTTCTCGCCAAAATAGTAAAAACGTGTTTTCCCGCCAAAATTGCAAAAACGTGTTTTTCCGCCAAAACCGCCAAACTCGTGAAATCACGTTTTCCGCCAAAATCGCGAAATCGCGTTTTTCCGCCAAAACCCATAAATTACGTTTTTTGCAATAACCGAGAAATCGCGTTTTCATGTCAAAATCGCAAAATTACGTTATTCCGCCAAAGTCGACAAAATTGAGAAAAACGTGATTTATAAATATTAAAAATAATAATTTGAATATTTAGTTATAAATATATTTTAGATTAAAGATTAAGATCAAATAATATGGTTAAAAAAATATTAGATAAAAGTAAGGACATTTTAGTTATTTTTTTATTAAAATCATTCAAATGGTCCATTCAAATTTAAAAACAACTGATTAAACAAACAAAGTTACATCTAGATAAATCTTTCGGATTGACTGAAAATAAAACGAATAACATCTGGATGAACTATCTGGATGAAACATCTAAATGGATCAGTTGGATGAATATAACATATGATGAAACGAACAGCCACATAGTCGTTTCCAACCCAAACGAGATAACATATTCAACATCATAATGTTTTTAATATATGTGGAAAGTAGTATAAATAGAAGTGTGTTATTAATTGTTAATACATTGGAATAAGATTTGGGATATAGGGCTCTGACTTCTCCTTAATAAGCATCATGAATACTTTTCGAAAAAGGTCCCGGGTCAAATTAATAAAGTCTTCTGAATACTTTTGAAAAAGAAATCTTGATTAGTATTATCACAATCGATCATTAACTGTTAACTTTGTTTGACATGGTAATAGATGTACCTCTGTTGTTTTCTTTGTTTTTATTCAATCTTTGTTTTTTTTCTAAACTAGCTTTGCTTCCTTCCTCTTCCTTTCCTCACCTATAATAGGATTTAAGCCGCAATAACATCTTACAATATCAGAAAAACAGAACAAGTAATCTTTACGATTAAAATAAGGTCACTCTTTACAAATTGATATATTATAGCTATTAGCTAGTAGATACGTAAGAAATTACATTTTCTTTTTTTTTTATATAAGAGAAACTAAATTTGAGTTTTGATTCTTGGTAGTTGGTAGTTGTCCATTCCAAGTGACAAAACTCATCCAACAAAATAATATGTGACAACATTTTTTAATATGTACCAACTATTTAGGGTCAAAAGAAGGTGATAAAAGTAATAAAAGGTCAAACATGTGAATTATGGAGTGATCAAGTGGTTATCCGACACATCGGAGCTCGGCCAACAGATTTAGCCACTTGATTGAATGGGTCTGTTATATATTAAAAAAAAAGTTTCATAAAAAATCTTAAATATTAGCAATGCCGAGTAAATAGGAATTACATACTAGGGTCACACACCACGACAGTGTGCATTGCATCAGATTAGGTACAACACGGTGTTATTGTAACACCCCGATCGCCCTTACCGGCGAATCACCCATCCCTTCATCGGGTTCGTGGGCCCCGCCCCTGTCCGACGGTCGGTGCATTATTTTTCTCGTGGCCCGACCGACTGATTTACTTGTCCCTGCAATCACCACATGAAACTGCTTATAACTATCTCACGTTGCTTTACTTATGATATTTTATTGGATAAGTTTTGCAGTTTAGGTTTCAACGACTATCTAGAAAACAAAACTCAAAATTCTGTATCTTTGGAAAAGTAAAAACTTTTACATTTTCAGGTCGACTCTTAGACGGGTCAAAACAAAATTGTGATCCTCTAACGTAGCTATACATAATCACAACATCGTAGGCTAGCTGTATGTATCTACATATAACATTTGTAAAGAGAGTGACCATATGTCATGAAGGCAATGCCAACAACTAGCTCTCTCATGCCTTGTGTCTTAAACATATGTTTGAATGTTCCAAAGAGTCCCGTGTTATACACTCGCGCGCTCGCCCACCAGATCCTTCCAACTGCATTCTTCTTCTCACCAGGTCCAACGGGATTGTCATGCACTACATAAGTTATCTATAACAAGCTTTCATGTAATTGCATACACCAAAAAAGCCATGACCCATCTTGTATTCATAACAAACCTGTCGAGGAAGCAGTTCCGGAGAGACTGCCACAGCTTAGTCTAACCATGACTTGTGAATCACTAGGCCTGAAAAGTTTTGAAGAAGAAAATATTACGATAGGATGAGTTTAAGTAAGACTCTTATTGGACAAACAAACTCACTAGGCAATATAATACTAAAAGTCAAATCCCAAAACAAAGAAGCATTTACCTATGAGATAGCCATAATGTTCTCAGTGAGTCATATGCATAAAAGATGTGCAAAACACAACTACATTAAATAATATGTATAGTTATATATAACTACTGGAATACCATTAGTCACCTACTTCTTTCTTTACTACAATCTGTCATTTATCCATACCAAGATTAACAACCTCAGTTTCATCATCATCAGATTTTCAGTTAGATTCATTAAATTCTCTAGCCTCGAATATATCAATTCACAAACCAAATTATCACATCTTACAACCAAATGGAAGGAACAACCACAAATACAATCACCAAACAGAGGTACAAGAGAATACTTGAATTCTCACCAGTGGAAATCATTTGTTTCTCGAGTTCCTGGACTGCATCGAATATCCCATGCGCAGCATAGGTTTTGATCATAGTGGCAAAAGTGATTTTATCAGGCTTACATTTTCTCTCTTCCATTTGTATGTACAATTCCTTCATCGTGGCCAAATCACCAGCCTGACCGTATGCATTGATTATGCAATTGAAGAAGGGAGTATCCAGTACCACATCTGAATTCACAATTTGCCTCAGAACCGAATCTATCTTAACCACGAGACCAGCTTTGCTATACGCGTTAACAAGCGAACAATAAGTGATAGAGTTGGGTTTCACCCCTTGATACTTCATTTTCCTAAATACATCATCCATTTTCTCGATTCTTCCAGCTTTTCCAAACGTCTCGATCACAAAATTGTAAGTGACAGCCGTCGGGGAGAAGAACCTTTTCTCCATGAAATCCATAACCGAGCTCATCTTCTTAAACATTCCAGCTTTTCCAAACGACAGGATCAGAATGTTAAACGTAGTGATGTCTGGCTGCACTCCCATCAGCTGGAACCGACTGTACCAGCTCTCCATCTTCCTCGTGTTGCCGCCATTTCCATACGAACCAATTATCGAGTTAAACGTGAAAACATCTGGAAGAGAATCTCCATCCTCGATCATATCAGCCAGAACATTTTCCATCTCCTCAAACATGCCGGCCTTTCCGTACCCATCAATAATAGTATTGTAAGTAACCGTGCTGCACCCAACTCCAAGATACGACATCTCGAGAACGATGCGTTTAACCAGGTCAAACCGACCAAGTTTGCAGCAGCAACTGATGAGAACAGTAAAGGTGAAGACATCTGGCTTGCAATCACTCACCGACTTCATATATTCAAGCGTGGCAAAGGCCTTGTCAAGAAGTCCGCTTTTGCCATAAACAGCTATAAGAGATGTATACACATCAATGGTGGGTTTCAATCCTTCAGACAACATGACTTCGAAAAGTAAGCTGGCTTGCTCAGGCTGTTTGCAATTCCCAAGCACTTTAAACAGCTTTGTGTACGTTTTGCATCTTGGCTCATACCAATGCTGCTTCCTAAGAAGATTGAAAATCTATAAAAAAAAAAAGCAGAGAAACGGGCTAATGAATCTTGTGGAGTTTCGGCGGCCAATTATATCCGTAAAGATGTAGAAAAAAGCGATGTACCTTGAGCGCAGACTGCCATCGATTCTCGCTGATAGCCTCATCAAGTGCTTCAAGAACAGCTTTTGGCCACAAAGTGTTGTACTTTTCGGAGTTGGCTTTCCTCTCGATGCCCTTAACAGCAGAATCTGTTCTCAGAATCCGAGACAGTTCCTTTTTAGGATCTACTAGGTGTCTTGTTGAAATCAGGCCAGAGCTCATTTTCCCTGTACGCTCGTTGGGGAGTTTGGTCGAACACGTTGTGGGCGTCACTGAAACAGAGGTTGAACGCCGTAAACAAACAGGGGATGATCTATGTTGCTGAACCGCGCTGCTGCAAGTGTGAAAGACAGGGAAAGATTGTAAGAGTTCGTGAAACGTAAAATCAAAACAGCAAGAGAAATGAGAATGTTACCGTGAAAAAAGTTGGATGATTTCATTGGCGCAAGCGGAAGAAGTCCCTTGAATTGTTTGTTGTATCAATGCCATTGAAGAAATGAAATAAGGTGGAGAAGAAAAAACTGCAGATTTCCTGGTAAAGGAGAAGCCTAAGAAGACCACACGGACACAGTTGCTCTGCTTCATCCTCTTTTGTTTCTTCGGTTTGGTTTTCGATTTGGATTCTTCGGTTTGGTTTTCGATACGAATCGAAAATACATGATTTTGGTTTGATGTGGTTTTGGTTTTGGTTTTGATTGGGATTTGGGTTTATTTATGAAAAACTTATAGTTTTTGATTTGTAATAATTATGAAATAGAGTAGTTCTTAAAAAGTTTAAGTTTCCTCGGTTTATTTGCATATACAGTAGTAATTTTTAATCTTATTATATAAAATTTAATTAATGTTTTGATTCTAACGCGCTATGCCAAAATACCAAATAATATAAATATTTATTAATTTTAATATTTTATATTTTATCAAAAAAAAAATTTTTAAAAAAATATATATAATACAGTTTAATTATGATATTTAACTAAACATGGATTGATTTTTTGAATAATTTATTTAATATATTTTAGACTGAATTAGTATCTTATGGCACAATGCACTTTAAAATAATAAAAAATATTCGTAGAAATTGGTTTACCTTTTGATTATAATGGTTGGTTCTTTTGGTGTGAATTTCAGACTATGGTTGAGAATAAATACGGTTTGGGTGTAACAAGTGATGAAATTGGCTTTAAACTAGCAAATATTTAGGACAAAGCAGGACACACTGGCAATGTTGGAATCAGAATGGATGTCGCTACATCCAATTTCTACTCATCAAACAAGACGTACGATGGCATGTACTTCAAAAAAGGTAAGATAAGTTTTTTCCTTGGATTCCGTAAATGCTCTTGATATGGAATTTCCTTTCCAAATACGTATCCGCACACTTGAAACCAAACTCAAATCCTAGATTCTCCAAATCCGATATCGAAAACGCACCTCCTCTCCATCCAAACATCTATATTTTCCAAAACAGTGCAAACTTCTTAATATCTAAGTAATGAAATATCAATGCTCAAAAATTTCTAACCCCTGATCCTTTTGCAGAACAATAATGGTTCTACAGATTTTGTTAATCGGTCGGATCCGGTTCGGGTAATCGGGTCGGGTCGGTTATCGGATCGGATTATCGGATCGGGTTATCGGGTCGGGTTATCGGGTAGTTTATCGGGTCGGGTCCGGTTTGGTTCGGGTCTGGGTTAACCAGGTCTAACCAGTTTAAACCGTTGACTTTGACTTTGACCGTTGACTTTGACTAAACCGTTTTCCGTCGTTCGAAAGCCGTTCTAACTCGGTTTTTCGTTCTGATTTCAGATTTGACGACCGTTTAAGCATTCGGAGCTCAGATCAATCAGATATCTGCACTTTGCCAAGGTGAGGAAGATTCCGATCAATTCCTCTTACACTGCGTATCATGATAGAAGTGTCTAGGGAGTTCGTTCATACCTATGTGTATCTATAAGCATACACATAGTTGTCGTGATCTATATACATACGTAAAACTATATCTATATATTGTAATGGTTAATGAGTGTTACACCTAGATCTATGCTTAGGTTGCTGAGAACGAATATGGTTATGTGATGTTTGAGGATTGTTTGCGGGTGTATGTATTCTGTGGGGATATGCAATGTGCGGGTTGGGAGGTATGAGTTTTAGGATGAGGATTGAGGCCTGTGTGTGAGGTCAGTGTAAGACCTGTTGGGATGACGATTTACTAGCAGGGTTGCATCGTATTTCTTGTTGGATCACGCGGGTACCGATTGAGGTGGCGTCAGATCCATCGCTGGAGGGGGCAAGCAGCGAGCCCAAAGATAGTGGTGCGGACACTGATTTCCGTATAGAGGCGTGAACGCGCGGGTACCGATTGAGGTGGTGCGGGTCATGGTAGACCATGTGGGGTATAGGGGCGTGAACGCGCGGTGACCGATTGAGGTGGCGCGGGTCACGTGGTAGCCACAGTATTTGTTGATTGCTTATGCTTTACTGGATGTTCTAGCTAGGTACTTTTGTTATGATATGTGTTGTTTGATGGTGGTTGATCGTAGTTTCTCTCACTGAGCATCAGTCGAGATGCTCACCCCTCATTCTTTTTCCTTTTCAGGTGAGCCTGAGGAAGTGCAAGAGTAAAAGTCTCGGTTTGGTGCAACGTTTCGGGTTTCGGGGTGGCTTTTGTATTGTTAAAGTAATTTATGTTTTAAATAATGATTGTATGTTTTTATTCGATATTTCGGTTGATAAACATGATTTGGAATGTGTGCGGATTTTAACGGATTTAATAATAAATGGAGTGTTTTGTAATAATTTAAATAACTTGAGGTATAAGTTAGGGTTCGTGGCACGCCGTTCTCGAGAGAGGATGAGACGGGTGTTACATTTTGGTATCAGAGCGGGTTTCCTCTCGGCTCTGACCCGAGAGGCGGTTCGTAGATAAAACAGTTAGAATTTTTCAAACGGTTTTCAAAGTTTCCGGATTTTTGATATATATATTTTTGCAATTTCAAATTATTTTCAGATTTCAAAAAAAAAAAAAAAAAAAAAAAAAAAAAAAAAAAAAAAATTTGGGGGCTTTCAAAATAGTAGAACTCTAAGGCACCAACGAGACTACTCCTTCACTTCTAAAGCTCTTTCGTTTCGAGTTTCTTTTCAGGAAAGTTTTAATAGAAATTTTGTTTCAGATGCCGACAAGGAGAGGAAGAGTTCCCAGGGGAAAAGGAAGAGATGCAGATGCACGTGTGATTCGAGAGGCTAGTCCGACAGATTCAGTGGGAAGTGTGAGTATAAACACTCAGTCAATGGGTACAAACCTAACCCAGAGGGGTCAGCAGGATGACCAAGCCGCAGCATATGCAGCTATTTTAGCAGAGTTACAAGGATACCGTGAACGTTTTGGAGACCAGATGGGTCAAAATCCGGCAGCCGGAGCAGAGAACCAGAGAGGTGCACACCCGGAAGGACAGAATGCGGGAGAGCAGTACTACCAGCCGCCTCCACCTCCGCCTCCACCTCCGCCTCCACCAGTTATGCCAATACATGTGCAGGGTCCGAGCTATTGGGAGGTGATAAGGTACATGAGGGATATGCAGATGGACCATTTCGGTGGGAAGGCCAGTGCCACAGCGGCCGATAATTGGAAGAGGAAGCTGGAGCAAAACTTTAATGCAGCCAGATGCCCACCAGAGTATCGCAAGGACTTGGCTGTCCACTACCTGAAGGATGAAGCAATGATATGGTGGGAAGGTGTAGTGGAGTTAACAAAAGGACGCTACGAGCCAACTTGGGAAGACTTTAAAGCTGAGTTCACCCGAGAGTATGTTCCTCCTGAGGCTACAGAAAGGATGGAGGGCGAATTCAACGATCTGCATCAAAGGAAATTGTCGGTAAAGGAATACAAGGAGGAGTTTAATCGCCTGAGGAGATTCTGTCGCAGGCGCATGGAGGAATGAGAATTGATCAGTAAATTTTTAAAAGGACTAAGGGTGGACCTCAGGAACCGGTGCTCCATCAGGAAATTCGACAGTATAGCTGAGCTAGTTGAGACTGCGGCTAATCAAGAGCTGGGCTTAGATGAGGAGTACAAGATGCCAAGAAATGTCCAACCAAGGGCGGTTAAAAGAACTTGGGAAGTCGCCAATACGGCTCCGACAGAAAACAGAGCGAGAGGTATCTTTTGTTATGGGTGCAACCAAACAGGACACATTAGGAAGGATTGTCCGAACATTCGAAGACAGGAGGTTCGATGTTATCGTTGTGGAAAAGAAGGAAATCAATCGAGGGACTGTCATGTGGTATTGGGAGCACCGCATCAGGGGGCGCAACAGCAGGGAGCTAGGTGCCATGAGCAGTTACCGCCACCACCAAAGAGACAGGCAGTAGGAGGACGAGTCTTTATGATTGGAGACCATGATGGAGGAGAGCCGATCGCGGGTATGTGAATTCTGCTCCTAATCGTCTAATTATTTACTTATAAGACTTGTATAATTAAAGTATAGTAGAATTAGTCATAATATGGACCGTGTAGGATCTGTTTTGGTTGGGGGAATAAGAGCCCACACTCTGTTTGATACCGGGGATACGCATAGTTTTGTGTGCCCGGCATTAGCAAAGTGTTGGACCTTTGAGGGCTTACTGATTTACATGACCAAAGGGATTGAGACAGCAGGAACAGAACTATTGAAGTCTACAGGAGTGTACCAGGAGGTTCCCGTCACCATCGAAGGTGTGGAGTTAAAAGGAAATCTAGTGCAAATGGAACTAAACCACTACGAAGTGATCTTAGGAATGGATTGGTTGTCTTGTCATGAAGCAGTTGTGGATTGCCCGAAGGCTCGAGTCTACTTTCAACGGGCGGAAGAGAGGCTGACTTATCAAGGGATAATGAGACGTACGGGAATTCATATCATCTCAATGTTGCAAGCTGAACAGATGTTGGAAAAAGGGAGTGAAGCTTATCTTGCCACAATTTCTATCGCGAGGAAGGAGGAGGAGCCTGACATAGACACTATTCCGGTTGTATCTGAGTACACAGATGTTTTTGAGCCCTTAACCGGACCACCGCCAACAAGAGGAGATGCCTTTACCATAGAGTTGGAGCTCGGAACTGCGCCAGTATCAAAGGCACCCTATCGTTTGGCACCAGCAGAGATGGCTGAGTTGAAGAAACAATTGGTGGACCTGTTAGATAAAGAATTCATTAGACCAAGCAGTTCACCTTGGGAAGCACCAGTCCTATTTGTTAAGAAGAAGGACGAAAGTTTTAGACTTTGTATCGACTACCGTGGGTTGAACAAGGTGACGATAAAGAATAAGTATCCTTTACCGAGAATCGATGAGTTATTAGACCAACTGCAAGGAGCTTCTTGGTTCTCAAAGATTGATTTGGCATCCGGGTATCATCAGATACCGATAGACGAAGCCGACGTGCAAAAGACAGCTTTTCGGACACGATACGAACACTATGAGTTCGTTGTGATGCCATTCGGGCTGACAAACGCACCAGCAGCATTTATGAAGCTGATGAATAATGTGTTTCGTGAACATTTGGATAAGTGCGTGATTGTCTTCATCGACGACATCTTGATTTACTCTCGGAGCAGAGATGAGCATGCAAGGCATTTAAGAATTGTGCTTGATAAGCTCAGGGAGCAACAGTTATTTGCTAAGCTAAGTAAGTGTAGCTTTTGGCAAAGGAAGATTGGTTTTCTCGGGCATGTGGTTTCAGAAGCAGGTGTTGCCGTGGACCCGGAAAAGATCACAGCCATTACTGAATGGCCAACGCCTAAGAGTGCTACCGAGGTTCGCAGTTTCCTCGGTTTAGCAGGTTACTACAGGAAGTTTGTCAAAGGATTTGCCAGTATATCCAAGCCATTGACACGATTGACAGGCAAGGATGTAAAGTATGAATGGACAGATGAGTGTTCTCAGAGTTTCACCGAGCTAAAGAAGCAATTAACGAAGACGCCAATATTGGTACTTCCACAGCCAGGAACACCATATGCAGTGTACAATGATGCATCTGGATCTGGTTTGGGGTGTGTTTTGATGCAAAAAGAGCGAGTCATTGCATATGCATCACGCCAGTTGAGGCCTCACGAGGTCAACTATCCCACCCATGATTTAGAATTGGCAGCTGTTGTCTTCGCTCTAAAAATTTGGAGAGCTTACTTATATGGAGAGAAGGTCCAGATTTTTACCGATCACCAGAGCCTGAAGTACATATTTACTCAGACAGACCTTAACTTGAGACAACGCAGGTGGATTGAGTTGTTGGCAGATTATAATTTGGAGATCACTTACCATCCTGGTAAGGCCAACCAAGTAGCTGATGCTTTAAGCAGACGCCGAAGCGATGTTTCAGGAACTAAAGAAGTGCAAGAACTTACTGGGATGCTTGCTAGCCTCAGATTATGTGCAGTTACCGCGGAGAGAGATACGATTGGTCTTGAGGCGCTAGATCATGCAGATTTATTGTGGAGGGTACGACAAGCTCAAGGAAAAGATAAGGTTTTGTGTGAACAACTCGAAAAGAAAGTTTCTGGATATCACACTGCTGCGAACGGGATGTTCTTATACAGAAACCGAGTATGTATTCCCGATGATGATCAATTGAGAAAAGAAATTCTACAGCAAGCACATCACTCGCGTTTCTCCATTCACCCTGGAAATACCAAGATGTATCGGGATCTTAAGCAGTATTACCATTGGACTGGTATGAAGAAGGATGTGGCTACCTTTGTATCGCATTGTGAGACGTGCCAGATGGTGAAAGCAGAACATCAGTTGCCGAGTGGATTGTTGCAAGACTTGCCACTACCAGAGTGGAAATGGGATATGATAACTATGGATTTTGTTACGGGATTACCCATCTCAAGTGGCGGAAAGAATGCTATTTGGGTCATTGTAGATCGACTCACGAAGTCAGCTCACTTTTTAGCAATCAAGAAAACTGACGGGGCGGATCAATTGGCACAAAAGTATCTTGATGAAATTGTGAGGCTACACGGGATACCTGTCAGTATAGTATCAGATCGTGATACCAAGTTCACATCCGTATTTTGGCGAGCCTTTCAGAAGGCGTTGGGAACCAAGGTTCACATGAGTACGGCTTATCACCCGCAGACAGATGGTCAGTCAGAGAGGACTATTCAGACTTTNACGCACACAGAGCAGATAAGATACCTTAATTCCACCTTTGTCTTCTTCGACCTGTCCCTTGAATAAGGATGTCAATGGTTTTGCACCAACACCAACTATCACAATGTCGGCTTCTAACGACCTTCCATCCTTGAGTTGTACTTCCTTCACCTGGAGGAGAAGAACTAGTAAGACATTGGCACCGAGACAACTGGCAAAGCTAATTACTTGATGGTGATCAAATAAAACCAAACGACAATGTGTTCATACTCCAATTGGTTTTACTATTCTAAAACTCAATTTTAACTTCTGTGAAACAAGAAAAAAATAAAAACTGGAATGCTAAACCGGATTACCCACTCCTAAGGCTAATAGTTATTTGGTTTACCTCTCCATTTGAATCAGCGGTGAAACCAGATGCCACTGTTCCTTTAATGATCTTCACTCCCTTGTTTGTGTAATAAGTCTCATAGAAAGCAGCAATATCGGCAGTGAAAAGCCTAGGCACTGCGTCAAGGTTGTTTTTTTTATTATGTTTAACTATGTAATAAATAAATGAATTAACTGAATTGCGAAAAGATATGAATCAACTTACTGCACCAAGGTTCAGGAAAAACCATAGTGACATCAAAATTGTTGATCCTCAAAGCTGCACTAAGCTCAAGACCAATGTAACCTCCACCAACAACCACAGCCTTTCCGCCTTTCTTTGCTTTAATTGCTTCAACCAAATTGTCGGCATCATCAATCTCTCTCAGATAGAGGATATTCTTAGATCCTGCACCTTTCACTCCAAAATCAGTCAATCTGAGAACCTGCAAAGAAATGAAAAAAAAAGAGTTACTTTCTTCTCATCAGAGAATATATAAGAAGCTTGCTGACGCAAGAAATGCAAGGGATATCGGTCTTTACAGTAGAACCAGTTGCAATTATGAGAGTCTGATATTTGTAGACATCCCCAGCTGCACTGACAAGACTCTTGGCAGAGAGATCGGCTTTCACTATTTCTGTGCTTAGTATCAACTCAATTCCTGCAAACGCAAAGAAGAACGAAAATGACAGTACGGTTAAGTTCCAGTAGCATAATAATTTATGATTTCAGAGTAATGCAGTGCTCGATAAATTCCGTGGAATGATAGATTTATCATTGAGCAAGGGCAGAGAGTTCATTACCTTTCTGTTTGTACGATTCAGGAAGCAGTTTTTCTCCACCGCTTCCAACACAGCAATGGAAACCTGGAAGTCTAGCAGCCCCTGCAAACAGAAAAGATGATCTTTAAATTGTTTCTTGAAACAAAAACAAATAAAAGCCAAAGTTTCAGAAAACCAAAACTAATCATTTGTAATTTGAAAAGTAAACAAGAATATTGTGTTACCTTCAGGAAACAAATATCCCTTGCTAAGAGCAGGACGTTCGTATGGAGCCACCTAAGGACAAATAAGGATCATAGGTTACAACAAGTCATACTGCATAATAATTATAGTTTGCCAAATCGTGAGAGAAAGCTTACCGCCTCTTTGGAGATAACTGCCAATTCTCCTGGCTTAACACCTTGATTGGCAAACTCCTTAGCTGCGTATCCCTAAACACAGTAATGGAGAAAAAGAGAAACAACGAAAAATTCAAGGTCAGATTCGAATTTGCTTCTGGAACTACCTTTATTTACAGTAGATGACTATGTACTAGGATTAATCTGAGCTAAAACCAATAAACAATCGTAGAAACTAAAATCCATGATTTTGCCTCGGAAATGGATCGATCGAATTCCGATTGTTAAATTTCAAAATCAAGTTGCGGTTGTAATATTATCTCAACAATCAAACAAAACCAGTCACCGATCGGACGTTTCAAACTGAGGAATCAAAATATAATCGCTATCTCAATGACAAAAACAAACTCCCAAGATTTGAAACCACGAGAATTGTGATTTTTTGCAACACGAATCGAATCAAGCTCTTCCGAAATCAAAGCATGAATTTTAAGAATGAGAAATACTCACGGCCGAGACGCCGCCGCCGAGGATGATGTATTTGAAGCTTTTCTCCGCCATTTTATCCGATCGTCAGAAGTTGTTATCTTGTCGCTTAAGTTGGTGGGTGTGTGAAAAAATGAAAATGCTACACAAATAAGAAAAGAGCAAAAGGCTAAAATGAGCCGAGTCTAATTGGCTACAACTTAACCAAAACTCGGCCGTTGATTGGAAGATGTAGGCTTAAAATACTACACGTGGCAAGATCATCGCCCTCGAAATTATCCAACCGTCGTGATCCATTCTATAGGTGGAAAGTAGAAACTAGAAAGGAAAGGGAAATAAATCGGTAAATAAGGACGGAAAAAATAGTGTGTGGAACTGGAAAAGTCACAAATGTGCCACGTCATTGGACCAAGTTTTGAACTACCTAATTGTTGGGTTGCCTTAATGAAAACGACCGAATTTGATAATTTTCTCTGATTTGTTAACTTAAAAGCTTTCATTTAAAAGTCCAACTTGGGCAATAGAGCTAGAAATGAAGCCCAACAACAAGCACAAATCGTAAGCCCATTAAGTAATGTGGCTCTAGCTAACATACCCATTCATGAGAAGAAGAAAAAATCAAGAGATCATAGTGACACTAGCGGCGTAAGTCATGCATGTGCGACATAAATTTTGATTAATTATATATAAAATGTATTAATTATAGATAAAATGTACGTAAGCAATTATTTTTATAAATCGGTTTATTAGTATACAGTTCACGCGACCTTTTCTCTTAAATAATACAAATTTTTTGAATGAACTAATTCAATTTCTCTCACATTCCCATCCAAAAACAGTAGGTACAATAACCCATATTCGATTTCTTTTTTCTATTCTCTTTAATTTTTTTCGAATTCAAAATACGTATAACTGAAATATCGATTTAATAAATGGAGGCAAAAAAAATGGTGGAGTGGATTAAGATGCATGCGAAGACAGAAAACGCCAAGCAAGCCTTTTATAGGGGTGTGGCCTGTCGACACAAACATGTGAAACCAATACTGGTTGCCTTATATTCTCTAGCTTGTTCGCTTCTTTATTCTTTTTATAACCAAAGATTATATAACTTGATTTGCCCTCTATTATTTTACATATATCATTTTCCTCGGATTCTCATCTCTCAGATCTTATATAGCTCCCATTGATATATTGTTTTGTTTAATAGTTATCCAAAATATAAACATAACTCGAATCATTTGTCCTTGTGCACCGTTGTTTCTGGTTCGCCGTCCACGCAATAATTATCAACATCCATACATAAATTACATTTTTTAATAATCGTGATCCTACACTAAAGTCCATCATACTAATCTTGGAAACATGTAAAATAGTCTATAATTTAAGCGCCTATACCATAACTAACTATAATTGAAAATTTGAAATAGCAGGGGAGGATTTGAATCTTAGTCCCCTAATCACATAATGAAATCAGTAAACCACTTAACTACCATACGTTATATATAGAAACTATAAAGCGAAATGTTTGCAGTGAAACAAGAATAAACATAACGATTAGAACAAGCAAAATGGAATAAAATTTTGAATGGTGACTCAATCTATCCCGAGTAACAAGGCGATTTCTGGCTGCAACCCAAGACGACGGCTAATTAACCTGGACTTCGAATCCTAAGAGCTACGTGGAAATTCGTTATGATCATCCTTGCCCCATAAGCAATTAACCTAGCTAAATGTTTAGGAGTTGGTGCTTGCTATTCTACATTTTATTAATTTGGAGAAAAAAATATAAGTCAATTAATTGAGCAGAAATTAAAGTGTAGCGTGGATCGATAGCATCATAGCAACATCAAACCTTATGCTTGTGTACAGTGTACTTGAGTACTTAAATGTTATCGATCAAACAAACTTTTATCATCTAACTTTAGATTTAACTGTATCAAATTAATATACCTT
Source organism: Alliaria petiolata (assembly GCA_020283515.1). Classification (NCBI taxonomy): domain Eukaryota; kingdom Viridiplantae; phylum Streptophyta; class Magnoliopsida; order Brassicales; family Brassicaceae; genus Alliaria; species Alliaria petiolata. Next base: position 108,663,139 of record JAHZTW010000002.1, on the reverse strand, counting down.
TCTTTTTCCACGACTTCATTTTCCATAACCCTTTAGGCCTATTGTAGGCTTTGTACCTTCTTAATTAATATATTGGGTGATATATAGTAATTAATATATTTCTATACGCGCATGCATATGTTTTGCATAACATAATGTTTTGATGTGATGGTTAGGTTAATAAGGTCAGTAATGAAAGCAGAATTAGTTAAATGTTTAAAATATAATTAATGGGGATTAAAAGCAAGAGGGAAGAGAATCAAGAGATTAAAGGCGCAGAAAGAGGAATCCTAGGCGCAAGGGTTCTCACAATGCCTATGAAGTCTATCACTTCGTTACTCCACGTTCCAAACTAGTAGTATACTTTTTGCCCCGATTCATAAATACATTGTTATATTCATCTCGATCGATCATAGTCTTACTCTTATCTATCAACTTCTGTCTTGGAATTTGATTACAATACTTTTAAAATGAAACAATTGAACGACTGAACTTCTTTTTGGGCAAAAAATGGTGTTAGCGTTTTGATGAACCAACGTAACACATAGAAACTTGCTTCGATTGATAAAATTCACTAAGAAAAAGTTTAAGGGAGACTAAAATATATGGAATATATATTTTTATATTAAATATATAAATTTAGACGATGCACAGGATTTTTGAAGAAAATACAGTCATTTTTCTAACTTGTAGTTTATTTGATTTTCCTTATGTATTTGTCGTCCTCATTCTTCATTTTCTAGCCTATGTCTTCCTTATTTATTTTATTTATGTTTATTCTTGTTGACTAATTGAATTCATAATGTTTTTCAGCTTTTTTTTTGTCAACACTTTTTCAGTTTTTTATTTATTTATTTAAGAGATGGTAATTAGTGATATAATTAATGTTTTACGGGGAAACATATTAGTATATTATTTCTTGAAATTGCGATCGCATATTATATTGCACCGAAGAAAAAGATCGATTCGTCTATGTATATAAGCTTTACCAACGAGATCCGAAGTAATCTATGAACCATTGACCTACTATTCTACACAGTCAATGGCATCTACAAACATGTAAATACTGTGATTATATTTATATATATACACATGCGTATATAACTGCAATGTCTTAAGTTCTAACTCTTACATTGTATAGATCATATTATACACAACAGTTTTTAACATTTTGTCATTTTTATACTTTCTAAAATATTATCGTTACAACTTACTGTATTTTTTTGGTTAAAATGTTAAGACATGCATAATTTATAGTATTTACATAAGTATGTCACAAGACGCATGTTTGTATACAAAATAATGGGTTTGACTGTATATTAACTTAATAGTTGAATAGCGAAATAGCTGAATAATAAATTAGCGGAATCAATAGAATGAAAAAACTGAATAAACTTAAAACGCTAAAAAGCTATTATCTATGAGATTGAATGCTATGTATTTTTTCAAGTTTTCACGTTTTCAAAACATGATTCCACTGAGTACATACCATCCCGCGCGAAATGATAAAAATCAAAAATTAACAAGATATTTTACAATCTATCCCGCACGTCTCATGTTTATAACTCGTTTAGACGAACATTTATTCATCTAATAATTAGTAGAATTTTAGCTTTTTAATTTTTTTTAGTTTTAAGTTTTTCCGTCTTAGTGATTCTGCACGTTTCAAATTTACAATCCATCCCTCACGTTTCAAATTTATAACTAGTTTAGACAAATATTTATTCATTTAATAATTAGTAGATTTTTAGCCTTTCAAGTTTTTTAATTCTAAGTTTTTTGGTCCTAGTGATTCTGTTAGTTTGTTATTCAATTATTTCGCAGTTCAACTATTTAATCGACATACTTCATCTGTTTTACAAAGAGTGTCATTCTACTCTTTTTCATACATATTAAGAAAACTAATAAAAGTTATATTCTACTCTTTATTAATACACTAGACATTTTTCTTTTCTAATTGATATACATCAATATAACAAGGTTAAACTAAATTTTTGTTTCAAAAATTGCATTATAAATACAAAGTGACACAATTGGTAAACAAAAACAAAACTTTAAAATGACACTCTTTGTGAAAACAGAGAAAATTTCAGTCAAACTCTATTAGATGAATATTTTTTTGTCTAAACTAGTTAGAAATTTAAAACGTGCACGATAAATTAAAAAATAATTTATTAATTTTCACTTTTTATCATTATATGTTTATTATTGTGAATAATATGTATTCGGTGGAATCACGTTTTGAAAACGTGAAAAAGTTACTATTCAAACCAATGTATTTAACTTGAAATCAGAATCAAGCATATATATAAATCGATAGAAGGTTTACAGATAAACATAAATTGAAGAATCATACTACAAACCAAAACAAAAACAAAAAAAATTAACATCCTATTGAAAATTTCCAACTTGCCACTTAATTTTTTTTTTTTTTTTTTTCTAACTTGCCACTTAATTTCTCATCAAAAATTTCCGATTGAACATGCAGTCATAATCTACTTTTTTAATGTGAGAGTCATTCTAATTTTTTTTATTAAACATTAGACAGATTAGTATTATTTTTGTCTGCTTAAATTTGAACATATCTTTAGTTAATCATTAATGTTTCCCTAGCTAGTAACAGGCGTAATTCTTAATTATATGTTCAGTACTTGTATAATCTACTGTTTGAAAGTCATATTATGAATTTGAAAGACAAATAAAAACAGTGTTTTTACAAATTAAATATATTCGAAAAAGAGAATAGGAAAACGTTTTTTTATCTTCGAAAGAAGTGTTGTCGATAATTTGAAAATAACTGTGCATTGGGTACCTGTCTTATTCTGACAATATTGCTTCACAGTTCTTTTTAAATATTCACATGATCACAACTATTTTTATCTTATCGCCAATCTTACCTACCAATTTGTTTGCAATAAACTTAAGACAATAAGACTAGTTAATACTCGCAAAACTATTAAAAGAAACCTTAAAACTATACAGATTAAACACTAAATCAAGCCGTAAGAGATTAGTATATAACTAGAATGTCGTTAAGACTCAGCAAGTCACTATTGGAGAAATGATGGGCAATTTTTTTTTTGCAATTTGACTCTGGTCAAATGTGTCATGATAGTGGAAGTTAAATTATTGATCATCAATTTTTTTTGACATGACTAGATATAATATTAATGGCTAGACAAGTACATGAATACAAATTCTTCTAAAAAAAGACTCCAATTTGATTAATAATTCTTTTGAAATTCAGGTAAATCTAATTTTTTGAAATCTAGATTTTGATATGGAAGAGTGTAAATATCTCTCGAGGTAAGCAGCAAAGGAAATATGAAACGTTATAGAAAAACAATGTTGATTTTTTTTACGCATATAAGACCCGCAAACATATGCGATGGGGCCCACCATGTTTTTCAACTTGATCATCTCTTAACGCTATTCACCAAAAAAACAAAAATTACACCAAACCCCAGAAATTAAGAACAAGAAAAAAAAACTTTTACTTTCTTCCTCCTCTCTCTCTTTCTCTCTGGATCCTCTTCAAAGCTAAGGCCATTAGGGTTTATCCGAGCTCTAAATTCACTCCGATTTTAGAGTTTCCCAGCTACATTAGCTCCTTTCTGGGTAAAGTAAACCTCTTCCTTAGATTTTTGTCTAGTTTTTTTTTCTTTATTCCCTTTACCTTTTTTCTCGCGTACGCCTTCATTTGCACTTTTTTTTTCTTCTGTAACTCTCTTTGATTGCCTTTTTCCATGAGATTTGGGGACCGTATTCAGGAGTTTTTTTTTGGTGGGTTTCTCTGAAGATTGTTCCTTTTCTCTGACCTTTCATTTTCTATGTGTGGTCTCACTGGGCTTTGTGCAGTTTCTCAATTCGTTATTAGGTTTATTTTAGTTTTTTTCTGGGTTTGTTTTCACGCATTTGAGACTCTCCCTGATTTGACATCTCGAGATTTGTTTGTGGGGTTTTAAAAAACAAATTATGGAAATTATTGCATTTAATTGGATTAAATCGTCACTCCTGCTTCAGCTACTTTCTTAGTTTCCTAATTTGAGTTTCATGAGATCTGAGACTTAGAACAATCTTCGATTCCTTCTTGTTAGATCTCTCTCACCTCGCTCAAAACTTTCTCTTTTATTCTTTCTTCGATTACGACGCGGTTTGATTTCGGTGAACTATAACCATATTTATTAAAAACTATTTCCTGTAAATCTCGATCTTAGGTTTCTTCTAATCCGCGTAAATGATTGGTCGGTTTCTGTTCACATTACTTAAACTAATTCTACTTTCAAATGTTTCAAAAATATCATAATTTTTCTATGAGAGTTTGCCTTTAAAAATGCGTTCTTTTTCGCTGTTTTAGTTTTATGGGTATCTCTATCTGTACTTGTGTAGGGTTCATGATTGAGTCTGCAAACAATAATGACCTAAGCTATTAATTTGCATCGGTAGATCTGTTGCTTCAACTTTAATTTCTCCTCTTACTTTACATTTATTTCCCTTAGTTTTTTTTTTCCTTATCATTCCATAGAGGCATAGACATTGTTCTTCATTTGAAGTTTACTCTTTTATTGAAGCTTTTCTTTTACCAATTTTTTCCAGGTAACTGTGATTGTTGCAGGATCTTGTATTCAGAAGTTTAGAAACAGATCACAGAAGATGAATAACTCGGCGCCGCTTTGATTTTCTCAGAGATTTAGATACTGTAAAAAAAAAGCTGCTGCAATGGGATCGTTTGCAGGTTCCTGCGAAATTGTGGAAGAGAAGGATGAAGTAAGATTGCCAAAACACTCCGGAAGATATGGCAAATCGGTGTTGGGATCATCAAGCAAAGATTTGGAGCGGAAGCAGAGAGAGTATCATGGTTCTCTCGAGTATGACAT
>JAHZTW010000002.1:108598780-108612858 GCA_020283515.1 Alliaria petiolata | reverse complement strand
AAATTGGAAAACCTGGTGTCGATCGACACTACATGGTGTCGATCGACACCTTGCGTGTAATTCCAGTCTTGACTTCATCACTTCGTGACTTCATTCCATTAAGCTCCAAAATGCATCCAAATCTCTAATTTATCTTCAATTGTACCTGAACCTGTAAAGACTCTATATAGACTCGAAAATAGCCAAAAGACTCTATAAAAACACTTATATCATGGTCTAAAAATGGGTAAAAACCATGATATATCAACTCCCCCAGACTTAGCCTTTGCTTGCCCTCAAGCAAAACAGAAACTTAGAATGAAGTAGAAGTTTGAAAACAGAAACTTTCGAGTACCCCTTCAAAACACCACATTGATTAACACTTCTGAATCCACATGCTACAGAGCCAACCTTAGGAAATGTTCAGTGTACTTACCACAAGTTTAGCAATCTCCCAGTTCAAATCCAGATCCTTTCCTTGGTAAAATAATCGAACTCTATCATTGGTAATGCCATAGAACTTTTCTGATTCTTTCCCTTCCTTAGTGCCTGAACAAGACATTCTCATACAGCTCCCTTGTTTTCTCATACCTTAGTCAACTTCTGCCCATTTTCAGGGTGTTCTAAGATCTTTTCATTGACTCTTCTTTTTCTTATGAAATCTCTGGAATAGTGCTACTCTCTACTTGTGTTCCTTGTGAGGAGACGTGTTCAAGAGCATCACTAATATTGTTCCTTGTGAGGAGACAGGCTCATGACAAAGGCACTATTCCCAGACTTAGACTCTTTTTTCTTTCTTTTCTATTCTCAAGGGAAGATCAAGGAGAGACTGCAATTGCCTATCTATTCGGACTGAAAGAGGAATCAAGTTCTGCGCATACCTAGTTCTTATAAGGGGATCTGAACTCGCCCTGTTAGACTGATTCCACTTGCAGCTTTCTACTTAGTAAGTCCTGCAATCAACTCTCTTAACAATGGTTCTTCAAGTGTCAACTTCCTGTGGTTAGTTTCTAGAAAAACCGAAAATTCCAACTGATTTTGACTCAATAAAACAATTTTTGAAAACTTTTTGACTCTCAAAACAAAACACAAAGTCAGTAATCACCTCCCCCAGACTTAAACAACACTGTCCCCAGTGATATCAAGCCCGAAGTTAGCTAAAAGAAAGATTAGAAACAACTTAAAAGACCAGATGGAAGACTTACCTTCGTCTGCGCGTGGTGTCGATCGACATAGAGGGTGTCGATCGACACTGGCCTGAGTTGAGTCCAATGTCGCTTTTTTCAACTGACTAACAGTGGGTTGCCTCCCACTCAGCGCTCGTTTTCAGTCATTAGCTTGACTGTGTCGGGGTTCAGACGTCTGGTGGATCAGAGGGTGGCATTGAATGCTTCCCAGACGAATGTCTTCTCATCCATGGTGGTGTATAAGCATTAGGTGCATGAGAGCGACCAAGGAAATGAGGAACAGCAGCAGGGTGGGCCTTGAGTTCGGGTGGGACACTTCGTTTTCCTGCAGCATCATCAAAAGAAATACCAAGCCTTCTACGAGAATCTCGTTGCTTGCATAAGTGTGTAGCATCTTTTGAACATTTGGTATTCTTATTGACAAGATCAGGAGGTTTGGAATTGAATCCAGGGAGTGCGTACCTTTGCTTCCTTCTAGGTTTATGGCATGTAGGATGTGGAGGCATCTGTTGGATCAAAGATGATGGAATTGCAGCATTGGAAGCGACTTCTGGTGTGATCCGTGTGGTGTGTCGATCGACACTAGTGGTGTCGATCGACACCAAGCTTGCAGCTCGAGTTTCTGTGCTTTTTCTGCAACTCAGCTCTGCAATCCTTGCTTCCATGATGAACATGTCTTCCTCCATCAACTTGTCATTGATTTGAACATCCTTGCTGCTCATAGTCCTGAAGATATGATCATTTCCACCCCAGTCTTCAAGCTCCACAACTTCCCCAAAATTTCCATCCAATGCCTCTGGAACAGCCTCTTTGTTCACTTGCTCTTTAGAATCCAGCTCCTTGTCATTTCTAGCGGCAATGTCATCTGAATCCTCTTTGATTGGATCTTCTTCCACGGACATCTCTACTGAAAAAGCTTGACCATCAATGGTGGATGGTCCTCTTAACTTGTCCATGTCAAAATTCATGACAACATCACCCAAGTCAAGCTCTATTTTCCCTTTCCTCACATCAATAATGGCACCAGCTGAAGCCAAGAATGATCTTCCCAAAATAAGAGGATCTGCAGGTTCTTCATCATACTTCAAAACCACAAAATCCGTAGGAATCATGCAGCCTTCAATCTTCAGGGGAACATCTTCTAGAACACCTTCTGGGATTCTCTTTGATCGATCAACTAGGACAAGGGAGATTCTGGTTGGCATGAAAACAGTCATTCCAAGTCGAACAGCAACTGAGTATGGTAACAAGTTGATGCTTGAACCTAAATCGCAGAGAGAACGAGGAAACCTTCCAGTTGAGATTGAGCAATCTAGCACAAAGTTCCCTGGATCTGGTAACTTCTCTGGAATCCTCCTCTGAATCACAGCACAGACTTGTTCAGAAACCCACACCTTCTTCTTCTTCCTTGGAACTATGTTCAAGAGAATTGCAGTCACTTCTCTGGTAAGCAATGCTCCTTCCTCAGGACTAATGCCATTGACAACCATTCTCTTGACATATCTTCTTAATGCAGGTGAAAGTCGGACTGCATCAACTAGGGGTAACTCAATTATCAGATTATCCATCATCTCCTTGCATCTGGCTTCTTCTCTCTCCTGTTTAGATCTTCTGGGAGGCAGGGGGAAGGGTATCTTAGGTTTATACACCCTTTCCTCTTCGAGTTTTGAAGGTTCAGCGCGATTTGGTGAAGTCTGGGCATGGTGTCGATCGACACCAGCATTGTGTCGATCGACACACGGGCTCGAGCTTTGTACTTCGTGAAGTTCTTCAGGTGTCGATCGACACTCTACTGTGTCGATCGACACTGGATCTGCAGGGGCGTCCGGAGCTTCTTTTTCAATTTCTTCCAACTCCACAAGGTCTTCAGCACTTAGATTCTCCTTCTCCTCTGGTTCCATCTTGCTTCTGCTCCTTGTCGTGATTGCATTCACATGGCGTCTGGGATTTGTATCAGTCTTCCCAGGAAGAAATCCTTCTTGCCTATGAACAGCTTCTGCGGTTTGAGCAACTTGAACATCCAATTTCTTGACATGGTTGTTCAGAGATTCGAATTTCCCATTCAAGTCTTGGTACATGGCGTCCATCTTTCCAGTCACATCTTGATATAATGTGTCAATCTTCCCATTAAAGGCCACTGTCATCTTCTGTTGCCCTTCTAGAAGCTGTTCTATCATAGATTCCATCTTGTTGTCTTGTGCAGGAGGCTTCTGGTAAGAAGAAGAACCATAGCTTCTCTGGAAGTTGTTGTTCTGAAAAGGCTTCTGGTAAGAAGAACCATAGCCTTGCTGATTGCTGAACCTTTGACCTTGAAATCCAGCACCATTGATGAAGTTAACCTCTTCTTGTTCTGGCTCAAAGGTCTCCACTTCTGCAGCAAACTGAACTTGCCTCTTTCCCACCAAGAGATTGTGTACGTTGTCCAGCTTCCTGTTGACTTCAGCGATATGGGCTCCTCCATTCACTCCAGCGTGTTGTCTTCTTTCGAAGTCTGCGTTCTTGGTGCTGTTACTAGAGGCCAAATTCTCTATAAGCTCTACCGCACCTTCTGGAAATCTTGTGTTGAAGTTGCCATTGCTCGCAGCATCTAGGGCCATCTGGTACCTCCAATCGATCCCTCGGTAAAAGATACCGATAAGCTGCGGCTCGCTGAATCCATGATGTGGACAGTCCCTCTGGTAAGATCTGAACCTCACCCAAGAAGCTTTGAATGCTTCAGTGGGTCCTTGAGAGAATGTAGTGATCTTCATCCTCAGCTCCTCGGATCTCGCATCATCAAAGAAATTGCAAAGGAATGCATTCTTTGTATCTTCCCATGTAGTCAAGGATCCTGGTGGCAGCTGCTTCAGCCAGTATGATGCATCTCCAGCAAGCGAGTAAGGGAAAAGCTTGCAGAAGAGATAATCATATGTAACTCCATTAGCCTTGATGCTTGAGGCTAAGTCCTCGAATCTCTCAACGTGGTCCATAGGGTGCTCATTAGGAAGACCATGGAAGGGATGCTGAGCCACTAAAGTGTAGTAAGCAGGCTTCAGCTCGAAGTCATTCCTCTGAAATGCAGGAGGACGGATCGCAGCTCTATTAGCATAGAACTGGTCTGGGCGGTTGTACTCGCCAAGTGTTCTTCCACGTCCAGCTTCTGCACCGGCGATTTGTATCGCCGGTTCGACTATGACGGCGCCAGCCTCATCAAGTCTATGTCCTTGGGCGTTCCTTCTGTTGCCCTGTAGGTCGACAAAGTCGCCAGCCTCGTTGCGCATTAGGATCAGTGGTTCTGCCATCTCAGTCTGCGTCTGGTGTCGATCGATACAAGCGGTGTCGGTCGACACTAAGGTATGGTGTCGATCGATGCTCTCTGTGTCGATCGACGCTCGAGCAGATGCTCGGTTTGTGCGTTCGAGATGACCGAGCTCCTGGTTCAATGGGACTAGTTCCTCTTCCTTGTTGCTTCTGGTACTGGGCATGCACCTGAAACCAAAGATGAGAAACTAAATCAGTAACAAAAACAAAAATAAAAACCTAGACAAAATTCTAATACTAGAAATCTGTAGGCAACTAATCTCCTTCCCCGGCAACGGCGCCAAAATTTGATATGGGTCAAATTTACCCTAAAGCAACTCTCTCAAATTAAGAGATCAGTTGTAGTACTTAGGGATCGAATCCACAGAGAAGGGATAGTCACACAGCAGTTTTCTAAATTCGAATTAAGCTAGGAAGAAAGATGGAATTTAAAACACAGAAAGCAATTAAAAACGGTGTAAGTTCAGGAGACGAAACGCTAGGTTCAGGGAAATTCTCAGGTGATCTAAATTGCAGGTCTAGACAGGATGTTAGGAAATATGAAGATCTGTTCTCGAACTCGAAACACTAATGTAAAATCAACCAACTCTCGCTGCGAAGATTATCTATGTCTAAACCCTAGAATTCCAAATCTCTTTGCAAATTCTAACAATTCAAACAAGCATTAAAGTTCAGGTTCAATTGTTCACAAAACCCTAAACCAAATCTCTTTGCGAATAGGTATTTTGCTCATCTAACATTAGTTCAGGCAATCAATAATACTCTCGCATCTATTAATTAACCTAAGATCAGATTCTAGGTCATGAAGCTAGAATAAGCATTAAACACAAATCCAGATGAAGAACTCTAATGATTTTATCCTAACAATTTAATTCGACCTAACAATTCATCAATCACCTTTGAAAAACCCTAAACCTAACAAGCAAACTACTCAGACATGGTGAATAAAGAAAACATCATGAATAAAATAGTTTGCATAAAAGAAATCAATAGAAACAAAGGAGTTCCAAATTTGCTCTGAAGGAGACAAATTCTTCTCTCTAAAATCTCTCTAAAAATCTCTCTCTAAAATTATTGTGTATTATAAAAGTGGTTGCCTAAACAATGGCTGAAAACTATATTTATAGGCTCAGGTACGAGTCTTCAATTCCCAAAAGGATTAGGAAAAGTCTTGGAGATTTCCTTTTCTTCAAAAACTGGAAACTTCTCGATTCTGGAAATTGGAAAACCTGGTGTCGATCGACACCTTGCGTGTAATTCCAGTCTTGACTTCATCACTTCGTGACTTCATTCCATTAAGCTCCAAAATGCATCCAAATCTCCAATTTATCTTCAATTGTACCTGAACCTGTAAAGACTCTATATAGACTCGAAAATAGCCAAAAGACTATAAAAACACTTATATCATGGTCTAAAAATGGGTAAAAACCATGATATATCAAGCTTCGCCCCAGAACTTAATAGGAAGACTTGCCTGAAACATAAGAGCCCTCGAAACATTAAGAATATGTCTATGTTTCCTCTCAACTCTACCGTTTTGTTGCGGTGTACCAACACAACTGGTTTGGTGAATGATTCCATTGTCTCTAAAAAATGAAGCAAGGACCATAAACTCTGTCCCATTGTCACTTCGTACGGTTTTAACCGATTTGCCAAATTGCTTGTCTGCGTAAGCTATAAACTGTGAGAGAACACTCTTAACCTCCGACTTTGCAAGCAACAAATATGTCCATACTGCTCTTGAAAAATCATCGACTATTGTCAAGAAATAAACCGCACCGCAGGAAGAAGGAACTCGGTATGGTCCCCAAACATCAACATGGATAAGGGAAAAACATTCTGTCGTTTTATTAGAACTATCATAAAACACCTCACGAGTTTGCTTAGCTCTAAAACAAATGTCACAAGGACTAGAGCTAGCTGAAATAGACGAACTAGAAAACAAATCCAAATCCGAAAGTACTGAAAACGAAGGATGACCCAGACGTTGATGCCACAAAGCTTGATCTGAAATACCCACTGCTCGATGACTCTTAGCTGAGCAAACATCCGTAAGATAGTAGATCCCATCACGCTCTTCACCGGCTCCAATCAGAGTCCTCGAAAAACGGTCATGCAAAACACAAACCGTGTCAGTGAACAAGGCAAAACAACTTGTTTGTCTTGATAATTTCGCCACAGAAATCAACGTGCAGTTAAGATCAGGAACATATAAAACATTCTGCAAGATTATAGTTTTAGAGAGAGGTAAGACGCCCATGCTGATCGCACACGTGCGACTCCCATCAGCAAAAGCAACAGAACATGGTGAAATATTCTCGAGGTTGGTCAGGAACGAGACGTTGCCTGTCATGTGGTGAGAGGCACCAATATCGAGAATGAGATCACCAAAAGCTTTCTTACCGGACAACTTATCCGAAGGGTTTGTGCCTGATTTCTCGTTGATCATCTGTGTGAAGATCCGCCATTGGTCTTCAGAGAACTCAGGGAAAGAGGACGAATTGGAGCTTGTGGCATGAGCAACATTAGCTTGACCTCGCCCTGCGCTGCCACTAGCTTGACCACGACCGCGTCCACTACCACGACCACGGCCAGCGCCGTTGCGTTTTTCCCACCAATCCGAAAAACCAACTATTTGCCAGGAATCCTTCTTGTCATGTCCTGTTCTTCCGCAATGAGAATAGAGTGTATTGCGAGCTCGAAGGATTGAATTTTCTTCTTTGGTTGAAGCTTCAGAGTTGCTGGAGTGTGAATGCGATTGTTGATCACGACGAGTAAAGAATCCGACGGCTTCTTGATGTTGCTCGCGACTTCGAGCAGAAGTGAGTTGCTGCTCCTCCCGGATTATTTTATTGTAAATCTCGCCAAGTGGTGGTAGAGGATCTGTACCAATGATGTTGGTACATATGTTTCCAAATCGTGAATCGTCGAGTCCTAACACGAATTGATGGATCTTCTCGTGTTCGCGTTCAGTCTCGATCGTCTTTGCTCCTCCACAGGAACACACATGCACTGGTTGATACACTTGCAATTCTTCCTAGAGAGTGGACAACCGAGCAAAATAATCCAACACGGATTGCCCATCTTGCCGACACGACATTAGCTGAGCCTTTATCTGATGAACTCGAACCGTGTTTCCCACGGAAAACCGTTGTTTAAGATTCTCCCACAACAAGTGAGCGTGGGTAATATAAGTCACGGTGGACTTAACCCTCGGCGTAATGGATGCACGGATCCAGCCAATAATCATGGAGTTAACAGCCAACCAATTCTCGAGGTCAGGACTATCAGCTCCCGGTTTCTTCAATGTACCATTGATAAAACCTAGTTNTCGGCGTAATGGATGCACGGATCCAGCCAATAATCATGGAGTTAACAGCCAACCAATTCTCGAGGTCAGGACTATCAGCTCCCGGTTTCTTCAATGTACCATTGATAAAACCTAGTTTTCTTTTAGCCTGAAGTGCGTTGAGTAGCTCCGAGGACCACTCGTTGTAATTGTCTCCATTCAACTGAACCGAGCTAATCATCGCATCATGGTTATCAGAACCGTACAACGAGTACGGCGAGACCGAGACAACTTCGCCCACCTTCTCCGCCGTCACAAACGTCGAAACAACACCATCGGACATGATGTACGAACAAGAAAAGAGATTTTAGAAAGAAAGTGTTTATAGATTTTAGGTCAATTGAATCGTATGCTCTGATACCATGTAGGGTTTGATAACAATCGACTTGTCTTATTAACATTCACAAACACAAGTATTTATACATGAGAAGGTCGGCTAACACTTGTCTCTAAACTAGGAAGTTATTTTTATCACAATAAGGAAATTATACTTATCTCTAAGATTTACATATATCCCGTTCTCTCTTTTTTTTTTTTTTTTGGATAAAATTATTGATGATTATATATATTGTTTTTGTAATAAGGGTCTTTAAAATCAATACGTCAGATTATGAAACGTTTATAAAGAGTGAGTCGAGAATAGTTCTTTTTACATTATTTGCGTTCTGTTTTCTCTTAGAATCAACAACTACATACAATAAGAATTTGCTCGTTCGGGTATTCTTCGAATCCACCAACCATATATAGATTTATAAACTTTTGATCTTTTTTGTTATTTTTAACATCTCATTGCATAATAGACTCAGCATTCAATTAAAATCTTTTCATATACACTAATTTTCTAAACAAATCAAATTCTCTGTAACCTGTTACATTTTTTTTTTTTTGGTTAACGTAAGATCTGTGGAAATCTATATTCGAAAATTAACTAATAATTAATAGAAATGTTATTTTAACACATACAAAAATATTAAATTATGAAACTAGTGCAACATATCAAATTATTTCTAAATTTATCAGACAGCATATTTGTCATTATAGTTGAATGCAAATGTAAATAACTTCATGATGAGTGACAAAAAACAAAATATTTCCAAAGAAGAATATATTACTTTTTGTTTTTTTACTGAAATCTTAAGAATATATAACTTTTCCGGCCTTTATATATAACAAATGAGGTCAGTTGGCACATACAAAAAAATTAAGATCAATAATGGATGATTGTGAATCCGGTTAAATTCTCTCTCAATTATGGGAGAAAAGTCTTTTTTTTTTTTAAACTGAAAAAGCAAATGAGTCTATTATTAAGTAATCGCGGAAAAGTCAGAAGAAATGTCAGTCACTTACACCTCCGAAAGTCAAGAAGGAGGAGAATGATAAAAATGGAAAAGATAGCTAAACGAAAAATTGAGAAAACTTCAGTACCACATCCACACACGAATTCGCCTCTCAAGGCATCCTGCTGGGCCTTTCAGTCACGAAGAGTGTCGGCTATCTTCTCCTTCACAGGAACGGACAGCATAAGACCCTCCTTTTCGAAGAGTTGAACCGTCTGGTCGGCCCCTTTCCACTGAGCTGTGGTGGCGATAATCTGTTCGGCCTCGTCCCTCTGGGCCAAATATCCATTCATCTTTTGGATGAGACCGGCGTAATAGTTATTTACCCGTCTCATCGAAGCCCTCACGTCTTCCCGCGACCTTTCCTTGGCATTCTTTTCATGTTGAAACTTCTTTAGGATGCGACTCGCTGCTGCCTTCCAATTTTCAACCTCGGTTTGAGAAGTTTCTAAGGCTGCCTCGGCTGCTTGAGCCCTTTGCCTCTCCGCTTCGGCCCCTTGCGCCGCGATCTCCAGATCGACGCTTTTCTTCTTTTCGGCCTCAAGAACCTCTTTAAGAGACTCCAATTCGGCCTGGTTATCCGCACGCTTGCGAGCATCACGGTCATAGCTGCACATCACGTCAAGCGTGGTGCTAAGGGCCTACAAACGGATAAAATACGTGTTAGCTCGAACAAGACAAAATAACCGAAACCGACATGAAGACAAGCTAAAATTACCCGAGCCTGCTCCATTGCAGCACGCGCAATTTCCTCTCGACGAATCAGACAGGAAATATCTGTGGAAGGCCAAGCCGGATGATCCTTAAGCTTGAGGAACAAGTCAAGACAGGCCATCGGATCAGCCGTAATCGGTCCAGATCCGCGATACTCGTAGGAAAACCCGAAAGGGTGGAGAGCCCTCTCGACCCGGGACCTCTTCGGCCCAGGCGCCCTCTCCTCCGGAGAGAGGATGCCAGCATTTTCATCAACCGACCCGACAACGTTCGGATCGGTCGCTTCGGTCTCCTCACCCACCTCACGGGTTTTCTTACGCTTTTTATCAGCGGTTTTCTTCTTCTTCGTCTTAGCGACTTTCTTTGTCGCTCATTCGACATGATCTACGGTGGGAACCTGGTCGGGAGCTTCCACAGAAGGCGGGATCAAGTCCTGATTATCCCGGCTCAACGACGGGCAAATATTCGGAGAGGACAAGACATTCTCCAAACTATCCAAACCAGCTAATTGACGGGCCCTCATTCTTTTATGAGCTCGGGCTAACGCAGCTACAAAAAAATCAACTGTCAGTTCGGCATTTAAATCAAAGAAGAAAAATCTCCAACGAAGTCTCAAACACTGACCTTGAGTTCTTGCGAGTTTTTCTTCCGTGATACTCGGCCAGGTAATTGCTGAAAGCGCTGCGAACCGTTGCTCAATCTCAAAGATATTCTTCGGGCCATCAACAAAAGCGATAGAGTTATATCCTGCACACAAAAAGGACCGTCAGAAATGATATCGGCTACTATGTACGAAACGCGAACAAAAAACTTCTACCGGTAATCTTTCCCCATTCCGTTCTGATCAGTATATCCCGGTCGACGATGGTAGACTCGTTGATCAACACAAAAAAATAGTGGTCGCGCCAGTTCGCCACCTTAGAAGAATGGCCACCGGTAACGACATTGAACCGTTTTTTCATGCTCGTATAATACGAGCCTCGATACTTCAGATGCTTTTTATTCCTCCGCGTCAATGTCATCGCGTGAAACAAGACGTAGAGAAGATTGACGACCAGGCGGATGGTGGCATGTGTAAACTGCGAGATCGGCAGTCCTCGTTTGTCCGCATACTCCAGCAGCAACCGTGGAAGGGGAAACCACATGTGAAATAGGTGGAAGAAGCTCTCATACAGATTGGGAACCATGGACGTTCTGACGGATTGGGAACCATCATGATCGCATTCGGATCAATATCGCACTCCACCTTCAACGACACAAGCGACTCCATGGTGGATTTCGTTGGAAAGACCCCATGAACGTTGTCGGCTATTGGTTTGATTTTCGGCTCCCCTTTCTTTGGTCGGACCTTTTTCACCCTCGGGTTTAGATCAATAACGCCGAACTCGTTCGCATGCTCTTCGACAATCATGAGATTCAGGTCGTCACATACGGACATCTCATTTGATCCTCCAGATCGATCACCTTCACCATAGATCGTCATCGCACCTGGTCCCTCTGATCGATCGTCTTCATCACGAAGCTCAGGAATCAGGAAGGGGGCACGAGTTGATGCCTCACCATCCATTCTCCGAACAACCCCGACCTGGTCGGCGACAAAACGATCCGTTGCGGCTTTCCTTACCGCGAAATCAACTTCGGTTTCTTCATCCGACCCAAAGTCGGATTGATTTGGGGATGAAACAACTTTCTTCCCTTTAGATCGGCTTTGCACGATCGCGTCTTCCTTAGACATCTTAAGGAATTCATCCAGAGTAATGCCGATCTCGTCAGCTTTCTCTTGAGCCGACCTAGACTTCTTCGCCTCAGATCGGCCTGAGCAAATCCTCAACATCTTTGAAGAACACGGCTTTGAACCTCGTCGCAGATCGGAGAAATCGAAGGCGGAGCACCGGATCGAGACGGCGGAGAGAGATTACCGGCGAAAATAAATAAAATAAAAAGTGGAGGAAGTCGAGAGCTAACCTTGCAGTCCTTTCTTTCGCAAAATGCGGAAGTGTGAAAATGAAAGATCTTCACTCTATTTATAAAGAATTTCAGAGCGGTTCCCAAGAGTCATCATTACATCGGCGACTGTTCGCATTTCCTCACATTATTTTTAATCGGCGGCTCATCGCATGAATGACACGTGTCGAGCCTATGTCTATTTTTGCGGACCTACGATGCTAAACCTAGAGTTCACGCGGCAAAAAATTAGGGTTTCCCTTATCGAAGCCGACCAGATAATGCAAAGGTACGAAGTTTATTTTATTTTCGCTAACTCTTAAATGAGGCCGACCTCGATTTACATCAAACCATTTGCTTCTCAAATTCGGTAAACTCGATCCGTTACGATTACCGAACTGGGGGGGGGACTAACTGTTAGAGTCGGGATTCGTACCCCCTCCAAAAAACCCGACATCAATCTATCTCGGCCTCTATTTTCATCCAAAGAGAATGCCAAGTCGGCTTACTTTCCTATTCCAAAAAAGGAAAGATCTAATCAAGAAGACCGACTTGAGGGCACTATAAATATAGGCGACCTGACAACGAACCATTCATTCAGAAATCGAGAGAGAAGATCTAGGGTAAACTCAGCAATTCATCGCTTAATCGCTTTAGCTTTCTTCTCTTTCAAGTTTAGATCGGCGTTCTTATTCCGACGACCTAAACTCACCGTGTACCTTTCGAGCTCCGGCTATTTTTAATAAAGATCTCTCTTGAAAACCCATTAACTCTTATTTTCTCTGAAAGACCGATTTGAGTTATTACATTAGAGAAGAGCTGGAGATGCAAAACTACTAAGCTCACAAGTCGAAGCCGAGAAGATCTTCAACAGAAGACGGAAGAGAACCCAAGAAAATAAAAACCACAAAGACAATCCAAATACAACGATTAATAAGACATTAAAGATCAACGAAAATCTAACTCTTACACACCTAACATTCATCCTAAAGAGTTTAAATATCGGATTTTGTATCACTACAAAACGTTAACGGGTCCGATTGGTAACCAAAAACGATACATAATTTTTAGTGGTAAGCTGAATCTTTTAGTGGTAAGGTGTAGTGATAAGTGCTTATAAAATAGTTGAAAACTATAAGAAAAGAACTGTACAAAAAAACTGAGTATAATACTGTTGGTAACGCTTTCCATACTGCTTTTGTAATTAGTAACTATTAAAACGGTATAAGTTGTATCGCAGCTTTTTGGTAACGCAATCAAACCTGACGTCAAAGATCTCCAAATCCTCGATCCAACTTCCCAAATTCCAAATTCAACTATTTTATTAACTGTTCCAAAATAAAACTAGTCATCTATCGTAAAATTTAAAGAGCAATGTACTACTTTTTATAGTATTAAAAAAAAAATTCTTCACTTCAACTTTATAATAAAATAGATACTAGGAGAAGGTCCGTGCGTTGCACAGATTTGTGATAATTTTAATGTTTTAATTTTTAAAATTAATTTTATAATATTTATTTGTAAAAATTTGTGGATAAATATTAATTTTTATTTTGTAAATATCATGTAATTTTATAACTTTGTATTGAAAGATTGGTGGAATAATAATATCTATAGTGAATGAGAATTTCTTTTATCGTAAGCATAAAAATATCGAATTATTTATTTTCGACAATAATTAAGGACATGTTATTTTATAGTATAACCAATCTGAATTACATTTGTGATGAAATTTGTGAATGTAAAATTAAATGTTAAGATATTTTTTGGTCCTTGTAGATTATCAAGACATATATCACAATTGTCATATTCTACTTGTGTAACTTGAATTTGTGTTCTCTCTAAGTCTCTAATTACAAAATCATCATATAGTTTTCTTGATGCATTTGGATTGAAATCTTCAATTTCAAAAGAGACTTCTAGGCATTGTGTGTTATATGGTCGACGTGATAGCATAGATTTCCGAATAAAGTTTATTAAACTTTCGGTTAATGTACTTGATGTTGTGTCATCCATATCAAGATAAGTGAGGTAGAAGTTAATCATATTTTTGAAGATAGTGTTATTTACTTGAAGTATTTGATCGGTGCTAAAACGGATTGTGTAGTTGATGTTCTATTTTTGACGGAGTGGACGTGTGATTTTGAGACGCAGTTTGTTCCGGTTGATTGTGTGAAAGAAATTATATGATAGTGTAATGCATATATATATTCTATTGGAAATTTATGTTGTAATAAAAGTGAGTTGTGTTGTAGATTGTTGTATTGT
>JAHZTW010000002.1:108108360-108597892 GCA_020283515.1 Alliaria petiolata | reverse complement strand
TTTAATTTTTAAAATTTATTTTATAAAATTTATTAGTAAAAATTTGTGGATAAATATTAATTTTTATTTTGTAAATATCATGTAGTTTTATAACTTTGTATTGAAAGATTGGTGGAATAATAATATCTATAGTGAATGAAAATTTCTTTTCGACAATAATTAAGGACATGTTATTTTATAGTATAACCAATCTGAAATATATTTGTCATGAAATTTTTGAATGTAAAATTAAATGTTAAGATATTTTTTGGTCCTTGTAGATTATCAAAACATATATCACAATTGTCATATTCTTCTTGTGTAGTTTGGATTTATGTTCTCTCTATGTCTTCAATTACAAAATCAACATATAGTTTTCTTGATGCATTTGCATTGAAATCTTCAATTTCAAAAGAGACTTCGAGGCATTGTGTGTTATGTGGTCGACGTGATAGCATAGATTTCCGAATAAAGTTTATTAAACTTTCGGTTAATGTATTTGATGTTGTGTCATCCATATCATGATAAGTGAGGTAAATAGTGTTATTTACTTGAAGTATTTGATCGGTGCTAAAACGGATTGTGTAGTTGATGTTCTATTTTTGACGGAGTGGACATGTGATTTTGAGACCCAGTTTGTTCCGGTTGACTGTGTGAAAGAAATTATATGATAGTGTAATGCATATATATATAAATTCTATTGGAAATTTATGTTGTAATAAAAGTGAGTTGTGTTGTAGATTGTTGTTTTGTTCTTTCTATTTATAGATTGTTGTAGAATCTCTATTGCAGTTTTTTGTTTTTATTTTTTTGTATATTGTATTTAATTATTTTGATGTAGTTGGATTTTTTATTTTTTTTGTTGAGAAGTTTTTCCTTCAAATGTAAATGTGTAGAATGAAGGTATGTCAGCCCTGAAAATTTTGGGACTCATGACGGAAATCTACGGCTATGAGACAGAAACAGAAAATTAGTGAATTGAAAAATAATTCTCAAAAGGAAATATGATAGAACGTCCTAGAAAATTTAAGAATGATTTGAAAAAATATATATAGAATTTTCAAGTTTTTCATTTTTGAACGGGTAATTCAGGTACACGATCTAATACTCATTCCCTTTCCATACCGTATTAATAAAATAAATGGTTTCGAATGGATAATTATTTTAAACGGAATAGAGAATGGGACGAAAAATTCAGGACAGTACAGGAGGGAACGGGAAACCCGTCCCAAAATTTTCAGGGCTCATGATGAAAAAACTTTATTATATGTTATAAGATATCACATATGTTTTTTCTATAGTTATGTAGTTAATTATAATTTTTCTAGTTATTGAAAATGAAGTACACCTATTATTAAATTAAAAATAACAAAATAAAAAGATGAATTAAATGTTACCATTATGAATTACACATTTCATTTTTTTAATATATTTATTTATTTATTTTTCTTTAAATATAGGTGACACATCATCTGCCACATGTCAGCATTTCAAAGCTCACTTCTCAAAAAAACCTTAGATACATTACCAAAAAAGTATTATACCGCAAGGATCATTCTGTTCCGAAACATAAACAGAAAAAAAGAAGAAGAAAAGGTTCGATGGCCTATATTTGATTTTTTTTTAGCTGACGTCATAAAGAACTGGTTCGAGTTCTACGAAGTGGCTTCGATCCTTGACGTCAACCCAAGCCAATACGAAAACACGAAGAAGAAGATCGGAGACAAATATTCGCTCCAATGGACCTCAATCCCAAGCACAAGGTACCTCTTTCTTCTTCTTCTTCCGCTACTGTTCAACTTCAACCATTTTTGGATTCTGTTCTGATCAATTTTTTTTTTTTTCTTTTTCACGAGAGAGATTCTGAATATTGATTATGTTTTAGAATTCCCTTTTGGGTCGCTTTCGATTCCGATCCGAACTCTCACTTCTTTTTCTTCGCACTGAATTTTGGTTCTGGTTCGAAAATATGTCTTGTGAAATCGTTGGGTCTATCTGATAACTTTTCCGATGTTAAATTATATCACTTTCCTAGAAAAACTTAGGGTTCTTAGTTCTTATAGCACTCAGATTTCGGTAAATAGTGAAACAGTTGCCTCAGTTTGGAATGAGATTACGATACGAGTTTCCAGACTAGTTTCATGGAAACTTGGGAATACAGAACTGAAATATGTTTTTGGCTCGCTTTAAAATTTGGTGATCTAAGTTTTGATTAAATGTCTGTCATTGTTTAAAACGAGCTCTCATCAGGTGTCCCTCAGAGGGGCCAGCAGTGGGGAGATATCAAGGGATGCTTTGCTTGCTAAAGTGTCACAGGAAAGGGAGCTACGCAGCTATGCGAGACGGGCTAATGCTGCAGCAATTTTTATCCAGGTACTTCTTAAACCGCGTGCTACCGTTCTGAATCTCTCTAAACATCAAGCAGCAGTGGTTAAAAATCCTCTTTAGTTGTTTGTGACATAATGTTTTGTGCAGTTATGTTCTACCATTAGTATTTATATGATTATTCGTATTGGAATAAGTGGCTAAGCTTGCTGTCATCATTTCGAGTACTTTGTGAGGATTATTCTGAGTTTGGTTGGAGTCTATGGATGTCATTTGTGGTTTACTGGGACTTAATCTCAGCTACATAGACGAAGGCATAAACTTACGCCATTTTTTCCAACACATGTAGAGAGTTTGGAGGTCATACATTGTGAGAAAGAAGGCAGCTATAGAGCTCCGAGAGGAGTGGGAGAATTCTCTGAGTTGCCATTCTGATACACTGACCAAAAGTTGGGTTTCAAGCAGAGTATTGAGACCTTTTCTCTTCTTTATCAGATCTTTGTCTGTCCATCATCAAAAGATACAGGCAAGAGATATTATCTGCATGCAAACTTGCTTTAAGATTTTATTGGAGAGCATCAACTCTAATGGTATGATTGGTTTTTTTTTTTTTTTCAATCGCTGGTCTTGCAAATTCGAACAGAAATAAATCTTACTTAAATGGAAGCTGCTATTGTCTTTTGCAGATCAGGGTTACAATTTTTGCTCACTAGCAGTTGGTACATTTGAAGAGAGTAAAACATGGGACTGTCAAACACGAAGGCTGGTTTCTCTCTGCTCTTTCCTTCTCACGGAGTGTAATTATTCACAGGAAAGGATAAAAGATGTTCTTGGTGTCAATGCCCTTGTTTTACGTATTCTTATTGTTTTAACTGATCCCAAAAGCTGGAAGATCATTACAAAGGACAACTTTCAAGATGCAGAAACAGCTGGAAAGATGATCGTTCAGTTTATTGGGAGCTGTAAAAGTGGATATTACACAGCAGTTAGAAGATATATCAAGACATTAACCACACATACAGATGAGAGACTATTGATTACTACAAGCGCAGTAACCTTGGCTCTACGACCATTCCATACGAGGCAGCCTGCTTTTGCTGACGACAATCAACCAGGCACGAATTTGGCTGTTGAAGAATTTGTTTCTCTAATACTGACGATTCCTCGACTCGTTTGCTGCCTGCCGAATGCTCTCATACGTGCACTGAAGCACAAGAGCATACTAATGCCAAGCTTTCACATTATATTGGTAAATACTCATAACAAATTTTATTTTAGACCAATTAATTTCTTGTCAAAGTCTCAAAAAAAAAAAAAATGTAGAGAGAATGGGTTGACTTGTTTTAAATCTCTGTTACCTTTTCGGATGAACTAGTTGCGTTTTTCCAAACAATCGAAGGACTCATTAAAGTGTGGCAGGTGACAGCAGATTTTGAGGGAAAAAATCTTGACCAGAATATTGGAAATAGAGCATTCAGAGAAGCAAAGTTGTACCATGGAGATTCCTTCTGTTGGATGGGCTATTGGGAACATTATATCTCTGGCAACAGTTAGTGAAACCGATTTTATGGACCCACAAGAATCCAATCCAGAGATGTTTTATGTCTTGTACGTTCATGTTGTTGTGACGCTTGCCGAGAATCTCTTGTCTCGGGTTGAAAATGTTGGAATCCAGGATATTCATCTTGATTTTGAGGACACATCGGCTGAGACTGGAAAAGGAAAAAATCCTGCTAAGATTTGGTTTGTGGAATTGCTTCGACCAGTATGTCAACAGTGGCATCTCGCAAAACTTTTGGCAGCTTCTGGGAAAGATATTTGTGTTATAGCAGATAAAGATCCATCAACGAGTAGTAAGAAAGGATCAGAAACACTAGAATTGTTTGATATTGCACGATTCTATTCGTGCATGTTGAGAATCTTCTGCGTTCTGAATCCTGTTGTAGGGCCTTTGCCTGTCCTTAACATGTTATCCTTCTGTCCTGGATACATCGTCTCTTTGTGGAGCTCTCTAGAGAGTGTCCTACTACCTGAAAATGGTTGCACCGCCGACTATTCATCTCATGGACCTGTTAAAAGGAATACAAGAAGTCCTTCTGAGAACAAACTGAAACATCTTAAGCATGACGGAGCCAACAAGTGGGTGAATCTGCTAAACAAGTTTTCTGGTAAATCACCGGGACCGTGGGAACCTGTGGAGTGTACTAGTGATCAACCAGGATCAAGCCAGGTTAAAGGGTCAACTGATGATGTGTGGGATGTGGAAACTCTAGGGGGTGGTCCTGTAGGTATCTCCAACGATGTGACATGCCTGCTTCATCTATTTTGTGCAACCTATGCGCATTTACTGGTTGTTCTTGATGACATACAATTTTATGAAAAGCAGGTAAATACACAACAATATTTTCCTGCAGCTTATATGTTTATTAGTCTGATGTTTACTAGAGGTTTGTTTTGGCATGATATAGGTTCCCTTTATGCTAGAAAAACAACGCAGAATTTCGTCAGTGCTTAACACACTCGTGTACAATGGATTGTTGCGAGGCACAGGTCCTGAGAATAGACAACTAATGGATTCTGCTATCAGATGTTTGCATTTATTGTATGAAAGAGATTGCAGACATCCTTTTTGTCCATCTGCCTTGTGGCTCTCACCTGGTAGAACTAGTAGACCTCCAATTGCACTTGCTGCAAGAACTCATGAGGTTTTACCAGCCAGTGATGTTTTTACGTCTCCAAGCATGGGTTCTGTTATAACAATTACTCCGCATGTATTTCCATTTGAGGAAAGGTACTTTTACATTGCTTACCCCTTTATAGCCTATCCAAAGTCTTTTTTTTGTGCTACAATAACTTCTAAGTAAACTATTACCTGTCTCCTCATTTTTCTTTATCTGTTGAATAGTGTTTATTTACATGTTTTGTTATCCCTGCAGGGTCCATGTGTTTAGAGAGTTTATAAGCATGGATAAAGCTTCGAGGAAAATGGCAGGTGAAGTGGATGCACCTGGTGCGAGGTCAATAGAGATAGTTGTTCGTCGAGGTCATGTGGTTGAGGATGGATTTCAACAACTGAATTCTATTGGTAGCAGGCTAAAATCCTCCATCCACGTCTCGTTTGTGAATGAGTCTGGCCTTCCAGAGGCTGGCCTAGACTATGGTGGGCTTTCAAAAGAGTTTTTGACTGACATAACAAAAGCGGCTTTTGCTACCGAGTAAGCTCTTCTGTATGCGTACTTTATTCTAATGTATGGTGTTACTTGTCCAATGGGTTAAGTTTTGTCTTTATTGACATGCCCATTTTATTATTTTCCACAAGGTATGGGTTATTCTCGCAAACCACTACTTCAGATAGGTTGCTTGTTCCTAGTCCATCTGCTCGGCACCTTGAGAACGGAATTCAAATGATTGAGTTTCTTGGAAGAATAGTTGGAAAAGCTCTATATGAGGGAATACTACTGGATTACTCTTTTTCGCACGTTTTCATCCAGAAGCTGTTGGGACGTTATAGCTTTATTGATGAACTATCAGGGCTTGATCCGGAGCTCTACAGGAACCTTATGTATATCAAGGTAAAAACCATCGCAGGTGATAAATCTGTCATCTCATATGTCAAAATTAAATCTCGTGCAAGTATCACAAGAGAGTCTGAGATCAAGACTCCTGTTTGTATGCAGCAATATGATGGTGATTTGAAGGAACTCTGTCTGGATTTCACAGTCACTGAAGAGTTTTGTGGAAAAATGAGCATAATTGAGCTCAAACCCGGTGGTAAGGATATTTCAGTAACGAATGAGAACAAAATGCAATATATCCATGCAATGGCTGACTATAAGCTCAACCGGCAGGTCTCGACTCTTTTTTTCCCATTAAATCTAAGGTCAATCATCCTGAAAAATAAAACTTTCTGTATAATGATTTAATCATGTTATCCTATGTCTTGAATGCAGATTGTACCATTTTCAAATGCATTTTACAGAGGATTGACCGACCTTATATCTCCTGCTTGGTTGAAACTATTTAACGCCCATGAGTTTAATCAGGTATGCGGCTTTAGTGTAATGATTCTAGAGTTTTTCTCTTGTACAAGGCTATTTTCTTACAAAAATGACTTTGTGCAGTTACTCTCTGGAGGAAACCATGATATTGATGTTGATGACCTAAGAAGGAATACAAAATACACTGGGGGTTACACTGATAGCAGTCGAACAATCAAAATCTTCTGGGAGGTAATGATTCGAATTCAGAAACCTTGATCTCTTCTAATCTGTCTGCCAATTTGTGACATCTGCAGAGACTTTTTGCGTTGCTTGTTTAATCTCTCTGGGCATCCTGTCTCAGGTCATGAAAGGGTTTGAACCGAGTGAGCGTTGCATGCTCCTCAAATTTGTGACTAGTTGTTCTCGGGCACCACTCCTTGGTTTTAAATACTTGCAGCCAACCTTCATCATCCATAAAGTTTGTTTTTGAACTTTAGCTTCTTAAAACTTTATGTGAATTTTTCTGTTTGGTATTTTTTTCTTTACATTTGTGCTTTTACATCTTCGGAAGGTTTCTTGTGATACCTCTCTTTGGGCTGCTATTGGAGGACAAGATGTAGAAAGGCTTCCATCTGCTTCTACGTGCTACAATACTCTTAAGGTGAAGTTTCACATGTTCTGTTGTCTACTTGCGAAGATTCATGTACCTGTTTTGTTTAATCTTTCTTTGTGGATGGCTTCAGCTTCCAACATATAAACGAGCAAGCACTATGAGGGAGAAACTATTGTACGCGATTACTTCAAATGCAGGATTTGAACTCTCCTAGAGACCTCTGACCAGGTACTTAGATCCTGTGATGCAGCTAGATCTTATCCTTTATTATATTCAATATATATTGCTTGCCAGTTATATCCCTAGGGCTGGTGCAGATATTTGGTTTGGTTTGTCTTAGGATATCGAGAACTTGGTAATTAACTAGGCTGATATGGAACCAGACGTGAATGTTTTATGATGTTCACATATCAGTCAATTTTGACAAATTTATAGCTTTACCAAAATTCTTGCTGCAATCAACTTTAGAAATGATCCAGAACACAATTTACCAAAGATCGTGATCTTCTCTAACAAAGCTTGGATCTATTCTATATACCCATTACACAGACCATATCGGTAGTTTCTACATTCAGACATACACACACACACACACTCACTCTGCCTGCCTCTCTTATTATTTAGTTTATGAAAGTAAGATACTTAGTCATACATACACACACATATATATGTGTGTGTGTATATATATATATATATAGAGAAAGAGAGAGAGAGAGAAGAGACACAATGGTAGCTATTTGTAGGTATACAGTTTGAATTCAATCCAATCGAGATGGAATTCAGTTCAAGAGATTAGAGAGATCCCTTGACCCAATAGTTGACCAGCCAACAGTTCGTTCACAGCCTCTGTGGGATGAAATCCATCCCAAAACACATATCCTGTGGCATTTGAACACGTTCCTAGGGATAGAGAATTGCAAAGGAACGATGTCTCTACTGTTCCTGTTCCACAGCATGCCCTTTTTGTTTCAAAGAATCCTGTAATTAGATGCAGTTTAGATAATTAAAAGTTTTAATGGGATCTTGTTAATTGCTAATTAGATTAATTATCTGAGAAGTTCTTCCTGTGAATATCTAACGGTATTATGGTTTGAAGCTGAAAAGGTATTTAAAATTGCGTATGCAGGGGCATACCATTGTCATATGGGTTGGTGATGATGTCCAGGAGAGGTTGGTAGACATTAAAGGCGACGAGCTTGAGGCCTGAGTGTCTGTTCATCAATCTCTGGGTTGTGCTTTCAAGTTTGGTGTTGAACATGACAGCATCATTATTCAGCCGCTCGACACAACTCTTGTTTCCTAAACCGAAAAGAGTGATAGCTGCAGGCAGGCAACCCATTGGCGGTAAAGATATCACTCCGATTCTCCTTGCTCCTAGTTCATACAGATTCTGTTACAAGCGACAGTATAATTCTTGTTGACACATAAAAAAAGGGTATATAAAAACGAGTTGTTTGTTTCTTGTAAATTTTCACATTCATACAGTTGCCTTGTTATAGAATATTAGGTTTGAAAGCTCGTTACTAAACTTGAAAGTACCTGGATGAAGTGTGAGTAGGATCTGATGAGAATATCAGAGAACTGATCAGGTGTATTTAGGATGTTGAGCAGAGGATTGACGTAATAGTTCTGAAGAAAGTCGCTAGATCCCGCACTTAAAATGTGGATAGCTTTAGAGAACATCGTGCGTGCTCTCTCCCTCCCAATCATGCTCGTCACTCTGCTTTGATACGTCCTGTAATAGTTCAGCTGCCGTGTTAAGGAGATGGCGCCCTGCAAAAGGAAGAACAAAGCCTTATGGATCATTTCTTGGGAATGTGTGTGTTGATGTTTTACTGTGTTGTCTCCCTTACAAATGGAACAGATGTGGCATCATAGTATCCTGAAGAAGCGGATGCAAAGTTGGCGCCGATCAGGAGATTCTCGTTGCTTGCTTCTCGGCTTAGGAATGCAGGTGGATATGAAGAGAAGCCAAGGTACTCAGCTAGACACGAGTAGGAAGATAAAAACCAATTAGATTAGGGAGAGAGATGGAGAGATGTGGTTTTTGTGAATAAAATTTACCTGAGAAATCTACAGCGAGTTTTCCGTTGCAGAATCTCCCGGTGGGTGTTTGGTTGACGAAGTCTCTGCCATAAGGAGGGAAGTTTGATTTAACAATACTGAGTAAGTTATTGTTGTTGCCAACGTCAACAATGGAGTCACCGAACATGATGAGTGCAGGAACAATGGCTCCTCTGGATTTGCTGAAGAAACAAGAAACCAAGAGAAGAACCCTAAACCCTGAAACTCCCATCTCTTGTTTTCTTTTTTCTTCTCTATTGCAATCAGACCGTTAGGACAGAGAGAAGAGAGAGAGAGAGAGAGAGAAAGACCGTTATATTAGTGGCGAAGAAAATGGAGTTAAGAATATGATGGATGTCATACAAAGATAATCATTCTCCTCATGCTTAAATTTAAGATAAAGAAAAAGCATTTGTTAGTGCAATAGAGTAGGTGGAAATTGTATGCGAGGCCAATCTCTTTGATCATTGGTCTTGGACCATGGGAAACAATACTTTTGCATCCTGGGTTTGGAACCAAAACCTCCTCAATTCGATTTGAATCTCAAGCCGATAGGGTAGTACTATTGATAAGCAGACGGGGATTGAGAGATCATCAATCTTCATTAATCTAATTTGGTTCATGTTGAACCCGTTGGAGGCATGAATATAGGTTCTTGAGGAAAACAAAGTTGAGTATTGGCAAAAATATCATTACAACAAAGTGTGACCTCCACCAACTTTTTGTTGTTGTTGTGATAATGTGTCAGGTAATGTGGCATCCACTTTGCGCACCTCAAAGATTGTGTTTTTTTTTCCCCTCAAAGATTGTGGTTAAGCAATCATGGTTTTTCCTCTTCTTCTTCTTATATTGTGCTTTAAGCCATCATGGTTCTTTACTAATTTCTTGTATATATATCAAAAACAAGAATTAAAAAAGTGAGGACTCTGATCCACAGCTGATAGCGCCATGGAATTAAAAAAAAAAAATTCTACTTAATAGAAGGCCCAAAAATGAGAAAAAGACCAATTTTGATACAAATAAACAAGAATTAATGGGCTTTCTGTACTTTCATAACTTCTAGGCGGGCTTTTCGTAACCTAAAAGTGATTCCATTAAATTTATTTCTGATAAGGCCTACCTTGTAAATTTCTGTATAGAAAAAAAGTTTAGTTAGACAGTAAACCGAAATTTGTGATGGAAAATTAGAAACGAGAAATATAAACCGAACTGTAAAATATAAAATTGGGTAAAGTCGGTTATTTATCTTGTAGCTTGAAAAAAAAGCAGCTTCTAGCTTGAACTTAAAGCAGCCGGTGATAATATATATAAATTGTGTGTGTTTTTTTTTTCTTACCAACAGTAGTAGATCAACACAATTTCTCTTCTTCTTTGGTCTTCCTTCTCTCTGATTCTCTCATTCGCGGATTCGCAGCCTAGATTCCATACTTTTACAAGGTTTTTTGCTTCTCTCAGAATCTCAGCTCCTTTCGCCGAATAATGGCAGCTGATGAGTTTCTTTCTTCATTTGGTTTTATCGAATTTGTCGATTTTGGGTTTCTAATTTTTTTTCTGGTCTGGCTACAGAATGGCGGATACTGTAGAGAAAGTCCCCGCCGCTGAGTCATCTTCATCCTCCGTAGAAGCATCTTCATCCTCCGCAGAAGCATCAATCGCCGTCGAGAAGACAGAGCCCACGACGACGGAGAAGAAAAAGTGGGGCGATGTTGAGGATGACGATGAAGAGGAAGCAAACGCAGTCTCGGAGCTCAATTCTTTGAGTATTAAGGAGGAAGAGAAACAGGAATCCGTCCTTGACGAGCCCGAAGATTCCAACATCAAAGCGGTATTCTTTTCTTCTTTCCGTTACTAGATTTCATCTACTTAGTCAATTGCGGATTGTGTTCAATCGAGCTTAGATCTGGACTTTACTATTAAAAAAAATTAGGTTTTTACGGATCGGTTGATGCAAAGTAGTTATTGGATGATCCCAATATCAGTCTAGGATTATGTGTTTTCGAGATTTAGTTGGATGATTTTGATTTTTTTTTTTTTCTCCTCTCTGTAGGTTCCTGCCGGTGACACACCATATACATCGGCAAGTAGGTTCGAAGATTTGAACTTGTCGCCTGAGTTGATGAAAGGCTTGTATGTAGAGATGAAGTTCGAAAAGCCGAGCAAGATCCAAGCAATCAGTTTGCCCATGATTATGACGCCGCCTCACAAGCATCTGATTGCTCAGGCGCATAACGGATCTGGCAAGACGACCTGTTTCGTCCTTGGAATGCTGAGTCGGGTTGACCCGGCACTGAGACAGCCTCAAGCCCTTTGCATTTGTCCCACCAGAGAATTAGCAAACCAGGTTTGTTTAGTTTAGTTTTGGTTTAGTTACTCTATTGATTAATGATCTGAGGGTATATGTTTGATTGTTGAATGGGGAAGACATATCAAAGAGACTATGTATGATGGATGGTTGAATGAATGACAGAATATGGAAGTTCTTCAGAAGATGGGGAAGTTTACTGGGATCACTGCTGAAGTGGCTGTCCCAGAGACGACGAGAGGTCAACCGATTGCAAGGCGAGCAACTGTTTCTGCCCAAGTTGTGATTGGCACCCCTGGGACAATTAAAAAGTGGATGGCGTTCAAGAAACTTGGTCTAGATCACTTGAAGATTCTGGTTTTTGATGAGGCTGACCACATGCTTGCTACGGTATGCTCTTTGTTTCTGTTTCAACTGGCCTTGATAATTTCTCAACCTTAATGATTGACTTCTGTATGATGTGACCATATTCTCCCTTCATATGTTGATAATTGAGATATCATTGTTGTTGCAGGATGGCTTTCAGGATGATTCCAGGAGGATTATGAAGGACATTGAGAGAGTCAATCCCAATGTCCAGGTATGTTTAACTAGTGTCTGATTTAAGTCACGATTCTTGAATTATATGTAGGATGACTATTGATTTCTACTGGCATCTCATCTTGTGATACCTAGGGGACAAATGATATTCTTGTGGAGTATATATATCTATGCTTGTTTCAATGCTCAGAATCTCTTAGTAAATAGAAACAGTTTAGATGTGTTTTTCTAGTTGTTATTTGAATAAGACATATCGCCGTGTTAAAATGGTGATGAATCTGTGTTCACTGTCAGAAAGCTGTACTGGGTTATTACATCATCTCCATGGCCATTAGTTTCAGTTTAAAGGAAACTCTTTTGCTTTTACTTTCTTTTGCTAAACTTGAAAATGTGCTTGTGTTTTAACAGGTTCTACTTTTCTCGGCGACTTTTAACGAAACCGTCAAAGATTTTGTTAGGTGGACAGTCAAGGACCCCAACCAACTGTTCGTAAAAAGAGAAGATCTGGCGTTGGACTCAGTGAAGCAGTATAAAGTGGTTTTCCCAAAGGAGCAAAACAAGATTGAAGTCATCAAGGATCAGATTATGGAGCTTGGGGATATTGGTCAGACCATAATATTTGTGAGAACGAAGGTGTCAGCAAACAAAGTGCACAAAGCTCTCACGGAAATGGGGTATGACGTAACCAGTGTTCATGGTAGTATGTCAGAAGTGGACAGAGATAAGATAGTGAAGGAGTTCAAAGAATCCCTAACCAGCGTTCTCATTGCGACCGATGTCATTGCAAGAGGCTTTGACCAACAGCGGGTAAATATTATCCTTCGACCCTTTTTCTTTCTTCTTCCTTTTTTCCCCCCAAAATGCTTTCTTAGTTGATGCCTCTTGCTCATTTATGCTACTTGCAGGTGAATTTGGTTGTAAATTATAATCTGCCTACTAAATATGACACCAGGGAGCCAGATTATGAGGTGTACCTTCACAGAGTTGGAAGAGCTGGCCGGTTCGGTCGTAAAGGTGAGTGTTGATTCTTTCTCTTTTTCTCTCAAGTGTTGACGTAAGTTGAAACACTGATTCTCACAATTTATTAACTGTGTATTTGTTTCGCAGGAGCGGTGTTCAACCTGCTTCTTGCTGATGGACCGGATATACAGGATATGGAGAAGATTGAGAGATATTTTGGAGCGCATGTTAAGGAGGTAATAAAGATACAGTATATCTTTGTGGCTGCTGCTATATATCAAGAGTTTATCAAAAGAGTATCAACTGATATTTGTAATTCATACTTTGTGGTGCAGATCAAGACTTGGGACTCAGAGGAAGAGTATAAGAGCGCGCTCAAGGAAGCTGGCCTGCTCGATGAGTAGAAACAAAACACACGGTGGAAGACAGACAGCAAGTTATTTAAAAAGAACATCTTAAAGAAGACTTTGGCTCTTTTTTGTTTTCTGGGTTGCAGTTGTAATTTCTTTTATCAGATTGCAGAGATTTCAGACTTTGTAGCTTCTTTTTCTTTATTCAGGAAGAAACATAATTTTGATTTCAATGTCAAATCACTTTAGTATGAGCCTAAACGGCAAACCATTTCTTTACAACATCGGATAAGAGTCATAAGACACAAAACAAGACTTTGGCTGTGTTTTCTCAGTTGAGCGTGCAAAAGATATTTTCAACCGATGGTTGAGGTTTTCGCAGCGAGATGAATCAGTGCTCGTCGATGATACGTAGTACGCAGCTTCTTGTATTTCTGCACAAATGCGGCTGTATCAATCTCCTTCTCTAGGAACTTCTCTTGCAGGGCTTCGGATTCGTCATCCACCTGATTCATAGCCTCTGCGAAACCCGCAAAAAAAAGGTGATTACAACTGATGCAACACAGGAACTGTATGGAAGCTGAGGGAAGAATCCACAGCAATTGTATAAGTTACCTTGAAGTCTATGAATAAGAGAACCAGGGGAGTAGAACTTGAGAATCTCTTCTTTTTGCCTCTCAAGCTCATTGAGCTTTTCTTGCGCAGTTGCTAGCTCAGTTGTGCGGATAATTCTGCACTGCAAAACGAGTAAACACAAGGTAAAAAAGAGAGACCCAAAAGCTTATTAGCCACAGAGAATATGGAAATATGGTTCTTGATGATACCCACTTGGTTTCTGAGCTCCGTTATCTGTGGCTCCTTTTCTAAGTTCTCCCCTGTTTACATTTGACCATGAAAATGTTAGATTTCTGGATGAATTCGAAGTCTCTCATCAAATGACATGAACAACAGAGAACTTACTAGCTAGCTGCAACGTTTCCCTGCGGAGCTCATCTTTGATCTGATGGCACAGACCGAAACAATTAATGCGGTTTTAACATCCAAAGAATATAACAAAGAACCAGAAAACTCTAACTAGCGACAGCACGTAAAAGGTGATACCATGATGTAAGGCCTTTTGGACATATCAAACCATATTTACGTCTAGACGAGAAAGAGCACCAGTGAATACTCTCAATACATAACTAATGAAGCTACATTCTTAGAAGTTAGAAGAACTAGAGATAGTAGTCGTTATCTAGAAACAATTAGACGGTTTTCAAGACTTACGTTGTTCTGGATTTTGACTTGGTCGAGTGAGAGCAGAAATTGCTGATACGCATCTTTGTCAGAGAAAAGCTTCCTGAGCTCGTCCACACTAGAGAGAGAAAAAAAAGTATACAAGATTCAAAAAGAAAGCATAACAACCAAAACCCGCAACACAGGAGAAGGAAGCATCAAGAGAGCACAAGAGAGCGAACCTTTTG
The DNA here is from genome assembly GCA_020283515.1 of Alliaria petiolata. Classification (NCBI taxonomy): domain Eukaryota; kingdom Viridiplantae; phylum Streptophyta; class Magnoliopsida; order Brassicales; family Brassicaceae; genus Alliaria; species Alliaria petiolata. Next base: position 108,583,313 of record JAHZTW010000002.1, on the reverse strand, counting down.
TCTTTCAAGAAGGCGATAATGCCAGCTGCTTCGCCTGGTGAAACATGTGCCGGAATCTGACCTGATGTTTGAGGCCGGGATGAGCTTGGCGAGCTGACTAGAGAAGGCGAGTACCATGCCTGCTGCGAAGAAGAAGAAGAAGAAGAAGCTTCCGGAGGACGAGATTGCCCTTGTTGGTCTTTCGATCCCCTTTGTTGTAATCAATACATACACAAAAAAACAAACATTATCAATTTCAAGATTTACATAAATCAGAAAACCATTTCAAGTTAGGAGAGGTGCAGAACGTCGACTCAACAGCAGCAAGATTACACAGCACAGCATTCTAAATCTAACATCCGCAACTATAATCAGGGGCAGCTGAGAAATTCTACACTAAGTGCTCTTGAAGGTTCCTTAAAAAGCTAACACAACAATCAGATTTCCTTAATCACCCAACAACAATACCTAATGTCCTCAACACACGTATCCGAATATCATAAACAGAAGAATCTTAATATCAGAAAAAACAATCTCGTACAATCACGGAAACACAAATAAGATTTGAGGAGTTTGGGTATTACCAGAAATTGAACATCGTTCTAGAATTCGCCGACTAAACTTTTAGAACAAAACTTGTGTCGAAATTTTTTTTTCCCTTGTACTTGTCTCTGCCTACCGGATCGACCAAATTTAAGAACTTTCCAAAAGAATTTTAAGATCGAAGAAAATTGAAACTTCGGTTAGAAGAAAGTGTGTTCGTCAACGAGACTTTACCTTTCATGTTTTTAGTAATGACGGGCCGTATTGTTCTTAAGGCCCAAATAAGAACGATTTCGAGTCTAAAAAGTCTAGGCCCATATTTGGTTTGACTATACAAAACGCAGCCGTTTTAATCATCGTCGTCCTTATCCTCGTCTAACGGCTTCTACTCGCACACAGAGTCAAATATTTCTGCACCGAAGCTTCGAAAAGAGCTCATCAATGGGTTGAAAGAAACAGAGAGAGAGATATATATATATATATATATACCATTGACAAGAACAATGGAGTATTCTTCTCTCTTGTTTCAATCTCCCACTTCTACTTCTCTGTTCACTGCAAAGTCTACGCGTCTTCCCTCTCCGAAACCCAAATTCTTCTCCACTCCATTCTCCATCAAATCCTCCATAGAGAAACCTAAACCAAAACCCAAATCCGAAACCAATCCATCGAAATCCCAGTCATGGGTCAGCCCCGATTGGCTCACATCACTCACTCGAACCCTTTCCTCTGGACAAAACGACGATTCGGGAATACCCATCGCGAGCGCGAAGCTCGACGACGTCTCGGAACTCCTCGGAGGAGCTCTCTTCTTGCCACTCTACAAATGGATGAACGAGTACGGACCCATCTACCGTCTCGCTGCTGGTCCTCGGAATTTCGTGGTGGTCAGCGATCCAGCGATTGCGAAACACGTTCTGAGAAACTATCCGAAATACGCTAAAGGGTTAGTCGCTGAAGTCTCCGAGTTCCTTTTCGGGTCGGGTTTTGCAATCGCCGAAGGACCTCTTTGGACGGTAATTTCATCTTCTCCAGACTCAGTTTTCAATTAGGGGAATCTTCGAAGTAATTTTGTCAATCTCTTGTGTGATAAGTAACCCTAAATCTCTTTGCCACTGAGGATTGTTCAAATTAAGGATTAGATTCCAGTTTTGAACCAATTTGGAAACCATTGAGGTCTGATTTTTGATTTTAGGCGAGAAGAAGAGCGGTGGTTCCGTCTCTTCACAAGAGGTATTTGTCTGTGATTGTGGAGAGAGTATTCTGCAAATGTGCAGAGAGGCTTGTTGAGAAGCTGCAGCCTTATGCACAAGACGGAAGAGCTGTGAACATGGAAGAGAAGTTCTCTCAGTTAACTCTCGACGTTATAGGCTTATCGCTTTTTAACTACAATTTCGATTCACTCACTACCGATAGTCCTGTAATTGAATCTGTGTACACTGCTCTTAAAGAAGCCGAGCTTCGCTCTACTGATATCCTACCATATTGGAAGGCAAGTTTCTTTTTTGTTTTTTCCTGTTTTGTTGATTGTGGCATACTTGGATTCTTGTTCATTTAGAAGCTGTGGTTGTTTTTTTTTTTCTCAGATCGATGCATTGTGTAAGATAGTCCCGAGACAGGTGAAAGCTGAAAAGGCTGTAACTTTGATAAGGGAAACAGTTGAAGAGCTCATTGCCAAGTGCAAAGAAATTGTCGAAAGAGAAGGCGAAAGAATCGATGACGAGGAGTATGTAAACGATGCTGACCCAAGTATCCTGCGGTTCTTGCTCGCAAGCAGAGAAGAGGTTTTACTTCGTTTCCTTTCTCGACCATAAGCAAACTCGGCCTTTCATTACTGCAAATTCGAGCTTGATGTTTGATTGTGCGGTTTTTTTCAGGTGTCAAGTGTGCAGTTACGAGATGATCTTCTCTCAATGCTTGTTGCAGGTCATGAAACCACTGGATCTGTCCTCACTTGGACACTTTATCTCCTAAGCAAGGTATCTTTTGGTATCTCCTACTTTTCCTATGCCACTTGGAAGGAAGCGTCTCTGTTTTTTTTATTCATGAGTGATTTTTTCGCCTCTTTGAACTCTTCTATATGTGCATAGAACTCATCCGCATTGGCGAAAGCACAAGAAGAAGTAGACAGAGTTCTAGCAGGAAGAAACCCTGTTTACGAGGACATAAAGGAGTTGAAGTACATCACTCGCTGTATAAACGAGTCGATGCGTCTCTACCCTCATCCTCCTGTAAGCAATCAAGCTCATCTCTCTAGCTTTCATGAACTGGAATTCCTGATAGGTCTTTTTGTTACCTGGTAGGTCTTGATTAGAAGAGCTCAAGTCCCCGACATTCTTCCCGGGAACTACAAGGTCAATCCCGGACAAGACATTATGATATCGGTCTATAACGTCCATCGTTCATCCGCGGTAAAGTTCTCTTCCTTCCCTCTACCACAGTGGAGCTCAATCCGGTCTCGATTCGAATTTTTCGGTTTTCGGATTATGCTATGTGTTTGAAGTAAGTTTTTTCTTTTCTTATGTGTTCGGTGTTCCAAAGGTATGGGAGAAAGCTGAGGAATTTCTCCCTGAGCGATTCGAGTTAGAAGGACCGATTCCTAACGAAACAAACACCGATTTCAAGTAAGCACATGTTTTGACAGAAGCTAAATAAACCAAAGATTCAGATTTGGATTAGATAAGTTAAAAGTGGTTGATGATATTGTTTGTCACCAGATTCATACCGTTCAGTGGAGGGCCTAGGAAATGTGTAGGCGATCAGTTTGCAATGATGGAGGCAATTGTGGCACTCGCGGTCTTTCTCCAGCGCTTGAACGTCGAGCTCGTCCCTGATCAGACCATTAGCATGACCACTGGAGCAACCATACACACCACCAATGTATGAACTCGAGATTAATCCAAGTGTCTGTTTTTGTTTAGAATCAATTTTAAATTTTTGACTGGTGCTGATAAAACAAAATTATTGCAGGGATTGTATATGAAGGTGAGCCAAAGGTGCAAGCCTGAATGTTGAAGATGAAGTTCCAATCCTTTTTCATCTGTCTTTATGATTTATGATTTTTGTTTTTGTTACCATCATGATTGATTGATTGATTGATGTTGATGGACGTGTTACAATCAGACTGGTTACAATCACTGTACTATAGCACTACTGTTTTTGGAGAAAATACTATATATAGCGCATTACTGTTGAATCCTAAGTTGAACAGCTAAAAGTGAAATGGAGAGTTTTTGATGTGTAAGTTGTAACCCATAGGAAAATACTGTTACCTAATTTTTCCAATACAAAAAAAAATCAAAACCAGTTCCTTTTTATTTTTCTTAAACCCAAAAATTCACCAAGACTCGTGTATAATTAATTCATCCTAAGATCACTACAATAATATCATCATGATATCGAATTGTATGAATCACATTTTTTTCATGAACTATAAGAATTACATTTTCTTTATACCTATTCATTTTGCCAAATCAATCATTTTTGGCTGTGAAAATAATGTACCAGCAGTACGTATCCTGTCAACATAAATAAACGAGAAAAAAAAAAGTTAGATAAAAAAAAAAGAACAAAACAACTCAATTATTTCATATCTTTTTTAAAAAAATCTAAGATTCACTGTCTCAATCTCAAAGATAATGATATGCTGGCTGTTGTCACTATTTGCAAAAATTGTACCATTAAACCATATATCGTTAAGCCTTTTCTTAGCTTTTGAATGCATAAAAAGGCAAAGTATAATGTTCCGATGATGGTCATCGTCGTGGGCCTCCACGTCCAGTCTCAGCTTGTCTGATAGTCACTTAGTCAGTTTGTTCTTAATTTCTGAAGATTTGAATGATTATTATTCATCGACTAATTTTATAGATTATTAACGTGTTTTGTCTTTAGTAACACAGTACTTAATTATTTAGGTTGAAATTGATTGCTTCATTTCAAACACGTTTAACTGTATAATTTTTTCATAAATTACTACTCCCTCCATTTTTTTATTAAAGGATGTTTTAGAGAATATTTTTTGTTCTAAAATAGTTGATGTTCTCAAATTTCTATATAAAAATTAATTGTATTTTTGTTGTTTTGACTGTTTAAATTCTGAATCCTATTTTTTTATTGGTTGAACTGTTTTGGAATTGACAAAAAATATGTTTTATTTTGAGAGAATAGAAAATTAATTGATTTCTTAATCTGTGTGCAAATCTCTAAAACATCATATAATAAAAAACGGAGGGAGTAAAAAACTGTCCTTTAATAATATAAGAGCCCATAATATAAATAATCAAATACTTATTTTTTTTTTAAAACATGTCCACCATATATACCACATACAGACAGTACACTATAATATTCAGAAATTGTGACATTACACAGTTATCATAACATTTACTTACCTCTTTAAATATAATTAACTTGATTGACGAGTGAGTTAACAATAATTCCATTTAAATAAAAAACATAAATTTCAATCATATAAAATTTGCTAAATACAGAGGCAAAAAGAAGGAAAACTCACGAAAATTATTTAAATAGCCCTATCTCTCTACTCTCTCTCGTGATAAATAGTGGAGTGGTTGGTTTCTCGTACTTCACGTGTGATAGAAAAGCTCCGGAGAAACAAAATGGAGGACGAAAGCTCGGAGAGTAGAAACAAAGCTCGCCTCGCCATTATGGAGCTCGCCAACATGATCAGCGTCCCGATGTCCCTCAACGCCGCCGTGCGATTAGGCATCGCCGACGCTATTTGGAACGCCGGAGCCAACTCTCCTCTCTCCGCCGCCGAGATCCTCCCTCGCCTCCTTCTCCCATCCGACACTACCACCGGCGATCCCGAGAATCTCCAGCGTATTCTCCGTATGCTCACAAGCTACGGCGTTTTCTCCGAACACATCGCCGGATCCACCGAGAGGAAATACTCCCTCACCGACGTCGGAAAAACGCTCGTCACCGACTCCGGCGGCCTCTCCTACGCCGCTTACGTCCTCCAACACCACCAGGAGGCGATGATGCGAGCGTGGCCACTGGTTCACACGGCGGTGGTGGAGCCGGAGACGGAGCCGTACGTGAAAGCCAACGGCGAAGCGGCGTACGCGCAGTACGGAAAGAGCGAGGAGATGAACGGTCTGATGCAGAAGGCGATGTCCGGCGTATCGGTGCCGTTCATGAAAGCTATATTGGACGGCTACGATGGGTTTAAATCCGTGGAGCACTTAGTTGACGTGGGTGGGAGCGCAGGGGATTGTCTCCGTATGATCATTCAGCAATTTCCTAACGTCCGTGAAGGGATTAATTTTGATTTGCCAGAAGTTGTTGCCAAAGCCCCTATGATTCCCAGTCAGAATAATTACTATATGGTTTTATTTTCATCATTTTTATTTTTTATTATTAGTTTTGGAATATTATACGCTATGTTTGGAAAAGCTTTATGCTATAAATTTTGGTTCTTTAATTGTATGAGTTTAGGAGTGACTCACATGGGTGGAGACATGTTCCAATCAGTTCCTAGCGGTGACGCAATCTTCATGAAGGTTCGTGGTACCTTTATATTCACGTGAACTCTCACCTACCATCTTTGTTTTGTTTTTTTTAGCTAATAGGACGAATTATAATAGTTTTGGATTTTATTGATAGTTTATCACCAAAAATCTTAGTTTATTATATTGGAAAAGGTTTCTTAATTTGTGTTGGTTTGATTGGTGAAAAATAAATAACATATATTCGACATTAGCGTACATATCAACTTAATACAAGGAGTGTATACACTTCAATTATTGAAACCATTTTGCTAAATATATATTTCTGAAAATCTTGCTATACCCATGAGTAAGATCTGATGTTTGTTGTGGATAGAAAAACACAAACAAACACATTAATCTTTGATGTCTTGTCCCAAATTAATATCTTGTATATGCTGTGTTGTTAATTTGAATGCACAGTGGGTGCTAACGACATGGACGGACGAAGAATGCAAACAGATAATGAAAAATTGCTACAATGCTTTACCGGTTGGAGGAAAGCTAATCGCGTGTGAGCCGGTCTTGCCTAAGGAAACCGATGATAGCCACAGGACTCGTGCCTTGTTAGAAGGCGACATCTTTGTCATGACAATCTATAGAACCAAAGGTAAGCATAGAACCGAAGAAGAGTTTAAAGAGCTTGGTCTCTCTGCTGGATTCCCTACTTTTCGACCTTTCTACATTGATTACTTCTACACTATCTTAGAGTTTCAGAAGTAACTAGGGTTTAGCCCGCCCTACGGGCGGATGATGATAAATAAAATATTTTTACTTGAAATGAACGAAATGCATTGTTACTAATTTTTGTACATTAATTTAAAAGTCATGATAGATATAGGTTGCAGTAAAGACATAATCGAGGAAAACTTTAGTAGATTTTCTAAAAGTTAGAAATACTATATTTTTATCTTTAATCAGGCCCGATTCTTGGCATGTGCCCAAGGTGCATTTGCACAAGGGTCTATATATTTTTTTGCAAAATTTGGTTAGATTTTAGGGGCTTTTTTGAAAAATTTAGGATCTTTTTTTACAAAATTTAAGGTCTTTTTTACAAATTCTGTTTGGTGCTTACAAAATTTGTTTTGGCACAGGCCCATTATATTTATGAGCCGGGTCTGTCTTTAATAGTACATTTTCGTCCACGAGAAAATGTAGTATATCATTATGTAATACTACATGATTGAGTGGAACAATAATCATTGTAAGAAGTTCTTTCATCTCATTCCATTCCTTCTTTTTTGGCATTTTACTTATTTATTTCCTCTTCTTTTATTTCACCTTCTACATCACCCTAAACTTCACCCTCCTCATTCTCTGATTCTTCTTCCTCCTCTTGAATACGAAGAGGGAGATGCTAAACTCTCATCTTTCTATCCCTGATTCTTATATTGTTTCCCCACTTTGCAAGAGAGACTTTAGCCCATCGATTATCATCCTCTACTGTATCTTCTGAAATTTGTGTCTCCTCCACAATTTATACAGAAAAGGAGATCCGGTTTTCAGTTGAATAGGACTCCCCTCATAGTGTTGAACTTGAAGGAAATTATCAACAACAAAGCAATTGCTAAGTTAATATGTATCAAGTTCAAGATAATTATTGTTACCTTGATTGGCAAATCGGGCTCCAAATATTCAGACCAACCAACTGACACGTTCGTTCATTTCCTCTGGCACAGCCTAGTCTTTAGTTTCCTCTGAATGCAACTAACTGAAAATCGTCTCGTCGTCTTGATTTCCCTAGCCAAGTAACTTCCAAGTTATTTCTCAAAATATTTTTAAAAAACTATGAGGAAAACATTATATCCTTCAAAGTTCCAATCTTTGGCAGGACTAACACATATAACATAATGCCTTGTAGTCCTCCTGGTTCTCTCGTTTAGCAAACGCACCACAACTGCATACGTGAGGTTAAAATTCTATAAAAACATTTAAATCAAAACCTTTAGCCTTCTATAGATATTCAAAGCTAAAATTGGTACAATTGAGCAAACATATGCAAATAAACTAACACGATACTCTTGACTTTACAAACAAAAGACACAAGCAAGAGATGTAACTGATAGAAGGAAAGAGTAAAAAAAGCTGAGGATACGAAGAGGCTAAAGTTCGAATTCATCGAAGCTTCCACCTGCTCTTATGTCAACCTAAAAATCGGGGATATATCTAACTTTTGCGGGGGTAAAACTCTGAGAGCTATGAACAAATTCTATTGTTTGTAGGTATATTTAGATGAGCTGAAACTAAATCACGAAGCTATATAGCTGACGACTCTCCGTATACCGTATTGTTCCAGCTTGCAGTTACAAAGAAGTTGAAGAGGGTAAGGGAAAGTTAATCGCTGATTCCATAACACAACGGGAAGACGTGAAAGCCTAAAACTCCGAGATGACACATGGTTTCTTTCTAACATGCTGACGTGGTGTTATTCTGGGACTTTTTTCTTTCTAAAACGGGAAGACGCTACGCGCGGTTTGTTTGCGGTTTGTTTTTATTTGTTTTTATATGCAAGTTTTGACCATGTATGTAAGAAAAAAAAGTAAAGTTCCCATTATGTTTGTGAAATTATAGTAACTTTTATGAGTAGATGAGGAAGGTAAAGTCTTATAATTTGGTCATATCCACATTACGAAAAATAACTAATATGAAGATTCTTGATTTAAATCTTAGAAGCTCTCGATTCTTGTATTATAAACCCCATCCTTGAAACTCTCGAAAACCATTAACTTGAAACTGGGAAAAAAAAACAAACACAGAGCAATTATAAGGCCTTTATTCTCAAATTTCAATCCATATTTGTATGTCAAAAAACCTAGAAAAAAGGAAGTTCCATGCACAAGGTTTATGTGCTATTGTTGACTTCGCCTCCGTCAACTCGAGAAAAATATACTCTTTAGCTTTCTTTGAGTACTCGTAAGGAAAAAATTCGTTTACTTCTTTGTCCATCTAAGAATGCTTAGATCTGAGGCCATGAATTTAATGGTGATTCCATGCAGTGCAGAACTTGCAGTTTGGCTGGAACTTGGAACACACATCACTCATGCAGCCTCTTCTCAAGTAAAAACATATAATGGAAACGACCACGTATATAGAGCCATCTGATAAATTTTAACAGAAATAACAATGCGTAACTTATTGAATGGGACGAATGTAAAGGGTATGGAAAGCGTAATAAATAAATAAGATTTGCAGAAACAAATTTGATTTATTTCTTTCAGGTAATAAATCAAATTAATAAATCAGGTAGTAGTTTTGTAATCTTAACATTCAGGTAACTTTGAGAGCAAAGCTTACATGTCTTGATCGTCAGGCTATACAAAACTCGAGGGCTATCTCTTCCTCCCGAGCGGAGTCTTTCTTAACATCCTGGTTTCGTTACTTTCAGCATTAAGCCTATTCTACTAAGAGTAATCCTTTTCACCTTGTTTCAAATGGGTTTTGTCTCCCTTTATGCCTAATTGTAATTTGTTCTTCCGCTGCTCAACTCTTGTAACTTTCAAATGTCTTATTGTGAGAAAACAATATAAAGTAAAAAAGAAAAAAATTATCCTACAATATGAATGTTCCAATTTTTAATGCATATTCACATGTTATTACACAATTGTTAATTTGTTATGAAATCAATAATAATTTTTATTATCAAACTTATGTTTTAGTGGGTTTTTATGTTCCTGTTCTATTTTTTTTTGTCTATTCTCTTATACGATATCATATATATAAGTATTTTTATAGAACATTAAAGAATTCATTTTTAATTTAACACTTTTATTTTGTTAAGTACAATATACATGTGTCTCAACTATATGCACTGATACAACCTCAAACACTATGTTTAATATTACACATTGTTCTTTCGTTGATTTCACTTTTATGGTTGATTTCAACTATGCTGAACTGTATTTCCTTAGATTATTGTAAAATCTATGTACTGAATGATTAATGCATACGTCTCTGATTTGCACTTGGCCAAATTCCTGCAGTAACCGAAAATGATTTGAAAATTTGGGTTAAAACATTAAACAGTAGAAGAAGAGTGAGTTATTAGTTAAACTTATTCAAATATGACTATGTAAAGGCAGATCGGAATGTACGATACTGAAAGTCACAAATAAGTAAATATTGCTGACATTCTTAACCCCTAATCACTGATCCAAAGAAGCATACTTTGCAAAAACCTACTAACTGCACAACAACATGCTCAATTAAACAAAGGAAAAAAAATGTTATAGTCGCATCAAAGGTCACTCTAATTCTTATAACTTGCAGCTAATACCCACAAGTTCAGAGCTGCAAGATGGTGTATACCAAAATGACTAATACTCATCAACCCATTGAGATACCTATATCTGTATTTCTCAACTCAACGGTCAACATATTTCTTCTCCTAACTTAAAAAACTTACAAATTGTTGTCCTTTCTTAGTCACAATCGCATTGCAACATCTAAGATATAAAATCTCCGAGAATCACCAAAGATTTTTTTTTAAAAAATTCAGAACATTGAAGATGAAGAGATCACCGGTGAGAAAAAGTGTGTAAGCTCTGCTGCAAGCGACATCTCAAAGGACGTGATCCCTAAAGGCAGAGGCAAAGAACAATGATGTGATCACTAAAGGCAGAAGCAAACAACAGTTCTGCATTGAGACTCCAAGTTTTGGATCCATAACATGGCGTACTATCCACTTGCTCGCATCGCCCGGTCGGACTCGACAACCATCTTTTACATGCAACACCAATCGAGCCCAATTTCGAATTATCTATAAGCCCATTTAAATTCCTCAAACAGAGTTTATTTGTCACAAGATCATTAGAGACATTAAGCTTGGGTACAACAAAAAACGTATTAAAGGTCCAAAGATGAGAGTTGGAGACTTACTTCTCCCGGTTTGCTTATATGAAAGTTGTCAATCATCTTCTAAACACGCTCCTTTGCATCTCAATTTGTAACACACATCAAAGTTCTCTTGTTTTATTAGACCCAAAGATGTCTAATCTCATATCACGGTACATAAGTTGGTGGCAAAACCCATGCAAAATGTTATAAAACCGTCAAGAGTATCGTAGCCAAATTGACAACCAAAATTAGAGTGTTAAATAGTAACATTTGATAGTCAAAGTTCTATGGTGGTAAATAGCCGAGTCACCAACAAATCTCATTAATATATCAAGGAACCTGGGCAAATCAGACTCACCAAAAATTGCCACCGCCGTCCAGATGCATAACCTCAATACACTCCAATTTCTTCAATTACGTTGAATCCAACCTCCCTCACCACCGAACCCGTAACTCCACAGACTCTCGTCAGATTCGTCCATTGAATCTCTCCTTAGATTCATCCGTTCAGCTCTTTAATTGTGCTATAAAAAACAAAAATTAATATCCCGATTAGAAGAGATGGAACATGTAACGACATCTTAAAAGAGAAATTGTGTTTCTTCTACCGTCATTTTTTTAAGAGTTGTGAGAGGCGATGATTTATAGCAAATTGAGGGGAGGCTTAACGGCGGACGTATTGGCCATTAATTGGAACCAATTGAAAGCAATTATAGAGGTGGAAGTAAGTGGTAACTGTGGTGCATAGATTTCAGGCAAGTAAGGTGAATCGATTGCAGATGCAGTGCGTTTCGTTTCGTTGGAAGAGAGAGAGACTTAGGTTAGGATGGGCTGTCATAGTTTAAAAAAAAAAACATTTGGGCTTATGTTTTAATGTGCAACGTTTTCGGCTTTAGAAATGCGGGGCATTGGATCAACAATATATGAGTTTGGCCCAGAAGCTAATGAGTGACGTGGAAACTTCTTAAACATTTTTGCAGAAGTGATGACGTGACAGGCGGACAAAACTTTCTAAAAAACTGACGTGGAGGCCCTCAGGAGCCCCAAACAGCTCCTTTTATTAGTATAGATTAAAACTTTTTTTATATTTCTCCTTCTGATATCTCAAAAAAACTTTTAAATAATCATAGACCTCTTTGTTGATCTCCCTAATGAATACATTTTCATCAAGATGTATTAATCTAATAGTCTATTTCTAATTGCATCCTTAAAGGCATTGTTCATTAGTGCTTCATCTTTTGAGAAAGCGAAAAGACTCTTCGTTTATATGATTCGAGAGTATTTGTATCATACATTACACATTAGACTAGGATAAGATTTCAATTTTATATTAATTGAAATCACAATACGTAGCTCATGTTATTTTAGTGTATGTTCTGCTATCAAGAAAAGTATGTTTTCCACGCCTAACTAGATTGTTATCCATTTTTCATAGTTATTTATGAAGAAATAGTTTAAATTGATTTGGTGCAAATTTCGGTGACACAACTATTAGTTTAGTGACGCCTTTTTTGCAGATTTGTTTGTTGTATTATCCTTATTGATTTTGAGTGCATACTTAATTATTTTATTTTTTGGTCGTAAGTGCATACTTATTTAGTCTCTCGAGAAAATAAAAGCGTTGGTATTTCAAAATTGTCCCTATGCGTTACTATTGTTTTCGTTATCCGAAGTATTGATGTACGAGTATTGTTGGTTTCAAATTAAACTCCAAATTGAAATTTTAAGCCTAATGCCCTCACTAAAATATAAATCTAAATCCGCCCCTAAGTGCTAAACGCAATCAAATTAAATATCTTAATTTTCAACATTTTCATGATAGTAAAATTTCAATTTTTTTTGTTCTAGACAAAGTTTAATGTCTTTTACATTAGCTTATGTGATACTTTAAGACTTTTCTATTCGAGACTCAATTGCTCTAAGACATCTTGGATCAAGATTGAAACGTTAGTACTCGAAGATCCTTTTTCTCCCACTGCCTTTTTCGCCGTTACTGACAGTTCTTGAATACGTCTCTTTCGTCTCACGAATTCACTAGCACCATCATCTTCATCAACACGTTTACAATCTTCCTCCATCAAAAGCTGTATAGCTCTCACAACACTCTGTTTCTTGACCAACACTCCAACTTTTTCCTCGTCTCCCCACTTCACCGGAATCTCCACCCCAACCCTAACCCCTACCTTCAAAACCTCCACCACGAGTTTCTCATTGAGGAATTGCTCAGAAAACATCGGCCATGTAATCATTGGCACAGCAAAACATATCCCTTCGATCGTCGAGTTCCAACCGCAATGAGTCAAGAACCCTCCGGTCGAGCCATGTGAGAGTATCATAGCCTGAGGACTCCAACCTTTTATTAATATCCCTCTTCCTCTAACTCGCTCTTCAAACTTTTCGCGTTTTAGCCATTCATTTAGCTCATTCATGTGTTTTTCCTCGGTCTTGATCACCCAAATAAAGGGCTTTCCAGATTCTTCTAACCCTAGCCCTAGTTCTATCAATTGATTAGGTATTAGTCTACAGAGGCTACCTAGACAAACATATAAGACTGACCTTGGTCTCATGGAATCGAGAAACTTCAAGCATTCCCTCTCGCTTATCGCAATGTTACCGTTATTTCCCCTGTCGAATAGGTCCACGATACGATCATTGCATAAAGAAACGGGTCCAACGAACCATACCTTCTTCTCGATGGCCTCAGAGTAAGCCTCTGCATAACCTGGCTCCAATTCTTGGAAGCTATTAACAATAACCCCAAAGGCTTCTGATTCAGCTTCACGCATCTTCTCGCGAACGTCATCCATATTTGCTAACTTCTCAAAGGCACCTGGTAACTGAGCTCTAGCTATCTCGATCCTATGTAGCATTCCTGGTATAGGGAAAGGTTCTGAGTCTGAAGAAACTGAGAGGTGCGGGCTATGAAGATGGACGTTGTGCGAACTCAAAAGAGAGAAACAGCACATTCCGTGGAACACGATCCTTGGGATCTTGAACCTTTTCGCAGTTTTTGAAGTCCAAAAAAGGCATTTATCGGAGATAATGCAACTTGGAGGAATTTCTTGCTGCTCAAGAAAAGTTTCCAATGGCTCCTGAAGCTTATCCACGGCGTCATAGAATCTCCGTAGGAAGACTTTGGAGGGCAACGTGTCGAGAGTCTCACAATTTTCGGGAAGACCGAATTCTTTGTAGGCAATTGGAAATATGACGATGTTGATTTGGAGACCCGACTCCGATCTTGCCCGCTCAACTGTGTTGGCAAACCTAGAAGCATTTTGAGGGGTTGAAATTATGGTAATGAATGTAAATAAATGATCGGATTACTTGTAAATAAATGTAAATAAATAGTTTTGTCTAGTTTGGTCATCACGTCCTTTAATTTTTTTTTCTTTTTTTTAAAGAAAATTCACGTCCTTTAATGTGCATGAGTTTCGTTCATTTTTCTTTGTGGTGTAGTTTATCAAGAGTCCTGGTCAGAATAATTACTAATTGCGAGGAGAAAATGAAGTTTTGTGCGATAGAGAGAAAGAGAAAGGAGGTGAAGGAAGTTTTGTCATTAAACATAATACATATTATACACTGAATATTTTAGCCTCAAATTTGATATGGTTATAAACTTAATTCAAATCCAAAATAAGGTTAAAAAATACAATTTTCCTATTATCATCTAAAACCATCTTTACTGAATGTGTGGTGGCCTAATGGTAGTGTAAGGGGTTAATTTCTTTGTGCCGTGAATTCAAATCTTTTTTGATACGGAAGATTATTCTTTAAACCGAAATATCTAAAAGCTGACTTTCGATACCAAAAGAGATTAGGGCATGTGCATTGCACACTTTAAAAGTGGGTGTCTAAAAATTATTTTTTTGATTAAATTTAAATAATTTTAATATTTTAAGGCACTTTAGTTATGTAGACATGTCTAAAGCCCAAAAATAAATCCTATATTAGACATTTTTTATCAGTTTTGGATATTTAGTCTTAAAATTTATTATTTTAATAATGTTATTAGATCTCTTAAAGTCTCCAATGCACATGCTCTAAGTCGAAGGTCCGTACCTCGTGCGATCTTGAAAAAAACCATATTTTGGAATATATATATATATCTTTGCTTTTTGTGACCATTCATGTAACTGGTTTTTTTTTTGTCAAACTCATTCATGTAACTGGTTACTTTTATTTATCTAGACCATTCAAATACATTATTCTATTGGAAGGTTTCTTTGTTGGTTTGATTGGTGAAAATAAATAACATATATTCAACATTAGTGTACATATCTTAATAGTAATGTATACAACTTCAATTATTGAAACCATTTTGCTAATAGATAATTCTTATTAGAATCTTCATTTTTGCTAGACCCATAAATAAGATCTGACGTTTGTAGATAGAACAACACAAATTAACAAACAAACACATTAATCTTTGATGTCTTGTCCAATATCTTGTGTATGCTGTGTTGTTTGAATGCACAGTGGGTGCTAACGACATGGACGGACGAAGAATGCAAGAAGATAATGAAAAATTGCTACAATGCTTTACCGGTTGGAGGAAAGCTAATCGCGTGTGAGCCGGTCTTGCCTAAGGAAACCGATGATAGCCACAGGACTCGTGCCTTGTTAGAAGGCGACATCTTTGTCATGACAATCTATAGAACCAAAGGTAAGCATAGAACCGAAGAAGAGTTTAAAGAGCTTGGTCTCTCTGCTGGATTCCCTACTTTTCGACCTTTTTACATTGATTACTTCTACACCATCTTAGAGTTTCAGAAGTAATTAAAACCTTTTTTTATTTCTCCTTCTGATATTTCTAAAAAGCTTTTAAATAATCATAGACCTCTTTGTTGATCTCTCTAATGAATACATTTTCATCAAGATGTATTAATCTAATAGTCTATTTCTAATTGCATCCTGAAAGGCATTGTTCATTAGCTTCATCTTTTGAGAAAGCGAAAAAGACTCTTCGTTTATATGATTCGAGGGTATTTGTTTTATACATTACACATTAGACTAGGATAAGATTTCAATTTTATATTAACTGAAATCACAACACGTAGCTCAATTATGCTGGCTCTGTTGTCATTATTTGCAAAATTGTGTACATCTCTCTTTTTTTTGTTCTCTTAGTTTTGAATGCATTTAAAGGCTCGGCAAACTATAATGTCCCGTTGTGGCCATCGTCGTGGTCCTCCACGTCCACTCTCACCTTGTCTGAAGATTTGAATGGATCCATCGACTAATATTATATAGATAATTACAGTGTTTTATTTTCAGTCACACAATACTGAATTATTTACGTTGAAACTGCTTCATTTTCAAACACGTTTAACATATCTCGCTACTCTCTCTTGATAAATAGTGGAGTGGGGTTTCTCTCGTTCACGTATGATAGCAAAGCTCGGAGAAACAAAATGGAGGACGAAAGCTCTGAGAGTAGAAACAAAGCTCGTCTCGCCATTGTGGAGCTCGCCAACATGATCAGCGTCCCAATGTCCCTCAACGCCGCCGTGCGATTAGGCATTGCCGACGCTATTTGGAACGCCGGAGCCAACTCNATACAGTACTGTCAGTACACTATAATATTCAGAAATTGAGACATTACACAGTTATCATAACATTTACTACCTCTTTAAAGATAATTAACTTGATTGAGGAGTGAGTTAACAACAAAATGAAACTATTTTCTTTGCAAAATGATCTCGACCACAATAATTCTATTTTTTTTAAAAACATAAATTTCAATCATATAAAATTTGCTAATACAGAGACAAGTTCAGAGTTAGTATGGATTTTGAGAAACAGTCATGGTATGTTCTTAGAAGGAGGGATGGGCAAGTTCGAAAGCCGTTTTACTTTTGAGAAGGCTGAATGTTCGACACTAATATGGGCAATGCAATCATGCTGGGCTTTAGGATATACAAAAATAGTGTTTGAAGGAGATAATGTCAATGTGGTTCGACTTCTTAACGGCGAAACATCTAATCTAAAACTCCAACATTATATTAACACAATGAGAGGCTGGGTAGCAATGTTCACGGGTATAACATTTGTCCACCGGCAGCGAATTTCGAATCAGTGTGCAGATTTACTAGCAAAGAAAGGAGCGACATCAAGATATCCATGGAGTTTATATCATATTTGTCCAAATTTTCTTCAGAATCTTGTATCAAACGATTGTAACAATTCATAAATAATAAAAATCGACAAAAAAAAAAAAAATACAGAGGCAAAAAGAAGGAAAACTCACGAAAATTACTTAAATAGCCCTATCTCTCTACTCTCTCTTGATAATAGTGGAGTGGGTGGTTTCTCGTTCACGTATGATAGCAGAGCTCGGAGAAACAAAATGGAGGACGAAAGTTCGGAAAGTAGAAACAAAGCTCGCCTCGCCATTATGGAGCTCGCCAACATGATCAGCGTCCCGATGTCCCTCAACGCCGCCGTGCGATTAGGCATCGCCGACGCTATTTGGAACGCCGGAGCCAACTCTCCTATCTCCGCCGCCGAGATCCTCCCTCGCCTCCTTCTCCCATCCGACACTACCACCGGCGATCCCGAGAATCTCCAGCGTATACTCCGTATGCTCACAAGCTACGGCGTTTTCTCCGAACACATCGCCGGATCCACCGAGAGGAAATACTCCCTCACCGACGTCGGAAAAACGCTCGTCACCGACTCCGGCGGCCTCTCCTACGCCGCTTACGTCCTCCAACACCACCAGGAGGCGATGATGCGAGCGTGGCCACTGGTTCACACGGCGGTGGTGGAGCCGGAGACGGAGCCGTACGTGAAAGCCAACGGCGAAGCGGCGTACGCGCAGTACGGGAAGAGCGAGGAGATGAACGGTCTAATGCAGAAGGCGATGTCCGGCGTATCGGTGCCGGTCATGAAAGCTATATTGAAAGGCTACGATGGGTTTAAATCCGTGGAGCATTTAGTTGACGTGGGTGGGAGCGCAGGGGATTGCCTCCGTATGATCATACAGCATTTTCCTAACGTCCGTGAAGGGATTAATTTTGATTTGCCAGAAGTTGTTGCCAAAGCCCCCAACATTCCTGGTCAGAAATAATATATGGTTTTATTTTCATCATTTTTTTATTTTTAGTTTTAGAATATTTTTAGTTTTTCCTATGTTTGGAAATTAGCTTCATCTTTTGAGAAAGCGAAAAGACTCTTCGTTTATATGATTCGAGAGTATTTGTATCACACATTACACATTAGACTAGGATAAGATTTTAATTTTATATTAATTGAAATCACAACACGTAGCTCATGTTATTTTAGTGTACTCTTTGTTCTGCTATCAATAAAAGTATGTTTTCCAAGCCTAACTAGATTATTATCCATTTTTAATAGTTATTTACGAAGAAATAGTTTAAACTGATTTGGTGCAAATTTCGGTGACCCAACTATTAGTATATAGTTTAGTGACGCCTTTTTGGCATATTTGTTTGTTGTAGAATCATCCTTATTGATTTTGAGTGCATACTTATTTAGTCTCCAAACATCTCGAGAAAATAAAAGCGTTGGTATATTAAAATTCTCCCTATACGTTACTATTGTTTTCGTAATCCGAAGTATTGATGTACGAGTTTTCTTGTTTGCTTGTTGGTTTTAATGGTTAATATTAGACTAATTATAAAATAATAGTACAGATTTTTATTTTTGAACCAAAAGCCACCCATATATTGCCAACAGGCCAACGTTAAAACTATATTTTTATTTTCAATTTTTTTGTTCTAGACAAAGTTTAATGTCTTTTACATTAGCTTATGGTACTTTAAGACTTTTCTATTCGAGACTCAATTGCTCTAAGACATCTTGGATCAAGATTGAAACGTTAGTACTCGAAGATCCTTTTTCTCCCACTGCCTTTTTCGCCATTACTGACAGTTCTTGAATACGTCTCTTTCGTCTCACGAATTCACTAGCACCATCATCTTCATCAACACGTTTACAATCTTCCTCCATCAAAAGCTGTATAGCTCTCACAACACTCTGTTTCTTGACCAACTCCAACTTTTTCCTCATCTCCCCACTTCACCGGAATCTCCACCCCAACCCTAACCCCTACCTTCAAAACCTCCACCACGAGTTTCTCATTGAGGAATTGCTCAGAAAACATCGGCCATGTAATCATTGGCACAGCAAAACATATCCCATCGATCGTCGAGTTCCAACCGCAATGAGTCAAGAACCCTCCGGTCGAGCCATGTGAGAGTATCATAGCCTGAGGACTCCAACCTTTTATTAATATCCCTCTTCCTCTAACTCGCTCTTCAAACTTTTCGCGTTTTAGCCATTCATTTAGCTCATTCATGTGTTTTTCCTCGGTCTTGATCACCCAAATAAAGGGCTTTCCAGATTCTTCTAACCCTAGCCCTAGTTCTATCAATTGATTAGGTATTAGTCTACAGAGGCTACCTAGACAAACATATAAGACTGACCTTGGTCTCATGGAATCGAGAAACTTCAAGCATTCCCTCTCGCTTATCGCAATGTTACCGTTATTTCCCCTGTCGAATAGGTCCACGATACGATCATTGCATAAAGAAACGGGTCCAACGAACCATACCTTCTTCTCGATGGCCTCAGAGTAAGCCTCTGCATAACCTGGCTCCAATTCTTGGAAGCTATTAACAATAACCCCAAAGGCTTCAGATTCAGCTTCACGCATCTTCTCGCGAACGTCATCCATATTTGCTAACTTCTCAAAGGCACCTGGTAACTGAGCTCTAGCTATCTCGATCCTATGTAGCATTCCTGGTATAGGGAAAGGTTCTGAGTCTGAAGAAACTGAGAGGTGCGGGCTATGAAGATGGACGTTGTGCGAACTCAAAAGAGAGAAACAGCACATTCCGTGGAACACGATCCTTGGGATATTGAACCTTTTCGCAGTTTTTGAAGTCCAAAAAAGGCATTTATCGGAGATAATGCAACTTGGAGGAATTTCTTGCTGCTCAAGAAAAGTTTCCAATGGCTCCTGAAGCTTATCCACGGCGTCATAGAATCTCCGTAGGAAGACTTTGGAGGGCAACGTGTCGAGAGTCTCACAATTTTCGGGAAGACCGAATTCTTTGTAGGCAATTGGAAATATGACGATGTTGATTTGGAGACCCGACTCCGATCTTGCCCGCTCAACTGTGTTGGCAAACCTAGAAGCATTTTGCGGGGTTGAAATTATGGTGATGATGTTGCCTTGTCGCGCAAGAATCTTGGAGATATCAACCATGGGGATCAGATGCCCTTGAGCCATGAGAGGGATCAAAACAAAGTGAAGTCTTTTGGCTTTTGAAACCATCATAGTTTCCATTTTCTGGGTTTAGCAAATGTAAAGACACATAGGCATAAAGAGGATACACACAAAAAGGTTCTATAACATGTATATATATACATATGTGTGAATGCATCGTTTGAGAGATCTTAATTAATTTATTGGGCAAGTCATCAAAAGCTGTATATTGACGACTTTGAACAAGTCACAAAAAAAAACTATTATTTAGATAACTCAATCACACATCCTCATTGTTTAAATTTTTTGTCGCTGACGGTAGTGAGCTAGTCATTATACCATGACAATCGTGAGCTACGTCACTTTTTATCAAGAAATGTATGAGGAAGGTGAACTCCTTATTCCAGCGACATTCACATACTAAATGTGAGATAACTTTATTATTATTTATATAAAATCAAATGAAAATTTCACTAACATTTACGAAAAGGTAAATTAATAATATTAAAAAAGCTTCCATTTTATATTTGTTGATTATGATAGAGAAGCTTTTGGCTAAGCATATGGCCAAAATAAGAAGTCAATGAGCGTATCTAAGAAGATCGGCTTACTTTTTTTTTTGGTTACTTGATCGGATTACTTGTAAATAAATGTAAATAAATGGCTTTGTCTGTTTTAGTCATCACGTCCTATAATTTGCATGAGTTTCGTTCATTTTTCTTTGTGGTGTAGTTTATCAAGAGTTTTCAAGATTGATTTGTTTACGAAAACGAAATCAATTTAAATTAACAATCGATAGAAAATTTCAACGTATTTGTATCAGAGTTCACGTCGACCTTTAGATTGAACAAAAGAAGAAGAATGGAACCGATTACCGAAGTTTCGAATAATTTTCAAGACAAGGTTCTATCGATTGTCATTTTGGCGTGCCTTGAGGTTCATGCATTTCAAACCATTAATTGATTCCAAAGATCACATGGAAGACATATAATTAATTAGATGAATAATCCGAGAAAGGTAAATAATCAAAGGCTATCTCAAACTCAAGCTACGTGTGGAAAAAGTAAGAAAAAGATATATACAAAGTAATGTTAAATCCTAACACAGTCTGTGTTACACAGATGTATAGGCCTGTTGGGGAATAAATATATGTTAATTTTGATTATCAAAATCTTCATTTCCTGCGTATTAGTTTCAATCACTTTTTTTGTTGGTTGAAGTTCTATCGAGAATGTTGTGACCGAAAGTGTGCACGAAGTATAATTATTCGATAAAAATAAACATTTTAAGTACATTATATTATTTATCCTTCAATTTTCAATATTTCTTTTGGTCTTCCATTTTTTTTTAAAAAATATATACTTTAAACTTAGGCATTTCTACAAACTAGTTAAGGAACTATACAGTATACTATATAGTAGTAGCTAGCGTTTATAACAGTCGTCAACTCGTAAATTTTAAACTAATTTTTTTTAATAAAATAAACCCCAAACATCACGGCATTAAAGCTGTATTTGTTTGTATATTTTTCTGATGAGTTCCGTCTGAAAAGGACATTTTTGTTAAAATGAAAAAAGGGACACTTTGAAACGTTCAATTGTGTGCATACATGGCGAACAATCCAACAACGTAGACTAATTCAACCTTTGGAATATTGGATCATTGACGTGTACACTTCCTTTTTTAAAAAAAAACGTGTACACCTTCTGGTTAAATTTTTTCAACGGTTTTTTTTGGATAACAATATTAGAAAAAGAAATAAAAAATATAGCCATAAGGATTGAAAAATTAATTTGATAACCATAACATTGTTTTATTAGACGAAAATGCCCCTACTTCATACACTACAAGAAAACAGACGATTTGCGACGGAAATTTACGACGGAAAAGAGGCGTCGCAAATTTGCGACGGCATTACGACGACATTGCGACAGCAGTTAAAAGTCGTCGCAAATCCGTCACAAATTTGCGACGACAAGATTCGTCGCAAATGTCTCGCATATTGCGACGATTTTGCGACATTATTGCAATGGCTACGGAGTCTGTCGCAATTCCGTCGCAATTTGCGAGGCATTTGCAACGCAAAATTGCCGACGCAGAGTTGCGACGCATTTGCGACGACTTTATTCGGAAGCAATACTTGCGACGGAGTTGCGTGGGATTTGCGAGGGGAACCTAAGTAGGTACACCACGTTTTTCAGAAGTCTCACATACTTTCACATGCTCGAGTAAATCGTCGCAAAAATGTCGGTAGCCGTCGCAAATCCGTCGCAAATTTGTCTGTAGCCGTCGCAAATCCGTCGCAAAAGGGGTAGTAGTCGCAATTCCGTCGCAATTAGTCGTCGCAAATACGTCGCTACTTATAAATTTCCGTCGCAAATACGTCGCAAAAAAATCTAATAATCTATAAATAGCTCACTTCTGGTTTTTTTTTACACATTCAAACATAAAATAAAAAGAGAAAAAAAAAATTAAGAGAGAAAAAAAAAATAAGAGTGAAAAAATGTCTTCGAATTACGATGGCATCTATGCATTACGGTCTTGGATGTACAATCAACGAGATCCGGAGAGTGGTGAAGTGACGAAAGAGTATCGGGACGGATTGCGAGGATTCTTTTATCAGGCAACAAACCAACCATTTGCGATAGAACATGGTAAAATATTCTGTCCATGTAGAAAATGCAAGAATATACCATATATAGAAATTGATACTGTGAAGAGGCATCTATATAATAGAGGATTTATGCCAAACTACTATGTGTGGTTTTCGCATGGGGAAGGTAGTGGTGCTGGAAGTAGTAGTACCGCGGGTCAGGGGTTTGAGCAGCCTAGTAATGATAATTATGATGATGGGTGTAATATATTTGGAAATATTGATCAAGGATATCAACAAGGGAATAGATATCATGATATGGTTGTAGATGCAATGCATGAAGCTCCACCAACCTCATTTGTTGATAATAGTCGGGAAGAACCCAACGCAGATGCTAGGCACTTTTATGATATGTTAGACGCTGCAAACCAGCCAATCTACGATGGATGTAGAAAAGGGCAGTCTAAATTATCATTGGCATCTAGAATGATGACAATTAAGAGTGATAATAATGTTAGTGAGAGTGAAATGAATTCATGGGTCGAACTTTTTAAAGAGTATTTGCCAGCAGATAATCTTTCTGCTGAAAATTACTATGAAATACAGAAGTTGGTTTCGGGTCTTGGGTTACCATCAGAAATGATTGATGTATGCATTGATAATTGCATGATTTTCTGGAAAGACGATGATAAGCTGCAGGAATGTCGATTTTGTGGGAAGCCGAGATATCAAGAAACTAGTGGAAGAACTCGTGTCCCGTACCAACGCATGTGGTACTTGCCAATCACTGATAGATTGAAAAGATTATACCACTCGGAAAGGACTGCGGCAGCAATGAGATGGCATGCGCAACATTCTACAGTGGATGGGGAGGTTACACATCCGTCAGATGCAAAGGCGTGGAAACACTTTCAGACGATACACGTTGACTTTGCTAACGAATGCAGGAATGTCTATCTTGGCTTATGCACTGATGGATTTAGTCCATTTGGTATGTCTGGGAGGCAATATTCTCTATGGCCAGTCATATTGACGCCATACAACCTTCCTCCGGATATGTGCATGCAACGAGAATTTTTGTTCATGAGTATTCTAGTGCCTGGTCCTAAGCATCCGAAGCGAGCACTTGATGTATTCCTGCAACCTTTGATTCATGAGTTGAAACAGCTCTGGTATAGTGGTGTTCGCACGTTTGACTACTCGCAGCAGCGGAATTTCAATATGCGTGCTGTGTTAATGTGGACTATAAGTGACTTTCCGGCATATGGAATGTTATCGGGTTGGACTACGCATGGAAGATTATCTTGTCCATATTGTATGGATAGGTCAGATGCGTTTCAGCTGAAGAATGGAAGGAAGTCATGTTGGTTTGATTGTCATCGTAGGTTTCTTTCCATGAATCATACATACCGGAAAAATAAGAAGTTATTTAAGAAGAACAAGGTTGTTCGTTTTCCTCCACCTGTTCATCTTTCAGGAGATACTTTGTTAGAGCAAATTGATCACTACGGTGCTAAGGAAACGTGTCGGCGTGGGGGAAATTGGCACACACCGGCAAACATGCCTGACGGATATAGTGTATCTCACAATTGGCACAAAAAGAGTATCTTTTGGGAGCTCCCGTATTGGAAGGATCACCTTTTACGGCACAACCTTGATGTGATGCACATAGAGAAGAATTTTTTTGATAACATCATGAATACAATCTTGAACGTGAAGGGAAAGAGTAAAGACAATTTGAAATCAAGGTTGGACTTGGTCGAAATTTGCGCAAGACCCGAGTTGCATATTACAAGTCAGGGAAAATTACCGATTCCAAACTTTCGAATGTCCGTGGAGGCGAAGCGGACATTATTCGACTGGGTTGCTTCTGATGTGAAGTTCCCAGATGGATATGTGTCCAAATTCTCTAGATGTATAGAGCAAGGACAGAAATTTTCCGGTATGAAGAGCCACGATTGCCATGTTTTCATGCAACGACTGCTACCATTTGCATTAGACGAGCTCTTACCGAAACCAGTTCACGATGCAATTGCGGGTACGTAAAATAAAAATAATTAAAGAATTCTATAAGTAATATAATTCAGTTAATTAATTGATGAATTTGCATGTAGGCATTGGAGCATTTTTCAGAGATCTATGCACGCGAACACTGACTGAGGATGGCATCGCTCAGTTAAAAGAGAATATTCCGGTGTTGCTTTGTAACTTAGAAAAGATTTTTCCACCTTCGTTTTTTGACGTAATGGAACATCTCCCAATCCATCTACCACATGAAGCAGCACTTGGGGGCCCCGTGCAATATCGATGGATGTACCCGTTCGAGCGATACATGGGATATCTTAAAAAAAAGGCCAAAAATCTTGCTAAAGTGGAGGGATCGATCGTTGCTGGAAGTTTGACGGAGGAAACATCTCACTTCACGTCTTACTACTTTAGTCCAATCGTTAGAACCAAAATTACCGCTCCTAGACGATATGACGATGGAGGGGAAGCACCTACGTACCACGTTGACGTCCCGGATATCTTCGCCCAAATAGGCAGACTTGCTGGAAAAGTGAAAGAAGTTTGGTGGGAAGATCATGATCATTGTAGGGCGGCGCACAATTACATATTGCGGAATTGTGAGTATGTGCAGACACTAGAGAGGTATAAATTTATGTTTCCTTCATACATAATTATGATTTAATTACCTCCAATTCATATATATATGACGCGGCCCGTGAATTACTGCAGATTATTTGATTCTCAGGTTCGAGAACACTTTCCTGATTTAGAAGAAAAAGATTATGAGAAGTACAACGAACGTGAATTTATTGGGTGGCTAAAATACTATGTAAGATTAATCAACACTTGTTTTGACTTTGAAATACAGGTTTATTTACAAACACTTAATTAAGAGTTAATTAATATGTAGGTAACGCGTGGATGTTCGACGGAGCCCTTACCACTATGGATGCACGAAATTGTTAACGAACCAATAGCTACGACCATGACTGCTCCAATGTACTTGACTCGTGGGTACATATTTCATACGTATAAACATGGATCGAAGAGGTCAACCGCAAATTATGGAATCCAAGTCAAAGGTGATAACGACTTCTACGGCGTGTTGCAACAAATAATTGAAGTCACATTTCCAGGAGCCATCGGTTTGAAATGTATTTTATTCAAATGCGATTGGTACGATCCGAGTAGTAGAGGGGTCCGCGGAAACAACTTAGGGGTGATTGATGTCAATTCAAACAGACGTTTTGCAAAGTTTGAACCCTTTTGCCTAGCCTCGCAAGCAGATCAAGTCTGTTTCGTTCCATATCCTCGGATTAAGGAAAAACGTGAGAGGTGGTTATCGGTGATTAAAGTCAATCCGCGAGGCCGTATTGTCGGGAAGATTGAAGATGTAGCTATGCAAGCTGAAAGACCTAATGAACTCTCCACTCCAACCGCATCAACAGAAGATATTTTACATATTGATCTAGAGCAACAAGATGTAGAAGACATAGTGAATGATTCAACTGAAGGCGAAATTTCGGACGAATTCGATGAGACCGATGATGAAGAAGACACTGATGATGAGCATAGTGGAGATGAATCGGATTAGCCAAGACCGAAATTTGTAAAATATGTGTGATTTGTAATTTGTAATTTTTTTTAAAATATAAAACATTTGCGACGGCTTTGCGACGAGCCCTCGCAAATCCGTCGCAAAAAGAAAATTTGCGACGGATTTGCGAGGGCACGTCGCAAATCCGTCGCAAGTAATCATTTTGCGACGGATTTGCGACGGTCCCTCGCAAATCCGTCGCAAATTCTTATACCCTATACCCTGAATTGGATTATGGTTTGTAAAATATAAACTTATATATAAGTTTAGATGCAAATATTACAAAGTTTTCTATGTTGATATTCAAATTATAAGAAATAAATATATTTTTAACTTTTTAATAAAACGATTTCATATAAAAGAATACAAGCTATTATGTTCATTGTAAAGTATAATAGTTTTGTAAAATTCATGTTGAACAAGGAAAATTTTACAAATTCCTCATAAAAATAAATTTGTTACAATCTTATACATTCATAGTTGTTTTTATAACTTTGATTATGGTGAACAAACATTAACAAAACCCAACAATATAAATATACAAGTATTGCGACGGATTTGCGAGGGCTCGTCGCAAATCAGTCGCAGTTTGCGACGGAATTGCGACGGTCCCTCGCAAATCCGTCGCAGTGCACGTATAATTTCCAAAAATTTTCGTTTCACAAGTTCAAAGTATTTGGACGCGAATTAGGTTTTTTATTTGCGACGGCATTGCGACGGTCCGTCGCAAAGCCGTCGCAGGCTTTAAACTTTTAAAACCTAAAATTTCTTTCTTCCTCCTTGCCCGAAAACATATCTCTTTTCCTCCCTTGGCAGCCGCCGCAGACGTCTCCCTCTCTCGAGCACCCGAGCCTCTCTCTCTGTCTCCCTCTCTCGAGCGAGCCTCTTTCAGCTATCTCTCCCTCTCCCGAGCCACCGCCGCACATCTCCTCGCCGGATCTGGTTCTCCCGAGCCACCGCCGCACCTCCCTGGACTGCACCTCGCCGCTGCACCTCCGCTCATCGCCGGATTTGCTACTCGCCGCCGAACTCGTCCACCAAGGTAACAAATCCCCATTTTCTTAGATCTATGTTAGATTATTAGAAATTAGAAATTAGAAATTGTTAGATTTTTAGATATGGAATTTAGATTTTAGGAAATTGTTAGGTAATTTTGTTATAATTATTTTGGAATTTGTTTGAGTTTATAGAAATATTTTACAAATTTAATCAATTAATACCTTATCTAATTTTAATTTTAGGTATACCCTTGGTACATTTTTTACAAATTTGTTACATTTATTGTGTAATTAGTTAGATTTATGATTTTGTAATTTTAGTTTTGAATTTTTAGTTTATATTTTTCGTTTTAAAAATTATTATTTACCAATTTTTGTTTAAACATTTTTAGTCACAAATTTTATTTTAAATAATTTAATATAGATTTTATTTTATAAATTTTAGTTTTAGTTGATAAAATTTTAAGTTTAGTTTATAAATTAAAAATTTTAGTTTATAAAATAAACCCAAAGTTATTTTTAATTTTTAATTTTTTAAGTTATTTATTTGTTCTATTTTTTCTATCACTAAAATTTTTTTTTTTGCAGATGTCTACAAACGACTTTTCTCGTTACATGTCGCAAGGCTCTGGGTCTCGGTCTTTTCCGTCTACTCCAGGGGCTTCTTTCACCTCTCCATCGGTGAGACCCACATTTTCAGCCCCCGTTCCCGAGACAGCTCCCGCACAGCCTCATCCTCCTCAACCGGAGGAACATGAAGACCAAGGTTTTCGTTGGCAAGATATGGAGATTCGAGAGCTTCTCGAGAGTCCCGGTCATGACAAGCTGAAACGACTTGATCCAGCACGTCCTCCGGACACCCTTTGGTATTTATAAAATTTATTTTTAAATGATTTTGAATTATAACTATTGCTAATTTTTTTACAATACTAATTGTTTCTAATTGTTTTTTCCAGGTTCGATTATGATCAATGTGTGGCTGCTAAGGTTCGAGAAATCTTTGAGAGAGATTTCAAAGAATCTCATGCCAATTGGTCGCAAACTCCGAAACAGACCATCAACCGGTGGTACCAACAATTTGCCGTAAGTATCATAATTTTTTTATTATTAGTTAGATTTTTATTCTTACATCTAAGCTATTTTTTAATAACTAATTTTTTTTGTAGCAAACATATCATTGGGATTGGGGCATTAACGGAGACGTTAGCGATATGTTTGAGGCCAAGTTGAAGAAACGGATGACCGACCATGTGGGACGTTGGAAGGCAAAGTGGAAAAAAATAGGCGATGATGCGAGGCCCAGATGGATTGATCCGTTAGTTTGGGAGGGTCTCGTTAGATTTTGGAATGAGCCGGGGAGCGAAAAGAAGAGCGCCAACGCCCGTAAAGCCCGTTACAGTGCTCCTGATGGAGAGCAACCCACTAAGCATCGGTCGGGTCAGACTTCGTTTAAAGGACGGGCCCGAAAGATGGTAAGTATTTATTTTTTATATATTACTGTTTTTTATATAATTTATTTAAATCATTCTAATGTTTTTAACTTTTATGTAGGCTGAGCGGACCGGAACAGGAGTTCCAGATCTGTTAGCGGTTCTCGAGGAGACAAAAAAAAATGCGGATGGAACTTTTGTCGATCGACGCTCCGAGAAGCTATACAACGACGTCACTGCGAGGATGCAACAGATGTCTCAGGCTGATCCTAATGATCCAGAAAGCACTGGATCTTGCTCACTTAGTACGATCGAGAAGAACAAACTTTATCTGGAGGTAAGTATTTTCAATTTAACTTCAATATTTTAATTTTTTTTAATTATTAACTTTTTAATTATACTTAAATATATGTTTAGGTCGCTCCCCGTAAAAGAGGGAGAATCTTCGGACTCGGTTCTTTACAGTCGGATATCGAGGCTGCCACTCTTCCGACCACTTCTTCCACCCGTCCAGATCCCGCTCTTCAGGAGATAATCGAGACCCAAGCCCTTCTGATTCAATCGCAGAACCAGAAGATGCAGAGCTACGATAAGTATTTCGAGTTTATTGCACAACGGGACTCGGCATTCGCAGAACTTTACCGCAACTCGGAAGCCGGTCCGTCGACCGGAAATCAAGACCCGTCTATCGATTAAATCTAGTTTTTATTTTCTGAACAATAACTTTTATTATGTTCTATGAATATTATTTTGTATTTCAAATTTCTTTTTAAAATTAGAATTTTTTTTCTAATTTTCTTTTTATTATAAATAATTTAAATTTAAATTTATATATTAATTAATTTATATGTAATTTTAATTTAAATATAATTATTAATAATTTTCGTCCAAAAAAAAATTAATTATTAAATTGCAACAGTATTGCGACACAATTGCGACGGATATAATTCGCGACAACATTGCGACAGATTGTTTTTTCTGATGACTGTTTGTCGCAAATTTTGCGACTGAAAAATTTTATCGCAGATCCGTCGCAAATTTGCGACATATTTGCGACAAACATATGCTGTCGCAAATTTGCGACGAAAACAAATTGTCGCAAATATGTCGCAAATTTGCGACGGATCTGCGACGAATCGTATTTGCGACGGAATTTTTGATGTCGCAAATTTGCGACGGATTTGCGATAATTTCATTCCGTCGCAAATTTTGCGCCGGATTTGCGACGGAATTGGATTTGCGACTAACGATTTGCGACATTTTGGTCACTGTCGCAAATCCGTCGCAAATCCCTGTTTGCGACGGTATTGCGACGGATAATGCCGTCGCAAATCGGTGTATTTCTTGTAGTGATATATTATTTTATTCCGTCTGTTCTATACCGTTTATATATAATAGTATAACATGTGAAAAAAAACATATATATTTTTGATGTCAAGTTTGAAATCGATCAAACTATACTATATGAACATGGAAAACAGTATAGACTTGTTACATTCTTTTATAAAGTTTGTATGTTCTATATTATCTAAATATAATAGTATAACATGTGAAAGAAAATATATACATAAAGTTTGTGATCGGAAGAGAGATTACAGCAGACAGAGAGAACGACGAACGAAAGAGAAAAATGTATAAGGAAGATAAGCTCGAGAGAGCAAGAGTTACCGACGTAAACGACAGAACTAGAAGTGAAAAAACAAGAGGTTACAAAACAAATAGATGAAACTATACTATACAAATATGAAAAACAATATATAACTGTTATCATTTGAAAAATATAGAGAATGATCGGTATTATACATATTATACAAAGAATATTATGACCATGATTTTACTATGGTTATAAATTCAAATAACAATGTCAATATGGATAATGAATCAAATTTCTCTTTTAATTTCCAGAATATATATTCTTTTTTTTGTTAACCATATATATATTTCTCAAGTGAAGTATACATACTCCTCGTTCCAATATAATATAATCAGAAGAAGAAAAAAAAAAGTGGAGTATACATACATGTTGTTTGATAAAGCATGCCTCTTTTTCCATAAGAAAATATTGAAATCTCTTACTCATGTATATGTATCCATTATTGTTCATATTGATTAATTAAGACGAATTAATTAGTAAACTTAGACTTTCATCAATGAAACAACAACAAAAAACTACTTGTAATTTCATGAGAAATGCAAAGCCATGTCCAAAAAACTGAACTAAATCAAAACAACTTGCATAAGAAGTTTTGGAAATTCTTAGAACATTTCTGCAATATTACTCAAAAAGACAGGTATCATTTTTTTTTTTTATCAAAAAAGATGTTTAGAAAAAAATCTTATTTCATAAAAAAAACGCTGATTCAAAATAAATCATTTTTCGCTATCCTCCCTTGATCCCAATGTACACCTTCTAAATCAATTCACGTTTCTTCTCCAAATTCTAAATAAAACTCTGTTACTGAGCCAAAGCAAAAGAAAATAAAGATTGGGTCCCCCTTCCTTGCATATAATGCACCTGCGGCCAAATCCGAATCCGTCCCGACAAAAACAGATTTTATAATTGGGCTTTTATCAACGAAATTGGGCCTTAATTAGATTATTTTAAGAACATTTGATTTTTGTTAAGAATTTCTTTAATTTTCTTACACAAATTTAAGCCTTATCTCTTTTTCTATGTAATTTTAGTCTAGATTTTGTAACATATGGTTTAAATTAACCGGACTAGAGATTGTTGCTACTTGTTCCTCAAGCGTGTTGGCCGCGTTAAAGAACTTCACCAAATAGATTTTGTAACATATGTGTGACGCCCCGACCCAGCGAAGCTGAAAAAGTCGGCGGCATCATGACACCTGTCTGCAGCCACGCGGACCCAGACAGCGTGTCTTTTATCAGAAAAGGATCCCAGGATAATCTTTGACCGAAAACCCACCAACATAATCCGAACCTGCAAAACAAAACGAACAAAAGAAAAAGGAGAAAAGGAGGGGTGAGCAAAATGACAACAGCTCAGTGAGGGAAGCTACGACCAATCACCATCAAACAACATGCATCATAACAAAAGTATCTAGCTAGAACATCCAGTAAAGCACAAGCAATCAACAGAGATTGTGGCTACCACGTGACCCGCGCCACCTCAATCGGTCACCGCGCGTTCACGCCCCTATACCCCACAAGGTCTACCGTGATCCGCGCCACCCTCATGGTGTACCAACGCGCTCACGCGTGATCCGTGCCACCTAAATCGGTACCCGCACGTTCACGCCCCTATACGGATATCAGTGTCCGCACCACTATCTTTGGGCTCGCTGCTTGCCCCCTCCAGCGATGGATCACGCCACCTCATGCAGTACCCGCTTGATCCAACAAGAAAGACGATGCAACCCTGCTAGGGGATCCTCCATCCTAACAGGCCTTACACCGACAACACACAGGCGGACGATGCAACCCTGCTAGGGGATCCTCCATCCTAACAGGCCTTACACCGACAACACACAGGCGGACGATGCAACCCTGCTAGGGAATCCTCCATCCCAACAGGCCTTACACCGACCGCACACACAGGCCTCAAGCCTCATCCTAAAACTCGTACTTCCCAAACCCGCACAAGCCATATCCCCACGAAATGCACACACCCGCAAACAATCCGCAAACATCATACAACCATATTCGTTCTCAGCAACCTAAGCATAATTCTAGGTGTATCACACATCAACCATCAATATAGTATATATATATATATATATATATAGCTTTACGTACGTATATATAGTGATAATACAGCGCTTACTAATCCGATTCAGACAACAATCAAATACGTGTATTCGTATAGATACATCGTAGGTATGAATGAACCCTAGACACTTCTATCATGATACGCGGTGTAAGAGGAATTGATCGGAACCACCTCACCTTGGCAAAATGCCGATATCTGATGGTTCTGAACTCCGGATGCTCAAACGGACGCCAAAAATAGAACCAGCACGGAAAAACGTGTGGAAACGGCCTTCGAACGGCGAAAAACAGATAATGGGTCAATTCCGGTCAAAGTCAACGGTCAACACTGGTCAAATCCGGTTAACCTGGTCAAATCCGGTTAACCCTGACCAAACCAAACCGGACCCGATCCGATAACCCGATCCGACACGATAACCCGACCCGGTGACCCGACCCGATAACCCGACCCGTTAACTGATCCGATAACCCGACCCGACAACCCGAACCGAACCAAACCAAACCGGCCTAACCGAACCGAATCGGATTGAACCGGCCGGTTGACGATCACCGGCGACGGTCACCGGCGGCGAGGAAGAGCGGCGGTTTCCGGCGACGGTGACGGCGGCTCCGGCAACGACTCAGACAACTGCTCCGGAGGCGGAGCGCGGCGGCTGACGGCGGCTCCGGTGGTCGGCGGTGACGGTGAACGGCGGCGGCTGCGGCGGCGCATGGATCACAAGCGCCATCTTAGGAAGGAGCGTGCGGGCGCGTGCGGCTTCGGAATTCGACGATTTCGGCGGCCGCGGCTTCGTCTCGATGTCTAGAATCCGATGGTGCCTCCAGAGTTGTGGAAATAAAAACGTGTAAGGCGCGAGGAGAAGAAGAAGGGAAAACATGTGTTTAAGAAGATGAGGATGAAAGGAATTGTGTGTGAGGATTTATGAATGAGAGGAAGAGTTTAAATAAGGGGAAGTTTAGATGAAATAAAACGTGAGTTTAGCTAATGGTTTGGTGACAACAATAATTAGGTGAGGATTAGGAATTAAAAATGTGGGAAATGTATTTTGGGTTGTTACAATATGGTTCAGAAATAGTGTATGCAATAATAATATATATATTCTTGTCTCTCATAGCCGGTATGAGAGCAAGTCGTAGATGAATACAAGACTAGTAAAAGCAAAAAGTAAGGCACCGAACCGATGGATGTTGTATTTTATTTTATGATATTGGTTAGAGCCATCTTCGCTAATATTATCCTAATCAACTCTCCTTTAATCAAATTTGAGATTGTCGTTGCTCCATAATGTCTTGAATGAGCATTGTAATATTGGAATGCGAAGACCCTCCTTCTTCCAAAGCCTTGTTTGCCAAGTCACTAAGTTCTTTGACTCTTCTTCTTCTCGCTTGTGCTTCTTCACTATCACCCATCAGCTCATCCACAGCTTTTCTCACACTTTCTCTACTCACCATCACTCCTATCTCGTCTTCTTTCCCATATATCATCGATTTCTCTACTCCAATCTTTAATCCTGCTTTTAATATCATCACAACTAACTTCTCATTGTAGAATTGTTCAGCAAACAAAGGCCATGTCAATAATGGAACTCCTGCAGTAATCCCTTCTAGAGTCGAGTTCCATCCACAATGAGTCAAGAACCCTCCGATGGATGCATGTGAGAGGATGAACACTTGGGGTGCCCAACCTTTGATCACAAGTCCTCTATCTTTGATCCTCTCTTCGAATACGCTTTCTTGAATCCACTTTGATAGCTCTCCATATTTTCCCCTTTCTCTTATAACCCAAATGAATATGCTTTCTTGAATCCACTTTGATAGCTCTCCATATTTTCCCCTTTCTCTTATAACCCAAATGAAAGGCTTATTAGATTCCTCAAGGCCTAGTCCTAGCTCCTTGAGCTGAGCTAAGGGGAGATTGCATAGACTACCAAGGCAAATGTAGAGCACTGAACCTTTTTCTTGCGAGTCAAGCCATTGAAGGCATTGGTCTTGACCAATGGACGCCTTGTCTCCTCTCAGAGCTTTGTCTAACCCTAACTTATTGGACAAGGCAACAGGTCCAAAGAACCAAACTTTACCCGCTCTTACCTTCCTATATTCTCTTGCATAATCAGCCTCTAACTCTTCGAAACTGTTCACAATAACACCATAAGAGTCAATATCAGCTTCAATAATCTTGTCCACACTCTCTTTCGTATCTCCTTCAACAGGCTGCAGCACGGAGATCTGAGGTTTAGTGAACTCAACTCTATCAGGCAATCCAGGCAGATCGAAATACTCGTCGTTAGATTCTATAACTTTCAAGATCCCGCTTTCTCGAACCACTTGTATGCATGCGAGGCTGAAACAAGAAAACCCATGGAAGAGAAGTTTGGGGATCTTGAATTTTTTGGCAAGTCTTGAAGTGAAAGGAAGGCTCATGTCTCCGATGATGCAGCTCGGTCGTGGGTGAATCATCTTTTCCATAGCCTTCTCGGCTTGTTCCTCAAGCGTGTTGGCCGCGTTAAAGAACTTCACCAAATCGGCCATTGAATCCAACATATCTACACTCTCGCACCCTTCAGGCAAACCCGCTTCTTGAAAGGGAAACTTAACCTCAACAATGTTAATGGTCGAAGAAGTAGAGGAAGAAGAGAGTGAGTTCGTGATCTTGACAACGTTGTGAGTAGTTGTGATGATGGAGACGGTCACGCCTTGGCGCTGGGACAAGAGTCTGGAGATGTCCACCAATGGGATCATATGGCCTTGAGCCATAAAGGGTATTACGACAAAGTGAATGGGATCATGAGAACCCATCTTGGTAGATTTTACACTGTTTCAAAAGAAAAGAAAAGAAATGATTTTTAAGATTGAGAATCAGGTTACTCTTTACAAACGCTAACAAAATTAGTAAATATATAGACAATTTGTTTTGACCCGTCTAAATAGCCTACGTTAGAACATCAGATTTTACTTTTCCACAGAAAACTTTGAATTGAGTTTTGAATCTAGATAGTCGTCTCCAACCCAAACGAGAAAACATATTAAACAACATAATGTTTTTAATATATGTGGAAAGTAGTATATAGAAGTGTGTTATTGTTAATACATTGGAATAAGATTTGGGATATAGGGCTCTGACTTCTCGTTAATAAGCATCATGAATACTTTTCGAAAAAGGTCTCGGGTCAAATTAATAAAGTCAGCTGAATACTTTTGAAAAAAAATCTTGATTAGTATTATCACAATCGATCATTGTTAACTTTGCTCGACATGATAATAGATGTACCTCTGTTGTTTTCTTTGTTTTTTTTCTAAACTAGCTTTGCTTCCTTCCTCTTCCTTTCCTCACCTATAATAGGATTTAAGCCGCAATAACATCTTACAATATCAGAAAAACAGAACAAGTAATCTTTACGATTAAAATAAGGCCACTCTTTACAAATTGATATATAGCTATTAGCTAGTAGATACGTAAGAAATTACATTTTCTTTTCTTTTTTATAAGAGAAACTAAATTTGAGTTTTGATTCTTGGTAGTTGGTAGTTGTCCAATCCGAGTGACAAAACATATCCAACAAAATAATATGTGACAACATTTTTTTAATATGTACAAACTATTTAGGTCAAAAGAAGGTGATAGAAGTAATGAAAGGTCAAAAATGTGAATTATGGAGTGATCAAGTGGTTATCCGACACATCGGAGCTCGGCCAACAGATTTAGCCACTTGATTAAATGGGTCTGTTATAAAAAAACTTAAATATTAGCAATGCCGAGTAAATAGGAATTACATACTAGGGTCACACACCACGACAGTGTGCATTGCATCAGATTAGGTCCAACACGGTGTTATTTTTAAAATTTGTTCGGGAAACTGCTTATAACTATCTCACGTTGCTTTACTTATGATATTTTATTGGATAAGTTTTGCCGTTTAGGTTTGAACGACTATCTAGAAAACAAAACTCAAAATTCTGTATCCTTGGAAAAGTAAAACTTTTACATTTTCAGGTCGACTCTTAGATGGGTCAAAACAAAATTGTGATCCTCTAACGTAGCTATACATAATCACAACATCGTAGGCTAGCTGTATGTATTTACATATAACATTTGTAAAGAGAGTGACCATATGTCATGAAGGCAATGCCAACAACATCGTAGGCTAGCTCTCTCATGCCTTGTGTCTTAAACATATGTTTGAATGTTCCAAAGAGTCCCGTGTTATACACTCGCGCGCTCGCCCACCAGATCCTTCCAACTGCATTCTTCTTCTCACCAGGTCCAACGGGATTGTCATGCACTACATAAGTTATCTATAACAAGCTTTCATGTAATTGCATACAACAAAAATGCCATGACCCATCTTTCATTCATAACAAACCTGTCGAGGAAGCAGTTCCAGAGAGACTGACACAGCTTAGACTAACCATTACTTGTGAATCACTAGGCCTGACTGAAAAGGTTTTGAAGAAGAAAATATTACGATAGGATGAGTTTAAGTAAGACTCTTATTGGACAAACAAACTCACTAGGCAAATATAATACTAAAAGTCAAATCCCAAAACAAAGAAGCATTTACCTATGAGATAGCCATAATGTTCTCACTGAGTCATATGCTGAGAACATGATTGCAAGGCTTTGACCCACACCCTGCAACACAAAAAAGATGTGCAAAACACAACTACATTAAATAATATGTATAGTTATATATAACTACTGGAATACCATTAGTTACCTACTTCTTTCTTTACTATAATCTGTCATTTATCCATACCAAGATTAACAACCTCAGTTTCATCATCATCAGATTTTCAGTTAG
The DNA here is from genome assembly GCA_020283515.1 of Alliaria petiolata. Lineage (NCBI taxonomy): Eukaryota > Viridiplantae > Streptophyta > Magnoliopsida > Brassicales > Brassicaceae > Alliaria > Alliaria petiolata. The sequence continues at coordinate 108,546,060 of JAHZTW010000002.1, read as the reverse complement.
ATTCATTAAATTTTCTAGCCTCGAATATATCAATTCACAAACCAAATTATCACATCTTACAACCAAATGGAAGAAACAACCACAAATACAATCACCAAACAGAGCTACAAGAGAATACTTGAATTCTCACCAGTGGAAATCATTTGTTTCTCCAGTTCCTGGACTGCATCGAATATCCCATGAGCAGCATAGGTTTTGATCATAGTGGCAAAAGTGATTTTATCAGGCTTACATTTTCTCTCTTCCATTTGTATGTACAGTTCCTTCATCGTGGCCAAATCATTAGCCTGACCGTATGCATTGATTATGCAATTGAAGAAGGGCGTATCCAGTACCACATCTGAATTCACAATTTGCCTCAGAACCGAATCTATCTTCACCACGAGACCAGCTTTGCTATACGCGTTAACAAGCGAACAATAAGTGATAGAGTTGGGTTTCACCCCTTGATACTTCATTTTCCTAAATACATCATCCATTTTCTCGATTCTTCCAGCTTTTCCAAACGTCTCGATCACAATATTGTACGTGACAGCCGTCGGGGAGAAGAACCTTTTCTCCATGAAATCCATAACCGAGCTCATCTTCTTAAACATTCCAGCTTTTCCAAAAGACAGGATCAGAATGTTAAACGTAGTGATGTCTGGCTGCACTCCCATCAGCTGGAACCGAATATACCAGCTCTCCATCTTCCTCGTGTTGCCGCCATTTCCATACGAACCAAATATCGAGTTAAACGTGAAAACATCTGGAAGAGAAACAACATCCTCGATCATATCAGCCAAAACATTTTCCATCTCCTCAAACATGCCAGCATTACCATACCCATCAATAATAGTATTGTAAGTAACCGTGCTGCACCCAACTCCAAGATACGACATCTCAAAAACGATGCGTTTAACCAGGTCAAACCGACCAAGTTTGCAGCAACAACTGATGAGAACAGTAAAGGTGAAGACATCTGGCTTGCAATCACTCACCGACTTCATATATTCAAGCGTGGCAAAGGCCTTGTCAAGAAGTCCGCTTTTGCCATAAACAGCTATAAGAGATGTATACACATCAATGGTGGGTTTCAATCCTTCAGACAACATGACTTCGAAAAGTAAGCCGGCTTGCTCAGGCTGTTTGCAATTCCCAAGCACTTTAAACAGCTTGGTGTACGTTTTGCATCTTGGCTCATACCAATGCTGCTTCCTAAGAAGATTGAAAATCTATAAAAAGCAGAGAAACGGGCTAATGAATCTTATGGAGTTTCGGCGGCCAATTATATCCGTAAAGACGTAGAAAAAAGCGATGTACCTTGAGCGAAGACTGCCATCTATTCTCGCTGATAGCCTCATCAAGTGCTTCAAGAACAGCTTTTGGCCACAAAGTGTTGTACTTTTCGGAGTTGGCTTTCCTCTCGATGCCCTTAACAGCAGAGTCTGTTCTCAGAATCCGAGAGAGTTCCTTTTTAGGATCTACTCGGTGTCTTGTTGAGATCAGGCCAGAGCTCATTTTCCCTGTACGCTCGGTGGGGAGTTTGATCGAACACGTTGTGGGCGTCACTGAAACAAAGGTTACACGCCGAAAACAAACAGGGGGTGATATAGGTTGCTGAACCGCGCTGCTGCAAGTGTGAAATACAGGGAAATATTGTAAGAGATCGTTAAAGAAACGTAAAATCAAAACAGCAAGAGATATGAGAATGTTACCGTGAAAAAAGTTGGATGATTTCATTGGCGCAAGCGGAAGAAGTCCCTTGAATTGGTTGTTGTATCAATGCCATCGAAGAAAGGAGATAAGGCGGAGAAGAAAAAACTGCAGATTTCCTGTGTGAAGGAGGAGCTTATAAGACCACACGGACACAGTTGCTCTGCTTCATCCTCTTTTGTTTCTTCGGTTTGGTTTTCGATTTGGATTCTTCGGTTTGTATCATAACAATCGAAAATACATGATTTTGGTTTGATGTGGTTTTGGTTTTGGTTTTGGTTTTGATTGGGATTTGGGTTTATTTATGAAAAACTTGATAGTTTTTGATTTGTAATTATGAAATAGCGTAGTTCTTAAAAAGTTAGGTTTCCTCGGTTTATTTGCATATAGTAATTTTTTAATTTTATTATATAAAATATAATGTTTTGATTCTAACGCGCTATGCTAAAATACCAAAAAATATAAATATTTATTAATTTTAATATTTTATATTTTATTAAACTTTTTATTTTAAATATATATATAATACAGTTTAATTATGATATTTAACTAAACATGGATTGATTTTTTGAATGATTTAATTAATATATTTTAGACTGGATTAGTATACTATAGCATAATGCACTTTAAAATAAAAAAATATTCGTAGAAATTGTTGTATCTTTTGATTATAATGGTTGGTTCTTTTGTTGTGAATTTCAGACTATGGTTGAGAATAAATATGGTTTGGATGTAACAAATGATGAAAGTGGCTTTGAACTAGCAAATAGCAAGGACAATGAGTAGTGTTTCAAACTGTTTAAGTCGGTCATCGACAAAGCGGGGCACACTGACAAGGTTGGAATCGGAATGGATATTACTACATCTAATTTCTACTCATCAGACAAGACGTACGATGGTATGAACTTCAAAAAAAGGTAAAATAAGTTTTTTCCTTGGATTCCGTAAATCCGCTTAATATGGAATTTCCTTCCCAAATACGTAACTGCACACTTGAAACCAAACTCAAATCCTAGATTCTCCAAATACCTCCTCTCGATCCAAACATCCATATTTTCCAAAACAAAATGTGTTAAATTTTTTGTTTGCACTGTTTTGATCAACGCTTTTCCTTAAAGTTGTATTTCAACTTCTTAATATCTAAGTAATGAAATATCAATGCTCAAAAATTTCTAACCCCTGATCCTTTTGCAGAACAACAATGGTTCTAACAAGATCTGTGGAGATGATCTCATGGGTTTATACAAGTCGTTCATTAGTACATACCCACTTATATCCATTCAAGACCTTTTCTCACAAGACGACCATAAGAAGTATACTAAGACAACCGCTGAGGATGGCTTGAAAATTCAGATCGTGCGAAAGATGTACATAGATGAAATATGCTATTATTTTGAGGGTAACCACATCTATAACCAAGTTCATTTCGGATTTTAAGAGAGCTGAAAAAGATGGTTGCAGAGGGATGGCCAAGCCACAAAGGCAAGTTCTTTGATAACTTTATTCATCGCCTCTGTGTAGACTTGTCACTGGTAATTCTTGAGTCATTCATCTTGTTACTACACCTTCAAAATTTTCCACTTATCTCATGATATTGAGTCAGCTGAAGACGGGAGCTCCTTCTCTTGACAAATAACAGCAGGTAACAAGTTTTAATGGTTTTTAATAATAACAGTTTTTATTTGTTTTTTTATCGATATTGATGTTTTTTTATTAATGGTTATTAGATAGTTGATATTGAGACTCAACTTGTAGAATATGGAATATATGCCTCCTTCCGCAAATCGGTAATCTTTTACTTTTTCAGAACATAAATGCAGTACACGGCTGACAACATGGTCTGGTGGGATATCGAAAATTGTAAAATTTCCCGTGACATCCAAGCTTCCCAGATGTTCACTCTCATAATAAGATGATTTTTTGTTTGTTTGATTGATCCATCACAATCTGATGAGTGCGCACAGTTTTTGAATTACCTCAATTTAATTAAAAATAATAAAATATTTATTAAAAAAATATTAAAAACGCAAAAACTCAAAACTATGTGATCAATAAGAACACAAAAAAAAAATCAATTATTCACTTTGCTTCTTTTTTCTTCGTTGTTTTCCTCTTTTTCATCTTCTTTAATCTTAAGAATTTTTGAAATCTAAGATTCAAAAAAAAAAAAAACTTCTAATCTTATTTTTTAACCATTATTTAAATTCTTCTTAAAATAAAAAAACATATAATAATAAATTAACTAAAAACAACAATAACTACATCTAAAAAATTGAAAATAGTTAACTTTTTGAAATAATTTTTTTCAAAACATTTACTCCTTGTTTCAAATACTTTGTTTCAAATGCTTTATTTCAAATTTCTTTTTCAAAACAAATTTTTACTAACTAAATGTAGTTGTTGTTTTTTAAACATTTTTTTCTGAAATGTTATTTAAAAAACAAAGAAAATATCATTGAGCGATTGGCAAGGATCCAACTAGGGAGGCTCATATAGACAACTAAATGGTTCGTGCTGATGGGAACCACCATAATGTGAATGCTCTTCTGATTGTGTCTCTTGATGTATGCAAAGTTGGGGCTGCTGTCCGTGGATCTCCTCTCTACAAGGTAATTGGGATATACTTATAGACTATATTGCTGATATATTCTACAATCTAACTTTTTTGCTTGTTGCAGCACATTGCCCATTTGGTTACTATCCAACCAGGGTTGAGTCTACTAATCCTTGTATTCAATGTCATCATAAACAAGATTAGATTCATGATTCTCCATGTTGTTGCTTCATCCTTCAAACAAGCCTTGGATATGGGTGTGGAAGTTTACAGCCAGTTGGAGGTAAAAAATCTTAATCATTTTGTTAGTGCTTTAATCAGTTTGTTAGTTTTTTTGCATTACTTAATTGATTTTTTTGGTGTGAATTTCAGTTTATGGTTGAGGATAAATACGGTCTGGATGTAACAAGTGATGAAAGTGGCTTTGAACTAGCAAATATTCAGGACAACGAGGATTGTCTCAAAATGCTCAAGTCTGCCATCGATAAGCCGGGGCACACTGGCAAGGTTAGAATCGGAATGGTTGTCGGTGCATCCAATTTCTACTCATCAGATAAGACGTACGAGATGACATAAACTTCCAAAACAGGTAAAATAAGTTTTTTTTTCTTGGATTTTTTAAACCCGCTTGATATAGAATTTTCTTCTCAAATATGTTCCATTCGTTTGAAGGAAATACGTATTCATTACAAATACGTATTCAAAATTTTATTTTTAAAATATAAAATGATAATTTTTGTAAATCAAAAATTTAACTTTAAAATAATGGGTCCAAGTGGTTGACAAGTTAGAGGAAAAAAATGAGTTGAATGATTGATTCTTTTAGATTCCTCTAAAAACTAACCATTTAAGATGAATATACATTCTGCCAGAATTTTGTGGACCCATATAATCAGAGGAAAAAATGATGATTCTTCTGAAATTTGTTACTCTTCAAAAAGGGAGAGTACCAACAAAGAAACATCATCCAACTCAATTTTATTCATCTCTTTCAACACATTCAGCCAAATAACCTTATCCAACTCAATTTTATTTAACTCATTATTATTCCTCTCATTCAACTTATTACTTTCATATACAACACCCAATATTTTGTGGAACGAATGAAATATATGAATAGGAAAAAGATTCCTCGACCAAATCCCTTACCTTGGGCTTTTTCTGATTCGAATCTCTTAAACAAGATTGGACACACACACACGCCTTTTGCAATAACAGTGAAATGTGAACCGGAATTGGAAAATGGAAAGAAAAGAAATACATAAATGCGCACAACCACCTACTAAAGGACACGTGGAGAGGTGACTGATGAATATTGGTCACGTGGGCACATGTGCATCGCTCTTCTCCACGAACCGTCGTCTTAATTCGTGAACAAAAGTCAGAGACATCGGCGACCGGCCAAACTCAGACAAACGAACAAGACTCAAAGAGGAAAATTACTTGTGCTCTGGAAAATGTTTATATATACCAAACTCCTGAAATGTAAGAGCACGAAACAAAGTTCTTCTTCTTCCTGAGTTTGATTTCCTCATTAGAGAGAGAGAGATGGATATGGAATTTAAGGAGTTAAAGGAAGTAATAGATCGAGTAGAGCTCGTGGATGCTCACGGGCACAACATAGTCTCTCTCGACTCGTCTTTTCCGTTCATAGGAACTCTCTCCGAGGCTTCCGGCGACGCTTTATCTCTAGCTCATCACTCCCTCTCCTTCAAGGTACACGACGATGAGACTTCGTTTTCCAGTTTGTGTGATTAGATCCTTTTACTAGTGTCTGATTAATTACTGTAGTGAAGTGATTGATCATGAATATTCTGGTTGTGGCATATGGGTCTCTTGTCTATGAAACAGAGGAATCTGAGGGAAATCGCTCAACTTTATGGCACTGAAGTATCTTTGGAAGCGATTGAGAAACATCGTCAAACCTCGGGTCTGCATTCTTTTACTTCCAAGTGTTTTGCAGAAGCGCGGATCTCTGCTCTGCTCATCGACGATGGATTGAAGCTGGACAAGAAGCATGACATTGAATGGCACAGAAACTTTGTTCCATTCGTCGGTCGAGTGCTGCGTATCGAAACTCTTGCCGAGCAAATCCTCGACGGGGAGAGCCCTGACGCTTCCTCTTGGACTTTGGATTCGTTCACCAAAGCCTTTGTTGAAAGATTGAATTCATATCCTTTTTTACCTGGTCGATTCTTGATGAATGTGGCTACCTTAATACATTAGAGTTGGTTTACCTTGACTTTGGACACGCTTGTTCCAGAGATTGTTGCTTTAAAAACTATTGCTGCTTATCGTAGCGGTTTGGATATTGATACTCATGTGAGCAAAGAAGTTGCTGAGAATGGTCTTGTCCAAGTCTTGCAAGGTAACAAGGGTTTCAGGTTGCTCATATTTTAGGTGTAAAAAAATATCATTTCTCTGATCACCTTTACCATCTTCTTGCTGCAGCTGGAAAGCCGGTCCGTATTGGAAACAAAGGCTTGATTGATTATATTCTTACTATTAGTTTGGAGGTCGCTGAACGTTGCGACCTGCCCTTGCAAATTCACACAGGGTATGCAAGATTTGGTCAACTTTGTGAGGCTCTTTGCTGTTTTTGTGTGTTGGTGTTAGTATAGTTTGATTTTGCATTAAACAAACCGGAATCTTTACTAGTGTTTAAGTGTGCAATAAGTTTTTGTCTTCGAAGGTCTGACCTTTTTGAGATTTTTCCAACAAAATCACTGTACATTAATCAGAGAATCATGCTCAGCAGTCATCAGTTTGTACTAGTAATGAAAAACTCTTTTTAGTTTTGCTTGAACCAGTTTTGGTGACAGGGATTTGGATTTGCGTTTGTCAAATCCTCTTCACCTTAGGACCCTTCTTGAAGACAAAAGATTTGCAAAGTGTCGTATTGTTCTTCTTCATGCGTCTTATCCATTCTCAAAGGAAGCATCTTATCTGTCTTCAGTTTACCCTCAGGTTTTGCTTCATGCCATTTCATTTATCTGTAAAATTATGCCAGATCGTTTGCTTATTCTTGATCAATGTCTCTGTTCCTTAAGGTCTACCTTGATTTCGGGTTGGCGGTTCCAAAGCTTAGTGCCCATGGTATGGTGTCTTCAGTTAAGGAGCTCCTTGACTTAGCCCCTACTAAGAAGGTAAAACTGAATTCACATAATACTTTTACTTGCATTATCTTCGTTTGTTGTTCATGAGTCACATAAAATGCTAACCATAAGAGAGTTTGCAGGTGATGTTCAGTACTGATGGCTATGCATCTCCTGAGACCTACTGTTTAGGTAAGCTGAAGTTGCTACCTTTTTTGTGTAGTTTGTAATCCATCTCGCTTCAGTCTTGAACAAAGTTCTCTTCTATTTTTTGCAGGTGCAAAGAAGGCACGCGAGGTCATCTTCTTGGTTCTGCGTGACGCTTGTGCCAGCGGTGATCTCTCACTCATGGAAGCTATTGATGCAGCTAAAGACATTTTTTCAAGGAATGCGATTGCATTTTACAAGCTTGATCTAGACACAAATTCTTCTAGTCCACAGAGTAGAATATCTCCCAAATCACAGATGAAGGAGCCTGATGTTCAAGGAGATACTAGTTCTTTCGTACGCATTATTTGGGTTGATACATCTGGACAACAAAGATGCCGTGTGAGTGTTTTTATCAAATTCTTCTGAAGGAAACCTCTGCATCTCACTTAGCCTTTGACAAGAGTTACGTTTTGTTGTACAGGCTGTTCACGCGCAGTGTTTTCACAGAAGTGTGAAGAAGAATGGTATTGGTCTGACTCATGCATCAATGGGGATGCCTTCATTTACCGATGGACCAGCAGAAGAGTCTAAGCTGACTGGTGTGGGTGAGATTAGACTGGTTCCAGATCTATCAACCAAGCGGACAATACCATGGTACTTTACTCTTGCTCGTTCTCTTTGCAGTTAAAAGTTACAGATGATCTTTTTTTCCTTGTTTACATTCATCATATCATATTTACCGTTAGGACAAAACAAGAGAGCATGGTTTTAGCTGACATGCTCCTGAAGCCTGGTGAAGCATGGGAATACTGTCCAAGAGAGACCTTAAGAAGGGTCACAAAAGTTCTCAAAGACGAATTTGACTTGGTAAAAACTCTCCATATGGAAACTCTTATTTGTTTGTTTGTAGCTTAAACTAAAAGGTTCCTTGGCTTTTTAGGTAATGAACGCTGGTTTTGAGAATGAGTTTTATCTCCTCAAGAATGTTGTGCGGTATAAGTTTCTTGAATCTTGGTTTCTTTGTTCAATCCAGTAGTTTTTATAATCTTTAACACTTGTCCAAATTATTTGAAGGGAAGGGAAAGAAGAGTACGTGCCTTTTGACTTTGGTCCTTACTGTTCCACATCCTCATACGATGCTGCATCTCCGATTTTCCATGAAATTGTACCAGCGCTCGAGTCCTTGAACATCACAGTTGAACAGGTTACAAACAAGATAAAAAATTAAATTTCATCAGCCATATATCACAAAAATAACATCATGTTTCTTGACATGGTATTACATTTCTTTTATAGTTTCATGCTGAATCCGGGAAAGGTCAGTTTGAAATATCTCTGGGGCACACCGTTTCATCTCTTGCTGCCGATAATCTGGTTTACACACGTGAAGCTATAAGATCTGTTGCAAGGAAACATGGATTGCTCGCGACCTTTGTTCCAAAGTATGTCACTCTATCTATCTTCCCCACTGAATGATAATAATACTCTTTAACCAACCGCGGATTTTAAAAGAATGCATTTGTGCGTGTGTGTTTTTTGGTCAGGTATGATTTATGTGACATTGGTTCGGGATCACATGTGCATCTAAGTCTTTGGAAAAACGGTGAAAATGTCTTCCCTGCATCTGATAAATCATCTGCTCATGGAATGTCTTCCATTGGACAAGAGTTCATGGCCGGGGTTCTGTTTCACCTCCCTTCAATCTTAGCAGTTATAGCTCCACTTCCAAACAGGTAGTAACTTAAAACCACAGGGTTAATTATCGAGTAATCTCTGAATTGTTGTTACTAATTATTTTGATAAATTTTCAGCTATGACCGAATCCAACCTAATACATGGAGTGGTGCGTTCCAATGCTGGGGCAAAGAGAACAGAGAGGCGGCTTTAAGAACGGCTTCTCCACCGGGAGCTCCTGATGGTTTAGTTACTAACTTTGAGATAAAGTCTTGTGATGGTTCTTCAAACCCTCACCTTGCTTTGGCCGTTATAATGGCTGCCGGAATTGATGGTCTCCGGCGACACCTTCAACTTCCTGATCCAATAGGTAAAGAGCTAAGCAAAGCTTAAGATGTTGTGAAAATGCATTTGGCATAATTTGAATCCATGCTTTAAAATACATTTTATTTTGCATTTTCCTTTGGATGAAACATTCAGATACAAATCCAGCCGATGTGGCTGCTACACTGAAGAGACTTCCTGAATCGCTCTCGGAGGCTGTTGAAGCTCTTGAGAAAGACGAAGCCCTCCACGAGTTGCTCGGACAAAAGCTTTTAGTTGCCATAACAGGAGTCCGTAAGGTACATTGATGTTTTTAAGTTGCGATATATATTTGCAATGATAATGAAAATATATAATCACTAATCTATTGTTTCTTCTTCTATATATGTTTTTTCACAGGCTGAGGTTGAGTATTATTCGAAGAACCCGGACGCATGTAAGCAACTCATTCACCGATACTAATCATCGACTCTCTTGAGCCTCTTGAGCCTCGGGATGGTGATTGCTCGATCATTTGCTTTTATTCGTTCTTGAGTTTATTAGATCAACAATGGACAATAATGGGACCCATGGAAACTGCCTCTCTCCCGTCGAGATCACTTTACACGGATAAAAAATGTATCGAAGTTTTAAAAGGCTAATAAAAATTGGTGGGTCGTATTTGCAAATACCTGAATAAAATTTACAATAATACTTTCTTCTCGAACGGAAGAATAGATGCAAACGTGACATAAAGATTTGGATTAGGGAAAAACATAACCTAATAAATTTGAAACGAAGTCCAATAACGTGACCAATAACGGGCTCTAGCATATTTTGTTTTGTTAATCTAGGATCTTAGGCGGAATAAAAGAAAAATACTATAAGAAAAAGAGACCAATAACGTGAAAACCCTCGCGATCAAAATCACATAGATGGCCCCAGAGGCTGTTTGACAAGAGCCAATGAAGAAAAAATACTGGAAAATCAGTAACATTATCGACAAAATGCAGTTCTAAGTGGGCCCCACTGTATAATACATGCAAGGATTTGAATAATCAATAGTACTATGAGGTAAGACCTTTGACTATTTCCACTTATAAGAACATCTTTAATGGAGAGTTTTTTACAGGTTCTTCAATTTATAAAAAGAAAAAAAAATGACATGGCAAGCTTTTGGGGAGGAAAGAGCCTTAAGCATCTGTTCTTCCGACCATGTGGCGCGAAATGATTCGTCAACCATTTTTTTTCTTTTGCAAAAATCGATTTTTTAAATAAAAAATTAGTTTTTTTTTTCTTTTAAATATTAAAAAAAGGAAGAACCCTATATGGGGCTCTCCATTAAAGATGCTCTAAATCCTCCGAGACGAGAGGCGAAGATGGACATTATGCAACGCTGTGGTCAAAGATAGTATATCTTCAGCCAAATAAACATAGTTTTCTAAGAATATTTTTAGTTTTACTCAAGCCCAACATAATTTAATAAGCCTAACATATAATCAATTATTATTGAATGTATGAATAGATTTTCCTACCTCATTCTCAAGTAACAGAATTTATCAATATACTAGAAAAATGAAATCCCAAATTCTATTTCAAAAGATAATCACTAATTTATTGTTTCTTCTTCTATATACATGTTTTTCACAGGCTGAGGTTGAGTATTACTGGGAGAACCCGGATGCATGTAAGCAACTCATTCACCGATACTAATTCTTGAATCTCTCGAGTCTCGGGATGGTGATTGCTCGATCATTTCCTCTTTTTTTTTTTTGTTAAAGGATTTATCATTTACTCTTATTTAATCAATAGACAATAATGGAACTGTCTTTCTATCGTCGAACACGGATACAAAATGTATTAGATACATAGTCTAGACACATTCATGTCTCATATTCTTGCTGGGAACCAAGCTAAACTGTTTCTGTCAGTTGCTATTTGCAAGGCTGGAGCTGCTGCCAGCGGATCACCTCTCTACCAGCACATTGCATCTCTTGCTTCCATTGGACCATAGTTCAATCTACCAATCCCTGCATTCAAGACATCTTGAATGCATGGAACAAGATTGGATTCACTATTCTACCACCTGTTGTTTCAACCTTCAAAGAAGCATTAGATATGAGTGTGGGCATTTACAGTAGCTTGCAGGTAAACGATTTTTATCATTTTGTTAGTATTTTAATCATTTTGTTAGTTCTTTTGCTATACTTTACTGATTTATTTTGTAATTTTTTGGGTGTGAATTGCTCAAGACTCTGGTTGGGGAGGCTAAATATGGTGTGGAGGAGTGTCTCAAACTGCTCAAGACTGCCATCGACCAGGCGGGACACACCAACAAGGTTGGAATCGGAATGGATGTCAATGCATCCAATTTCTACTCAGACAATACCTATAAGGGCTTGAACTTCAGAGAAGAGGTAAAATAAGCTTTTTCCTTGGATTCCCTAAACCTGTGTGATATGGAGTTTCCTTATGTTGGAGAAAAGTGAATCTATTCCGGAGGCAGCTTCATCATTCTCTTGCTTTTCTCTTCATTCTGATTGCTCTCACAATACAGCCTTGTATTGTGGGACATCGAGAACTGCAAAATTCCACAGGACATCCCCGCATCTGAGGTAAAATTTTGTGTTTTGTTTCCTATTATACAACTGACTTGTAGTGTCTATTTTTTTTTTAAAGAGAATGTAAAATCGTATCGAGATTCTTTTCTCGAAACCTACAATTCTGCCCAAGATTACATATTCGATCATGTACGAGTTTTGCGCAAACCGGATTTAAACCAATTTGACATGCATCATAAATTTAAACCAATTTGACATGCATCATAAAAAATATATAAATAATTAAATATATATAAAAAATTATTAAGTAAAGAAAAAGTAAAGAATACAAAATTTAATGGGACCCGTTTTTTTTATTAACTTTGTCTCATAGGACTAGTTTTCTACCACCTGGACCACTAGACAACAACGCCTTGATCACTTGAGGTTTTACAAAACATCATGAAAATGGAAAGATGAAGAGAGAAATAACGTAAAAAAGAAAATGTTACAAAGCCATTAGCTTAGTAGGGTAAATAGCCGAATCACAAAATAAAAGAACCCAATCTGAATATTATAGTTGCCAAGTCTTTTGGAGGCCCAAAAGCCCAATCAAGATGCTTACCCATTAGCCGCAGACGATCCGCAACGATTCAACACCACCAACCAAGTTAGAAACATGTGCGTGGGATTACCGCCAGAGAACCAAACTTGTTGATTTCCCAGAGAGAAATCGATTTCAGAGAGAATTGATTTCCCAAAAAAAGGGAAAATTAGCCGTTGCTGCTATCACGAGCTTGTGGGTAGGTAATTCCCATGTCGATGATCGTCTACCAGATTGTTCCCAAACCCTACATGGTAAAAATTCCCTTTTAGAACTCGATATAGTCTCCGAAGCATTCTCTATCTCTCCCATTGCATTCATTACTGCATCGGTGAGTTTTGCAGGACGAGATTTTCCATGTGCCTCAGGCTCAGCAATGGCAATTTTAGGAGCTGGGATCCAATGATCACTACCCCACCTGGATTGTAATGCTCTCTTCAATCATGTTGCTTCTCAAGTAGTTACCTTTAAATGTGTTGATTTTGTCAGCCTGTTTTTTTCTTATGCCAATTTGTGTTGTTGCTGCTTCTTTAAGCTGTTTCTTGTTCATGTTACTATACAGAGAGAGTTTGAATCTATTGAACTGGAGTTCTGAGATGTTGATGTATATATGAGATTCAAAAACCTTTTTTTGCAGGTACTATCTTTCACTTGCACATGTTGCTTCTTTCTTTCCAGGAATGTTGTTGATGAAAATTCCACAGGGCATCCGAGAAGAAGAGGAGGAAGAGGAAATAGTTTCAACATTCTCTCAGAACTTACAGAGGAGGAGGAGGCTGAGGAGGAGGAAGCGACAAGGAAGAGGGACAGGGAGGAGGCTGAGGAGGAGGAAGAGGAACAGGAAAGAGTAAAGGGATTCTGATAACTTTGTAGAGATGGAAGTTGTATTTGGAAGCGGTTTTGCTTTAGGGCGAACCAAATAGACAATTAATCTAATCAACTGCAACTTTAAGTACGTTCAGCATTTTCTTTCTCGATGCATTAGATTCTGAACAAGTACCGTCGTGATTCGTTAACAAAAGTCAAAGACACCGGCCAAACCCACAGAACAATCGAACAACTGAAGAAAATCTCAAGAAGAAAATTACTTGTGCTTTCAGAAAGTGTTTATATNTTGGCTTTTTAGATAATGAACGCTGGTTTTGAGAATGAGTTTTATCTCCTCAAGAATGCTGTGCGGTATGTATGCGGTTATATGTTTCTCGCATCTCGTTTTCTTTGTTCAATCCAATTGTTATCATCATCTTTAACACTTGTCCAAATTATTTGAAGGGAAGGGAAAGAAGAGTATGTGCCTTTTGACTTTGGACCTTACTGTTCCACATCCTCATACGATGCTGCATCTCCGATTTTCCATGAAATTGTACCAGCGCTTGAGTCCTTGAACATCACAGTTGAACAGGTTACAAACAAGATAAAAAAATAAATTTCATCAGCCATATAGCACAACTAGCATCATGTTTCTTGACATAGTATTACATTTCTTTTATAGTTTCATGCTGAATCCGGGAAAGGCCAGTTTGAAATATCTCTGGGGCACACCGTTTCATCTCTTGCTGCCGATAATCTGGTTTACACACGTGAAGTTATAAGATCGGTTGCAAGGAAACATGGATTGCTCGCGACCTTTGTTCCAAAGTATGTCACTCTTCTTATCTTCCCCACTGAATGATAATACTCATTCCAATGCTGGGGCAAAGAGAACAGAGAGGCGGCTTTAAGAACGGCTTCTCCACCGGGAGCTCCTGATGGTTTAGTTACCAACTTTGAGATAAAGTCTTGTGATGGCTCTTCAAACCCTCACCTTGGTTTGGCCGTTATAATGGCTGCCGGAATTGATGGTCTCCGCCCTCCGGCGACACCTCCAACTTCCTGATCCAATAGGTAAAGAGCTAAGCAAAACCTTAAGATGTTGTGAAATACATTTTGACATAATTTGAATCCATCCTTTAAATTACATTTTCCTTTTGTGGAAACATTCAGATACAAATCCAGCCGATGTGGCTGCTACACTGAAGAGACTTCCTGAATCGCTCTCAGAAGCTGTTGAAGCTCTTGAGAAAGACGAAGCCCTCCACGAGTTGCTCGGACAAAAGCTTTTAGTTGCCGTAACAGATGTCCGTAAGGTACACACTAATTAATGTTATGAAGTCCAATAGATTTGCAATGGTAACGAAGTACATAAGCACTAATCTATGTTTTTTCTTCTTCTGATTTTTGCAGTCTGAGGTGGAGTATTATTCGAAGAATCCGCATGCATGTAAACTATAAAAGAAAGATGATCATCACAATATTCCTTTGATCTCTCTCAATCACTCCAATCATATATATTCTCTTATTTATGATAGGATCTTATAATTAATGTTTGATTCTCATAGCTCTACTATATATATAGACATGTAACCCTCATCTTCACAATACAACTCAATACAATACAATTTATATCAATATGGTATCAGAGCAAGTTTCGATTCCGAGTTTCGATCTAGCGATCAAACTCATTTTCTTCTAAATTTTATTTCATTTTATCAAAAACACGTTTTCTTCAATTTTATTAAGTTTTTCATTTTGTTTTTCCTATTCATAAGCAAGTGCTTCTTATATTCAAGCATATCATGTGCCTCTGGATCTAAGCTATATGCTTCCAAATTCAAGTTCATCATGAACCTCTGAATCCAAGCCATTGAGCTTCTCATTCAAGTCTATTATAGACCTCTGAATCTTTCTCCTGCAAATTTAACGTGTAACACACGAAATTCTTGTGTCACACATAATCTGCAGGACACAATCTCTAAAAGAAGAACATCTTCTCCACGAGCTTTTTATTTCTCAAGCCGTAGTGCTTTTCAAAGCCTTAATTAAGGCTTCCTCAGCTATCTCAAGATGTCAACAAAACGAGATCTAAGATTTCTGCTGCAACTCAACAACAAAAGCTCATTTCAAGTTTCTATTATCCCACCGTCCACAACAGCAACATCCACCATGCGTTCCAACATCCACCGGAGGCGCACTGAAAGTCAGAGATCTCTCTCCATCATTGGCGCCTTGATCTCTACCACGACATCTTGATGCAACTTTTCTTCATTCAATCTCAAACCGCAACTTCCGTGTTCACTCCATCACCGCCTTGAGCTTGAGGGGGCGTATAAAGGAAAGATGATCATCACAATATTCCTTTGATCTCTCTCAATCTCTACAATCACTCCAATCATATATATTCTCTTATTTATGATAGGATCTTATAATTAATGTTTGATTCTCATAGCTCTACTATATATATAGACATGTAACCCTCATCTTCACAATACAACTCAATACAATACAAACAATTTATATCAATATGGTATCAGAGCAAGTTTCGATTCCGAGTTTTGATCTAGCGATCAAACTCATTTTCTTCTAAATTTTATTTCATTTTATCAAAAACACTTTTTCTTCAATTTTATTAAGTTTTTCATTTTGTTTTTCCTATTCATAAGTGCTTCTTATATTCAAGCATATCATGTGCCTCTGGATCTAAGCTATATGCTTCCAAATTCAAGTTCATCATGAACCTCTGAATCCAAGCCATTGAGCTTCTCATTCAAGTCTATCATAGACCTCTGAATCTTTCTCCTGCAAATTTAACGTGTAACACACGAAATTCTTGTGTCACACATAATCTGCAGGACACAATCTCTAAAAGAAGAACATCTTCTCCACGAGCTTTTTATTTCTCAAGCCGTAGTGCTTTTCAAAGCCTTAATTAAGGCTTCCTCAGCTATCTCAAGATGTCAACAAAACGAGATCTAAGATTTCTGCTGCAACTCAACAACAAAAGCTCATTTCAAGTTTCTATTATCCCACCGTCCACAACAGCAACATCCACCATGCGTTCCAACATCCACCGGAGGCGCACTGAAAGCCAGAGATCTCTCTCCATCATTGGCGCCTTGATCTCTACCACGACATCTTGATGCAACTTTTCTTCATTCAATCTCAAACCGCAACTTCCGTGTTCACTCCATCACCGCCTTGAGCTTGAGGGGGCGTATAAAGGAAAGATGATCATCACAATATTCCTTTGATCTCTCTCAATCTCTACAATCACTCCAATCATATATATTCTCTTATTTATGATAGGATCTTATAATTAATGTTTGATTCTCATAGCTCTACTATATATATAGACATGTAACCCTCATCTTCACAATACAACTCAATACAATACAANACAGAGAGGCGGCTTTAAGAACGGCTTCTCCACCGGGAGCTCCTGATGGTTTAGTTACTAACTTTGAGATAAAGTCTTGTGATGGTTCTTCAAACCCTCACCTTGCTTTGGCCGTTATAATGGCTGCCGGAATTGATGGTCTCCGGCGACACCTTCAACTTCCTGATCCAATAGGTAAAGAGCTAAGCAAAGCTTAAGATGTTGTGAAAATGCATTTGGCATAATTTGAATCCATGCTTTAAAATACATTTTATTTTGCATTTTCCTTTGGATGAAACATTCAGATACAAATCCAGCCGATGTGGCTGCTACACTGAAGAGACTTCCTGAATCGCTCTCGGAGGCTGTTGAAGCTCTTGAGAAAGACGAAGCCCTCCACGAGTTGCTCGGACAAAAGCTTTTAGTTGCCATAACAGGAGTCCGTAAGGTACATTGATGTTTTTAAGTTGCGATATATATTTGCAATGATAATGAAAATATATAATCACTAATCTATTGTTTCTTCTTCTATATATGTTTTTTCACAGGCTGAGGTTGAGTATTATTCGAAGAACCCGGACGCATGTAAGCAACTCATTCACCGATACTAATCATCGACTCTCTTGAGCCTCTTGAGCCTCGGGATGGTGATTGCTCGATCATTTGCTTTTATTCGTTCTTGAGTTTATTAGATCAACAATGGACAATAATGGGACCCATGGAAACTGCCTCTCTCCCGTCGAGATCACTTTACACGGATAAAAAATGTATCGAAGTTTTAAAAGGCTAATAAAAATTGGTGGGTCGTATTTGCAAATACCTGAATAAAATTTACAATAATACTTTCTTCTCGAACGGAAGAATAGATGCAAACGTGACATAAAGATTTGGATTAGGGAAAAACATAACCTAATAAATTTGAAACGAAGTCCAATAACGTGACCAATAACGGGCTCTAGCATATTTTGTTTTGTTAATCTAGGATCTTAGGCGGAATAAAAGAAAAATACTATAAGAAAAAGAGACCAATAACGTGAAAACCCTCGCGATCAAAATCACATAGATGGCCCCAGAGGCTGTTTGACAAGAGCCAATGAAGAAAAAATACTGGAAAATCAGTAACATTATCGACAAAATGCAGTTCTAAGTGGGCCCCACTGTATAATACATGCAAGGATTTGAATAATCAATAGTACTATGAGGTAAGACCTTTGACTATTTCCACTTATAAGAACATCTTTAATGGAGAGTTTTTTACAGGTTCTTCAATTTATAAAAAGAAAAAAAAATGACATGGCAAGCTTTTGGGGAGGAAAGAGCCTTAAGCATCTGTTCTTCCGACCATGTGGCGCGAAATGATTCGTCAACCATTTTTTTTCTTTTGCAAAAATCGATTTTTTAAATAAAAAATTAGTTTTTTTTTTCTTTTAAATATTAAAAAAAGGAAGAACCCTATATGGGGCTCTCCATTAAAGATGCTCTAAATCCTCCGAGACGAGAGGCGAAGATGGACATTATGCAACGCTGTGGTCAAAGATAGTATATCTTCAGCCAAATAAACATAGTTTTCTAAGAATATTTTTAGTTTTACTCAAACCCAACATAATTTAATAAGCCTAACATATAATCAATTATTATTGAATGTATGAATAGATTTTCCTACCTCATTCTCAAGTAACAGAATTTATCAATATACTAGAAAAATGAAATCCCAAATTCTATTTCAAAAGATAATCACTAATTTATTGTTTCTTCTTCTATATACATGTTTTTCACAGGCTGAGGTTGAGTATTACTGGGAGAACCCGGATGCATGTAAGCAACTCATTCACCGATACTAATTCTTGAATCTCTCGAGTCTCGGGATGGTGATTGCTCGATCATTTCCTCTTTTTTTTTTTTGTTAAAGGATTTATCATTTACTCTTATTTAATCAATAGACAATAATGGAACTGTCTTTCTATCGTCGAACACGGATACAAAATGTATTAGATACATAGTCTAGACACATTCATGTCTCATATTCTTGCTGGGAACCAAGCTAAACTGTTTCTGTCAGTTGCTATTTGCAAGGCTGGAGCTGCTGCCAGCGGATCACCTCTCTACCAGCACATTGCATCTCTTGCTTCCATTGGACCATAGTTCAATCTACCAATCCCTGCATTCAAGACATCTTGAATGCATGGAACAAGATTGGATTCACTATTCTACCACCTGTTGTTTCAACCTTCAAAGAAGCATTAGATATGAGTGTGGGCATTTACAGTAGCTTGCAGGTAAACGATTTTTATCATTTTGTTAGTATTTTAATCATTTTGTTAGTTCTTTTGCTATACTTTACTGATTTATTTTGTAATTTTTTGGGTGTGAATTGCTCAAGACTCTGGTTGGGGAGGCTAAATATGGTGTGGAGGAGTGTCTCAAACTGCTCAAGACTGCCATCGACCAGGCGGGACACACCAACAAGGTTGGAATCGGAATGGATGTCAATGCATCCAATTTCTACTCAGACAATACCTATAAGGGCTTGAACTTCAGAGAAGAGGTAAAATAAGCTTTTTTCTTGGATTCCCTTATATTGGAGTTTCCTTTTGTTTTCTATTAGACAACTGACTTGTAGTGTCTACTTTTTTTCTTTTAAAGAGAATGTAAAGTCGTACCGAGATTCTTTTCTCGAGACTACAATTCTGCCCAAGATTACAAATTCGATTATGTACGAGTTTCGCACAAACCGGATTTAAACCAATTTGACATGCATCATAAAAAAATATAAATAATTAATTATATAAAAAAATTATTAAGTAAAGAAAAAGTAAAAAAAATAAAAAATTTAATGGACCCGTTTTTTTTTATTAATTTTGTCTCATAGGACTAGTTTTCTACCACCTGGAGGTCCTGGACCACTAGACAACAACGCCTTTGATCACTTGAGGTTTTACAAAACATCATGAAAATGGAAAGAGTAAAGGGATTCTGGTGACTTTGTAGAGATGGAAGTTGTATTTGGAAGCGGTTTTAAGTACGTTTAGCATCTTCTTTCTCGATGCATTACCGTCGTGATCGTTAACAAAAGTCAAAGACACCGGCCAAACCCACAGAACAATCGAACAACTGAAGAAAATCTCAAGAAGAAAATTACTTGTGCTTTCAGAAAGTGTTTATATATATGGTAACCCTCAAGTATAAGAGCAGCACGAAAGAAAGTTCTTCTTCTTCTTCCTGAGTTTTGATTTCCTCATTAGAGAGAGAGATGGATATGGAATTTAAGGAGTTAAAAGAAGCAATACATCAAGTAGAGCTCGTGGATCGTGGATGCTCACGCGCACAAGGCACAACATTGTCGCTCTCGACTCGTCTTTTCCGTTCATCGAAACTTTCTCCGAGGACGCTTTATCTCTTGCTCATCACTCCCTCTCCTTCAAGGTACATGGCGATGCGACTTCCTTTTTTTTTTCAGTTTGTGTGATCACTGATTTAGATTCTTTACTAGCGTCGGAATAATTAGTCTAGTGAAGTGATTGATCATGAATATTCTGGTTTTATGGCCTATGAGCCCCTTGTTTATGAAACAGAGGAATCTGTGGGATATTGCTAAACTTTATGGCACTGAAGTAACATTGGCAGCGATTGAGAAACATCGTCAAACCTCTGGTCTGCATTCTTTTACTTGCAAGTGTTTTGAAGAAGCACGGATCTCTGCTCTGCTCATCGACGATGGATTGAAGCTGGACAAGAAGCTTGACATTGAATGGCACAGAAACTTTGTGACATTGAATGGCACAGAAACTTTGTTCCGAGCAAATCCTCGACGTGGAGAGTCCTAATAAGTCTTCTTGGACTTTGGATTCTTTCACCAAAGCCTTTGTTGAAAGATTGAATTCATATCCTTTTTTATTTAGTCTGGTTTATGTGTGGTTTTTCATTCACTCGTAGTGTTGGATTTACCTTGACTTTGGATGGTCACGCTTGTTCCGGAGATTGTCGCTTTTAAAACTGTCGCTGCTTATCGGAGCGGTTTGGATATTGATACTCACGTGAGCATTGAAATTGCTGAGAAAGGCCTTGTCCAAGTCTTGCAAGGTAAGACGGATACGGCTTGGCTGGTCCTGTAATATGTCCTGCATTTCTCTGACCACACTTACCATCTTCTTGCTGCAGCAGGAAAGCCTGTCCGTATTGGAAACAAAGGCTTGATTGATTACATTCTTACTATTAGTTTGGAGGTCGCTGAACGTTGCGACCTGCCCTTGCAAATTCACACAGGGTATGCAAGATTTGGTCAACTTTGTGAGGGTCTTTGCTGTTTTCGTGTATTATTGATGTTAGTATAGTTTGATTTTGCATTAGACCATCTGGAATCTTTACTAGGGTTTTTTTTAAGTGTGCAATACTATTTTTCCTTCTAAGTTCTGGTCTTTTGAGATTTTGAGAACAAAATCACTGTACATGGAATCAGAAGATCAGTTTGTAGTAATTACAAGCTCTTTTATTTTTGCTTGGATCAGTTTTGGTGACAGGGATTTGGATTTGCGGTTGTCAATTCCTCTTCACCTTAGAACCCTTCTTGAAGACAAACGATTTGCAACGTGTCGTATTGTTCTTCTTCATGCGTCCTATCCATTCTCAAAGGAAGCATCTTATCTGTCTTCAGTTTATCCTCAGGTTTTGCTTCATGCCACTTCAATCAATCTGTACAATTATGCCATGTCGTTTTCTTATTCTTGATCAATCTTTTTTTGTTCCTTAAGGTTTACCTGGATTTCGGATTGGCGGTTCCAAAGCTTAGTGTCCATGGAATGGTGTCTTCGGTTAAGGAGCTTCTTGACTTAGCCCCTACAAAGAAGGTAAAACTGAATGCTGCATCTTAACATAATTCTTTTACTTGCACTATCTTTGTTAAAATGCTAAACATAAGAGAATTTGCAGGTGATGTTCAGTACTGACGGCTATGCATCTCCTGAGACCTACTATTTAGGTAAGTTCAAGTTGATACCTTTTTGTGTAGTTTGTAATCCATCTCGCTTCAGTCTTGATCAGAAGTTATCTTTGTTTCTGCAGGTGCAAAGAGAGCACGTGGGGTCATCTTCTTGGTTTCTGCGTGACGCTTGTGCCAGTGGTGATCTCTCACTCATGGAAGCTATTGATGCAGCTAAAGACATTTTTTCACGGAATGCGATTGCATTATATAAGCTTGATCTAGACACAAATACTTCTAGCCCACAGAGAAGTGTATCTCCCAAATCACAGATGAAGGAGCCTGATGTTCAAGAAGATACTAGTTCCTTTGTACGCATTATTTGGGTTGATACATCTGGACAACAAAGATGCCGTGTGTGTGTGTTTTTTTTTTTTTAAATGCTTCTGAAGAACCTCTGTTTTTTCACTTAACCTACTAATTTTTCCTTATAACCGCGTTCTGTTTTGACAAGAGATCCGTTTTGTTGTACAGGCTGTTCACGCGCAGCGTTTTGAAAAGAAGTGTGAAGAAGAATGGA
The DNA here is from genome assembly GCA_020283515.1 of Alliaria petiolata. Taxonomy (NCBI): domain Eukaryota; kingdom Viridiplantae; phylum Streptophyta; class Magnoliopsida; order Brassicales; family Brassicaceae; genus Alliaria; species Alliaria petiolata. The sequence goes on along the minus strand of JAHZTW010000002.1, from coordinate 108,523,758 downwards.
ATTGGTCTGACTCATGCATCAATGGGGATGCCTTCATTTACTGATGGACCAGCAGAAGAGTCTAAGCTGACTGGTGTGGGTGAGATTAGACTGGTTCCAGATCTATCAACCAAGCGGACAATACCATGGTACTTTTACTCTTGTTCCTTCTCTTTGCAGTTAACTATGATGTAAATAGTGTTCCTTGCTTACATTAATCATATCATATTTACCGTTAGGACAAAGCAAGAGAGCATGGTTTTAGCTGACATGCTCCTGAAGCCCGGTGAAGCATGGGGATACTGTCCAAGAGAAGGCTCACACAAGTTCTCAAAGATGAATTTGACTTGGTAAATATCTCCCATATAGCCCATCCTATTGAAACTTTTATATGTGCTTTAGGTGCTCAAACTCAATGTTTGCTTGGCTTTTTAGATAATGAACGCTGGTTTTGAGAATGAGTTTTATCTCCTCAAGAATGCTTTGCGGTATGTATGCGACTATATGTTTCTCGCATCTCGTTTTCTTTGTTCATAATCTTTAACACTTGTCCAAATTTCTTCTTCAATATATTTTTCACAGGCTGAGGTGGATTATTATTCGAAGAACCCGGATGCATGTAAGCAACTCATTCACCGGTACTAGTCCTTGACTCTCTTGAGCCTCGGGATGGTGATTGCTCTCGATCATTTGCTTTTATTCGTTGTTGAGTTTTTTAGATCAATGGACAATAATATAATGGACCCATGGAACTGCCTTTCTATCGTCGAGATAACTTTACGGATTAAATTGTTTGGAGTTTTTTTAAAGCTATAAGAGTTGATGGGTCGTATTTGCAAATACCTGAGTGTTGGTTTACAAGATCACTTTTTAAAGATATAAAGATTTAAATTAGGGGAAAATAAAAAAAACTAATAAATTTCATATTTCGAGACGCATGCTGGAGTTTTTCTTACTTTTTCGTCCCATGCTTTCAAAAGCCTCACGTTATGGTCCTCTATTTATATTTAATAGTTTTCCGGTATCTATTAAGTTTCTTTGTTCTAAACTTTCCTAATCTCTCCATAGGAGGACCGTATGTTTTTTTATTAACAATTTTAAACATCTTTTTCTCCATACACTTCTATAATAATTAGAAAATTTTAAATAAATATTTTAATTTATAGAAATTCCTCGAAAAACATCAGCAAAAAATAAGATTCACATGTTTCGCTTATTATGCTCAAACAAATGGACGAACCTAAAGTTAAAAATAAAAATAAAAAAATGGACAAACAAAATCTATCTTCATGTGAGCTGTGTGACCTATGTCTGACTGGGGACAAGAACTTATTAATAAGTCCAAATTTTTTTTTTTCCAAACTCATGATTCATTCACACTAGATACAAATTAATTGTACGTCGATTTTCATGCTTCTCTTTGCAAACTGATCAGTTAAGACCACTTTTAAAACAGAACTATATAACTTAAAAGACCATAAAATTTCGTAAAGAAAATAAGCCATTGTAAACTCAAAATCTAACTTAAAAAAAGCTCCGTCTGGAGAGTCAAAGATGAATTGTAATTACGAACATAGTTTTTCGCTCGTGATATTTGTGAGAACGAACGCAGAGGTAAATGATGAAGAATGAAATTTTGAAATTTTGTTTTTTTCAATATTGATATTGCTAAATTAGTAATCTATAAAACAAAGATACAGTAAATCATACATATAAAAAAAATTTGCTGTTAACATTTAAGAGGAGCTAAATTGTATATATTTCTAGGTCCTTTTCCGTCAAGATGCTCATTTGCTGATAAATCAATTAAATATAGAATAATTAGTATGTACTCAAATTCTACAAAACTAGTGAATTATTGACGAGTACATACACAACACAAGCATTTCAAAATTACATTTGAGTTATTTGAAATCACCACGAAAATAGAAAGGTACTACAGTTTCAGTTTGTGTAGTTGAAGATGTCACTTGGGACGAGCTAATATGAGGCGAATAACATTGTCAAAGTGGTGAGTTTAGCAACCAAGAGAATATGTATATAAGTAATTGTATATAAGTAATTGATGCATTCTTTATATTATGTGTAGATCTTAAATACATGCCTAAAAGTATTTTCTTATGTTTGTTCTCAAATCTCAACACTTACATCTGCTTTTAACTTGGTTTTGACAAGTAAAAAGTTGCAGCAAACATTTTAATAGAAAGCCCTTTTGTCACAAAAAAAAAAAAAAAAATTGCAGCCAACATTGTTTGTTAATATACATAATCAAATATTTGTTGCACAATTTAAAGCTGTTTAATTATTTAATTCATTGTCCTCTCAATTTTTCTGCATAACTAAATTCGCTAATTAAGAACTTCAACGATTTTTTTTTTTAATTTGTGTTCTTCTAATTGTTATTTTCCATTTCTATTTTTCTCTGTTCATCATGAACTCATCATTATTTCTTATTCGACACAACGAAAAGAAAATCTTCTATAAGTTAAAACACAGTCCATGGGCGGGATCGCAGAGGGATCTAACGGCTCCACCATGTTTTTTTTTGTTAATTTTGGATCTTAGTCGAATTAACAGAAAAAAAACGATAAAAAAAAAGACCAATAACGTGAAAACCTTACTGTAAAAATCACATAGATGGCCCCATGAGGCTTTTGACAAGAGCCAATAAAGAAAATACTTGCAAAATCAGTAACTTTATTGACAGAATGAAAATGCAGTTCTAAGTGGGCCCCACTGAATAATACAAAGATTCGAATAATTAATAGTATGAGCCTATGATGTAAGAGCTTTGACTATTTTTTCTACTTATAAAGTTTTCCTCCGAGACGAGAGGCGAAGATATGCATTCGGTCAAAGTATATCTTCTGTTTCAGGACTTATATAAGTTTTTTTTATCGTCAAGAGTTTATTTTACTCAACTATATGTGAGTTTTAATGTTTTAGAGTTGAGAAAAAGGCTAGTAAGACAAGATCAATATAGCAAGGAAATCGAGTTACAACTTACAAGAATGCTAGTTGACAATACAGTATTTTTGCGGTCATTCATAACATATCTATTTTTAGCAGGTAATACGTAATTTATCAGAAGTTTTTTTTTTTGTTGAAACGGTTATTTAGTTAGTTTTTGAATTTGCTTAGATCATTATAAATGGTTTCCTCAAATCGATAATATAAAGCAACTATTGTCAACGTAACGTATAAGGTCGTGAAAACAATTTCTTATTTCTTTGAATTTGTTTTTAATCCACTTTTTCTACTTACTTGGTTACGGATAAAGAAGTGTAAAGGTACCATTTGAGTAACAAAAAAAAAGTTGTAGACGTAGTTAGTTAGTTATAGCTCCAGGACTTTAAATATCTAGAGATTAATATCCTAATTTCTAGAACTTCTTCAATAATATCTAGACTTCTCTATAGGAGTATTCTTTGTAAAAACACTTTGATAGTTATCAGAAAAATAAAAAACACTTGGATAATTAATGTGAAAATTGAAGAAGCGATGATAAATCGAAAATTATAGGTTCTGGAATTACAAATTGATGATAAAGGACAAAGTCTGTTACAAAAGTTGATAAAAGAAGATTACTTTACGTAATGTAGGCGTTTTAATGAACTGCTCTCATCGTTCGTGGAAAATGATAAGACTTTTTTTTAGACATTATGATTGGTTACAATAATCTTATTGGACATGTGAGGGGGCAAAGTGTATATCTTTAAATATATATACTGTTTTTTTTCCTTCTCCAAAGATGTCGCCTAACATCACGTAAGTAACCCCTACAGTTAGCTTACATTAGTAACCTAACTTCAACTTTAATAATAATCCAACAATCACGCCCATTTAACCAATCCTAATTTTGTCACAAGCTCTCATGAGAAATGAAGCAAACACACTCATGAATGATTGTTTGTGCGCGTGTGTGGTATATATGGACAACGTGGTTATTTTTCCTTGGTTGGATATTGGTCGGGTTGCAAGATTGTCAGGTGGTTAGACCGTGAATTTGGATATTCTTAGTTATTTGATTTTGGTTTAGTCGCAAGGCTCTGGTTGGTAAAGGTGTGGAACGGAAGAAAAATATGCAAAATATGTTTTCGCTTAAAGAAAATACAAAGAAACATTCGTTAAACTGTTTGAAGTAGATTATTTGTGGAATGGTTGAATGAAATCAATTTTTTTCATATTATTTAATTATGTAAAAAGAAAATTAAAATTTTTAAATAACTACAATATTTTGATTTTTTTTTTGTTAACTACAAATATTTATGTAATGAATGAGATTGTATGTATCTTATGATTTGTATTTAACAACATCATTAAATTTTAATGTATTATGAATATATTAAAAAATAAGTCATCAATATTTATAATGAAAAATTATTTAAAAATAATTAAATTTAAATTGTGTCATCTTTTTAAATATTAATTAAAATTTATGTATTATAAATGTATTAAAAATTAAGCAAAAAAATAATTGCTTGCAAGAAAAGAAAATTTACCTTTTTAATAATTTTGTTAAATGTCATCTATCTTTTTGATAATTTGAAGTATAGTTTTAGTTGTTTTTTAAATTTATAGGTTTGCTATTATGAATTAGGAAAAAAGAATTATGATTTTAAAACGTATATTTTAAGAATTCCATAATTATTTATTACAACGTACATCCGCTAAAGTCATTATTTTGATGGATTTGTGTAAGTTTTTAATCTTTACTTGGAAAATTTTAGATTGCCATAGACTTATCCATCCAGAAATTGACTAAGATCTACTCTTATGCTATGTCGAAGATCAAAATAGACATGTCGAAAACATTGAACATTTTGAGAAACGAACCATAGGAATTATTAGCATTGAATGTTAAATGGTAGTACTATTTGTCCTATATCTATCTAGACGTAAATGTCCTTTATATACACGAATTTTCTAACAAGAAGATATGTAAAATGTATTTAACCGAATCCAATCTACACTTAAATATAGTTTGTTATAATCTCATGTATCGAATAATATATATCTCTAAGACGGAAAACTTTTTTTTTCTGGTCAACAACCGAGACTTCTTAATACTAATTAGCATTCATATTATATTAGCTCGTAAGAAAAATTTATAGTAACGTCACATCATTTTTATAATAAAAGGTGAAAACCTGACAAGAGATTCAAATATCAAAGCCTGCCTAGCGTTTGTCAAATCCGTTTGAACCTTATGGATATACTCATATCGTGTTTCGATTTAGGTAAATTAGAGTATTACATTCTATTGAAACAAAAGAGCTTTTAAGAAAAATTGGAGACCGCTTCCTCGAGACAAGCAGATTCTCAATCCTCGAGACTGTCAGTGGAAAACAACCCTCTCTCTTTCTCTCTCTCCTCTTCCAAAAGAACCAAAGAAAAATAAAAATACAAAAGCCAAGAAAGCCCATTATTACAAAAGCATAAACCACACTCTAAAAAGCCACTCACGAACACTGGTCTGTAAACAGAGAAGAAGAAGAACAAGCCATGTCTCACTCAACTCTCTTCTTCTTCTCTCACCTTTAACTAAGAAGAAACCCTAAATAAATCCCCAAAATCCCCAACCCCCTAAATTATCAGTTCTTTTTTTTTTTTTTACAATGATGCTTCAAAGAAGCTGCATTGTACTTTTCTCTCTTTATCTGTTCGTTCCACACATGGGTTTCGCCATGCTCAACAAAACTCTCCTTCTCTTACCACATCCCGACCCAGAACTAGTCGCTCTTGATGTTCATAGGTACACATACTACATTTCCTCTTCTGGATCTGCCTTTTAATGTAATTTTCCATCTGGGTTTTACATCTGACAAGCTATTCTCGTGAATCTTGGGTTGCTCTGTTTATGTAGCATCTTTTTTTTCCTTATGAATCTCCGGTTTAACCGTACCGACTGTAATTATCCGGTTTAATTGTTTCACAGGAGAGTAAATGCTTCTATATCAAGACGTCAAGCTCTTGACACGACGGACCAAGCCGGTTCAAGCCCATGCTTCACCGGAAACCCAATCGATGACTGTTGGAAATGTGACCCAAACTGGCCCAATAACCGACAAGGGCTAGCCGATTGCGGAATCGGGTTCGGACAGTACGCCTTGGGAGGCAAAGGCGGTCGGTTTTACTTCGTCACTGATTCTTCCGACCATGATGTCGTCGACCCTAAACCGGGCACTCTCAGGTACCTACATCCAGACATTTTGTTAAACGACTAAACCGGATTTCATTTAACAAAGTCTTGTATAGTCTTGCTTCTTGACAAATAGATAAAAATGTGTTAGCTTTTTTTTGGGTTCAAGAATCAAGACAAATATATCATTTTTTGGTTCATTTTTGACCTATCTAATTAACACTATTTTTTTTTTAAGCCGTTAGTTAACAACATTGTATTCTTAAATTGAAAATTACGCGTCCTTATTGTTGTTTTAACACTAAACCCTACCTATACACTTTCACAATTAAATTAAAGATTCTGTNTAGGTAAATTAGATATTACATTCTATTGAAACAAAAGAGCTTTTAAGAAAAATTGGAGACCGCTTCCTCGAGACAAGCAGATTCTCAATCCTCGAGACTGTCAGTGGAAAACAACTCTCTCTCTCTCTCTCTCCTCTCCAAAAGAACCAAAGAAAAATAAAAATACAAAAGCCAAGAAAGCCCATTATTACAAAAGCAAAACCACACTCTAAAAAGCCACTCACGAACACTGGTCAGTAAAACAGAGAAGAAGAAGAACAAGCCATGTCTCACTCAACTCTCTTCTTCTTCTCTCACCTTTAACTAAGCAGAAACCCTAAATAAATCCCGAAAATCCCCAAATCCCTAAATCATCAGTTCTTTTTTTCTACAATGATGCTTCAAAGAAGCTGCATTGTACTTTTCTCTCTTTTCGTTCCACACATGGGTTTCGCCATGCTCAACAAAACTCTCCTTCTCATACCACATCCCGACCCAGAGCTAGTCGCTCTTGATGTTCATAGGTACACATACTACATTTCCTCTTCTGGATCTGCATTTTAATGTAATTTTCCATCTGTGTTTTACATCTGACAAGCTATTCTCGTGAATCTTGTGGTTGCTCTGTTTCTGTAGCTTCTTTTTTTCCTTATGAATCTCCGGTTTAACCGTACCGACTGTAATTATCAGGTTTAATTGTTTCACAGGAGAGTAAATGATTCAATATCAAGACGTCAAGCTCTGGACACGACGGACCAAGCCGGTTCAAGCCCATGCTTCACCGGAAACCCAATCGATGACTGTTGGAAATGTGACCCAAACTGGCCCAATAACCGACAAGGGCTAGCCGATTGCGGAATCGGGTTCGGACAGTACGCCTTGGGAGGCAAAGGCGGTCGGTTTTACTTCGTCACTGATTCTTCCGACCATGATGTCGTCGACCCTAAACCGGGCACTCTCAGGTACCTACATCCAGACATTTTGTTAAACGACTAAACCGGATTTCATTTAACAGTCTTGTATAGTCTAGCTTCTTGACAAATAGATAAAAATGTGTTAGCTTTTTTTTGGGTTCAAGAATCAAGACAAAGATATCATTTTTTTGTTCATTTTTGACCTATTTAATTAACACTATATTTTTTTTTAAGCCGTTAGTTAACAACATTGTATTCTTAAATTGAAAATTACGCGTCATTATACACTAAACCCTCTCTACCTATATACTTTCACAATTAAATTAAGATTCTGTCTAAGCTCCGTTTATCTATTCCACAATAACTTTCTTTTTCTGTCTGTCTCTCTTTTGTCATCTCTCTTATTCACATGCCCCACACCAATCTATTACGTACGACTTTTTCAACACCACTTGTATTTCCAGACATGGAAATTTCCAATTAAGCCCTTTATTTTTGTAAAAAACTCCCGAAGACCCTAAAACTACCCTTAATTCCACAAAACCCCTCAAAATTATTTTAAAAACGTTTGAAAAAGCTCTATGTTTTGATAAATTATCCGTTTTAAAACATGGAAATGTAATGTTGACGATGTTTATAATTTGGCGTCGTCCCTACACATACAGTTCTAATTTTAGATAACTAAAGTAGGTAGAGCCAGCCTCTCGCATGCAAGACCAGTTCTAAAAACATTTGGGATCTTACACCGATTCCAAAAATTGGAAAATATTTTTTTTTTTAAAACTAAGCTACTAATCAATTTGGTCCAACTCTTCAACAAAAAAAAATAAAAATATAATAAATGTAGAGAATAAACAACTATAATAAAAACAAGTGTATTGGGACCTCCAAAAATTTGGAATAATTTGGGGAATCTTTATCAATGTCAAAGGAATCGGGTTTAACCATGTGAACATGCTTATAACGAACTGCGAAAATTTGGTGACAGATACGGAGTGATACAAGTAGAGCCATTGTGGATAGTGTTCCCAAGCAACATGATGATTAAACTAAAGCAAGAGCTTATATTCAATAGTTACAAGACACTTGATGGAAGAGGAGCTAATGTTCATATTGTTGGTGGTGGCTGCATCACTCTTCAATATGTCTCTAATGTCATCATTCACAATATTCATATNTAAAGATTCTGTGTAAGCTCCGTTTATCTATTCCACAATAACTTTCTTTTTCTGTCTGTCTCTCTTTTGTCATCTCTTATTCACATGCCCCACACCAATCTATTACGTACGACTTTTTCAACACCACTTGTATTTCCAGACATGGAAATTTCCAATTAAGCCCTTTATTTTTGTAAAAAACTCCCGAAGACCCTAAAACTACCCTTAATTCGATAAAACCCCTCAAAATTCATTTTTAAAACGTTTAAAAAAGCTCTATGTTTTGATAAATTATCCGTTTTAAAACATGGAAATGTGTAATGTTGACAATGTTTATAATTTGGCGTCGTCCCTACATACAGTTCTAATTTTAGCGTTGTCCCTTGGAAGTGTCGTCCCACCCTGGTTCACATGTTAGATAAACTAAAGTAGGTAGAGCCAGCCTCTCGCATGCAAGACCAGTTCTAAAAACATTTGGGATCTTACACCGATTCCAAAAATTGGAAAATAATTTTTCTTAAAAAACTAAGCTACTAATCAATTTGGTCCAACTCTTCAAAAAAAAAAAATATATAATAAATGTAGAGAATAAACAACTATAATAAAAACAAGTGTATTGGGACCTCCAAAAAATTGGAATAATTTGGGGAATCTTTATCAATGTCAAAAGGAATCGGGTTTAACAATGTGAACATGCTTTATAACGAGCTGTGAAAATTTGGTGACAGATACGGAGTGATACAAGTAGAGCCATTGTGGATAGTGTTCCCAAGCAACATGATGATTAAACTAAAGCAAGAGCTTATATTCAATAGTTACAAGACACTTGATGGAAGAGGAGCTAATGTTCATATTGTTGGTGGTGGCTGCATCACTCTTCAATATGTCTCTAATGTCATCATTCACAATATTCATATCCACCATTGCTATCAATCCGGTAATTTTTTACTCTTTTTTTTTACGGCCAATAATTGTTTTTTTTTTTCTTCCCAAAGATAATTATTGCCCTGACCCGAATATTTTAGTAGGTCCCCTTTTTGGTGTACATATTTTCCTTCTCATTCATTGGTGTTTACACACGTAAATAAAGAGAAAAAAGTGGTTTGATCTCTCAGCATTTATTGAATATTCATAAAAGCATGGTTACAAAAGTAAAAGTAAATCTTTCGTCCGTTTTGAAACGAAATGTATTAGCTTTTACTGGTGTTATTCATAAAAGCATTCTGAAATTGTTTGTGCACGCTCTCTCGCCAGGGAATACTAACGTCCGGTCAAGTCCAACGCATTACGGATTCAGAACGAAATCGGACGGTGATGGCATCTCCATATTCGGATCAAAGGACATATGGATCGACCATTGCTCTCTATCAAGATGTAAGGACGGTCTGATAGACGCCGTGATGGGGTCCACAGGGATTACGATATCGAACAACTTCTTTTCTCACCACAACGAAGTCATGCTTCTTGGTCACAGCGACCACTACGAGCCAGACAGTGGCATGCAGGTCACACACACACGATAATCCATATATAAATCCCTTTTTCTAAATGACCATTCATTTATTTGATTATAAAATGAGATTAATGTTTGTGTAATTTTTTCAGGTAACAATTGCGTTTAATCACTTTGGAGAGAAACTGGTACAAAGGATGCCGAGGTGTCGACGTGGATATATCCACGTGGTTAATAACGATTTCACTCAATGGGAAATGTATGCGATTGGCGGTAGCGGTAACCCGACTATTAATAGTCAGGGTAACCGCTATACCGCCCCAACCAACCCGTTTGCGAAAGAGGTAACTAAACCCAAATGATTCAACAATGTTGGTTAGTCTAATCTTTAGGTCAATTTGAGTATACTAACAAGTGTAAAAACACTTTAAAACGTTCATGTTTAAGAAACGTCATGAATATAATATTTGTGTAGGTGACTAAAAGAGTAGAAACGCCGGATGGAGACTGGAAAGGGTGGAATTGGAGATCGGAGGGAGACATTTTGGTGAACGGAGCCTTCTTCGTGGCGTCTGGAGAAGGTGCGGAAATGAGGTACGAGAAGGCGTACAGCGTCGAGCCTAAATCCGCCTCGTTCATCGACCAAATGACGTTTCATTCCGGCGTTCTCGGCGTTGGCGGCAGGTTTGGATTCTACATTCTATCATACAAATTAATCACTCTTAATGTTCAAAAAAAAAAAAAAAAAATTAATCACTCTTACCCAAATTTTCTTTTTGAAAAAGAAATTGTCATTTTTAACCCAAAAAAAGGAACACTTTGAATCTTTTTTTTTTACCAATATACACCTTATAAAATCGTATTATATTTATGTTTGTGTTCTTTTTGTTTCGATTATTTTGTTTTTCTACTACTTTTGGCTTTTGCCTTTAACTTTACCCTTTTTCTTTTGTCTAATTTCTTTTTACCCCACTATTTTACAATCATCGCTCATTAACCCCAAAAGGTCAAATGGAGCTAATCTAGGGTGTTTGATTGTGCAGGAATAACAATCTTGGGATGTGGACTACTACTGGATCCGAAGGTAATGGCGGTTTAGATTCTTATAATGACTATACCGATGAAATGTCTGGAACCGGTCCAACTAACCGGTTATCTTTTTCAGTTATTGTTTTAGCTTTCATGCTCAATTTGATATCATATTTGGTAATGTTCACTTCTTCAACCCAAATGTTCATGGTGTTGTAACATGACTTTACCAATTTAATCAAGGAACAAGAAAAAGATTGTTTCCAAAATCATTCTTGTGTATTCCTTTTCTTCTATGGTCTAAGTGTTTTTTTGTTTTATAATATTTCTTGAGAAGATGTTTTTACCGTTCGATGAGTTGAATACAATTTGTAATCCGCAAAATGTGGATTACATTGTCTTTATGAGCTAAGAACGATAGACAATTAATAAGACATCGATGTCTTGGCTTACGCAAACTGAAATTTGTAACTATTAAATAATCAATTACATATAATATAATTGTCCAGAACAATTACACTATTGGTACCACCATCTAGGCCTAGTACCATCAATCACTCTGGGGTTTTAATGGACATCATATATTTTTGTTTACAGAATTGGTACCACGTGTGTCAGTGTGTCATATATTGTGTATATATGTAAACCGTGACGTTGTAGTAGTTCTATCGAATCTATCCTATCTTTAATTACATAACTAACAGAGAGATTATATATTATCTTCTTCCTTTTGTATTTTCATAATTTTATACAAGAGGGCATTCCATACATGCATCTACACTTCATACTATATAAGTATATTTTTTTTTTGGCAGCACTATATAAGTATATTACTTTAGGATATTGTAATTTACTATATTGAGCATTAAATACTTTTTTCCCCTAAACAAATAAAATATTAAATAATTTTTAATAATTCATTTGGCAAAAAGTACACTAAACAACTAATTTAATTTAAACCCGTTTTCAAAAAAAAAAAAAAAACTAATTTAATTCAGACTAGAGATAGAGCCCATCAAGGCATCAACCAATAATGTTAACCAAAACAACTATTAGTTTTTCATTTATTGGAGCATGAAATTCTCATGATTTTGTTCTTGTATATAACAAAACCTGATCGTACACATCAGTGCTACATTTTTTTTTATTTTTTTTATGATGGATATGTATTCTATATATACCTTTCTGTTTTTTGAATCTGGCCTGTAAAAATGGTTATGAAAACTAACAAATTTATATTCGACTTTGACTTAATTTGTTGAGTACAGTAGATTGTATAAGTAATTTAAACTTTAACTAATTACGATTCAAGTTTCATCTTAAAATAAGACTTAAATTGAGTTCAAATTGTACATAATTGACGCATCGTAAAAGCTTGGACATTAATTGGAAAAACTCTGTTTACTATAGCACTTTAGAATTCAATTATCCAAGAGTTAAACAGTAAGGAAAAAAAAGTCAATCATATGATAATTCAAGAAAGATATTTATTTATCAACAGCAACTTTTAAAAGACGTTTCCATCATATATAATCAAGAAACAAACTATTAAATTATGAAAAAGAAAAAAAACTATTAAATTATGACCATAGAGAGCATGAAAACTCTTCGAAGTCCCTAGTCTCTTGAAACCACCAAGAACCAACGTTAATATTAATATTATTCTCACTGCTAATGCTGCTATGGTCTTCTAAAAGATTTGCGTCACTTTGGTCTGTAGAAATTTCTGAAATCCAATCCGAAATCCGGTTTTCATATGGTGAACTCATAACACCGAAGCTCTCTCTATCGCAAATACCACCACCATTGAGTTCTTTATCAGTCTCAATATTTCTCTGCTCAGATTCCTTCACGGTTTCATCAAAACCATGTTCTTGAGTGGTCGTCCTTGTCCACGTGATCTCAGTTTTCTTATACTTGCGCCACAACTCTTCCCCTGTATTTCCTCTCCAGTCAATGATCTTATCTGCAGCAAAACACATCATTTTTCTATTTAATGCCTATCTAAAAAAAAAAATATGCAACGATGAAAAGAACGATAAAAGTATATCTACCATAGTTTTGAGCTTCCACTTTCTTTCTAAAATGAGTCCTCCAATAGTTCTTAATCTCGTTATCAGTCCTACCGGGTAATCTTCTTGCAATCTTTGACCACCTATTGATATACAATATTTAGTTCAAACTGAAAATACAATCAAAGAAGTAACATATTCAAACTTTAGGATTTTTTATTGTTGGTCTCTCACTTGTTACCCCAGAGAGCATGGAGCTGAAAGATGATCATTTCTTCTTCTTGGATCATCGGTCCACGCTTCAGACTCGGATTCAGATAGTTCATCCACCTTAGCCTGCAACTCTTACCACTCCTCTTCAAGCCTAAGTATGAACAAATCAAAAAAACACATGCTTAGACATATGTAAACTTTCTATTTTTGGATAGCGATACAAGAAAAGGTTTCAAAGTATACCGGAAACTCTTGCTAAAGAATCCCAACGACGTTCTCCCAGAAGGGTAACGAACTTCACAAGCCGTTCATCTTCTTCTTCGAGCCATTGACCTCTACGGAGTGTTTCTTCCTTCTTACAATCCATTTTTTTTTTTTTTTTTGCACTTAACTAAATCCTTTCTAAATTTGTGCTTTGAACTTGGAAGCTTGGCTTTGTCTTTGCTTAAATAGTAGAATAATGAGTTTACCCAAATTGGGAAATGTCGAAAAAGCTGACGAACACAAATGAATTAGTGGGTAATAACATCATGCATCAGTTAGGTTCTTGTTTTTCCTACTTGGTCATCTTTAAGTTATAGATTATAGATTTGGATTAGGTTCTTTTTTATATCACCATGCATCAAGTTGTGGTTTTTATTTTATCTTCTTTTTGTTTTTTCAGGGTTTATGGCTTACATCATCTTAGAAGTTCAATAAATTTAATCAAGTATCCAATTGGGAATTCAATTTCTTAGGGGTTTAAAAAGAAGATGATGAAGTATTTTAATGGGGTTGAGATAATAAGATAAAACCAGATCTTTCTGTATCTTCTCTCCACGACTCTACCCATTCAAAAGTGTAGGCCAACGAAGCATTACTAATTAAGTTTGATTAATTTTTAATTATCCCTCAACTCTCGTTAGCTTAAATCCTGAACTCGACCAAAGATATGGCTCATGCATGGTGCTTACGGGTTTAAGAACTTCATCATTAGGAAGAAACAAATCCAAAAGATGAGGTAAAAGCTATTAAGAACAAATGGAATTTTACATTTAAACACATTAATTTTTGACCTAAGCAAATCATCCAAGTGAGTGTTCCTACTTTTGGAGTTATTATTCTCCGACGATGTTGAAATTGGTTTGGTTAAAATCGGTTGAGGCTCAAATCGATTGGTTTGGGTTTGGGTAATGGTAGGTAGACTTGTGGTTCGATTAGAGAGGTTATGTTCACGAAAGGATCAAAATTGGTGATTCGGAAACCAAATTAACAAACAAAAAAAAACAAAAAAATGAGAAAGCAAGAATCAGAGGGAGCAAGTTCGGATTTGGAATCCAACACGAATCGCAATGGCAACCTGAAAATCGCACCAAGCGACCAAAGTCTACTTACAATTCTTGACGACATCAGATCTTCCAAATCTCCGGTTATTACAAGCGACAACTATACATTTGATACACGTTAAGACCCAACTTGTGTTCTTCGTAATCTAATTAATCTTCTTGTTTTTTTTGTGTGATCTGCAGGCTGTTATTAACTACGGAGCTTCGTGGTATGGCTTGGTCTCTGTTTTGTAAAAGACCCATTTCATGCTTACCAAGTGTTTGATGGAATGCCTCAGTGAGAATGATTTCTTTGTAAAAGGCTTCTGAGATAATATATTAGCGTTTTGATTTCGAAACTTTCAGGTGTGGAGTTTGTAGCCAGATTCTTCCTGCATTCCAAGAGCTCAGCAACAGATTCTCCAGGCTCACGTTTGTTTACGCAGATATCGACGAGTGTCCCGAAACCACCCGACACATCCGTTACACTCCCACGTTTCAGTTTTACAGAGACGGAGAAAAAGTCGACGAGATGTTTGGAGCTGGTGAAGATAGGCTCCATGATCGTCTTTGGCTTCACTCCTGAGATCTTCTATGGATGAGTGATAGATCTTCTATCGAAATCGAATTATGAAATATGGCATTAAATACTCTTTTTATGGATGAGTGATATGAGTCTTCCGACTATTTGAAAACAAAAACAAAAATTATGCAGCCCTTTGCTACATAATTGATAGATTATTTGTAATAGCCATCTAAATATTTATCAACAAAAAGAAAAAACATAGATGTAGATCTTTTCTCATGATAATATAAATCATAATTTTCAGCCATACATAATCAAAAAATCAATTCGTAGAGAAAAACAAAAGTTGAGAAGGAAAATGGTTTGAGGTCTTCGAGTACCGTAACTTGAATATTTTGCTCTGGGCTGTATAAAATGCCAAAATGGGACTATTCTAGACCGGCCCAAGTATCTTCTACTCTCGTGGTTCCTTGACGTGGGAATGGAGTCCAAGAATGGAATGTTTACTTTTGATCAACTTTTTTATAAGTAAATTTTAAATAAAATAAACACAATATTTGGCAATTGGCAAAATTACTACGATAAAATACAATCAAATTTACAAAAATCAAAATGTAAAATTCAATATACTTTACCTTATATTTAAGAAAGACTATTCAAAAAAGCATATTGCTTTACTTATATCTACAAATTAAGTAATCAAATATCAAATGGATCTTAACTTAGAAAACAGAATACTTTATTTATGTCTTAAAAGTTCTAATAGTTTTTTGTTTGTAGGTGATGCAAATCGATTAGAGAAAAATATATATCTCACAGTAATTAGTAATTAGGTTTTTAAGGTACTAAAATAACAAATATATCTCTATATTCTTTAACTATTTAGTTTTTATATATATAAAAAAGTTTCTGAAACCGTTTTTTTAAAATGGATACGCAATTTTCTAAACCGAAAATTCGTGTTTATACAGCGTTTTCTAGAATCAGCGTTTCCAAATCAAATTTTTTTAAAAACGCGTTTCCATCACGTTTTTTTGCATTTCCATCAAATTTTGTTTCTGAAACGTTTGTGAAATGGAAAATGCAATTTTAAAAGAGTTTTCATGCAACATAACTCCAAAATTGATAAATTTTTATATTTTATTATTTTAAAAAAAAAAATCTGGAGGGCATGGATGCAGATAATCTAAAGTAACTACAATATATGAAGTTCAAAAATAAAAAACTACAATGAAAAAAGGAAAAACATATACTAGTACGTGAGCTTTGGTATTTGGGCCACGGTGAAGATCGGACGGTCCATACTTTTCAGGCGAAGATTCTAGAATATCAGCCATTAAGACCGACCTTGCATTTGTTTCATGCCAAAAAAAAAGAGATAATAAAAATAAAAACAAAAACTTTCTTTGATGACAAGAAACGGATTTATCTTCTTCTATATAAAAGACACATGGCTCTCTGTAAATTTTTCACAAAAGAAAGCGAACCGATTACTTCACCAATCTTACACATATCTTCGTCTTCTCTTCGTGAAGCTCTCTCTACTTGAAAACCAGCCATGGCCAATCAAGCTGAATCATCTGATTCGTAAGTACTTGCGGATTTCCAAGTAGCTAGAACTTTAGTTTTTTTCTATTCGATCTAATTTCATTTTCTTCTGGTTTTTTTTTTTTGAACTTTGTTTTTTTTTGTAAATTTTTCAGGAAGGGAACGAAGAGAGATTTTAGCACCGCGATTCTGGAGCGGAAGAAGGCGGCGAATCGTTTGGTTGTGGATGAGGCGATCAACGATGACAACTCCGTCGTGTCTCTACACCCTGAGACCATGGAGAAGTTACAGCTCTTTCGTGGAGATACCGTTCTAATCAAGGTCTGCTTTTGATTTTTTTTGTTTCATCTTCTTATTTTGCCTCCTTTGCTGGATACGCGTAATTACAGGGTTTCTGAGGGTTTTGTCTTTCGGGTGCGTGTTTCAATTTTTTTTATGGATATTTGTTTGCTCTGTGTTTGCTTGCCTTTGATCCGTGTTGGGTTTCTAGAATTGGTATATAATTGTTGGGTCTCTCGATTTTGTTTGCCTTTTTTTGTCTTGTGAATCTCTCTCTTAAGTTGTGTGTATCGTGTTTGATGCAGGGAAAGAAGAGGAAGGATACTGTGTGTATTGCTTTAGCTGATGATACATGTGATGAACCAAAAATTAGGATGAACAAGGTTGTTAGGTCAAACCTTAGGGTTAGGCTTGGAGATGTTATCTCTGTTCATCAGTGCCCTGATGTGAAGTATGGGAAGCGTGTTCACATCTTGCCCCTAGATGATACCATTGAAGGAGTTAGTGGAAATATATTTGATGCATACCTTAAGCGTGAGTGTTTCTTTTCTATATCTTTTTTCTTCGTTTTTATCTCTTCGGTTGTTTATTTTGATTGTTTTAGATGTCAGTGATGTGAATCTAAGTTGTGTTCTGCTTATATAGTTCTTAGGTGTTCTATGTTAACATTGGTATCTGTATGTTGAATCTTGTAGCTTATTTCTTGGAGGCATACCGTCCGGTGAGGAAAGGTGATCTTTTCTTAGTAAGAGGAGGGATGAGAAGCGTCGAGTTTAAGGTTATCGAGACCGATCCTGCCGAGTACTGTGTGGTTGCTCCGGATACAGAGATATTCTGTGAGGGTGAACCGGTAAAAAGAGAGGATGAGGAGAGGTTGGATGAAGTTGGCTATGATGATGTCGGTGGTGTCAGGAAACAAATGGCTCAGATTCGGGAACTTGTCGAGCTCCCGTTGAGGCATCCACAGCTCTTCAAGTCCATTGGTGTGAAGCCTCCCAAGGGAATCTTGCTCTACGGACCGCCTGGTTCCGGGAAGACTCTGATTGCTCGTGCCGTTGCTAATGAGACTGGTGCGTTTTTCTTCTGTATCAATGGCCCCGAGATCATGTCAAAGCTAGCTGGTGAGAGTGAAAGCAACCTCAGGAAAGCGTTTGAGGAAGCTGAGAAGAATGCCCCCTCGATCATTTTCATTGATGAGCTCGATTCCATTGCCCCGAAAAGAGAGAAGACACACGGGGAAGTTGAAAGACGGATTGTTTCCCAGCTCTTGACGCTTATGGATGGACTTAAGGCCCGAGCCCACGTGATTGTTATGGGAGCGACCAACCGACCTAACAGCATTGACCCGGCTTTGAGAAGGTTTGGACGTTTTGACAGGGAGATTGATATTGGTGTTCCTGATGAGATTGGTCGCCTTGAGGTTCTCAGGATCCACACCAAGAACATGAAGCTCGCAGAAGATGTAATTTTCCTTTTATAATTATTTGCTTCTTTCTTATGCCTTTTCTGTTGTTGGTCAGACCTGACATGATTTGCTTTTTTTTTTTCTTTTTCAGGTTGATTTGGAAAGAGTATCCAAAGACACCCACGGGTATGTTGGTGCTGATCTTGCAGCATTATGCACTGAAGCTGCTCTCCAATGCATCAGGGAGAAGATGGATGTGATCGACCTAGAAGACGAGGAGATAGATGCTGAAATTCTCAATTCTATGGCTGTGACTAATGAGCATTTCCAGACTGCTCTTGGTAGCAGCAATCCTTCTGCTCTACGCGAGACGGTGAGTTCAAGGGTTCAATTTTTTGGTTCACGGTTTCTCAGTCTATTTGATACCGTACTTATCAAACGCCTGTTCTTACACTGTTATTTTCTCCTTCATCCAGGTCGTTGAGGTGCCTAATGTTTCTTGGGAGGACATTGGTGGTCTTGAAAATGTCAAGAGGGAACTCCAGGAGGTAACTTAACAGTGTCAACAATTCAATATCTTTTTTAATATTTACCAGTGAGTATATGGACTAATCTATTCAAATTTTGCTATGTTTAAGACTGTTCAATATCCAGTCGAGCATCCTGAGAAGTTCGAGAAGTTTGGGATGTCGCCGTCTAAAGGAGTCCTTTTCTATGGTCCTCCTGGTTGTGGAAAGACCCTTTTGGCTAAGGCTATCGCGAACGAGTGTCAAGCCAACTTCATTAGCATCAAAGGCCCTGAGCTCCTCACAATGTGGTTTGGAGAGAGTGAAGCCAATGTGAGAGAGATATTCGACAAGGCACGCCAATCTGCTCCTTGTGTTCTTTTCTTCGATGAGCTCGACTCCATCGCCACTCAGGTATTGTGTCGATGATCCCTTAAATCTCTTAGATTACTGCAACTTATGTTTGTTACCTTCACCTAAAAAAAATGAATGAATGTAATAACAGAGAGGGAACAGTGTTGGAGATGCTGGTGGTGCAGCAGACAGAGTATTGAACCAGCTTCTTACAGAGATGGATGGTATGTCTGCTAAGAAGACTGTCTTCATCATCGGAGCAACAAACAGACCAGACATCATCGACCCTGCACTTCTGCGTCCTGGTCGTCTCGATCAGCTCATATACATTCCTCTTCCTGACGAGGAGTCTCGTTACCAGATCTTTAAATCCTGCTTGAGGAAATCTCCAGTGGCTAAAGAAGTTGACTTGAGGGCTCTTGCTAAGTACACTCAAGGCTTCAGCGGTGCAGACATCACAGAGATTTGCCAGCGTTCTGTCAAGTACGCGATCAGAGAGAACATCGAGAAGGTACCTGAATCTGGAAATAACATTTGCTTTGTCTTCTTTCCTGTTATCCGAGAGACTTATGAGATCTTTGATTTGGTGTTTTGTTATAGGATATTGAGAAGGAGAGGAAGAGAACAGAGACACCAGAAGCAATGGAAGAGGATGAGGAGGAGATTGCAGAGATCAAAGCTGGTCACTTTGAGGAGTCCATGAAATTCGCTAGGAGATCAGTGAGCGATGCAGACATTCGCAAGTATCAGGCTTTTGCTCAGACTCTGCAGCAGTCGCGTGGGTTTGGGAGCGAGTTCAGGTTTCCAGAAGCAACAGGGACTGGAGCCGCCGCCCCCACGGCTGGAGCAGCTGACCCGTTTGCTACTGCCGGAGGAGCAGCCGAGGATGATGATCTCTATAGTTAAATAATCTGATCAGAGTCTGTGTGACTGCTCTCTTTTGTTTGTTTCTGCTTAAGACCCCTTAGTTGGTTTTCTCTTTGTCGTGTTTTATTTAGTGTTTTGTATATAATCGTTGAGAGCGTCTAATGAAATCTTATTATATGGTGCCATCAAAACGATGAAATAAATGGACTTGTAAAATCGTGGTTCTTTATCCATCCCACACGACGAGCGAGTTTCCGAATCTGCACATTTCTTACTTTAGTTCTATAAGGGTGATTAAAAAAATCACTATTACCGGAAATGCTTTGGGCCTTCATCGACTTGAGGCCTGTATCGGTTATGTATCCAGATTTTAAGAAAAAAAAATGGAAAAAAAAAATGGAGAAGAGGTAAAAACTTTTTGTCGTGGTTAATATGTGAAAATGAGTAGGCTTTTACTGTCTCGCCAAATTTTTGTCAGGCTGGTCCATTTTAGCAAACGACATAACGAATTTGTGGTCGTCTATCGAACCCATCTCAGTTTTTTCCCATGATTAAAAAAGAGATCTGGATTCTTTTGATTATTTCAAATGTGAATTTTAAGGGCTCATCATATAAATTTTGAATTTTGTATACATATAGAACAAATGTTAAACTTTAATTACTCTATTTGTGGAAACTGAGAGAAGATTGCGAGTAGACACTTCTTTTTGTCGTTCTCTTCATGATTGTGTATCGCAAATAACAATTACAAGAATTCATAAATAGTACGTGGCTTCATAACATTTTAGAAAACATTTAAATACTCTTTATTAAATTGTCTAAATATTCAGAACAATGGCTTGAGCGTAATTGCGTAAACCAATATTTTGTTTTTGTACATAAAAGATTGAATGGTCATGTAAAACCATTGTTCTAAACGCTAAAATGGGCCTTCAGTGACACCGTTTGGCCTAATTATTCGCTCGCCTAAATAAATGATTAATTAATTAAAAAGTGTGACTGCTGAAAAAAAAAATGAGATTGGGAGTAAAATTATTAAAAAGAGAAAGGAAAATTTGTTTATTTTTATTTCTCATTTTTAGATGAATTTTGAGCAAAACAAATTCTACTCTTTTTTGGGTCCAGTCTAGACCACAAAGCTAGTACGTAAAACCATCAAATAGGATGACAAGTTTTGTAAACTAATATTTTTAATACTTTAGAGGAAAGAATTTTGATTTTTTTTTTGAAAAGGAATTTTGATATTTTGGTTTATATTAACAAAATAAAAATTAGTGAAAAAGTTATTTTTAAAAATTTGCGCAAATTCTTTTGCGATGTTAAACTGATAATTTTTTTTTAGATACAAGACGTGTATGTTTATCTTGACCATCGCAATTTCAACCCTATAAAACTACAACTAGTCTATAGATAATTTGTATGAATCAAATTTGTTTGCTGCTCTGATATATTGACATATTAGTGTGACATAGCGGAATTTGATTCGAAACTTTCATAGTTTTCAAAACAAAACAAAAAAGACATAGTAGAATTATTATGCTGTTTTACGAAAATTTAGTATTTTACCAAACAATTTTTTTTTTTTTTATCTATTATTATCTATATGATGAATATAGAGAATCCCTAGATAATATATGGATGTATGGTGTAAAGATGTTGGAACAAAAAAAAAATGGTGTAAAGATGAAAAGAGGACGGTATTGGGGTTGGCGCGCCTTCTTGGAGAATCTACACACGCCCGCACGTGGGAAGTCTACAAAGACTGCTACAAAGAGACACCGCCACGTGGGGGGGTCTAGTTGAAAAACTCACACGAGAGCGTAAACCTTTATGTTTGTCGAATGATTATTTACTATTTTCTTGAAAATATGTTCTGAAACTTTATTATGATGTNCACACGAGAGCGTAAACCTTTATGTTTGTCGAATGATTATTTACTATTTTCTTGAAAATATGTTCTGAAACTTTATTATGATGTATGCCCCTTTTTATATAATTTTTTTTAATTATGATTTAAATAGATACAAATATTAACTAATTGATGCAAAAGATAAGAAGAACTATTTCAGCAGATACGATATATTTGGTACAAAGGTAGTATAAATATTGAGGTTATTATAATATGAAAATATTAAAATAACTGGTGTCGAAATTATTATATATTGAGATTATAAGAAGAAGAAGAAAAAGTTATGTTCAAAAACAAAAAAAAAGTCTTTAAGAGAAATATTGGAAAGAGGAAGTGGATGGAGAAAAGCGTTTGGGTTTCAACGAGTGTCAGAGAGATGCACGTGTTTTCTCTTCTTTTCCAACTTCAATGGGTCCCAATACTTCTCATCTCTTTTCTTATCTTTTTTTCTTCTTTTACTAAACTAATCTAAAACATTACATATGCCCATTATTAATGCAGTGGTACGACAAGTTCGTAGTAATTCATTTGGTCTTTCGAACTTGAAATCTCCAAGACGATATTTGTCGCTTTTTTTTTTTAATTATTGCTGTAAGAGATGTATGTCATTAATGTCTCTTTAGAACCATCTAAACTGCCTATTATTGAAATATCATAGTATAAGTTAAGACATAAGATCATAGTAATACGTATAGTAGCAACTATATATATACTGTAGTGAAGCAATGTAGCTAGATATATAGGGCTTCTTTAAGTTTAACCTTGAATATCGAATGGTAAAGATCCAATCTATTACTCTTCAAATACGCAACCTGATACTACATAGGCAAAACAATAAAACAACAAAACTATATCTTTCCCTTTTCTCCCTAATTTTGTAGTAACATTAAAAAGAAGAAGAGGCAAAACAACAAAACTCTCCACCGATTCACAGTTAGTCGAAGACAAATACTATAGAAGAAATATCACTAAAAGATAAAGAAGAAAGAAAACAACAAAACTCTCCCACCGATTCACAGTTATAAGAAAATACCTTAAATATTATTATCGGGACAATAACTATACGAGGCCAACGATGTTTTCTCACATCTCTTCCGTCAATGATGCTGACTTTTTATTTGTACAAACCAAGTCTCCTTTTATATATTAAAAAAAAAAAACAGAGGTTAAAATAGTACTCGTTTCTCAATTATCGCATTACCATAAATAATAGGAAAGAAAATTGATATTTTTACTCAGAAACAAACAGCTTGAGAAAACAATATGTTCTGATCAGTCTGTAGAAATTAAATAAAACAGTGGAACAACGATGAAAAATAGTAACGAGGAGGGACCGCACGAGTGTATTTGCACACCTTTTAATCCTGCCATTTGACAAAAATTATTTTCGCCTAAAGGATTCCCATTGTCGGCTCACAATTTTCCACCTACATTTGGTTTTCTACACATGTACTATTCCCGATCCATATATTCAAATCGGACATAGATATTAATCAGATTCGTTTTTTTTTTGGGCTCAAATACGATCAATCAGAATAATGACTCAAATCGGACATAAGATTCAGCTTACGCTCAAATACGATCAATCAGATACGTTTTTTTGTTTGTTTTCTAGAATATCCGACAAGTATCCATCACTAATTAGAATAATGATTTTAATTAGATGTTTCGAAAGAAAAGTTATAATTTATTTTGAATCAGCGGTTGCGGCGTGTCGGAAATGTTCGAGACTTGGGGCAAGAGCATGCACGTGATGTTGGATTCATTTTAGTTAGTTAGTTTTCTTTTGGCTTCGGATTCCTTTTACATAGTTTTACTAGTGTTGGGTCGTATCGTATCAAAACTCAAAAGTCTAATAAAGTAGTGGTAACACCCGTAACAGTGGCTACATTGGTTTTAACAAAAGAAAAAAAATAGTGACTACATTGGTCAAAACATATTTATTTGTACGTTAGAAACTTTTCTATGTATATTGAAGATCCCACTATATATGCATTACTATATTTTTGGGACTTGTGAGTGAAAATACTGATCGTACTCTTTAGGCCTGCTTATACATTTGATATAATCTATGTTTTCTATGTTTTACGATGAATTAGTCATCATCGTTCATCAAAAGTCATTGTAACTTAGGTATGTTCAATTTTCTAATTAAGTATCCAACAGAAGAAAAAGCAAGGCATTAATATAAAATGGAAAAGCTCACGCAAGTTTCTAGATGGAGAGTTACTGTTATTTTAACTTGTTTGATGGATCATGGATGATGCGGATCTTCAATCCTTTAATCTCTTATTCTTTTGCTTTTCTTTTTACTATATGTATTTTTTTTTTAAAATATGAACGCATGAGAAAAGATTAAAAACAGACTCTCAGTCAGAAAGTTATTATCATTTTCATATTCCAAATTTTAATCTAATACATTTGAAAAACAAAGAAAATGGAAAAAACTACACGATCAAACATCTCTAAACCGACAAAAGAAAAGAAAAAATAGAGCACAGTTTGGATTTGCATTATTAGTATGAAATTTGACTCGAGTCACATGGACTCTTAGGCCGTAGACTTTGGTCATAATTGATTTCTATCTTCTTCACCTTTTTTTTTCTCTCTCCTTTTATTTTATTTTATTTCTTTGGTATTGTTACAGTATACTATGTTATTTCCTCATTGCATGTTCAATGTGATTGAGTTTCTTCACCCTCAAAAACGATTATATTGCGTATTGACATCTATAGTTTTTTTTCCAATAATCTGTAATCTAGCTAAGACTATTAATACTAATGTTGATAGAAAGTTGATTTTTTTCCAGATCAACATTGGATAACATAAAAGCTTCGACCTCTGACATCAATATCTATGATGTTTCCAAAACATTATTTCACTGCATTAGATATATATGATCAATTCAAAAATACATCTGGTAAACAAAATAATTTCATCAAAATAAAATGTTTAAAAACAAAAAAAAAAGTTTAGCGATCATGGCATTAAGCACTCGAAGGCTCAATGCACGGTCTGCGTATTTCTAAAACACCATAAAGTTTCCAAGGAGATTGAAGATCTTTATAGAGCCAAATGTTTAGAAAAAAAAAGTGAATGTATTTACTTGACCAACTAAAAGTTATTCAGAAAAGTTTCAAACCAAAGGCATAAATCACAAATTGATTAAGCATTTCTATGAATGCATTACATCAATATCATATATTCATGTGTATATATAACTTAAATATCAACCCTAGTTCAAATGTTTGATACTAGAAGAAAAAATGAAAATGGCAACCAACAAAAAAAAAAAGAAGAGACAGCTAAAGAAAGACAAGAAGAGGAAAACAAAAAAACATAAGGTAAAAACTCTAAGTCGAAACACGATCGCGGTCGCGGTTACGTCCGCAGACTAACATGGCGATACAACGGCCAAGGATGTAAAACTTGGCTCTTTGTTTCTTCACCGCGTGGCTACACTTCTCTCCGAACCTCTTGCACGGCTTGCATGTCCCGCTCGTGCTGTTCTTTTCTTTCATCACTTAAATTTCTCGTACTTGATGATCCCAGCACTACAAGGAAGAAATTTTGTATTCTTTGTAGGAAAAATAGAGAGAGTTCTGTTCTGGTTTCTGCTTCTAAAATTTTATAGTAGAGATGTGAAGAGAGTGAGAAAGAGGGAGAGTTTAGTCAATATATGGAGGGAGCCAAGCCTATGAATTAGAAAGGAGTGGTCATTGGGTTTGGTACGATAAATGATTGATATGTGACATGTTTTTGTTTTTTAGAAATACGTAGCATTAATATGTGATATTATGCATTCTAGAAAACGATAATATTAATTTCATATATGTTCTGTGGTTTTGGCTCTACCGAGAAATGTTTCAAGTTTTTTTAAGAGATCCCCTAGGTTGAGTGAATTTAATATAATAGTGTTTGTTAATAAAAATAAAATAATATAATAGTGTTTGTTAATTTATTTTTTTATTGGGAAAAATGTACTACGATATATATGTCATACGAAATGAGTTCTAAAGATTTAGAGTAGTGTGAGTACGTAAGTTTAAGAACTTGATTAGTAAGGTTTATTATCAACTACGTTAAAGAAAATACACATGAAGAATTGATAAATCTTGCAAAATGAATCACAAAAAAATTGAACAAATCAAATTTTGGTCCAAAATCAAAAAAATGAATCACAAAAAAATCGATATCGGAGTTACATAATTTGTTTTCACCTTTATTTTACGATACTGAGAAAGATGATTTATACTACCATTTAGAAATTTGATACTATCATTGGATTTAAAAAAACATATTAAATTCATGATTAACAAAAAATTTAGTTTTGATTTTTAAAAAAGAAGTAAATGTGTGAACTGAGTAAGGCTAATATTGCTGACTAGATATTTAAAGAATTATACTAAAAGTTTGAGCTGTAAACATATAGCATATTCAATTCCGCCTCATATTTTACAAACTAGCATGTGTGCAATTTGAAGAGATATAACCACATACAGAGTGGACTAGGGCCCGATGTTCTCTCTATTTAATAGTAGTAACTTTATTCTCAGTCAAACATTTAATTTAATTTTTGACGTACGTATTGGTAGATCTTTGGTGACCATCTGAAATGTGAATGGTCGGTCTGCGTAGACACTAGACCGGACCCCACGTCGGCAGCTCATTGGGTTCGGGTTCGTACGATATAAACCACACTTTGAGAAGTTTACGTATCAAAATTGATTGTACTCTTCCTTGACACATCACACATGACCCTATTGAAGTAACAACACTCCGAATTCTTGTTCCATCTTTTTATTTGTGTTGTCATAATGCTAACTGTAATCGAGAGATTTCAAAAAAATTGGGGACAACATTAATTTTCGGTCAAAATTTTGTTTTGGTCTCTATGTTGAAAGGGATGCAGAGAATCATCATAACATATGCTAACTAAGATGGTAAAGAAAGAAAATGATTATGTGAAACAAAATATATTTTTGATTGGTGTTTTTCTTGGAAAAAAATTATGTATGATATATTCGTAAGTATAAATCACAATCTTGAAAATGATAGAAACGACAGAATGAGGTCGATTAATTTACTCTCAAGAACAACGAAATATGGTATTTTTTTTTCCAACGATCTCATTGCAATACTGAACCGGTTATCGTTACTAGCTGAAAAAACGAGTATTTTCAAAAAATATATTTATTGGTTTGGTGTCGAATCTAGGTCAGTTCTAGTATGAAATGCGATACGTATTTAGTGGGTCGAATCAACATAAAATATAAAGATCATTCGAGTGTTATGAGAAGTTTTATAAAAAAAAAGTTTTATCATGTTTGAAGAACTTTGAAGGACGTTGTGATATGTTGAGATGAGTATCCGGTTTAATTGATTTCGGTCCGTGAAGCAAGTTATCGAAGGAATCCGGTTTAATTGATTTCGGTCAGATTCACGAATGTCAAACAAAACACTCAAAAACCCATAAAAGTGTATGGTAGCGAGAAAGCAAATCGACCGTCTCTTGGATTCTCCTCCTCCATTCTCTCCCTTTCTTCTCCGTCGATGATTGGTCGGAATTTGGACTTTCCGACATCGAAACACAGAAGCTTTCTACCCGTTCTTGTCGGAAGAATCGATGGGCTTGACAAGAGAGAAAGAGAGAAGATTCGTGCTGCAAAACACTAAGTAAAAGATCCTTGTTTTGAAATTTGGCGAAATTAGCTGTAACAATTTAATGTCATTCATCCATCACATAAGCATACAACCACAACGCTCTTACCAAAAACATATATATACTTTAGGAGACATCACAAAAAAGCACAAAACGTAAGCTAATGGTCGGTATCACAATCTTTACATATACACACACATACATGTCTTAGGAGCTTTCTTTGTCTCAGTCATGTCTCGCCTTTTGTGTTTCTTCTGGTGCTAACCGGTTCCATCGTCGCCGGCACCACCGTCGCCTCCTTTGCCACCCCAATTGTCATAGTTTTGTCTTGGAATGTTGTGGTGATTGTCTACTCCTCTTGCTGATGGAATGACTGATTTGTCCTTTTGAACATGGTGAAGCCTCTGATCTTTGCTGTTTATCCCTCTCCCTCCTCCCTCCACAATGAAACAACTCATAATTACCACCATTATTACCACCACCACCAAAACAGGCCTTGTCTGATTTTGCATTTTCTTTGTTTTGTTTCTTGCAATGTCCTGTCCTTTTTATAGAATTGAAGAGTAAGGTTGAGGAATATGGGAATTACTTGCAACTGTTTTCTGTGTGTTCCACTATGAAAAGACAAAACACAAGATTGATTGATTGATTGATTAGTCTTTAAGTGATGTGATTGTTTGTTATTGTTGTGGCTTATGACGATGATACAAAAAAAATCAAAAGAATAATATAATCACTCGTCCAAATAGGAAAGTTCCACCGTTAAGAGTGGTGGAGAAGACATAAGAATCAACAAGAAGAATTGGTTAGTTGCCCGAATAGGAAATTTCCACCATTTATAATGGATCATCTTTTTGTATTAAACAATACTTTGCTTATGTGATTAAAAGTCAATGGGATGGTAACAACTTGTCAAAAGTAAAAATTTTCCAAACAATCAAGATGATGATGATGTTCATTTCAATTATTTCATTTTTCTTCCAAGAGCATGCAACAAAATTTAGACAACTGTCTCTTCTTCCGAATCATCTACATACACCACAAAGCAACCATTAGGATGATAGGCATCGTAGTCCTACAAATGGGTCCAGGATTTGCTATGGCTAAATGATCAATCACAAATAATTCACTCAACATCAAAAGATTCGGTAGAACCAAATCACTCAAACAAAGCAACCATCATGTATTGGGCCTTTGCTGGGCTGCTTGAAGCTCATAATAAGCACGATGGGCTTGCTGCTTAAATCAAGCTCTTCGACTTCGAGGAAATTGAAATGAAATGTATCTTTCAAGTCCTTAATTATAGGATAACCATGTGAGGTTTCTTCTTCTCTCTCAATATTTTTAATGCATAATTTGCAGAGTTTTTTACGTTTTCTTTATGTTTAACATTGATAACAACTGATTTAACTACAAGTCGTCTAAGTCAAACTGTTGTGACACTCTTTTGACTTAATTCTTCTTCGCACATTGCGCCACATGCCTTGAAGCTTGAGTTTCGCAATTTCTTAAACTATAAAAATGACTTTGAACCATCTCTAAATTTTCTGTGTTTTCCTCATTTGAACTTGCATTCAATGACATTCTCAAAGTCAATGGTCTTTGGCTTAACATGGATGCTAATGATAGTGATGATGATGATGATGATGATGCAGGGATGTAGAAGCTGCACTGAAAGTGAAAGGCAGGGTTTGCTTGAGCTCAAGGCCTATTTTCTCTCCTTCAGTAATGATCTACATCCTGACATTCTACGAGGATGGAGGACGACTAGTAATCGCTCTTGTTGCAGTTGGAGAAGAATCAAATGCGAACTCAACAGCAAACGCGTGATCGGACTCTCCCTTGGATCCTTATATCCCTCAGGTTATTCCGATACTCTTCCTCTACTGAACCTAACCTTGTTGTATCCTTTTGAGGAGCTTCGGAGTCTTAACTTTTCGCTGAGTAGCTTGGGAGGCTGGTTCGACGAAAGACAAGGTCTGTTGTATATATGGGTTTTCATTCTTTCTTGTCGCGCCAATTACTTTCTCTTGGAAGTGTAAAATCCCTTGTTGTTTTCTACAGGTTATAAGAGCCTTGGAAGATTCAGACATCTTGAGATTATGGATCTCAGTTACAATTATTTCAACAGCAGTGTCTTTCCGTTCTTGAATGAGGCTGCGTCGCTCAAGACGTTGATTCTTGGTGGCAACTACATTGGGGGTGGCTTTCCTGTTAAAGGTTAAGAACTCCAAAACAAATTAAATGTTACTGATATTTGAAAATCAATTTCAATTTGTTTCTGATATTTCTTACTTTTGACACAGAACTGATTAATCTGAGAAGTTT
Organism: Alliaria petiolata; assembly: GCA_020283515.1. Lineage (NCBI taxonomy): Eukaryota > Viridiplantae > Streptophyta > Magnoliopsida > Brassicales > Brassicaceae > Alliaria > Alliaria petiolata. Next base: position 108,493,845 of record JAHZTW010000002.1, on the reverse strand, counting down.
GGAAGTACTAGATCTAAAGCTCAACAATATCAGCGGCCACTTACCAGGACAAGGTAGTTTTTGACTTATGATCCTTCATTGACACTCTATGCTCTGCCTCTGATCGATTCGATCTTGTAAAACAAAATCTACATCTTTTATATTTTGCACTTAATGGGGCCATCTTCCATATTTTGATTCGTGGCAGAGCTCACCAATCTGCAAAAGCTCAAAGCTTTGGATCTAAGTGAGAATCTATTCTCTGGTTCACTGAAAACGCAATTAGGTAGAAAACACTTGTCTCAGCTTATAGTGTATATATATATGCTTTGATGTTTCTCTTTGCACCCATCATCACTTCAGGAATATGCAGATTAGAGCAGTTGCAAGAGCTACGGCTTAGTCAAAACAGATTTGTGGGTGAAATCCCTCTCTGTTTTTCGCGCTTCTCCAAACTCCGAGTTCTTGATCTATCATCGAATCACCTAAGTGGGAAGCTTCCGTATTTCATCGGTAACTTCAAATCCATGGAGTACTTATCGCTACAAGATAACAACTTCGAAGGCTTGTTCTCGTTGGATTTGATCGCTGCATTGACAGAGCTCAGGGTTTTCAAACTCTCTTCCAGGTCTAATATGCTGAGAGTAGAAGAGACAAAAGATTCTTCCACTGGCCTGAAATCGCAGCTAAGGAGTCTCACATTGCCAAACTGCAACCTGGTGAAAATTCCCGGTTTTCTCCGGTATCAGAAGGAAATGCGGTTAATCGATCTATCCAGCAATACGCTAACCGGAGTGTTCCCCACTTGGCTGATGGAGAATAATACAGAGCTTCAGGTTCTGATGTTGCACAACAACTCATTCAACACGCTTACACTTCCAAGACTCCACACGTTGCAATTCCTCGATCTTTCAGCTAACAACTTCAACGATCAACTCCCTAACGATGTCGGTTTGATACTTCCGAGGTTGAGACATTTGAATCTCTCAAACAACGAGTTCCAAGGGAACATGCCTTCCTATGTCTCCAGGATGGAAGATATTGAGTTTATGGACCTATCATACAACAACTTCTCAGGGAAATTGCCAAGAAACCTTTTCACGGGTTGCTATTCACTGAAATGGCTTAAGCTCTCCCACAACGGATTCAGCGGTCCAATTATTAGAAAATCGAGTGAGGAGACCTCGCTGATGACGTTGATCATGGACAATAACATGTTTACAGGGAAGATCACAGACAATCTACGCAACTTAAGGCTCTTGACAGTGATAGACTTATCCAACAACTTCCTCACTGGCAAGATTCCAAGATGGTTAGGAAACTTCTTCTTGGACATCCTGAGGATCTCAAATAACCGTCTACAAGGTGAAGTTCCACCTTCTTTGTTCAACATTCTGATAAGTTTGAAGATCGAATCTCTCTCTCTTATCCTCTCTTTCACTGAACAATCAAACGTATTAATGGAAGATATCGGATCACTCCACAATGAGTTCTCCGATCAACTTCCCTCACGATCCTAGATCGCCTCAAGACCTCTGTCTCAGATACAATTCAACTATTCGATGCCCCCAAATGAAAAGAACAACAAAGATTATAAAGAGTTCACCGCAGCTAACGCCTCGTTCTGAATCAGTCTTTCTTCTGCCAGCTCAGCTTCTGAACCAGCTTGCTCTGCCTCTGATTGTTCCGATAACAAGCTTATCAATACCCCCGCCTTTAAAAATAAGCTTGTCCCCAAGCTTATGGCTGCAACAACAATATCTCTTGTTCCCTTGTAAAAGTGTAAAAAGTGTACTGCTCTTCTTGATGTTTTGTACTTGAACATCCAAGTCTTCAAACACTTGCGCTGCTTCTGTCTTTGTTGCTCTGGCCAATTCTCCAATATGACGTTAACATTCTCGGTAATCTTAGAGTGAATTAGATCCACCTTATTCTGCTCAATCAATGGTTTTATCTCCACATTTTCTCCTGCATCCCTTACCATGTGATGTACAAGTGCTCCCAAGGAACTAATAAATGCTCCAAACGGATCCTGAAGCATAAACATTTCCAAATCCCCAACCAACACCAAATTCTTCTGCCCATTGTAACAATGCCACATCTCTGTATCAATAAACCCAGCAACCCATCGCAAGAAGCAATATTTTTGACGGAAGAGAAGACTTGTCAAGTGTAGCAAATGATAGTCTGCAATTTCCGGCAACTTCTCCACTGTTATGTACTCCTCCTCTGACTGGTTTCTGCACTTGATTAGGTGTGCCATCCAATATCTCCATTTGTGCTTCACTTTGAATTGCATATCGCCAATGAGAAACTGTTGTAGTCCGCTTAAATCATGTATCCAATGCAAACAGAACATGTCTTGCCCAAACAGAACAACACAACTTGATGTAACAAATATCCACTTGAAAATGCAGTGAGCCCTTCTCCAGTATTCGTGGACTTGGGACAACATCAAATCTCTTGCATGTGGCACAATATGCAATTTAATTATCTGGTACAATGAAGTGTCTCCTTGCCTATTATGTCTCAGCACCCTTTGGATCACAAAAATCTGATATCTGGCCTTGCAGATATTCTGCATTGGAGGTGTTGTAGAAACTGGCAAAACCAACAACTTTGCTGTAAAAGCATCCTGCTGCAACACCATGCTTGTCTCTCGTGGTGAAGCATCCTGCTGCAAAAGAAATTCTTCTGCAAAATCATCATCGCCAATGGAAAAATGCAACATCATCATTCTTCCCCTGGCTTTATGTTGTCCAAGTTGTGGTTTGACGTCCTGCAACGGCTTGTACCTGAACTTCCACGCCTTCAAGTTCAATATATGTTTCCTCTTCTTCATAGCCTTTGAACCAGGATAGATGAACCTCATAGATTCTCTGTCAATCAAGGTATATGCCTTGCGTAGCATGACTTTCTGTGGCCTCTTTGGTTTGAATTTAAACCTCCAGGATTTGAAGCACTTCCTCTGCTTCTTCATAGACATATAATCAAACACCTGGTAGGCATTTAGGTTGTTACTACCCACTGTTGATATTTTGTTCATCGCAACCACCTCATCAAAATGAAATCGTTTCAACGTACACATGTGTTTCAACTGTGACAATCTCCAATGCAGAGACGTGCTCCTTTTATGGTTGTGTCTTTCCTGAAGCACTTTGTCGAACACTTGGTATGCATTGGGCTTGCCATTTACATATGCAAGACTTGATTGAAACTGAACTTCATTGTTCCTCACGATTGCATATGAAAAATCCGCACAAATGTCCAGAGACTCACTACTAAATCTATGGCTTGGTTCCATGACAGAGGTTTGTACCTGAGGATGCCGAACACAAGTAGTCGCTATGTTTGACTCAATTGCCTCTGACGCAAGTTCTGAACCCGAATTAGTCGACGGAAACGAAACTGTCTCCAACTTCGCCTCTGTCTGACGAATTGATTCCTCCTTTTGACTTGAGTCTTCCTCTTGAATCGTTTCTTTGGTCAGCGATTCTGTGTCGTGCGTATCCTTCGGACTTGTGATCATCTCTATAACTGATTCACATGCAACAATCGCTTCTTCATGGATGATCTTCCTCTGAGTCTTTGCGGACTTACTCCATCGCTTCCATGGATCACCGTACATTAAAATCTTGTGGCATCTATCGGATTCGATTCTCAACCTAATCTTCTCCGGATCATCATCGTTACCGAACTCCAACAACAAATCGCTCCTCAATTCTTTCCAGCTGCTAAAAGGAAAAAACAATCGTCGATCGTGATACCAGACGTGAGCTTTACCTTCGATTACTGCATGTGCAAGATTTAGTTTCTCTAAATCTGTGAAATCAAGCCGGAGAAACTCATACTCCATCTCGCAAATCCACTGTCGCAAATCATCACCTACCTCGCCCGTGAAAATCGGAAAACTCATCTTCGCAGCTGCTTCAACTTGTCAATCGATCACTCGCGTTAGATTCGATCGAGTTTCACCGCACCATTTGATAAGTTTGAAGATCGAATCTCTCTCTCTTATCCTCTCTTTCACTGAACAATCAAACGTATCAATGGAAGATATCGGATCACTCCACAATGAGTTCTCCGATCAACTTCCCTCACGATCCTAGATCGCCTCAAGACCTCTGTCTCAGATACAATTCAACTATTCGATGCTCCCAAATGAAAAGAACAACAAAGATTATAAAGAGTTCACCGCAGCTAACGCCTCGTTCTGAATCAGTCTTTCTTCTGCCAGCTCAGCTTCTGAACCAGCTTGCTCTGCCTCTGATTGTTCCGATAACAAGCTTATCACATTCCGTACCTCTGGCTCTTGGACCTCTCGGGAAACTTCTTATCGGGTAGCTTACCTCGCCGCTCCGACTCGGATTACGGTTATATATTGGACTTGCACAACAACAATCTCACAGGATCTGTTCCAGACACGTTGTGGAAAGGACTGGTTTTGCTTGATCTGAGAAACAACCGACTGTCTGGGAACATTCCACGGTTCAGGAGCACACCGAGCATCGATGTTGTTCTGTTGAGAGGGAATAGCTTGTCGGGGAAGATACCCGTCGAGCTTTGCGGTTTAAGCAACGTGAGAATGTTGGACGTTGCTCACAACAGATTGAATGAGTCCATACCTTCGTGTCTCACTAACCTATCGTTTGGTTTGGGAGGAGATGGTCGTGCTGATCCAGATTGGTACCCGGAGAACATGTTCTCAAACTTTATGGATATATACACCGAAGTATATTACGAGTCCGTACTTGTGTCAGACCGGTTTGGTGTAGACTACTCGGTAGATTTTAAAGTCCAGGTCGAGTTTGCTGTGAAACAGAGATATGACTCGTACATGAGAGGAACTCTTGACCAGATGTTTGGCCTTGATCTGTCGAGCAACGAGTTAAGCGGCGAAATCCCGGAAGAGCTAGGAGATCTTAAGAGAGTACGTTCGTTGAACCTCTCAAGGAATTCGTTATCTGGTTCTATACCTGGAAGCTTCTCCCACCTGAAAAGCATAGAAAGCTTGGATCTTTCTTTCAACATGCTACATGGAACCATTCCGTCACAGCTCACAATGCTGCAGTCTCTTGTCGTCTTTAACGTGTCTTACAACAGTCTATCGGGTGTGATTCCGCAAGGAAAACAGTTCAACACTTTTGGTGAGGAAAGTTACTTGGGTAACCTTCTTCTGTGTGGTTCACCCACCAACAGAAGCTGTGGTACTACTATCAGCTCAGGAGAAGAGGAAGAAGTAGAAGAAGATGGTGGTGATGATGATGATGAAAGCTTCGACATGGTGGTCTTGTGGTGGAGCGTCGGTGCGACCTATGTAACGATTTTGATGGGTTTTCTTGTGTTCATGTGCTTTGATTCTCCGTGGCGGCGATCATGGTTCCGCCTTGTTGATGCTTTTATCGACCGTGTAAAAGATGTACTCGGAGTTATCTAAACAGGGTTCGAGGAGGATGAAACCAGAAGTAATTTTCTTGCAAATATATGATGATTTGTCCAATCCTATTGTTGAATGTCTACATCTCAAAAATACTTTCCATGAGATTAACATTTCTTTCAAAGATCTTTACCAAAATGTTGGGTTTATGGAAAACTCTTAACAAAAAAACAATACCATAACATTTTCATGTATTGTTTCTCTGCACAATTTTTTGATAAATGTTTTAAAAGAAGGCTTAAATCTATAAGATATGAAATTTTTTTACAAGAAATCAAAGACGAATTATTTGATTGTTTCAACACAAAATTTGCGTTTGTGTGTACAAACAAATTGAATTGAATAGATATGATGACTTCTCTTGAATTTCCCATACTCAAATCTATATATTGTTTATTATTTTTTTTTTTTGGACGAACATTGCATTAGATAACTAAAAGAAATCTATATACTGTATTGTTTATTTTAATACTCTAAAAATCCGACTAAAGAATTCACCGTCTCCGTCTGTATCCTACACAGAAAATGATAGTATGAAAATGATGTTAAGAAGAAAAAAAATAGTAATAAAAAAACATGAGAAGAATGTGGTTACTGCCTCCCAAAATGAAGCATGGGGGAAACTTAAATAGGGTTGGAGAATGGAATGCTGTATGATATTTAATTTAAAAATGATCATTTACTTTTAAAAAAATCTTAAGTGAATTTTTGTAAACTATTGTACTTCATATTTATGTTTTTTTCAAACACCACATAATTGTTCTTATAAGGAAAGTTCTTAAACTTGTAAGAAGGTACATCATATTTAAAACCCTTTCGTCAACATTTAAAATTATTTATAAACTACTTTCTTTTGGTATTTTGCAATTATTTAAAAGTCATTGTATTTTTCTTTCTTTTTTTCGAAAGATTCACAAACTATTTTGGTTAAAAGCCAAAGTATTTAAATGAAGAATTGAATCATAAATTTAGGATTTTGTTTTCTGTTGGAATGATCTAAAAACATAATATAAGTTAGGAAAAATTACCTTTTTTTTTATAAAAAGGGCAAAAAATAACCTTTTTTGAAAGCATGATTTGCTCAAATAACCTCTCTTCTATTTAACAAATAACAATTTACAAGATTGTTGAACACTTTTACTTCTAAACAAAGTTTTCCTATCTTCCTTAACAAAAAGTTCTCCTATCTTTTTCTTAAAAATGATATCTTGACTCAAAATTAGTCTAAATTGTATTGTCGTAGTTCCAAGGAAAGATAATTGATGTCAAGATATAATTTTCACCGAAGTCACCGAACCTCTAGACCTTTTTAGTCTAATTGTATTACAGTTATCCTTGTCAAACTCAAATCGAAATGTTTTCACTGTTTCTAGTTCAAACCTTGACAAAATGATTATTATTTAGTTAAATTTGGATCACGGCATCTTAGTTTCTTATACAAAAATGAGCTGCTAATTTTTCGGTATTCAAGAGTGATGATACAATAACCCTTTCGCAAAAAAAAAAGAAAAAAAAAAAAGAGGGATGATATAATAATAATAGAGGGAAACGGGAAAAAGAGTGACAGCTAGTAACTGTGGAAAGACACATGGGAAAGTCAAATCAAATAATTGTGCTTGTGAGAAGGTATGGCTCCCTCATGACTCATGACATCTATGATCTATGGCGCTTTCACCCAAACCAATAAAAGTCAAAACTGTATTGATCCGTAAAAAACAAAAATAATAACTATATTGATTTTTTTTTTAATTAACTATATAGAGAGCATGATATAGCTATAAAAGGTACATGTAAGAACACAAAATTCTATGATGTGATCTAATGTACGTATACACTATTATACAACATCGAGATTTAATCATCTACTTAAAATGCTAATTAGATACAGATTTTACATGTAAGAACACAAAATCGTTTGCTTACTATAAAATAATATTCTATTCAAGACAATGATAATCACTCACCAATTATTCACATATTTAGGAGCACCTATGATTTTGCCAGATACAACAAACAAATACCAAATTTCATCTAGTAAGCGTATTTGTTATGTTTGACGTATACCGTCAAAGAAAAGCTAAACTACACCTCTATAAAATTCATTTCTAAATAAATCAAGATTTAGATTACAAATAAGGTTTTAAGTCATTCCTGGTCATGAATGAGTTTTTTTTTGGTAAGAACTATGAGACTCAAAAGACACGTAATATATAAATATCATGACAGCTTCACGTTCCCACAATAAATTTCATGCAGAGGAAGCCAGCCAAGTTAGAATGGCCCTCATTCTTATCTCAAACCAGCTTCACACGTCCCGGGTCTAATGACATATCACTTCGGTCTGGTCCAAATACTGGTTTGAATTTATTCGATTATGCGGAAAAATAATTCATAAACAAGAAATGATATTTTGTTCTAAAGAGCCTGATGATATTGTTTAGTTTGTCTAGCATTCTGGCTTGAAGACTGATCTAAATTGTTTGAAATCAAAATCATGATAAAACACTGAAAATAGTTTATGATCAAAGAAAAATATATTTTGTAAAGAAAACATAGAGGATAAATCTAAAACCGTACAACCACGACAAATAGCCTAGTGGCTTGTACTAGTGTTATTTACATGAATTTAATTCCATGTAAATCCATATTGTTAACAAAACCAAATAAAACATTTCAAACAACAAAAAATCTGAGCTCCAGTCGGACATAACCCTAAAAACTCCATGTTATATTTGAATTAAAACCAGCTCAAATCAAACATTCATAACTTCATATTTGGCCATAGTTGACACCCCCCCAAAAAAGGACATACCATAATATAAGTTCATCTGCAAAAGTGATGTGTAAGAAAGAATGATTGCTCTTCTGATCTTACTCATCTATTTGGGGGGATGAATCTGAATCCTCATGACTAATTTCTCTGCTCTGTTCTGTTTCCCAATCATATTGGACCCTGCAAAAATTGACACTTCTTTATCAATCTACCTTGCAATCTGTGCATAATAAACGTTTTACCCAATTCCCTAGAAAACAAAAACCAAACCTACATATATAGAAACTTTTTTTTTTCCCAACTATTTCTTCATGAATCTTAAACTTGGAGACTACAATGATGCATATTATAAACTTTATTATCACATATATATATATATATATATATAAACTTTATTATCACATATATATAAACTTTATTATCACATATACACTTGTCCTTCACCATTGTACTTCTCATTACAAAACTTTAATATCCATTTGATATTGTACTTCTCCTCACAAAACTTCAGATGCTGATCACCCTATGAGATTATATCAATATCAAATGGATATTGGATTTGTATAAATGATTTTTTTTTTATAAATGATTAAGCTAGTTCAAGAAGTCACTTAAACTAGAGCCTAGATCAGATCTTCTATAATATCTTTCTAGTGAAGACAATCCATGAATCATAAAATTGGGATCACGCTTTGCCCAAGTTATTTTAAACCCATCCCTATTCTTCATATCTCTTATCTCCTCTCACTATTCTTTCTTTTGTGGGGTCTTACAAGTTTTAGCCCCCATGCACTTCAGTGACAACAAGTTAGAAAAAAATAACATTTCTTATTTGCAATTGTAATAATGTAGTGCATGTTCGTACAGTTTCAGTTTGATGAGGAAAATAACGGAACCGCACGGGTGAAACAAAATAAAATGGCAAACAATTATCATAACTTAAAGCCCTCGTGATGTATCTTATCATTAAAAACAAAAAAAACTTTTCATTTTTTTTTTAAAAAAAGCTTGCCCATCTCATATCAAAAACATAACATTTAATATCACCATGGACCTCAGATTCTTTTCTATCTAAGCTCTGTAACCAATCATCTATATATACACTTGTCCTTCACCATTGTACTTCTCATCACAAAACCATCTCTACATCTACACATCATTCTTATTTGACCTATCCTTCTCTAATCCTTTCTCAAAAAAAAAAAAAAAACCTATCCTTCTCTATTCACAATGAAGAACAAGTTCATAAAAGCTTGTGAAAACAAATTCAAAATCATGAAGAGCAAATCCTTAGTCATACCTTGTTGTACATCTTCATCATGCGAGAGTTGCTGCGAGAAGGTTTCTTGGGGATTTAAGAAGGAGAATGAGGTCATACCAAAAGATGTTCCAAGAGGACATTTGGTAGTGTATGTGGGTAATGATAACAAGAGGTTTGTGATAAAGATGAGTTTGCTTAAACATCCAATCTTCAAGGCATTGCTTGATCAAGCTCAAGATGTTTATGGTTTCAGTTCTGACTCCTCAAGACTATGGATTCCATGTGATGAAAACACTTTCCTCGATGTTGTTCGTTGCAGTGGCGCTCTTCACCATCAGAGGAACTGCATTGGCATCTAAGTGTAAGAATGGAGATGTTCATTTGATTTTGATTCATCATCTCCGGTTCTATGTTACCATAGAGATTTAATGTTGATTATTGATTTAGATAATGTTGTACACTAATTAAGTAAGAATTCCGTATCATAAGTATCATCTGTGATTCTATAGTATTAGAAGTATCATCTACGATTCAAAAAAATATTTCAACATTTAAACTATGACAAAGCTTGTTTTTTCTCACACATTTCAAAACAAAACAGCAGAACCTCTAAGATAATGCCTCTGTTCTGTGTCATAGAACAGACTTTTAAACTCTTGTCTGATGCAGATATTGTCAGAGAATCTCGAATTAATCAAAACTAACTTCCAGTTTCTGTCAATTGTTTAGCCAATAGGGATGAGCTTATGCTGCTATGTTATTCTATCATTTATCAATGTCAAGATGAAAGAAGTGTAGTCCGGTTTAGCAGAACCAAATAATCAGGAGGAGAAGTTAAAAAATGGCCATGAGATGCATACCATAAAGTTGTTTCTATTCAATCCAAATAATGCATATTAGCATTTAAAAGAGGAAACTCACATAAAAAGATTCATTACGTTTAGACAAAAACAGCCAGACAAATTAATCAGAAGTCCTTATCTATCCACAAATGGCAACATAAAACTAACAAGTTACGACAAGTTTTACACGTAATTTTATTTATATCATACAAACTACAAGGTGACACCATTCACATTAAAATCAAAACTCTTTTCAAACACATAAAACAAAACAAAAAAACAGCATAAGGAACTATTGGCGAGTCCAGAAAAAAAAATTTAGTGGGGTCAAAATTTAAATTTAAATAATTAAGAGAAATGGTCTGAAAATGGATATGTGGTGTCATTAGATTGTTTTGAACGTGGGTTTAAGGGTTCAATGGTAATAGATTCTACCAACTAAGCTACTATAAAATTACAAATTTAGCTTAAATTTTTCTACTTATAATATTTATAGGGTGTCAAGTGAACCCATATCTTTACAAGTGGACTCGCCGAACCAAATTAAAATCGGCCAAAAAAAAAAAAAAAGAACAAAACAGAGAAATGCTCTCTTAGCAAATAGGAATCGGAGGCTATTCGGAGCTACGTTCCATTCCTTGAGACTATCGGAGGCTATTCGGAGCTACGTTTCACGCATTGTAGTGAAAACCTTATCAAACTCTTCTCCAGGAGACACAAGTCACACAACCTTTTCTCCGGTCAACAACTTCGTTTCCAGCTCTTCCTTCACGACCCTGTACAGTGGATACGATCGACATTCCTTAATCTTGTTCGGAATCTCCGCCGTTCCATTACCGTAAACTGCTCTAGTCGCTTCCACACTTCCTTTGCGAGCACCGCCATGAGCTCTTCCTGGAATGCTCACAGCGTTCTTCTCGGTGAGACATCGTTGGATAGAGCGTGATCGACGATGACTTGTCTTTAGTTTCTGCATCAGTGGGTACGTACGTGGCGGCTACAGGGATCGTCGAAGTATGTTCACGATCAACGACTTTAATTCGTGGTCAAACCGGTTCAAATTTAAACTCAACTTAAAAACTAAAATCAAACCGGTTTAAACCAAAATTAGATTAAACGAAAATTTGAACCGAAATCTTCTATATATGAAAGCAGAAGTGGTCTCCTGGGTCTCTCAACAAAAGTTAATCGTTTTTTTCATTATGCCATGGATACTCTTTGACAACCCTCTCTAAAAAATTATGATATTGTCTCTATGTTTTACTCATTAAATTTGAAACATTTTTTAATAGTTTATATGTATATAAATTACAAACTTCGCAGGATGCCTTAAACAAAGAAATGCTCAAAATGATAAATTAAAAAAAATTAATTAATTTTTTAAAAACATTAAGTAACATAAAATAAATATTAACATATGTCCAATTAACTATACATAAAAAATATTAAATTTGAATACAATTATTTAAAAATTATTATAAGTAGATGAAACTCAAATCCAATTTAAAAAAGTAATAAATATATAAATCTTATAACATATGTATAATAAACTATACATAAAAACTATTAAATTTGAATTCATCTATTTTAAAATTAGTATAAGTAGATGAAATTCAAATTTAATTTAAACACGTAATAAATATATAAATCTTATATAATACATAAATTTAAATATATCATTATATATTTTTTTGAGTGATTTAATCCTTATTTTCAAATAAATTATGATAATTAAACTTTGGTACATGTAAAAAAAAATTATGATATTGAATAAATGAAGAAGTTAACTCGAACCTATAAAATCTTAAGACACAACAAAATATTCAATAAAAAATCGAGAAGATAACAAATTTTATAATGAAATGTGTCTCGACCGTTAGTTTCTCGGTCCTCATCAATGGTGCAGCTCGAGGGCGTATTACGCCAAGTAGGGGCATTAGACAGGGAGATCCGTTAAGCCCATATTTATTCATTTTGTGTGCAGAAGTGTTATCACATATGTTATCCCGAGCCATGACGGATAGAGATATCACAGGGATTCAGTTAAGCACAAGAGGTCCAGCAATTAGTCATCTACTCTTTGCTGATGATTCATTATTTTTCTCGTTGGCAAATGCTAAGTCTTGTCAAAAGATTAAACATATTCTCAAGATCTATGAAGAATGTTCGGGCCAGGCTGTTAACCTCAGGAAGTCTTCTATTACATTTGGGAGTAAAGTCCGAGCCAACATCAAGAGACAAATGAGACGTATATTGGGGATTCACAATGAAGGAGGTGGTAGAAAATATTTGGGACTCTCAGAACAGTTTGGAAGAAAGAAAGTTGAGATGTTTCAGTTCATTATTGACAAAGTGAAGCAGAAAACGCAAGGATGGAATAAACAATTTTTGTCACAGGGAGGAAAAGAAATACTACTCAAAGCTGTGGCTATGGCAATGCCTGTTTTCTCTATGAACATTTTTCGAATACCTGTCCAATTTTGGTGGGGCAAAGGACATGAAAGGAGAGGTATGCATTGGTTTGCTTGGGACCGATTATCATTACCAAAGAAGGAGGGAGGTCTGGGTTTTAAAGATCTCAAGAACTTCAATCAAGCTTTGCTAGGGAAACAGGCATACAGAATAATGCAAAAGCCGGATTGTCTTATGGCTAGGGTCCTTCGTGGAAGATATTTCTGGGATACGAATATCTTACAAGCTAAAGAAGGTAAAAACGCTTCCTTTGCCTGGCGTTCAATACTTCATGGACGTGATCTTCTGCATCACGGTTTGAGTTGGCTAATTGGGGATGGTAACGACATTGAGTTTTGGAATGATAAGTGGCTTCCAGTTCATCCTCGACGCTCCCCACACGCAAGATCTACAGACTATGACAATTCCAAAGTCAGCGAATGGTTTAATGCAGCAAAAACAGACTGGAATGTTTATAAAATTAGAGAGTTAGTTACAGAGGCTGATGTAGAGAAAATACTAAAGATTAAGCTCTACACTCCCGGATCCAAAGATTTGTTAGGATGGTCGTATACGAAGACTGGTATCTACTCGGTAAAGTCAGCTTATTGGTTAGCCTGTCACCTCAATTCACAACAAGCTATTCAACCAACTCCAGGAAATGTTCAACTTAAAGCTCAAACATGGAAACTTAGAACCCCACCAAAGATTAAACATTTTCTGTGGAAAATGCTATCGGGTGCTCTAGCTACTGGAGAAAATTTAAGGCGTCGCCATATTACGCAACAAGACTTGTGCCCACGATGCTGCCAGACTATAAAATCGGTCAACCACTTATTTTTTGATTGTTCATACGCTCAATCAACTTGGAGAGCTTCAGGTATTCATCACCAATCTTTGATAGATCCTCATATTTCTTTTGAGGCTAAAATTCAGGCGCTATTTGCTCTCCACCTACAATCGAGGTCGATGTCTCCTCAACTACCAATGGCAATACTATGGCGGCTATGGAAGAGTAGAAATATATTGCTGTTTCAGCGAAAAAGTATTCCGTGGGGAAGAAACCTAGGCTATGCAAGACAAGATGCCAGAGAATGGGTCCTTGCTGATACGGATGGGGGATCTCAGAGATCTAGCAGACACTCTAGTCATGAAACTCATTCTCCTAAACAGTTGTGGACAAAACCACCCATTGATTGGATAAAATGCAACTTTGATGGATCGTTTGTTAGTACCACTCAAGAAGGTAAAGCAGGTTGGATTTTCAGAGATGATCAAGGGGTGTATATAGGATCGGGTCAAAGCAAAGGTCATTGTGTTCTGGATCCCTTACAGAGTGAATGTCAAACTCTAATTATGGCTATGCAATGTGCATGGTCAAAAAGATATAAAAAGATAGTGTTCGAGGGAGATAATCAAGAACTCATCAACCTAATGAATGGAACTACTATCAATTTTGAGATCTTCAATTGGTTACGACATCTCAGGTACTGGAAAGACAAATTTGGAGCTACAGAATTCAAATGAATTAACCGAGATACTAATCGTCCAGCGGATGCGCTTGCAAAGGCTCCTATTTTAGAGGATCTTTCCTATATATTTCACTACTATGTCCCAATTTTTATAACAGATGTTATACATTATGATTATTGTAACTTAATCGTCCATTAATGAAGTCAGATGTTAAAAAAAAACAAATTTTATAAAAAATATAGAAAATAAGAAAAAGAAAAAAAGAATGAATACAAAAATATACAAAATTTTATAACATGGAAAAAGACATGTGGATTCAATGCAAGATATGTAAAAGAAATCTTCAAAATGATAAATTAAAAAAAACTTAAAAATTATTATAATATTAAAATTTAGACAAATGAAAATAGTATGAAAATTAAAAAATAAATAAAGAATCGTAAAATAATGTATGAAATAGATTGCATAGATCACGAGGAAAAAAAATAGAATTTTTTTTTTTTTTTTAAAAAGGATAAAATCAATAGTCAAAATATAGATTTAAAACATATTTTTTTAAACTAAAAAAAAAAAAAAACTGCGCTTCGCGCGGGTTCTCTCCTAGTTGATATAAATCATTGTGGCAACTGGCAAACATGATTCAGCGTACAATAAAGGATATTGTTAAATGCTACCAAAATGTGCTTTAAATTGTCTAAAGATCTACTTATTTAATTAATTTACAAGTGCCATAAAAAAAAATCTGGTGGAATAGTGGTAATAGTAGCAAATATCAACCATTTTAAGTAACCAAGCCTTTACTCTGTAAACAAGAATGGCGGATTTTACGCCAACTAAAATCCTTTTTAGAAAGGATATTTTGAAACACTGTTATTTCGAAAACGGTATTTTTTTTCTAGATTGTGGGGTTGGTACAAAACTCTCGTATATCTGGAGAACTATTATTATACATGGAAGAAAACTACTCAAACTGGAACTACTAAAGTCCATTGGAGATGGCAAACATACACATGTATGGAACTATGGATCCATAACTGGATTTTAAATGAAACACCGAGGCCTCTAATGAACTTACCTGAAATTTTGGAATTAGCACTCAATGTTTCAGACCATATGCAATGTCCAGACCGATGAATGGGATGAACTCTAGATCCGATGGAGAGATACCCTCATTTTTTTGTTTTTTTGAACTTTAAGAGATACCCTAGCCTATTTGTCATGTACTTTTTCATTGCACTATTTCCTGAGAAACTTGTCTTTAAATGGTATCAGAATATTTATTTAAGCTGAAAACTATTTTAAGTCATCGTTGATTTTGGTCATTAGATT
Organism: Alliaria petiolata; assembly: GCA_020283515.1. Taxonomy (NCBI): domain Eukaryota; kingdom Viridiplantae; phylum Streptophyta; class Magnoliopsida; order Brassicales; family Brassicaceae; genus Alliaria; species Alliaria petiolata. The sequence goes on along the minus strand of JAHZTW010000002.1, from coordinate 108,478,300 downwards.
CTATTCCATATATAACAATAAAATAAGGCATCATCATATAAATGTTGGACATATTTAACATTTAAAAATGACTATATAATAATCAGTATTGTTCGACAAAAAAAATAATCAGCAAATATTTTAGTGGTATAAGAATATTTTTTTAGTGGCTATTTTAAGTGGTATAAGAATATTTTTTTTAATCTGACAAATATTTTAAGTTGATGTTGATTAGGTTCGATTCGTTGGTCTAACAAAGTAAGGCATCAAACATATAGATGCTGGACATATTTTAATTAAAAAATGGCTATATGATGAACAATAATAGTGTTATATGATTACAATTTTGTCCACGATGTATATTTTAGAATTAAGTTTTTCATAAACTATTTTCTATTTTTATACTATTCTTATTATATACAGTAGAAACTCTATAAATTAATAATATTGGAACTTTAATATTTTATTAATTTATAGAGTTATTAATTTATCGGTTTTGAATAAAATAAATTAATTATTAATAATTAATTAAAAATAATATTTTCTTTAAAATTTATAATATTTTTATAATTTATTTTTTCAAATTAGAGTTAAGTTGTAAAATATTTCAGTTTTAGTAGATTATCATAGTTATATTTTTATATAAGATTATTTGTATGGTAATTATTAATTTATGATATTAATGAGAGCGTATATTTACATAGGTTTCTTAAGAAAATTATTATCTTATTATTTTATCGATTTGTGTTATATTTTAAACCGGTCCAACTCGAGACCGGAAAAATTTATTAATTTATAGAGTTTATTAATTTATCCAATATTAATTTATAGAGTTTCTACTGTAAATTTGATGCATGTTATTAGCATCCGATAAATTGCAAAATTATAATTTACGAAATTGATACATGTCAATAATTGGTTAATTACATTTATTAACCTGTTTTTCATGTTATTTGGTTTGTAAGTATTATTTTAAATTATAAATTTTTTAATGTTATTTTAAATTATTTTAAATTTAACCAAAAAAAATATTTTTTTAAATATTTTTTTCAAAACAATTTTATTTGAATTAAGTATTCACACGTGCCACATCTCTAGTAGAAAGACCGTAGTTAGGTTACACCAACTCCCCCATATTCATTCCCAAACCTTTATTACTCATAAAGGAATGAATTGTGTCTCATATTATAACCAACCGCAAAACGCTATTTTCCCCTCAGCCACGAGCCGCGACTACCTTTTTGCGGCTCAAACCAAATTCACGTTTTCATTCTCCATTGTTAGATCTTCTATTTTCATCCAACGGTCATCATTAAACTCTCACCCTCCCTCTGTAATTTTTTAATTTGTATTTTTTCCATACAACGTCTTCTTATTTAAACAATCCCTCCTCTCTCTGCTCTTCTTCAGGAACCAAATATCCAACTTACACCAACAATTCAAAATCTCTCCCTTGAGCAAAAAATTAGAAAACTCGAAACCAATGGGTCAGATCAAAGGATCAGTACACCAAAACGGCCAAATCGAGGCGATGTTGTGCGGCGGAGGAGAGAAGACGAAAGTGATGGTGAAGACTGTGGCGGTGAAGACTGTGGAGGATCCGTTGAATTGGGTTGCTGCGGCGGAGAAGATGAAAGGGAGCCATTTGGATGAGGTGAAGAGGATGGTTGAGGAGTATCGGAGACCGGTGGTGAATCTCGGAGGAGAGACGCTGACGATCGGACAAGTGGCGGCAATCTCCACCGTCGGCGGTGGTTATAAGGTTGAGCTGGCGGAGGCTTCGAAAGCCGGCGTTAAAGCCAGCAGCGATTGGGTCATGGAGAGTCTGAAGAAAGGCACTGACCGTTACGGTGTCACCACCACCTTTGGAGCTACTTCTCAACCCGAAAACGGCGTCGCACTTCAGAAGGAACTCGTTAGGTAATTTAATTAGAGCATGGAATGTGATCAAACATTAATTTAGTTTTAATGAAATGTAGTTTGTTTGTTCCGTTTCAGATTCGCGAACGCCGGAATATTCGGGAACACGAAGGAATGCCACACGCTGCCGCAATCCGCCACGAGAGCCGCCATGCTCGTCCGTGTCAACACTCTCCTCCAAGGATACTCCGGGATCCGATTCGAAATCCTCGAAGCGATCACCAGTCTCCTCAATCACAACATCGCTCCTTCTCTCCCCCTCCGTGGAACCGTAACCGCCTCCGGCGATCTCGTTCCTCTCTCCTACATTGCCGGCCTCCTCACCGGCCGTCCCAATTCCAAAGCCACTGGTCCCGACGGTGAGTCCTTAACCGCGGAGGAAGCCTTTCAGAAAGCCGGAATCAGCTCCGGATTCTTCGATCTGCAGCCTAAGGAAGGGTTAGCGCTCCTCACCGGCACGGCGGTTGGATCTGGAATGGCGTCGATGGTTCTATTCGAAGCGAATGTTCAATCGGTTTTGGCGGAGGTTTTATCTGCGATTTTCGCGGAGGTGATGAGCGGGAAACCTGAGTTCACCGATCATCTGACTCACAGACTGAAGCATCACCCAGGGCAAATCGAAGCGGCGGCGATAATGGAGCATATCCTCGACGGAAGCTCTTACATGAAACTGGCTCAAAAGCTTCACGAGATGGACCCGTTGCAGAAGCCGAAACAGGATCGCTACGCTCTCCGTACTTCTCCACAATGGCTAGGCCCTCAGATCGAAGTAATCCGTCAGGCGACGAAATCGATCGAGCGTGAAATCAACTCTGTGAACGACAATCCGTTGATCGACGTCTCCCGGAACAAGGCGATTCACGGTGGAAACTTCCAGGGGACTCCGATCGGAGTTTCTATGGACAACACGCGTCTCGCGATCGCAGCGATTGGGAAGCTCATGTTCGCTCAATTCTCGGAGCTTGTTAACGATTTCTACAACAATGGCCTTCCTTCGAATCTAACAGCTTCAAACAACCCGAGCTTGGATTACGGATTCAAAGGAGCTGAGATCGCCATGGCTTCTTACTGCTCAGAGCTTCAGTACTTGGCGAATCCAGTCACAAGCCATGTTCAATCAGCTGAACAACACAACCAAGGCGTGAATTCTCTCGGACTAATCTCGTCTCGCAAAACCTCCGAAGCCGTCGACATTCTCAAGCTAATGTCCACGACGTTCCTCGTCGCGATATGCCAAGCTGTTGATCTGAGACACTTGGAGGAGAATCTGAGACAAACGGTGAAGAACACAGTTTCTCGAGTGGCTAAGAAAGTCATAACCACTGGAATCAACGGCGAGCTTTATACATCTCGCATCTGCGAGAAATATTTGCTTAAGGTCGTTGATCGTGAACAAGTGTTCACATACATTGACGATCCTTGTAGCGCCACGTACCCACTTATGCAGAAACTAAGACAAGTCATCGTCGATCACGCTTTATCCAACGGTGAGACCGAGAAGAACGCAGTGACTTCAGTCTTTCAAAAGATCGGAGCTTTCGAGGAGGAGCTCAAGGCGGTTCTTCCAAAGGAAGTGGAAGCGACGAGGGCGGCTTATGGTAACGGAACGGCGGCGATTCCGAACAGGATTAAGAAATGTCGGTCGTATCCACTGTACAGATTCGTGAGGGAAGAGCTGGGAACCAAGTTGTTGACCGGAGAAAAGGTTGTGTCTCCCGGAGAAGAGTTTGATAAGGTTTTCACTGCAATGTGTGAAGGCAAGATTATTGATCCATTGATGGATTGTCTCAAGGAATGGAACGGAGCTCCGATTCCGATTTGCTAAGAGAGAAAATTGTGCTGTTCTGTTCTGTTCTGTTCTGTTTTCCGTTTGTTCTGTTTTAATTTGGTTGCTTTTGCTGTTTTTTTTTAATTTTTATTTTGTTTCCTTTGTTTGGATTGAGTGTTTACGAGTGAATGATTGTAATGTGAATGGTGCCACTTGGTATGATATAAATAAAATGAATGGTGTCACTTTGTATGATATGGTATGCATCTCTTGGCCATTTCTTAGAGCATCTAGCTCGTGCGAACGAGATAACATACGTATCAAGTCTTAGAAGTTCTGCTATTTTTCCTGAGCCTTTCTTTGTTGGACTGCTCATGAATCTGCTGATGACTCCAACTGACCTCATGAAGTACATTATGGTTCCAATGGCATTTGAGCATGAATCTGATGTAACTGACCTCATGAATCTGCTGATGACACCAACATGATATGCCATATCTGGCCTAGTGGCCTTGATCCCATCATGAAGTACAAGTACATTGGCATTTGAGCATGGAACTGACCTCATGTATTCCATTTCTTCTTTGAGAACATCCTCTGTAGAGTTTGAAATGAACACCCGTAGGTGTTTGAACAGCTTTGCATTGATCCATTCTGAAGACTTAAAGAACCTTTTCCACATACTGTTGTTATTGGGATAGTTCTAGAATCCCTTGATCTCTGTCTCTTCTCTTCTAATCTCCGTTCCTCAGTTTTTCCTTTGCTGAGCCCAGACCTTTCATTTCATACTCTTGACCCAACAGTTTCTTTAGTCTTTTGAACTTGTTCTTTGTCTTTTTCTGATCACCCTGTGAGATTATATCACATATCAAATGGATATTGGATTTGTATAAATGTAGCTAGTTCAAGAAGCCACTTAAACTAGAGCCTAGATCAGATCTTCTATAATATCATTCTAGTGAAGACAATCCACGAATCATAAATTTGGGATCACGCTTTGCCCAAGAAAATTAAAACCTATCCCTCTTCTTCATATATTTTATCTTCTCTCTCTGTTCTTTCCTTTGTTACAAGTTTTAGCCCCCATGCATTTCAGTTACAACTTATATAAAAAAAAAACAACATTTCTTAATTGCAATATTTGTAATAATGTAGTGCATGTTCGTACAGTTTCAGTTTGATGCGGAAACTAACGGAGCCGCACCGGTGATACAAAATGGCAAACAATTATCATAAATTAAAACCCTCGTGGTGTATCTTATCATTCAAAAAAAAAAAAAAGCTTGCCCATCTCATATCAAAAACATAACATTTAATATCACCATGGACCTCAGATTCTTTCTATCTAGCTCTGCATCAATCAATCATCTATATGTATACATTTGTCCTTCACCACTGTACTTTCATCACAAAACCAGCTCTACATCTACACATCATTCTTATTTGACCTATCCTTCTCTATTCACAATGAAGAACGAGTTCATCAAAGCCTGCGAAAACAAATTCAAAATCATGAAGAGCAAATCCATAGTCATACCATGTTGTACATCATCTTACTGTGAGAGTTGTTGCGAGAAGGTTTCTTGGGGATTCAAGAAAGAAAAATGAAGCCGTACCTAAAGATATTCCAAGAGGACATTTGGTAGTGTATGTGGGTGATGATTACAAGAGGTTTGTGATAAAGATGAGCTTGCTTAAACATCCAATCTTCAAGGCATTTCTTGATCAAGCTCAAGATGCTTAAGATTTCAGTTCTGACTCATCAAGACTATGGATTCTATGTGATGAAAACACTTTCCTCGATGTTTTCCGTCGCAGTCGCTCCTCAGCATCAGAGGAACTGCATTGGCATGTACATGTAAGAATGGATATATTCATTTGATTTTGATTCATCATGTCCGGTTCTATGTTTCCATAGAGATTTAATGTTGATTATTGATTTACATAATGTTGTACACTACTTAAGTTAGTAAGAGTTTCGTATCAGAATTATCATCTGTGATTCTATAGTATATTATAAGTCAATGTTTCAACATTCAAACTCTGATAAAGATTGTTTTTTTCTCATACATCACACAGAGACAAAATAGCAGAACTTCTAAGATACAATGCTCTGTTTTGTGTCATAGAAACATACTCTGAACTCTTGTCTGATGCAGATATCGTCAGAGAATCTCGAATTATTCAAATCAATTTCCAGTTTCTATCAATTGTCTAGCCAGTAGAAATGAGCTTGCAGCTATATTATTCTATCATCATCAATGTCAAGATGTAAGAAGTGAAGTCTTGTCTAGCAGAACCAAATAATCAGTCAGGAGGAGAAGTTCTAAAAATGGCCATGAGATGCATACCATAAAGTTGCCTCTATTCAATCCAAAGAACGCATATACATTTCTTCAGCATCTAAAAGGAGAAACTCGAATAAAAGGAGTCATAGTGTTTAGACAAAAAGGGCCAGAAACAAGTACATTTTGAAGCCAGTACATATATGTCACAAGTCCTGATCTCTCTCTTTTTGTCAACTCTGTCGAATCCACAAATAGCAAACATAAAACTAACAAGTTAAAAACGAGTTTTACACGTACTTCATTTATATAAATCATACAAAGTGACATCTTTCACATTACAATCATTCACTGGTAAAAACACTCAAATTCAAATATGTAAAAACCAAAAAAAAAAAAAAAAACAGCAAAATTACAAAGCCAAAAACAGAGGAATGCTCTCTTAGCAAATCGGAATCGGAGCTCCGTTCCATTCCTTGAGACAATCCATCAATGGATCAATAATTTTACCTTCACACATCGCAGTGAAAACCTTATCAAACTCCTCTCCGGGAGACACGACCTTTTCTCCGGTCAACAACTTCGTTCCGAGCTCTTCCCTCACGAATTTGTACAACGGATACGACCGGCATTCCTTAATCCTGTTCGGAATCGCTGCGGTTCCGTTACCGTAAGCCGCTCTAGTCGCCTCCACTTCCTTTGGAAGCACCGCCTTGAGCTCCTCCTCGAAAGCTCCGATCTTTTGAAAGATTGAAGTCACTACGTTCTTCTCGGTCTCACCGTTGGATAGAGCGTGATCGACGATGACTTGTCTTAGTTTCTCCATCAGTGGGTACGTGGCGCTACAGGGATCGTCGACGTATGTGAACACTTGTTCACGATCAACGACCTTAAGCAAGTCTTTCTCGCAGAAGCGTGATGGGTGTAGCTCACCGTTGATTCCAGTGGTTAGCACTTTCTTAGCCACTTGAGAAACTGTGTTCTTCACGGTTTGTCTCAGATTCTCCTCAAGGTGTCTCAGATCAACAGCTTGGCATATAGCAACGAGGAAAGTAGTTGACATTAGCTTGAGAATGTCGACAGCTTCGGAGGTTTTGCGAGACGAGATGAGTCCGAGAGAATTCACGTCTTGGTTGTGTTGTTCAGCTGATTGAACATGGCTTGTGACTGGATTCGCCAAGTATTGAAGCTCTGAGCAGTAAGAAGCCATGGCGATCTCAGCTCCTTTGAATCCGTAATCCAAGCTTGGGTTGTTGGAAGCTGTTAGATTCGAAGGAAGGCCATTGTTGTAGAAATCGTTAACAAGCTCCGAGAATTGAGCGAACATGAGCTTCCCAATCGCTGCGATCGCGAGACGCGTGTTGTCCATAGAAACTCCGATCGGAGTCCCCTGGAAGTTTCCACCGTGAATCGCCTTGTTCCTGGAGACGTCGATCAACGGATTGTCGTTCACAGAGTTAATTTCACGCTCGATCGATTTCGTCGCCTGACGGATTACTTCGATCTGAGGGCCGAGCCATTGTGGAGAAGTACGGAGTGCGTAACGATCCTGTTTCGGCTTCTGCAACGGGTCCATCTCGTGAAGCTTTTGAGCCAGTTTCATGTAAGAGCTTCCGTCGAGGATATGCTCCATTATCGCCGCCGCTTCGATTTGCCCTGGGTGATGCTTCAGTCTGTGAGTCAGATGATCGGTGAACTCAGGTTTCCCGCTCATCACCTCCGCGAAAATCGCAGATAAAACCTCCGCCAAAACCGATTGAACATTCGCTTCGAATAGAACCATCGAAGCCATTCCAGATCCAACCGCCGTGCCGTTAACGAGCGCTAACCCTTCTTTAGGCTGCAGATCGAAGAATCCGGAACTGATTCCGGCTTTCTCGAAGGCTTCCTCTGCGGTTAGGGATTCACCGTCGGGACCGGTGGCTTTGGAGTTTGGACGACCGGTGAGGAGACCAGCAATGTAGGAGAGAGGAACGAGGTCGCCGGAGGCGGTTATGGTTCCACGGAGGGGAAGAGAAGGAGAGATGTTGTGATTGAGGAGACTGGTGATCGCTTCGAGGATTTCGAATCGGATCCCGGAGTATCCTTGGAGGAGAGTGTTGACTCGGACGAGCATGGCGGCTCTCGTGGCGGATTGCGGCAGCGTGTGACATGTCTCCTTCGTGTTCCCGAATATTCCGGCGTTCAGAAATCTGAAACGAAACAAACAAAAAAATTGAATTCAATGGTGGATCTAGACCCGACCATACCCGGCCCAAACTGAGCAGACCCGACCCGAGTTACCGACCCGGCGTGTTTTCTCATGCAAATGAAATCAAATGATCCTCTCAGAAAACAAAATCTTTGTCCTCGTGAGTATATTCAGTGACAAATTATACCGCCCCAAGTAATCTCCGCCAATTCTCCACTTAATCCACTAAATTATTATTTCTCTGATCACAGACCCAAATTTTGAAATATAAAAATAGAAAATAAAATAATGTTTGATCACACTTCTGTTCTTTTCTTTTTTTTTGGTTTGGTTAAAGTTGATCACATGGCCTTCTTCTTTGCTCTAATTAAATTAGTTATAAGGTAGGTTACTTATTATAACACATGATCTAAAATTTAATTAATTACCTGATGAGTTCCGTTTGCAATGCGACACCGTTTTTGGTTCTCCGGTGAGAAGTAGCTCCAAAGCCGGTGGTGACACCGTAACTGTCAGTACCTTTGCCCATACTCTCCATAACCCAATCGCTGCTAGCTTTCACGCCGGCTCTCGAAGCCTCCGCCAGCTCAACCTTAACGCCGCCGCCGACGGTGGAGATCGCCGCCACTTGTCCGATCGTCAGCGTCTCTCCTCCGAGATTCACCACCGGTCTCCGATACTCCTCAACCATCCTCTTCACCTCATCTAAATGACTCCCTTTCATCTGCTCCGCCGCAGCACCCCAATTCAACGGATCCGCAACCGTCGTCTTCTCCACTCCGCCACACAACATCGTTTCGATTTTGCCGTTTTGGTGAGCTAATCCGTTAGTCTGATCCATTGGTTTCGAGTTTTTAAGTTTAATAAATAGGATCAGATCTTTTTGAATTGCTGGTGAAGGAAGAGAGAGATTTTGAATTGTTGGTGAAGGAATTTGGATTTTGTGTTCCTGAGGGAGAAGAGAAGAGAGAAGAGTGGTTTAAATAGGAAGAAGATGTAGTAGTGTTTGATGTTAGGTAAGCACAAGAGAATGAGAACAAGTTTTTGATTTATGGAAAAACAAAACAAAAAACTAAAAATTGAGAATGAGGGGTGGGTGAGAGTTTTACGATGACCGTTGGATGACGATTGAGGATCTGACGGTGGAGAATGGAAAACGTGAATTTGGTTTGAGCCGCAAAAAGATCTCTTTCGAAAAGGTGGTCGCGGCTGGTGGCTGAGGGGAAATAGCGTTTTGCGGTTGGTGAGAATATGAGGCAATTCCTTTACGAGTGATTATGGTTTGGGAATGAGATATGGGAGTTGGTGCGTAATGACTAATGTGTAAGAACGTAGACTACGTAGTAAAGTCAATTCAAAGTTCCCCGACTAAACAACATGTTTATATAAAAAGGTTTTAGTAGTTTCATGTCGTTTATAAATATTTGATACAATTTTTCTAAAATGTACTACAAGAATTACCTATCTAAGATAATTTAGGTATTATAAAATAATTCTTAAAAATTACAAATTTGTTACTACACCTAATTTGAAAAAAAAATAAATGGAATATTCAATACATAATTATATACATGTCAAAAGATTAACTATCTAATATATTCTACTAGGAGTAGGTCTGCGCGTTGTGCGAATTTGTGATAGTTTAAATGTTTTAATTTATAAATTTTTTTAATATTTGTTAGTAATTAAGAGTTTATGGATAAATATTAATTTTTAATTTGTGAATATTATGTAGTTTTATAATTTTGTACTGAAAGATTGATGGAATAATAATATATCTATAATGAATGAGAATTTTTTTTATTTATCATAAGCATATAAAATATCAAATTATTCTAGTATACTATATCAGAATAGATTAAAATATATGAATAAAATGGAAAGTTTTATGAAGGATTTAATTTTAAAAGATATACATCATCAACAAAACCATAACCGTATAACAATACTGTTCATATAACCGTATAACAATACTGTTCATTGTATAACCATTTTTTACATTAAACATGTCTTGCATTTTATATGAAGATGCCTTAATTTATTGTTAGACCAACTCAGTCGAAAACCTAATCCAACCTAATCAAAATCAACATAGTTTAAAATATTTCTCAGATTAAACAAATATTTATATACCACTCATTATAAATTTATGGTCAGCAATTTTTTTTTTACTAAAAATTTACTGTTTAATTTTTTTTTCAAATATTTTAAAGTTAACATTACTTAAAATTTTAAATTTTGAATATAAAAACGACCGCACATTTTTATTTTTATTCAAATCATTATTTTTACTGGACCCGATCTTCTAAACTTGATCAGCATGAATTATTCTTTTTAAAACGTTTTTGTATTATTATTTTTGCATGCGTTACATTTCTATTTACACATTTTGTTAACCAGATAATTTGGGAGAATCCAACTAATCCCAAGATGGAGTCAAAATATTGATTTGAAATTTGGCACAGCTTCACCGTGTACGTCTACATGTGTCTATTGATTTGAAATTTGTTTTGAGAAAGAACTTTATTCACCAATAATGTATTTCAGTTTGAATGTCGTATATGACCGAACATTAATTTGACCTCAGAACAAATATATAAGTAGTTTGGATTAAGTTAATGATATTACTAGATTTGTCCAGGACGGACCATTTGACTCCAATTAAAAATGTTGTATGCGTTCCAAAATCCAAATATGATTATTTTGCGAAATGCTATTAATTAGTGGGTTGTTAATCCCGTTAATTCTTATTTTTATACATATAATTTAGTATATCCCAAATTTTATAGAAGAATGGAAGTAGGAAAAATAATTGTAGAATTGGATGAAGGAATACTAGAATACATATAATATCATTTTTTTTTTCTTTTAAGCGATATTCATCTCAATTTATTGGATGAAAAATAATATTTTCCTTTACGAAAAAAGAATGCGCCCGAGCTTGTTTTGCCAATTCGTTTGACATCAAGGAATATTTGTTGAACATGTTACACGGTTTGAATCATGATGACTTTTTGTTTACAAGATTCCCAGTAATTCTTTCTGACTAAGCCGACAATATAAACTGGAAAAAGTTATTAACTACTCCATCTACTGTTCATTAGCGTGTCTCCAAAAGTAAAACTCTGCAGATTCACACTTAGATGGTTAAAATTTAAAAAGTGGTTCTTAGTTAATATTTAATTATAAAAGGAAAAAGAGAAAGAGAATTATAAGAGAGAGATAGGAAGAAAGAAGTTAAGATATGGTTCTTAATTAAGAATCAAATCTTCACTGTTCATTCAATTTTAATCTTTTTTTATTGTAAGAACCTTGTTAAGAAGCACCATTACACGTGGTCTAACCATGCCATTTATTCGCCCATGAAGGAGAATCATAATATTGACTCTGTGACGATAACTTTTTGTTGGGTTTGCTATATATTGATTGTAGAATAACATGCAAACGTCAGCGTCATGCCACTTCAACTGTTCAACGTAAGAGGAAACATTAAGCGTGCCAATCATCGATATTAGTTTCAAAAATGTGTACTCCGATATGGTCAGATCCTAGCTAATCCTAAAAAACCTGTCTTGGTCCTTTAATCATGTATAACTAATTTTATAGCAATCTCACTAAACTAGCTCATGACAGATAGGTGGGACAAGTAATATTAATGCGACATGAGGAGCTTATCAGTGAAGAAACCACATCATCTGCGTGACAGAAGAAATGGCAGTTACGCAATTAATTTTTTTCTTAGAGTGGTGTCTTAGATTAAAATTCATCCAGATTTTAAAATCTGTAACCGAAAGGCAAAGTAGTTAGGAGCATATATGTTTTGCTAAGGAATAGAATTACTGTCTGAATCTACATGACGCGTACAACACAACTATGTAAAAAATGATCAACTAATCGCATTGAGCATAAGGTGTGTTTTTTTGTTTTTTAATAATAATCTTATTATTGTTTTTTTTCTTTTTCAAATGAAACAACGAACAGAAATATATTAGACAAGAAATATCAGTGATTTATAAGCTATATTTTTTTATTAATTAGGTTGAAAGATTCGATATGATTTGGCATTTAATTAGCCTATCTTGTTATAGGTTATACGACGTGAAATCGTCTTAGAACATATCAGTAGGAGTGTCGGACCAATTTTGTTGTTTTTTGTTTTTATATAGAAATTAGAAAAGATGTAATTGAAAGAAATTAGAAAAGATGTAATTGCTGCTAATATAATTGGTTGCCGAAAAGCAATATCTATGGGGAAATTGCTCATTTTATTCCCAAACTATTTGCAATTGACATTTTTATTCCTAAAGTATCGCTTGTGCAGATTAATTCTCCAAATTTGAGTTGACTGTGCAAATTTAGATATGAAAAAGTCAACGTTAACGAAAAAACTATTTGCAATTGACATTTTTATTCCTAAAGTATCGCTTGTGCAGATTAATTCTCAAAGTTTGAGTTGACTGCGCAAATTTAGATATGAAAAAAGTCAACGTTAACGAAAAAAACGGAAACGTTACCTCAGTCCAATTTTGCAAAGTCAACTCAAACTTGGGGAATTAATTTGCCAAATTGAAAGTTGGGAAATTAATCTGCACAATTAGAAAAACTTGGGAAATTAATAATCATTTTTTATTTAGAAAACTATGATTATTTTCATAAATCATGAATATTTGTAGAATACCATCAAATACCTTTTTTAAGAAATATAATTTTTATTATATTAAGTTTTCTGTTATTATGAATAAAATTAAAAAAATTACGTGTATTTAATTTCGGTGATTTTTTTATTGGCAATTTTTTTGATTATCAACCAATGATTATTCTCCTATCATACAGTCATTGGTATGGTCACTCTATTAGAAGAAAAAAATTTCATCAAATTCACTTATTTTCATCTATCTTTCTCAGTATATGGTAGTAGCCCTGAAAATATAGGGACAAAATTCACGTTCCGTCTCGTATTCATCCTGAATTTCGCATCACATTCTCTTTTCCGTTAAAAGAATTCTCAATCAGCACAATTTATTTTATTCAAACAGGTACGAAAAAAGAATGGGTAGAAGATCATATACCTTAATTACCTGTTCAAAATATATATATATATATATATATATTTATTAATTTTTCTAAAATTTTCCGAATTTCCCCGAAGAAGTTATCCAAAATATATGTTTTGAAGTTGATCTTTACCCATATTACTAGAGTTTGAGAAGAGATTTTGGGTAAGGAAATTTCCCAAATCCGTTTCGTTCTTATCGGATTCCCATATTTTCAATTCTCATCACGAATTCTGAAATTTTTAAGGACACATATATCTGCTTACATTATTTGTCTTTCGAAAGTTATGTATACTGAATTTGTAATTTTGATTAAATATCAATGAAATTTTAGATAGAAAATTCTAAATAAAAAACGATCATTTAATTCTCCAAGTTTTTTTAATTGTGCAGATTAATTTCCTAACTTTCAATTTGGCAAATTAATTCCCCAAGTTTGAGTTGACTTTGTAAAATTAGACTGAGAAAAGTCAATGGTAACGTTTTCCTTTTCTCCGTTAACGTTGACTTTTCTCATGCCTAAATTTGCGCAGTCAACTCGAACTTAGAGAATTAATCTGCGCAAGCGATACTTGAGGAATAAAATTGCCGATTGCAAATACTTGGGGAATTAAATGAGCAATTTCCCTATCTATGGGCTGCTAATTGCTGCTAATCGTATTAGTTCTCTGGGCTACAGGTATCTGCATAAGTTTGAAGATTTTCATGAGGAGATGGTTTGAAGTCGGTCACCAATATCTTTCGTTCTTAATTCATTATGCCACATTTGTAAATGATTATTATTTTCTACTTTATCAATAAATTTGATATTTTATCAAAAAAAAAGAAAAGCAATATCTAACATTTTCTTAAGAAAATTTAATACACAAAATAAATGAAGATAATGTAAATCAATAGTGCACGGAAATAAAAAGGTTATGTATATTCTTGAATAATCTCATTTTTTTATAATTCAGCCATTTCATTTTACCAAAGTCAAACCTAAAATACCCAAAAAACATGAGCTCGCTCGCACAATAATTTTGATATGCTTATTAATTATGAATCTGCACCCAAACTAATATTATGGCTCGAAGAAGTGGTGTGGGTTGGTGAAATCAGTGAGATGGTTTCGTTCAAACACTTGCATGTGTGCATGCTCTTTCCCATTATCGTAGTAGGCGACGACTCCAATATGAAACCACAATCACACATTGTATATATATATATATTTTTTTTTAATAGCATTTTGCATATATAAATTGCGGAGATATATGTCGGTATCTATATTTTTACTGGACCACTTTGATATTTTCTGATCTATTCTAAATAATAAAATGAAGGTATAACTAGGACAAAACTATCAATTTCATTTCTTTAAAAGAAAAAAAAAAGACAACACTAAGAAAAAAAAACGCAGGCTAACTTGCTATTTAATATTTTTTTTCCAAGATATAAATCTTGAATAGTCAATCAACAACAAACTTATGTTATATATTATGAACTATATATCAGTTCCGTATTTTAAAAAAAAAAAACTTAAATGAATGATTAAAAGTGTTTTGTAACAGAAATTTGCATATATGATTTTAATGAAAATGCGCGCGCGGATGGGTTACGTTCCGTGTTGCAAAATGGGAATCAAAGTGCCAAACCAAAACTCTAGTGGACTTAATAATATTGATTAAAATAGTGAAAAAATGGTCTAAAAGATAGTATTGCTTTAGTTATTCAATTTCAACCCCTTTTATTCTATATAGTTTTTGCTATCCACTCGATCTAACTCATTAGACTCGTCGACTTATAAAGTTTGACTAAGCGAAAGAAAAAAAGAAGAGACTCTGAAATATAATATATAAAATTAGTGATCCACAGGGCCCTCCAAAAAAGGACTATCAATACCAAAGGCTTAACAACAACCACAGTGGCAAAGATTCAGCAGACACCACTCGTCTCACCAACCCCCCTTGAGCGGATCCCACATTATCTCAAAATATACAATCATCAAATGTCATTTGTCCACATCAGCCACATAAACTTCTCTTTTTCTATATATATTTTTTTTTTAAATATTGAGATAATACACACCTCAGACAAATGTATGACGTGTTCAAATATATATATATATAACAAAGATTTTTTATGAAAAACATATCACCACACCAAATCTACTAGACAAAGATCAATAATGTATATCATGTATGTCCTCTTTCATCATTTTGAGTACAATATCAACTGCTAATCGAAATCCATGATTATATTATTTGGTTTACGCTTATAACGAGACAATGAGTCTATTATTAATTATATTATAGCAAATCATCCGATTTTAGATCAGAGGGAAACTATATAACAAAATAAAATATACTCGAGAATATGACACAACATATTTTCAAATAGTAGTAAAAATTACATCTATCTTTGAAACCGTTGGAGAGAAGAAAGACAGATTTGCAGACCGGACATAGCCATTTGACCTTAACTAACATCCTTAATCTCATTGTTAAAATTCTGATTTCACAAGACAACTAACTAAAATATTCTCCTAATCAACACCTTGCTCTCTTGATATTATGAGATTGTGTTGTAGCTCCTCACTCTGATATTACCTGATAAAAAAAAAAAAATCATTGTTAGAACCACAAGATAAACATTTGATACAAACTGTGATCGATGCAAACTTACCTGTAAATGTCATGTCAATAGACGGGCTTTTCATTAGCGGACATCCATAAAAACTTTTGACCGGTGACTGCAATGGCTAAGTCAGCTCTCAGAAAGCAAGCGGTCAAGCTCATCAAACCCATCGTCCTCATTATGTTCAACATCTTTCAGAAGTTTCTGGGTCGTAGCAAGAGAATCAAGCTTGGTTTGTTCATAAAATGAAAGTTTTTGCGATTCCCATTCCTCTTTCAGTTTCTCCACTCTCTCCCCCATCAACTCTTTCTCTTCCGCTATGTGCTTTATGTCTGTCTCTTATACACATCTAGATGTGTATAAGAGACAGGAAAGAGAGAGAGAGAATGGTAAGAGAAGATAGGAAGAAAGAAGTTAAGATATGGTTCTTAATNAGCTCATCAAACCCATCATCCTCATTATGTTCAACATCTTTCAGAAGTTTCTGGGTCGTAGCAAGAGAATCAAGCTTGGTTTGTTCATAGAATGAAAGTTTTTGCGATTCCCATTCCTCTTTCAGTTTCTCCACTCTCTCCCCCATCAACTCTTTCTCTTCCGCTATGTGCTTTATGTCCTCAATCTCCATTATTTCTCCTGCGCCTTAAAGATTACCAAACAATCGATTTAAACATAATGAGTTATGATGGTAACACAAGAAAACATTACTACACACATCATGCTTAAAATCTTGCAGAGGTCGAAATCAAATAAACTTTACAGTTTTGCTCTTTCAGAGATGGGATGGGAAGGAAATAGCAACAATGGTAAAACTTAAGAGAAATAAAAAAGTTGCGTATAAACAGTTAATGTGAAATAGCATACATTTGATTGTGCGCTTCTTGGCCTCGGCATATTCTGTAGACCTTTTATGTAGGGAGCTCAGATCAACTTTATTACCCTGATAAGCACAAAAGCAACAAGAATGGCGCAATATAGAACAATTTAGTAAGGAAAATAATCAAAATGTTGTACATATACACATCTGTATAATCTTTGTCTTATATCTTAAGAAAAGAGCAACAGAGATCTTCAAATATGCAAATCTTGGAAATGTAAATACATAAACAGATTAGGTATCTAGTACTCACCATATCCAAATGGATAAATTGCTCAATCTCGGTGTGAGAGAATAACCTGTTCAAGTCAAGATGAGAATCATATCAATAAAAAGGTTATTTCAAACTATGATTTGTCAGTCCTCCGGAAAAAAAATAAGGGAAAAATGACATACTTTTCATAGGAACAACGCACAAGTGTATTCTGTAGCTCTGTTGATTGATTAAATTTCTCTGTTGCAGACGCTTCATTAACTTCCACAGCTCCAAATATAAACACGTTTTTATCAAGCATTTGTTTTGCCACAGCAGCACCTTTATCTTTTGCCTCAACTATAAGATCCCTAAATTTCCCAAGATCTTCTGCAAAATGAGAACCGTACAAGTTATTTATGATTCTAGCGATGAGGAGAACTTCAAAATAATTGCTTTCATGTAAGAGTATAAAAGTACAAACAAACAGTTGAAATAAGCTAAAGCTCAATGAATGAAACACATCAAAAGTTCACAGCTTTCACGTTTTAGGTTTGAAGAAAGAAACTAGTGAAAAAGATAGATCAAATCGTTATGTACACATTATAAATCTCACCAAAACAACAACAAAAGGTCAACACTTACGAAGTGAGATATAAATTCTGAACTTGGGTTTAAAAGGTTGGAGCTCATGAAGGCAATAGAGACAGTAAAGACCTCCAAGTCTTCGTGAAAAGGAATCTCCAATACTAACCATGTGACCTGTTGACATAAAGTTGGCTTGTGAGCTTAGCTAATAAAACAAGCACAATGTGAATACATACAGCAAATGAAAATTAATTCCGAGTGTTCCAAAAATCAATGAATTAGAATTCAACTTACTGATGGCATGAGCATATAGTGACTGCATGAAAAAGGCTAAGTTGGTGTTAGGAATGGCTTCATATATATAAGAAAACTTTCGGGATAGCCACACCCTCTTCATATCAGCAAACGTTGTCAAATCACCCTGAAAGTAAAACCAGAGACTCAACAAGTTGAAAGCCTGAAAACAATTTGAAATCACTAAGAAAGATGGAGAAAAATAAAAGAAAAGCACCTCCACAAACTCGTCTATGAGTTCATCGATATCTCTCTTGAACAGAGAAATATTTATCCCTGACATGCACAAAAAAGTATCAGATTGAAGCGATAACAAAATAAATTTCCATTCATGGAGAGAAAGGAACCAAAGACTCCATAGCTCTCGTAACATCCCCAAAGAGACAATCATCAAATCATCGATCGATGTGTTCATAATAGAGCCTCTTTCCCTTCAGCAGAAAGGTTAAAAATGGGGCTAAAAAACTCCTACAATGCTGGTTCGATGTTTGACATCTCACCTGAAGCATGCGGCTTCTTCTTCCTTTGCGACTTTTCATTCACGGGAACTAGCTTCCAATTTTTCCTCTGGTTCATTATGGTTTCGTCTTCCTTTTTGCTAAAATGTATCCAAAAAAGTTGATTTATTACATTCAGTTGAAAACCCTTTAACAAAAAAAAAGAAACACAGAATAAATTCACCTAATATATCTGCTGCAAATTTTAGACTATGTCACAACCCTTAGGTACAAAACAGAGTAAGTAAGCTATTCATACAACATTGTTAACATAGAAACTCAGCCTGACCTGAAAGATATTGTATAGTCTTAGCACGATTAGACAAGCAAATTCGGAACAGCAAGTCTCAGATCATTCAATACCAAAACGTATAGAGAAAGCTGTAACCACACATATTGTTCCCCTAATAGATGAGTAAGCAAAATCCAAAAATTTCTACTTTATCTCCTTCGAGCAAAACTTCTGATCGGAGATATATATCCCATCAATTCAATCGAAAAGGACAACTTTTTTTCGTCTGAATAAACAAATATATCCCAAAACCTGAACACCAGATATAAACCAAAGCATCCCCAACAACCACAAGCTTCAAGATTTCGTTATGTATTAAGATATTCATAAGAAAAGAAAGATCCTTTTGAAAAATACGATAATTTTACCCAGATAATGATCACTGGAACTGAAGTTAAAAGTAGAAAACTTGTTCTGTTACCTGAATACAACCAGAAACAATGGTGCACGGAGGAGGGCGTACAAAAGAGCGGAAAAAAAAAGAAAAAAAGAAACAAAGAGCGAGAAAATCAGCCGGGCCGTTATATTTTACCAATATATTTGGGCCTCAGCACAGTATCACAAAGCCCATCTATGTAATATGTCCATTGTCCATCGTGTCGTGTTTCCATGTTGTTGATTTTCACTCTTCGGCTAAAGTGGCTAAATTTAAATCCCTAAGATGGATTATGCAGAGGTTGATAAAACCTTCTTTGTACTAAACTTTTGGTTAAATGAAGAGTTGATATAATGTGTAAAAAAATTACATATTGCTGAATACTCATGACGATGACACAACACATTATAGTAGAATCCACTAGACTCAAGGCCCAAGGGATCCCGGATCCGGTCAATGGACACGTACGAGTCATGTTGACTTGGGAAGAAGAAGAACCGAGGAATTAAAGTTTTGCATTTAAATTTTTGATCGGCCTGAAACAAGATAAACTATATGCTCAAGTGAAAAATTAAAGTACGTTTGACTTTGGAACGATCACCTTGAATTTGATATATATATATCAAATTGGTTAAGTTTAAAAAATTATTTGAAGAAAAAGTCATTTAGCAATATATTCTTCAAAATACATTCAACATTTCTGTATGACAAAAATATTGTATTAAACTAAATCAGATAAATGCTTCTTCGAAATCTTATCAACATTCATCCCAACTATTCAGAAACGAAGAAGTAAGACCACAAAAAAAAAAAAACCCCATATACTCGTAAAGATATAGTTGAATATAATTCTTTTATCACCACAGTCTCTCGTCACGTACGATTTTTGACCAACGACTCGTATACGCGGTAAACTTCATATTTGCATATAAACAGACGTTTCACCAAAGGTTAATATTTTATTGTATTGAAAACACTAGTAATTGATAGTACTTTTTTTTTTTGGAAAGGGCCACCACTGAATTAAAAATAAAAAGTTTCGGTCGAAGCAAAAGAAATAGCAATGGGTTGGTAAATTAATTGATACTTTGCAAAGACTAATACTATGAGATATTTGAAGCCATCACAAGATTTCTTCTATTAAGTGGATCAATCTGGAATGTTAAGAGGAAGTTGAGCTTCCTTAATAGAAGAAGTCTTGTGATGGCTTCAGAGATCTCATCCATCAATTTTTTGATAACGATCGGATATTCAATCTCTCGATCAATATACACATTACCGCTTATAACTTTGTAAGTTAAAGTTAAAAAAAAAAAAAAAAAAATTATTAGTCGCGCAACAGAGTGAACAAATATTGGTTTCGAAATTAACTGGTAATTAATGGAAAAGTTTATGTTTGTTATATACTTATATATAACATTTATTCTTAACTCAAAGTATAATTTCTAATATTGGATATCCTATCATATCCAACCAGTAATAGATACAACCATGATGTGTGTAGTATATATGGTGGATGTGGTGGACATGTAGCGAACCTCCACAATGCAAAATAGCGCTTAATTGGGTAGCAATGATTGCATCAAAATATTTGTTGTGAGACACAAAACCAACATTATTAAGGAATTAGAATAGCCTTACTTCGATAGCGTAAATCGTAATAAGTAAGTCTTAAAGTTGAAACTTACCGAACTTCATTGGACACTGGAAGCACATGCATGGCTCAATTTAGAGGTTGTTCACATTGCACTTTCAAACTGTTCTTATCCTACAGAACACAAAATCCGATAAGACAGAGATTTGAATCGTGGGGAAGAAATTGAAACTAAGTTGACTGAAGAAAACGAGATTGATAATTTAACAAAACTTAACAAAGAATGTGGAAACAAATACGGAATACCTACATCAATAGATAAAACTCAAACAACAATAGCAGCTCGTATTGCGGCAAAGGCATGCAAGTTGCATAATGTGTCAGTCCCCTTGTTAAGCCTCACTCACTCTTTATATAATAGATTGATTGTTCTACAAGATTTATGTTTGCCTCGTACTTTCCCATGTGATGATATTGTTCTTATTCTTCTTCTGCGGCATCAACTTAATTTTGTTGTTTTTATTATTCTTTTATGTTTCACATTAAGAACTTTTTATGTGTTGGAGGAAAGTGGTGAAGCAGAGAATATAGACGATGAGAGCACCAACTTGAGATTTTCTCTTATATCTTTTTTCTTCTACTCTTATATATTTGTCACTCACTGGTTCCTCTTAAGTTCTTTCTATTTATGAAATTAGTTCAACTAAAAATATGTAATTATCACTCTCTGTTTGGTGTTCTCTAGAGGGTGAGGGTATTTTGTATGTTCCCGGAGTAGAGGAAAACAAGCATGTGAACAAAAGTCGTCAGGTGATAAACATTATAAGAAGTTTATATATGTCCAAATATAAGATCAAGATCAAGCCACGTACGTGGGTTTGGTGAGTTTGTCGTGGCAACAATTAGGAGCTTGAGTAGAAACTTCAGATTACGACTTTACATCGGTGACTTTCTTTTTCTTCTTCTCTTATCCGACTGATCTATTCTTTCGTGGATTACGTCCAAACGGAGAAGATTTACTTCTCCCGAAAGAAAGAGACGATATATGACAAAGCCAACATGTTCAACCTCATGGATTATAATAAATCGTTGCGGAATTGCAAGTGAAATTTAGATGAATTTGTTAACCGTAAGAACAAGAGAGAGAGCTAACTGAGGCGATTATTATTTTGGTTAGGGTTTTTTTTGTTTTTGTTCTTTTCTATAATGTGAATAAAAATGTTTACAACTCTTTTATTTATATTCCAAAACCCGATATAAGTAAAAAAAAAACAAAACATGAAAATATTTGTAAATCCAATCTTATTCTTCTTCTTCATCTGTTCCATGCGTGGGCCATTCTCAACCCTCTATTGTTTTCCAATATATTTGCTCATTAGTCTTTTGAGAGGAATCTTTTTACTAATAATTTTTGGAGATTTAAATTATTTTAAGCAACATTTCCATTTAAAATATTTTTGTCTTAGTTCAATTTTTGTATATCAACTATTTTATTTTTACATACAAATGTAGTAAAAAAAAAATATTACAGTTTTTGAAAAGTTATACTAAATTGAGAAAGAAGTGGTATTAAACGTATTATTTAAATCATTCTCACAAAAAAAAAAGCTCAATTTTAAGTTGTTATCATAAAAATATTCAACTTTGGTTCTATCTCTAATCTCTAAATATTCTTCGGAAATTCAACATCTATGTATTAAACTAAAGCAGGTCAAATACTTGTCAAATATCTTATCAATTTTCATCCCAAAGATTCAAAACGAAGAAGTAAACTCTTGAGACAACTACAGGTGTTGTCTCTGAAATTCTACATGTTGCAAATAACTTATTACTTTCTAAGAAAAAGAAATCGACAATCGTTTAAAGTCAGTATAGAGTTGTTGAATTGACATACTAAAATTCTACAAATTCCATATTGGTAAGGAAATAATTGAATAGATTTTTTTTTTTTTTAATCACCAGAGTCTTTCGTTACGTAAAATTTATTTGGAAGTTGTTTGACCAATGACTCTTACGCGATAAAACTCATATTGCCACACAAACGCATAAAGTATCTTAATGTGATCCATCATCTGTTTTGCTCTTGTTTATTGTTAGATTTGTCGGATTTTCCGATTTTAGTCGACCCGCAAGAATTATTCCAACTGGATAAAACGGCGTTGCACTTACGGGTTCGGGAGATTTAGAAGATTGAACTGCAAAAAAAATTCTGATTACAAAATATTTAAAACAACATTTGTGTTTATCAACATCAACCTATATGCTATATATGCCCCGAGAGAGATGACTTTATACAAACACAATATAATAGAAAAACACTTATTTCTTGAGTAAAAAATAAATAGAAACTTTGATTTAGTCAAAACCCAACCATAGGCATTGCCTCAATGAGTCTATATATTGCCTCTTTGAGAACTCATTAATTACTCTTCACTTCAAACACAGAGCAGAAGAAAGTTAGCAAAAAAAAAAAAAAAAGCAAGAATAATGTCAATCTTCCTTTGTTTCCTCTTACTCTTACCTCTCTCTTTGATCCTCTTCAAAAAGCTTTTACCGTCGAAAGGGAAGCTTCCTCCGGGACCTACGGGTCTCCCGATCCTCGGAAACTTGCACCAGCTTGGAAGATTTCTTCACAAATCTCTTCACAAAATCTCCCAAGAATATGGACCGGTGATGCTTCTCCGTTTCGGGGTAGTCCCTGTGATCATTGTATCCTCCAAAGAAGGAGCTGAGGAAGTGCTCAAGACTCATGATCTTGAGACTTGTAGCCGACCTAAGACGGTCGCAACGGGGTTGTTTACTTACAACTTCAAAGACATTGGTTTCGCTCCTTTCGGTGAGAACTGGAGAGAGATGAGGAAAATAGCGGTGCTCGAGCTCTTTAGCCAGAAAAAGCTCAAGTCATTCAGGTATATTAGAGAGGATGAAAGCGAATTGTTGGTCAAGAAAGTGTCAAATTCTGCTAATGAGAAACCAACCTCATCGGTTGATTTGAGGAAAGTCATTTTCTCCTTCGCAGCCAGCATCATTTGTAGACTAACATTTGGACAGAACTTCCACGAGTGTGATTTTATCGATATGGAGAGAGTGGAAGAGTTGGTGCTTGAGTCGGAGACAAACCTCGGCTCCGTGGCGTTCGCTGACTTCTTCCCTGCAGGATGGCTCATAGATCGGATCTCCGGTCAGCATTTGAGGCTGAACAAAGCCTTTGCTAAACTCACCAAGTTCTTTGAGCATGTGATTGATGATCATTTGAAGACTGGACAACCCCAAGATCACTCAGACATCATAAGTGTCATGTTGGATATGATCAACAAGCCCAATAAATTCGGTTCTTTCAAAGTCACCGATGACCATCTCAAAGGAGTCATGTCGGTGAGTACGAATATTAATCCTTTAGTAAAATCTTTAGTCTTACATTATATGTAACTTGAGAAACAAGATTATAGCTTGGGAAACAAGTTCACTTGAGATATAGACAAATATTCCGTTTTGTTCATTGGTCCATCTTGGTTCATATTGCTACTTAATTGAATCCTCTTTAAAACCCAAAATCATGATATATTCTATATGTCTTTTCATTAGGACGTGTTTTTGGCTGGAGTAAACGCGGGAGCCATCACAATTATATGGACGATGACAGAGCTAAGCAGACATCCGAGAGTAATGAAAAAACTCCAAGAAGAGATTCGAGTAACACTTGGACCCAACAAAGAGAGAATCACAGAAGATGATCTACAGAAAGTTGAGTACTTGAAGCTGGTGATCGAGGAAACGTTCAGATTACACCCACCAGCTCCTCTCTTGCTCCCAAGGCTAACGATGTCCGACATCAAGATTCAAGGCTACAACATTCCAAAGAACACCATGATCCAAATCAACACTTACACGATAGGACGTGATCCCAATAACTGGACAAACCCGGAAGAGTTCATCCCCGAGAGGTTTGTCGATAACCCTATAGACTATAAGGGTCAACATTTTGAGCTATTGCCGTTTGGAGCCGGACGTAGGATTTGTCCTGGGATGGCCACGGGGATCACCATCGTTGAGCTCTGCCTTCTTAGCCTTCTTTACTTCTTCGATTGGAGTTTGCCCGAGGGAATGAGCATTAAAGACATTGACATGGAAGAAACTGGAGCTTTCGTCATCGCCAAGAAAGTTCCTCTAGAGCTCGTACCAACTTGTCATCGCTGGTGAAGAATGTAATAATCATAATAAGATCCAGATTTCTATATGTTTGTCGACTTACTATCGGTTTGGTTTTTGTTTTGTATTAACTTGTTTTACGCTTATCTTGTCTTGTGATCGGTATATTACTAATAATGTTTCAATAATGTCTTCAATAAAACTTATGTTAATCTTAAATTGTATTGTTCATTTTTTTATTGAAATGGTCTTTTGGATAAAAATTGGCGTTAAGCTGGGATAACATTGCTGACAAAACAAAAAGAAGTTGACATGGCATAAAGTAATTGCTTCCCAGGATTTAAGAAAAAAAAAAGGCTTAGTTTAGTTATAACTTAGTCACAAGTCAAAGCTCAGAGTTTATGATAAAACTGGTTTTCAAATTTATGAAGTTTTCTTTTAGTTACTTGTAAAATACGTTCCCAAATACCAAAACTGAACGTGGAGTCAAAACTTATTTAATGCTCTTCATTCTTCAAGGATTGAACCGAATTATTTACGGGGTTATTGGAAGATGGATTTATAAAATTTTGATTGATTTTAAGAGTTGAGAGATTTGTTAAATTTGTTGAAAACTTTGTTAGATTTGAAAAGAGTTTGTGTATTTAGAAGATCTCTCAAATAGTTTTGTTATAATGACTTTGAGAATTCAAGCCATATATGTAATATTTTGAAAGTCTTGTTAAATCTTGTTTTATGAGTTAAAATGTTTAAAATCGTTGTCCCAATAACACAAGATTTTAATATAATCATAAAATCTTTAAAAACCAAACTTTTTGAATAATAAAGGATTTTGGATAGAATTTTAAAATCTTTAAACCAATAACAATGGATTCTATTAGGATTTTAAGAATCTATAAACCAATAATGATGGAATCTCAAAATTGTGGGACGAAAATCGTTTTTTATTGAAAACATAAAATAGTAAATTTGGGGGAAAAAAAAAGATCCGGGTTAGAATATTTGCCTCTTTTGAAGACGGATCCGGATCCGGATATACGAAGACTCCAGCTGAACGAGAAGATTTGTTTATCAACCACAAAGCTATAGAAAAATCAAGCAAAGATATTTGGTACGCATGAAGACAAACATTATCGGCACATGTTTTTTTTGAAACGGGCCTTCATTATCGGCACATGTTTGTCTCTACTTTATTTCATTTGTACTTTTTTTTTAATTATGTTTTAAATTATTTTCTTTAGTTTTATAATTTGATTTTCGGTAATTTAGTTTTCTATTTATAATAAAATGTTCAGGTGGCCGTTAGATGAGACCTATAAAATAACTTCCAATTCCATCTTATGTATTTTTCACCTTGTGATTAATAAGAAATCTCTATATTTTTCTAGAGAAAAACTTGTCTCTTTCTTTTGCCTTCGGTCGAGAAAATACTTAAAAATAAAGCTTAAAAAGTCCTTTTATTGTTTATCACGGAGATTCGTCTAAGCTGTGTGGTATAATCTCCTCCGCCATATCCATCCACTTTACGTACCTTTGAAACATAGAAAGAGTTTGGATCCACACAAAAATGTTTGGTGGTTACACAAATCAGTTCCACAAACAAATGTTTAGATTTTCTTATCGCCACGTTATGTTGTTGGTTTGGTCAGAGAGAAGTCTTTATACCTAACCGGTGTTTTTTGGGACCTTCTCCTCCAACACCCATTAATTCATAATTTTCTAAAAGTAATTAAAAAGAAACTTTGATTGAGTACAAAAATAACTAACCACATGCATTGCTTATAATATTGCCTCATTGAGAACAAAATGCTCTTCACTCCAAATACAGAGAAAAAAAAAGAGAGCTAGAAAACCAAAAACAAGAATAATGTGTTTCTTCCTAAGTTTCCTCTTCCTCTTCCTTCTCTCTTTGTTCATCTTTAAAATGCTTTCACCTTCGAAAAGGAATCTTCCTCCGGGACCTACAGGTCTTCCAATCATAGGAAACTTGCACCAGCTTGAGAAATTTCTTCACATATCTCTTCACAATCTCTCCTTAGAACATGGCCCGGTGATGCTTCTCCACTTTGGGGTCGTCCCTGTGGCCGTGTTCTCCTCCAAGGAAGCAGCTAAAGAAGTTCTCAAGACTTATGATCTACAGACTTGTAGCCGACCTAAGTTGGTGGCGACCAGGTTGTTTACTTACAACTTCAAAGACATTGGTTTCACTCAGTATGGTGAGGACTGGCGAGAGATTAAAAAGCTTGTTGGGCTCGAGCTCTTTAGTCCCAAAAAGCAAAAGCTTTTTAAGTATATCAGAGAGGAAGAGAGTGACTTGCTGGTCAAGAAATTATCAAAATCTGCTCGAACAGAAACCTTAGTGGATTTGGGGAAAGTCCTATTCTCCTTTACCGCTGGTATCATATTTAGAATCGCCTTCGGACACAACTTCCGCGAGTGCGATTTCATCGATATGGAGAGAGTAGAAGAGATGGTGACAGAGTTAGAGACCAACGTAGGCACTTTGGCATTCACCGACTTCTTCCCCATGGGTCTCGGATGGCTTATAGACCGGATCTCTGGTCAGCATTCAAGGATGAACAAAGGCTTTTCCAAACTCACTAATTTCTTCCAACATGTGATCGATGATCATTTGAAGATTGCACAACCTGAAGATCACTCAGACCTCGTTAGTGCCATGTTAGATATGATTAATAAACCCACCAAATTAAGATATTTCAAGATCACTTCCGATCATCTCAAAGGAGTCATGTCAGTGAGTGTGAATAAATCTCTTAGTGCAATTCATTAAAGTTTCTGTTAGAGGTAACTTGAGAAACAAGATTATAGCTTGGAGAGCAAAATAACTCGAGATATTGACAAACACTTCGTTTAGATGGTCTATTTATACTTTTTGTATTTGGTTCACAAGATACACATCTTTTTCAATTTATTTTGATTCTCTTTTAAAATCAAAATAGTAAATTATTACGTTTGTTATTTATTCAGGATGTGTTTTTGGCGGGAGTGAACGCGGCAGTAATCACGATGATATGGACAATGACAGAGCTAACAAGACATCCGAGAGTGATGAAGAAACTCCAAGAAGAGATTCGAACAACACTCGGATCCAACAAAGGGAGAATCACAGAAGAAGATGTGGAGAAAGTTGAATACTTGAAGCTAGTGATCGAGGAAACATTCAGATTACACCCACCTGCTCCTCTCTTGCTCCCAAGACTAGCAATGGCTGACATCAAGATTCAAGGCTACAACATTCCCAAGAACACCATAATCCAAGTCAACACTTACGCGATAGGACGTGATCCCAAATGTTGGACTAGCCCTGAAGAATTCCTTCCCGAGAGGTTTTTAAACACCACTATCAACTACAAAGGTCAGCATTTTGAGCTCTTGCCCTTTGGAGCTGGTCGTAGGAGCTGTCCCGGGATGGCCTTGGGGATCACCATAGTGGAGCTTGGCCTTCTTAACCTTCTATACTTCTTCAACTGGAGTTTGCCCAATGGAATGACCATTGCAGATATTGACATGGACGAAGTCGGAGTTTTAAACATCGCCAAGAAAGTCCCTCTTGAGCTCGTACCAACTCTTCATCACTTGTAAACAAATACAATAATATTTACATATGTATTTTTGAATATATATATATATATATATATATATATATAAGTTCAGGATTTGAATGCTTGCCTCTTTTGTAATAAGTTTGGTTTTTATCCTTTTTTGTTTGTTTTACGTTTATCCTAGCTTGCTTGTATAATGAAGTAAGTATATTCATGTTCATGTGTAATGGTTTTATCTTCAATAAATCTTGTATTAATCTAAAATTGAAAGGATACAAATAGAAGCACTTGCTTGAGGGACATCGAGACATTTCAGACGTAGCATCTGTAATCCTTTCAGATTAGGATTTTGATGCTAGTTTATCTTTTCTTGTTTTTCCAATTTTTTCTCAAACTCTGTTACTGCTCTGTTTTGCTGGAGCTCATCTTTTTCAATGAAATCAATTGACGGGAAAAAAAAAAAAGAAGTGGTCTTCAAATAAAACCATGTTTCATGTTGACATAACATCAAAAGTAAATGGTTTAGTGACATAACATCAATTTTTGTAAGATTCATCGATTTCATAATAAAGCTCTTGAATCATTATCAATATCGCGGCCATAGGTTCTCAAGAAGAGTTTGGATTTCGTCATGTAATCTTCCCGATCATAAGAAGAAAAATAGTACAACATTTAAGATGTATGTGTCATTTTATTTTATTTTAACCTTAGATCCACCATAATAATTAAGAGCTATTCTGCAATTGATTCTTAATTAGTTATATATCAGCAATAGTCCAATAAAGATTATAGTATATATAAAAAGAAAATTTACAAACCTGGTTAGTTTGGGGTTAAGAGATGCGCATATCTCATATTTCCCATATACGTACTAGTAATCAAATTTATATAAAAATTTATCAAACCTAATTAGTTTGTGGTTAGGTCACGATCTCGTTCGTGTGAAAGGTGATTCTAGCTAGGATTTGAAACAGCCGCCATGAAGAGTCTGGAGCAGCAGTTCTCGGATGATCTACTGATGACAAGATTTTCGAACTCGGTAAGAGAATACTCAGACCCGATCCCATATGATATGATATCCTTAGAGAAATATTCTCTCGAGTCCCGGCAAAGTCTATAGCTAGGTTACGTTGCGTGTCGAGATTATGGGCATCCATACTTGGCCGTCCTGATTTCACCGAGTTGTTTTTGACCAAGTCCTCGACTCGTCCACGGCTCTTGTTCACCTTCGAAGTTAGTAAAGAGTTATTTGTCTTCTCTTCACCTCAAAATCCAGATGAGGAGGACTCGACTCTTGTAGCCACACGCTACACAAATTTTCCAAAGCACTGTCCATATGAGAAGAAGTGTCCCCCGCTCCGTGGATTGGTCTTTCTTGAGGGATGTATTTGTAACCCTGTCACAGGACAGTGATCCATAACCGTACCCAAGGGTGTTGGAAGAAGCTATTTTGGCTATGATCCGATCAACAAACAGTTCAAGGTGTTGCTGTTGCGTTTGACCTACTCCACACGTATTCACAGACCCCCCGACACTCGTCATCATGTTTTGACATTGGAGGCTGGGAATCATTCATGGAGAAGGATTCAAGACCCAATGTTCCCCCATTTTCCTAAACGTGATGAAATATGCATAAATGGTGTTTTGTATTACTCGACTTATTTTAGCGGGCTTACCAAGATAGTTTGCTTCGACTTCACATCCGAGAAATTCTGTTTTATTAACAAAGATAAAGACATGCTAAATGGGTGCTATCATTGGAAGTTGTTCNTCGCTCTTTCCGACGAATTACCGACGTTTCATGGTTTCCTCGCCATTTCCTCGTTATTTCGATGCTAATTTACGACGATTTAATTTCCTCGCAAAAAATCGTAGCAAACGTTATGTTTTCTTGTAGTGATATGCTATAACTTTATTTTTCATTTGTTCAGCATTAGTGTCTTGGCTAGTCAAATAATCAATGAGAGTCATGGCGGTCGCATATCATTCTGCAACATGATCCCTTCCATGTACTACTACATTGACTACCTTCATAGTTAGACCATAAACATAAGTAGGAGTTATTGTAATGGTCCCTTTTATGTCTTTAAATAAAGACGCATTCTGTTATCATAAATCCAACAAATAATGTGTGTGCACATTGGAAACAGAATAAATGAAAGATGTAA
This sequence comes from Alliaria petiolata, assembly GCA_020283515.1. Taxonomy (NCBI): domain Eukaryota; kingdom Viridiplantae; phylum Streptophyta; class Magnoliopsida; order Brassicales; family Brassicaceae; genus Alliaria; species Alliaria petiolata. The sequence goes on along the minus strand of JAHZTW010000002.1, from coordinate 108,447,899 downwards.
AAGTCATAAAAGAGCTCACATAAAAGTCGTAAAAGAGCTCACATAAAAGTCATACATAGGCAAAACATAAACAGACAACATAATCAAAAGCGATCTTCAAGACCCATACTTTCAGCATGCTTAATAAAGGTCTTTGGAGGTGATGCTTTTGTGAATATGTCTGCAACCATAAGCTCAGTGCCTATGTGTTCGATGACAAACTTTCCTCTTTTGACATCTTGCTTTAGTGATAGATATTTAAGGTCTTTATGCTTGGCCCCTTTAGATATCTTATCATGCTTAGAGAAGAAGATTGCAGCTTGATTGTCACAATAAAGAGTTAAAGGCTTGTCAACAAAGTTCAAAGCCTCAAACTTAGACACGAAATTCTGCAACCTTGTTCCCTGAATTGAAGCCTCATAACATGCTACATACTCAGCTTCCATATTGGATGTGTAAATCAACTGCGACTTTTAGCTTTTCCATGATACAGCACCTCCGCCAAGGAGATACACGTAGCCAAGAGTGCAGTGCCTGGAATCATGACATCCACTAAAATCTTAGTCTGAAAACCCAACCATCTGTGGATGTGTTGATTTTCTATACGTCAGCATTTAGTTTCTTGTCCCCTTTAGGTATCTCAAAACTTTCTTTGCAGCTTGCCAATGAGCGAGTCCTGGGTTACTCTGAAATCTACCCAGCATGCCAACTGCGTGGCTAATATCAGGTCTTGTGCAAATCTGAGCATACATCAAACTTCCCACAAGAGATGCATAAGGGTATTTTTGCATTTCAGTACGTTCCATTTCATTCTGCGGACATTGCTTAAGATCAAGCTTGTCACCTTTCTGCATAGGAACAATGCTAGAAGAACATGTCATCATGCCAAATCGCTCAAGAACTTTATCAATATATGCTTTCTGAGACAAGCCTAAAATTCCAAGTGATCTATCACGGAATATTTCAATTCCAATCACATAGGATGCCTCACCCATATCTTTCATATCAAAGTTCTTAGAGAGATAACTCTTAGTCTCATGTAATAGACCAAGGTTACTGCTGGCCAATAATATGTCATCAACATACAGTACCAAAAATATGAACTTACTCCCACTGAACTTGAGATAAATGCAAGGATCTACAATGTTTTCTTTGAAACCGAATTTCGTAATGGTTTCATCAAACTTTAGATACCATTGCCTCGAAGCTTGTTTCAGTCCATATATTGATTTGTTTAATTTGCAGACCATGTCTTCCTGACCTTTAATTATGAAGCCTTCAGGTTGACGCATATAGATTTCTTCTTGCAAGTCTCCATTAAGAAAGGCAGTTTTCACATCCATTTGATGTAACTCAAGATCATATTGAACTACTAATGACATGATAATTCTGAATGAGTCTTTTCTAGACACTGGTGAAAAAGTCTCACTATAATTGATGCCTTCTTTCTGATTAAACCCTTTGGCTACAAGTCTGGCTTTATATCGTTCAACATTGCCATTACAGTCAAGCTTGGTCTTAAAGATCCACTTGCACCCAACTGCTTTGTGTCCTTCGGGCAATGGAACAACATTCCAAACCCCATTCTTAGCCATCGAGTCTATCTCATCTTTGCTGGCATCAATCCATTTATCCGAATTAACATCTTTCATGGCTTGTGAATAATAAATCGGGTCTTTAATATTCCCTTCTCCAGATTCTACTTGATAAAGCACATAGTCATCGGAAATAGCAGATCTTCTCTCATGAGTTGATCTTCTTAATGCTGGTTCCTCTTGTGCTTCAAAATCATTATTGGCGATGTTATCATTATGGAGTGGATGATCATCATTCACTGGGTTTTCCTCATTGTCTAATGGTTCAACAATAGAAGGATTCCCAACATTCGGAACTAAAGGTAAAGGGATGTTCACCCTTATTTCCTGAATGATGACATCTTGAACTTTATCACTCCCACTAATCTCGCCATTCTCATAAAATCTGGCATTACCCGTTTCTACGATTCTCGTACTATGGTTTGGGCAATAAATTTTATATCCTTTAGATTTCTCAGGGTATCCAATAAAGAAACCACTGATCGTTCTGAAATCTAATTTCTTTTCATGTGGATTATAAATTCTTGCTTCAGTTGGACATCCCCAAATTTGGAGGTGTGACATACTAGGTTTCCAGCCTTTCCACAGTTCAAAAGGAGTCTTTGGAACTGCTTTGCTAGGAACCCTGTTCAAGATATAGACAGTGGTACGTAATGCGTCCATCCACAAGGATATAGGTAAGTTAGTATGACTCATCATGGATCTAACCATTCCCATATAAGTACGGTTACGCCTTTCAGCTACACCATTCTGCCATGGAGAACCAGGCGTTGTGTATTGAGCAACGATTCCTAATTTCTGGAGAAGTTTGGCAAAAGGTCCAGGATGTTGTCCTGTTTCATCATATCTTCCATAAAATTCACCACCTCTATCTGACCTAATTATTTTCACTTTTCTTTCTAATTGCCTCTCAACCTCAGTAATGAACACTTGTACATCATCCACATATTGATATTTTTCATGCAATAGATAGAGATAACAATAACGTGAATAATCATCGATAAAAGTGATGAAGTACTTTTCACCTCCAAAAGTTGGAACGTCAAAAGGTCCACAAATATATGTATGTATGATTTCAAGAAGCTGTGTACTTCTTGTGGCTCCTCTTTTAGTGTGTTTAGTTTGNATTCCTCATTAGGTTTTCCTTAAGATCAATCTCAACCGTCCATCAAAGTAGAGATTCATAGGAATTAACTCCTTCATTTCCAATTTAATTGGTCAACAAATATCATAAAGAATAGCATTAATTCATAAGAAAACTGATGACTATTAGACCATATAATAGGAGAAGGAATTATTCCTTACAGTCTCCCACTTGGTCGTTAGTAACATCCATTAATGTTTTCTGTATGAAATCATAAGGCCGGCATAATATGCTATAACTTTATTTTTCATTTGTTCAGCATAAGTGTCTTGGCTAGTCAAATAATCAATGAGAGTCATGGCGGTCGCATATCATTCTGCAACATGATCCCTTCCATGTACTACTACATTGACTACCTTCATAGTTAGACCATAAACATAAGTAGGAGTTATTGTAATGGTCCCTTTTATGTCTTTAAATAAAGACGCATTCTGTTATCATAAATCCAACAAATAATGTGTGTGCACATTGGAAACAGAATAAATGAAAAATGTAAAAGTCATAAAAGAGCTATGGCGGTCGCATATCATTCTGCAACATGATCCCTTCCATGTACTACTACATTGACTACCTTCATAGTTAGACCATAAACATAAGTAGGAGTTATTGTAATGGTCCCTTTTATGTCTTTAAATAAAGACGCATTCTGTTATCATAAATCCAACAAATAATGTGTGTGCACATTGGAAACAGAATAAATGAAAGATGTAAAAGTCATAAAAGAGCTCACATAAAAGTCATAAAAGAGCTCACATAAAAGTCATAAAAGAGCTCACATAAAAATCATACATAGGCAAAACATAAACAGACAACATAATCAAAAGCGATCTTCAAGACCCATACTTTCAGCATGCTTAATAAAGGTCTTTGGAGGTAATGCTTTTGTGAATATGTCTGCAACCATAAGCTCAGTGCCTATGTGTTCGATGACAAACTTTCCTCTTTTGACATCTTGCTTTAGTGATAGATATTTAAGGTCCATATGCTTGTCCCCTTTAGATATCCTATCATGCTTAGAGAAGAAGATTGCAGCTTGATTGTCACAATAAAGAGTTAAAGGCTTGTCAACAAAGTTCAAAGCCTCAAACTTAGACACGAAATTCTGCAACCATGTTCCCTGAATTGAAGCCTCATAACATGCTACATACTCAGCTTCCATAGTGGATGTGTAAATCAACTGCGACTTTTGGCTTTTCCATGATACAGCACCTCCGCCAAGGAGATACACGTAGCCAAGAGTGCAGTGCCTAGAATCATGACATCCACCAAAATCTGAGTCTGAAAACCCAACCATCTGTGGATGTGTTGATTTTCTATACGTCAGCATGTAGTTTCTTGTCCCCTTTAGGTATCTCAAAACTTTCTTTGCAGCTTGCCAATGAGCGAGTCCTGGGTTACTCTGAAATCTACCCAGCATGCCAACTGCGTGGCTAATATCAGGTCTTGTGCAAACCTGAGCATACATCAAACTTCCCACAAGAGATGCATAAGGGTATTTTTGCATTTCAGTACGTTCCATTTCATTCTGCGGACATTGCTTAAGATCAAGCTTGTCACCTTTCTGCATAGGAACAATGCTAGAAGAACATGTCATCATGCCAAATCGCTCAAGAACTTTATCAATATATGTTTTCTGAGACAAGCCTAAAATTCCAAGTGATCTATCACGGAATATTTCAATTCCAATCACATAGGATGCCTCACCCATATTTTTCATATCAAAGTTCTTAGAGAGATAACTCTTAGTCTCATGTAATAGACCAAGGTCACTGCTGGCCAATAATATGTCATCAACATACAGTACCAAAAATATGAACTTACTCCCACTGAACTTGAGATAAATGCAAGGATCTACAATGTTTTCTTTGAAACCGAATTTCGTAATGGTTTCATCAAACTTTAGATACCATTGCCTCGAAGCTTGTTTCAGTCCATATATTGATTTGTTTAATTTGCAGACCATGTCTTCCTGACCTTCAATTATGAAGCCTTCAGGTTGACGCATATAGACTTCTTCTTGCAAGTCTCCATTAAGAAAGGCAGTTTTCACATCCATTTGATGTAACTCAAGATCATATTGAGCTACTAATGACATGATAATTCTGAATGAGTCTTTTCTAGACACAGGTGAAAAAGTCTCACTATAATCGATGCCTTCTTTCTGATTAAACCCTTTGGCTACAAGTCTGGCTTTATATCGTTCAACATTGCCATTACAGTCAAGCTTGGTCTTAAAGATCCACTTGCACCCAACTGCTTTGTGTCCTTCTGGCAATGGAACAACATTCCAAACCCCATTCTTAGCCATCGAGTCTATCTCATCTTTGCTGGCATCAATCCATTTATCTGAATTAACATCTTTCATGGCTTGTGAATAATAAATCGGGTCTTTAATATTCCCTTCTCCAGATTCTACTTGATAAAGCACATAGTCATCGGAAATAGCAGATCTTCTCTCATGAGTTGATCTTCTTAATGCTGGTTCCTCTTGTGCTTCAAAATCATTATTGGCGATGTTATCATTATGGAGTGGATGATCATCATTCACTGGGTTTTCCTCATTGTCTAATGGTTCAACAATAGAAGGATTCCCAACATTCGGAACTAAAGGTAAAGGGATGTTCACCCTTATTTCCTGAATGATGACATCTTGAACTTTATCACTCCCACTAATCTCGCCATTCTCATAAAATCTGGCATTACCCGTTTCTACGATTCTCGTACTATGGTTTGGGCAATAAATTTTATATCCTTTAGATTTCTCAGGGTATCCAATAAAGAAACCACTGATCGTTCTGAAATCTAATTTCTTTTCATGTGGATTATAAATTCTTGCTTCAGTTGGACATCCCCAAATTTGGAGGTGTGACATACTAGGTTTCCAGCCTTTCCACAGTTCAAAAGGAGTCTTTGGAACTTCTTTGCTATGAACCTTGTTCAAGATATAGACTGTGTTACGTAATGCGTCCATCCACAAGGATATAGGTAAGTTAGCATGACTCATCATGGATCTAACCATTCCCATATAGGTACGGTTACGCCTTTCAGCTACACCATTCTGCCATGGAGAACCAGGCGTTGTGTATTGAGCAACGATTCCTAATTTCTGGAGAAGTTTGGCAAAAGGTCCAGGATGTTGTCTTGTTTCATCATATCTGCCATAAAATTCACCACCTCTATCTGACCTAATGATTTTCACTTTTCTTTCTAATTGCCTCTCAACCTCAGTAATGAACACTTGTACATCATCCACAGATTGAGATTTTTCATGCAATAGATAGAGATAACAATAACGTGAATAATCATCGATAAAAGTGATGAAGTACTTTTCACCTCCAAAAGTTGGAACGTCAAAAGGTCCACAAATATCTGTATGTATGATTTCAAGAAGCTGTGTACTTCTTGTGGCTCCTCTTTTAGTGTGTTTAGTTTGCTTGCCCTTAATGCAATCTACACACTCAGGACTATTGGTAAAATTTAGAGTTGGAATTACTCCATCTTTTACCAATCTTTTGATTCTTTCACTGGAAATGTGTCCCAGTTTCTTATGCCACAAAAAGTACGAGTCATTTGCACATGTTTTACGCTTAAGTCCACTTTTATCTTGCAGTGTGAGATGTGTTTCAAAATGTTGATCAGCCAGAACTAACATGTAAAGACCATCAACTAATTTTCCAGAACCAATTTTATTAGAGTTCAGAAATAAATTGAAACAACCATCTCCTTGAGTAGACTTAAAACCAGCCAAATCAAGTTTGCTTAATGAAACTAAATTACGGGAAATAGATGGAACATAAAGAGTCTGAAATAAATCCAAACAAAATCCACTATCCATAATGAGACGATAAGTGCCAATAGCTTCTACTGGCGCCTTGTCTCGGTTTCCCATAAATAAGTAGTTTTCACTTGGATTTATAGCCTGGATTGTAAGGAATCCCTGCAAAGAATTCGTTACATGTACATTAGCACCGCTATCAATCCACCAAGTATTAGAAGAAATATGAGCAAGATTGGATTCGAAAAAGCTTACGGAACCCATAGGATTACCTTTCTTTTCGAACCATTCTTTTCTTTTATGGCAGTCTTTCTGAAAGTGTCCGTACTTTTTGCAAAAATTGCATCGGTCCTCTTTCTTTGCCTTCTTCTCATTGGTTTGATTGAAATCATTCATTCTGGGTGGTGCACTTTTATGGCTCATTTTATGTCTTTCCCCAGCTTTAGATCCAGCTCCTTGGACAAAATGGGCAACTTTAATACCTCCACGACCAAGCCTAGACTCCTCTTGCACCAATTTATTAGCCAAATCATTAGACGACCACCTTTCATTAATGGCGTTGTAATTGATTTGGAATGGTGCATACTGAGGAGGCAATGAATTCAGGATGAATTGGACGATAAAAGAATCATCCACACCCATTCCCAAATTCTTTAGCTTAGCCGCAAGGTTGGTCATTTCAATGCAATGTTCATGCATAGACCTTGTGCCATCATGCTTCATGGTTGTAAGATCTGCCATAAGTTTCCCAGCAAGGGATTTGTCTGCAGTCTTAAACTGTTCTTCTATAGCTGCCAGATAAGCCTTAGCTTTTTCTGCAACCGGTAGGGAAGTTTTGATGTTGCTAGCAATTGTCATCCTTAAGAACATGATGCTCAATCTGTTCGCTTTCTCCCACTCTTTATGGAGAAGTTTTTCTTCAGGAGTACTTTCGACTGTTAGTGGATTTGGCTCCTCTTGACGAAGTGCCAAATCCAAGTCAAGTACTCCCAATGTGAACTCAACTTTCTCTTTCCATTCTGAGAAGTTGGTTCCAGTGAGCATTGGAACAGCTGAGACCATGGATGACAAATTACCAGAAAAAGATGCTGCAATTGAGATACGACAAGTTTTAATTAGACTTCATAACATAATCAACACAAATGCATATGACAACAAATTATGATGCTCCTGTGGGTAGTCATCAAAATTTCATAAAGTCATAGATTTTGAAAATGTTATTGAGTGTTGTACAGAATTATTTAAACAAAGTTATCTGTGGATATACTTAGTTTAACACATGTACATAACACTGCATAAGTTAATTGATCATGTTTCATGTATATAGTCTACCTGTGGGTAACTAGTTATTACATAAACATATCAAAACTTATTTAATCATTGGTTATATCATTTACAAATTATTATGGGTAAAGTCACTGTGATGATATATCTAAACCCGAAATTTGCACATTATGAAAAACTAAATTTCTGTACGAATTATGTACAAATCGTTTCTTTAGAAAATCAAACAAAAAATATTTAGTTTTATGTTTTATTATTTGCAAATCATTATGGGTAAAGTTACTGTGGTGATATCTAAACCCGATTTTTGCACTTTATATAAAACCAAATTTTCTGTTCGAATTATGCACAAATAGTTTTTTTTTTTTTTTTTTTAAACTAAAAAAAAAAATTCAAACAAAACCGTTACGGATTTTGTACAGAATAATCTGTAAAATTTATTACAATTAATGCATATAAAACCGTTCATGTACGAATAATGCACAAAACGTAACTTTCTGCACTAATTATGTACATTAAGTGCAAATTATGTACAAAATTATTTTATGCGAATTATGCATAGAATAATAATATACGAGTTATGCACAAAAACGATTTGACTTCTTTATTTCGTACAAAATAACAAAATATTATTCGCACAGATTATGCACGAAAAATTTACGATAATAATTCGCAAATTCACGAGAAATGCACAGATTAAGGTTTGCGGAAATAAAACTTTATTAACCGATGCACAAAAATTGCACTTTATGGATTTGCGAAAAAAAAAAAAAAAATTATTTCGCAAACACCCGAAAATTGCACAAATAATTATTTGCAAAATTTCTTAAACTGCTATTCACGAAAATTGCACAGATAGAAATCAACAATAATTTTTCAAATTATAAAACGCACGATTTATGCACGGATAATAATTTGCGATAATATTCAGATTAACAACGCACGATTTATGCACGGAAAATAATCTGTGATAATTTTCTACATGACGAATGCACAGATTATGCACAAACAAAAATTAAACACAGATTATGATTTCTAACAATCTAACTTTCATGTTACAATTTTCAGTGATACAATTTAAGATCTATTATTTTTAAAGGACTAAACAGATGTTTACAACCATGCTCTGCTACCACATGTATACTATAAATACATGACCCTAAGATCTTTAAACAACTGAATAATCACATAATAGATTATGAGGAGATTTGTAGAGTTACCTCTGCCATTGTCGCGGAAGATGAAAAGTCTATGAGATAGGACTTTTAGTTTTCTCTCCCCTTGCCTATAAACTTTCTTTTAGGTGTTGTGCTCTTATGTTTGTGATGTCTTTACAATGGACTAAAGACATCTATTTATAGGTGGAGAGAGGACCTAAATTCCTCATTAGATTTTCCTTAAGATCAATCTCAACCGTCCATCAAAGTAGAGATTCATAGGAATTAACTTTTTCATTTCCAATTTAATTGGTCAACAAATATCATAAAAAATAGCATTAATTCATAAGAAAACTGATGACTATTAGACCATATAATAGGAGAAAGAATTATTCCTTACAAATACAAGATTACATTCTTACTTGTTTACATTTTGGTTCAAGGTTACATTATTACATTCTCTTTTATTTGTTGTTTATGTTCCAGTTCTCTAAATAAAACAGAAAATTGGATATGGCCAAGCTTGTCTTAAAAACTATAGGAGCGATCTGTTGTCTTTCTTTGAAGAGGAAAAGAAAGAAAGAAATAAAGAAAATAGAATAAAGGCAATTCCAAAAGAGAGAGAAAAAATATAGTGGGCGAAGGTTTGGGTCACGTGCTAAAATCAAGACCACATGGGATCAAAAGAGGGCCCGGCCCAAACTCGTCCACCTACTCGATTTTCTCAAATCACGCGAGCCGAGCCGAGCTGAGCCGAGCTGGAATAGATGAAGTCGGACAGCTTAGGACGCTCTAGTTTCCGACGAGGGCGCAGACAGTGGGTCCCGTTATCTAATGTGAGAGGCAAAGAAACCAATTATGTGTGATTTTATATTACCTTTACACCCCCAAAAGCTTCCCTGTATTTACGCACTATGCCATTTACGTTCGTCTACGATGGGCCGGGCCGTGGTGAATTGGTTTTTTTCTCTTATCTTTTTTTATTTATTTTATTTGCTTGCTACATTTTAACATCAAAAGACAAACGATAACAAACGTAAAATAACCTAAAATTTTGAGGAAAGATGACTTTTGTTACTAATTATCACGAAGGTTAAAAGAACCGCACAAAATAATGTGAATGACATGAAAGACTCTTATCGACGATCGACGTCTTCACGAGTCACGACGAAAGAACACACTAGAGAATCGGGGCTGTCGTTTTCCAATCAAATTAATTTTTCACCAAGATTCAGAAGAAGAAGGATGATGAAATATGAGGTAGTAGTAACTTGTAAGTTGTAAGAGTTTTGAGGTCACATGTCCATGTCCATGAGAAGACAAATACTCCCTCTGTTTCTTAAAGAAAGTATTTTTAGGATTTTTACACATATTAAGAAAACGCATTAAAACTTGATAATAAATGTATGATTTTCTGTGATTAACAATTTCCTATAAATTTAAACCAATAGCAATTCAATAAATTCAATTACTTTTATTGAAATTTATAATTTATCATTATTAACTCATAAAAAATGCATAGAAAATTGAAAACTACATTCTTTTTGAAACAAATTTTTTTCCTAAAACTACATCCTTTAAGGAACAGAGGGAGTACGTTTTTTCTGGGACATTGTTCCAAAAAAAGAAATAATTTAATATACTTTTTTGTCAGAAATAAAACGTATGTATATTACAGCAGAAGGGTCAAGTTGAGTCAACGTAGGGCCTAGTCCCTCCATTTTTTGTTGTATTTTGTGATGTAAAAGGCAAGTCATGCCAGCACGCGAGGCCTCACGTGTTACCACATGCCTTTGTTATTCTCTTTTAATCTTGATTTGGCACACGACCACGGTTGCAGTTATTCCGTAATTTTAATCATGTAGTATGCGGTTTATAAAGGTATTCTTGAAATTAAATAACCTAACCGACCCAAAACCAAAAAAAAACCGAACTGAAACTCTATCGTTTATAAAACGGTTCCAAAATAGCAATATCCAAATTATTCAAAAACCAAAAAATTCAATCCGAATCCGATCCGAATATCCGAACGACCAGAACTACCGATGTCTAGAAGACTAGAGGCCGGATTGACATTTAGACTTTTAAGATTGTGAAGACTTTAAATACATTTGACATTTCTCACAATTTTTATTTTACCAATCATATTTTTGTGCTTTTATTTATTTGTAGAGTCTTAGAAGTGTTATTTTTTCAATTTTTTTTTGTTGTCATTTTTTTCTCAAAATCTAGTTTTGAACACTTTCATTCTCTATCTTCACATATAATTTTCTTTTTATTCCTTTTTAAATATTATTATTTTTCTTCATCCCAAAAAATCAAAACTTTATCTTTGACAATCACAATCAAATTTTATCTTACTAACAATTCACTTATTTTTTTCGTTCTTTTGAAATTCATTCTTATAGTATTTTATATTATTAAAAATTATTAAATTAAAAAAGTTTGAAGATTTAACTAAAAAAGTTTAATAGAAAAAATAAATTATTTATTTACAATTTATATTTTTCATTAAAAAAAAATTTGATCCTAAAAATGATAATATTTAAAAATAACAATCAAAATTTCTACAATTTTTTCAACTAATCAAAATTTTAAAAATATATAAAATCACAGTCACATTTTTTACAATAGAACTCTCTGTAGCCAAAAGCTTACAGTTCTTAACTTCTTACAATCGGGGGCATCTTAGACTTGGAAAACTAAGATATTAATTATATTATATATAATGGTGTCAATCAATGGACAAAATACGAGACCCATTATAAAATTATACGGAAACCTCTAATTTATTAATGGGCTTACTATTCAATATATCATGAGGTTTGGGCTTTTTAAAATCTGTTTTTTTATTTTTCTTAAAACCAAAGACAGATGTTTGTATGATCTGATATATATTATAATAATTCACAAGTTAGGAGATAGATACTAAAATGTTTACTTGAATAGAGTTTTTTTTTGTGAACATGCAATATTAGATTTTTGACGAAATTAGTACACAATTAACGCGGCAAAACAAATTCTTGCGGATCTGCTTTTAGGCCCACAATTAGATGGATATGACCATGTGATCTCTCTCTCAATCTGGACTGTCCCATTTGTTTGAATGTTGAGAAGAGTTGTTTATGTCTGGTCCCCTACCGCCACCGGTTTCTTCTCTGTAGCACTTACAAAGTTACAATCAATCATCATGCCTTTTGTTTTATGAAATCATTTATGCTTTTTATTTACAAATCATTTTGTCATATTTTTTTTTAGTTAATATTTGGGACTAGTTTTTGTTTCGCTACACTGAAGATGCAATCTGTAAAGTGTTTTTATATAGACGAGAGTACTCGCAATAAATCCACGAAAGACATATTTTATGTTAAAAAGGTGAAAAGTACTCATTGTTTACTTGCAGGCAATTCCTTTTCCAGTACAACTTATCTCTTATACTAAATGTTCGATAGTAAAAATATTGTGGATCATCGTGTCGTGTGCATCTGCATTCTTGATACATGCCAAGAACAAGACTTGAAATCTATGCACTATATTAATTAGCGAGTGTCTCTGAAAGATAAAAACATTCTCATTATGCAATTGAAGATAACCTAGTTTGCAAAAGCTCAAAGATTTGCTCAACCCAAACTTGGAACATACCACATAACATTTGGCGTGAAAGGCTACAAATCAAACTGCAAAACATAAAAAAAGAAGTAATTAAATAGGTTTGGTAAGGGGAAGGTAAGAGTTGCCCGAATGGTTTGGTGAGCTGCCTCCTCTTCATGCCTTTGTGTTAACAACTTTATTTTTCTTCTTTCTATTGTGTTATTAGGGTAGCTCGTATTAATATTATTTGTTGGTAGTGTGTGAAGCTTATAGAATTTGATAATATCTTCTTCACATTTCCGCTTTTTCTTTACAGCCGTCATCTTTGTTGTGAAAGATGGCTTCGTTCGAAATTCGAGAACGCCAAGTGGCAACCCTAGTTCCAATAAAATATAGGGATAAAAACAAATTTTGCATTTACTAACCAAGAAATGGTACACGGTTGAAGAAAAACAATAAATGATTCCTGAAACTGACCGTTAACATATTAATGTCAAAAGACCAGACGACAAAATCAATAGTTAGAAACTTAGAATCTTTATATGATGAAGAGATATCGACGAGAAAGATATTACTATATAATAGTATAATTTTTAATTTAGCTAGAAAAATATTTTTAAAAACAAATATTATGTGATTATCTCCATTTGTTATAGCTCTATTCTTTAATTGTTGGATTGTATATATATATATATATATATTAAATATACGACTATTTTGATTGACAAATGTAACTAAAATCAACTTAAAAAGTCAATAATAAGTTTAATAAACAATTTCAACATAAAAACGATTCATAATCATTTATGTTTAATGGATGACACGATTCATAATCTTTTTTTTTTTGTTGCCAACGACTTTCATATATTAAAAATGTTTTAATTTGAAACAAAATAGATTTGAAAATTAAATGAGAAAAGTAATCATTAGACGACTCGTAATAAAAGTATTGTTCGAAACCTACGAACTTAACGGATAAGTAAAACACCAATAATCATAAAAAAAAAAAATATATATATTCAAATTCAGAAAAAATCGTATCAATATCTGTAACTATAATCGCAAATATAGCTGTATCCAAACCTCCAAATATTTTGGATTGGGTCAAGGCGATTATCTAATCGAGTATTACGGCTAAGTTCCCCACCACTTATTATAAAACAAAAAGTTTAATTTGAAACAAAAATAGATTTGAAAAAAAAGAGATACAATAATCATCAGACGACACGTAATTAATTTACCAAGTTTGTAATCCTGCTGCGGCTTGAGGAAGAAGAAGAACAGTAACAGAGGTAACCACAAGGAAGAAGAGAAATCGAAGATGCAGACGACGGAGCCTACTCAAGCGCAGCCGCTGAACCAGCAGATGGTGAGCTTGAGCTTTAGCAGTCAGATGTCGAGAGAAGACGAGGAGATGGCTCGTTCTGCTCTCTCTGCTTTTAGGGCTAAAGAGGATGAGATCGAGAAGAGGAAAACGGAGGTTCGCGAACGGGTCAAGGTTCAGCTGGGTCGGGTCGAGGAAGAGACCCGTCGTCTCGCCAACATCCGCGAGGTTTGTTCCATTTTGCTCTTAGAAGTTCAAATTCAAAGATCTCAGAGATTTTCTGAGGAATTTGTCAGAGATTCTAAAGCTCAATGGTTTGAAATTACACTCATGCACGTTCACTTGTGTTTGTTTTTGTTTTGATGATTTTCGAAATTTCGTTGCTGTTCTGTGATTTTAGAAGATTTAGGGTTTTAAAAGATGTGAACTTTGTTGATTCTGGACTCAGGGGATAGAAGGACAAAGTGGGAACCTTTTTTTGGTCTTCAACTTGAAAATTTCATGATCTGAGAATGATATATAGCAGAATTGGTTTAGCTCTGGTTTCAAATTGGGTCATGATCTCATTTTGTAATTATCTTGTAAGTAAATGATTCTGCATGTACTCAATTTGTTGAACAAGTCACAAACTTTGTTTTGTTGATGAGTTAACGGCTTTTGTAAGTTTAAGTAGATTAGATCACACAGTCAAGTGAAAAGCTTCGATTAAAACCGGAAATCTCTTGGATTTGGCCATGAACATTTTGCTTCTTGTTTTTTTAGGTTCACAAGTTATGTTCTCAGGAAAAGGATTTAACATTGTGGAAATAATTATGTTTTTTGTTTCAGGAGCTCGAGTCTATGGCTGATCCCATGAGGAAGGAAGTTTCTTGGGTGCGTAAGAAGATTGATAGCGTTAACAAGGAACTCAAACCATTAGGCGCCACAGTTCAAAAGAAGGTAAATATTTTTCTAAGAGCAGTTGTTTCATTTGATTACCTGTAAAAGTTTTGGTCTTTACCAAACCCAAACTCCAACAAATTCAACTCCTAAATGTCAACTAAATAGGTTTTTGGGTTGTTATAGTGTTGACCAAAGGTTTCATTTTGCGAGATTTGGGTTCACAATAGTCAAAATTTTAAGACATGTTTTGCCGTTTAACAAAATCCGAAACTCATGTTTTTGTTTCGTGTGATGACATGAAACAGGAAAGGGAATACAAAGAAGCATTGGATACATTCAACGAGAAGAATCGCGAGAAAGTTCAGCTGATCACCAAGCTAATGGAGGTTAGTTTCGAATTCTCGGTTCTAAGTTAGCTAAAACCAAGAAAACAGATAAGACCGAGTTTTTTTCATGGGCGCTGAATATACATTAACCGAGTTGATTTGTTTTGTTTTTTTCTAAATTTTCTCCCTGGGGAGATGGGACAGTTGGTTGGAGAAAGCGAGAAGCTGAGGTTGAAGAAGCTTGAGGAGCTAAGCAAGAGCATAGAAACTTAGTTGATTCTATCTCACAGACAAAGAGACCAACCAGTGAAGAACTAATTTGGGCTTAGGGGTTATGGTTCTATTTAATGTATTTATTTATTTATTTTTCATTTTGGGAGATGTGAGATTCGTGTGGTTTTTAGTTTGTGGTTGTTTTAGATTTTGCTTTTTTTAATGGATTGTGGGTTGATTTGTAAAATTATGGTGGGTGTTTTATGTTTTTGATTAACCAACTTAGGGAAGGTTAATGGGGATAATGCTTAGGCTACTGAATGCTAAAGGGTTTTTGTAAGTTTGAATTATGTGTTCTTGTGTCCTACAATATTATTTTATTTGTTTTAATTTTTAGCTTTATTTATTTTAATTTCTTCCCCCCCCCCCAACTATGTTTAGCTTTTTCTTCACTTTTTGGAAAAGCAAGCCCCTCTCGCCGACGAGACGAGTGTGTGCTTTTGAAATTAAAATGACTTCCCGTCAAAGTATATGATGTCTTGACTCACAATAGACGCAATAAATTTCGGACTTGAACATTTCTCAATTATTGTTTTCAAACTCAAACCGATTATTAAATTAGTATCACTAACTGGTTTTAAGTAGAACACACATGGCTAATCTACACCCAATTCGTCTATAGCTAACCAATCGAACATGTAATCTTATCTATCGATTCCGTTTTTCTTTGAATGAATAGTATATTAGATTAATCCATCGAGCAGGTAAGAAAGAAATATTCGATACTATAGACAAAGCAATGTGCTAATCTAATATACTACCAAACTATTTGGTTTAATTAAATATGATCTGGAAAGCAAATGCTTTTATGATATTTGGTGGAGAACCACTTCAAAACACCATTCAAACAGTTGGCCCATTGTGTGGCCCATCCTATAATAAGAGTAATTAGCGAATCGGATATCTAACTCTACATTAGTTGTTGTTCTTCTCATTACAGGCACTAGCATCTATATAAGTGGGCTTCTGACGCTTCCAATGGAGAATGCTTTTGAGGACAGTGAAAATTATTTGTTTATTCTTTAGGTAGAGAAAACACTCTGCCAGCAGAGTCTTACCAAAGAAGTATCCACTGATCCATAAATTGATTGCATGTGCACATTAGTTGATAAGAAGTGAGAACTCTTCCCTGGTTTCTACTTTCTTGCGTCTCTTGGTAACACCTTCGGAGCTATAGTGGTCACATTCTTGAAAACCGACTCAAGAACGCTTTTGCACATGGCTGACGATTTGTTTGGAGGATATAATTCAAAAAGTGATTATTCCAAAATTTTCGAATATCGGATATTTATACTTCCAATTACTATTTAAGAAATCAGAACCAAAGCGCAATTAAATTAGGCTCAATCAGCGGAAAATCAACATAAGCTGTTTTCAAATCCCCAAAAAGAGGTCTATTAAAAGACAGAAATAACCTCAAATGGCTTTTTATTTGGGCGTTTTTAAACACTCATTCTAAAAAAAAACACCCAACCGAAATCAAATCACAAACTGAAAAGAAATTGAAAACCAAAATCGAAACGCATCGTTGATCCGATAATGTCAAAAGCAAAAAGTAAAAAAAACCCCTAGAAATATATCGAGGGTGATGATGAACGTCAAAGCAGAAACCATTGACGACAGATTCTCAGTACTTGTAATCCTTCACGTGAAGGCTCTCTGCGGCTCCATCACCAAGCTTAGCATCACCCTTGTAAGTTCCAAGAGTGGCTTCTGAGTTAGCCTTGCACCTCACGTACAAGGCCTCTTGAGCGGCCTTCACGTTCTCCTCTTTGCCTGCCCATGTCTTCATTGTGCTCTGTTGCAACGCACGCCCGAACGAGAAAGACAATGACCATGGCTTCTTCGTCTTCAACTGGTTCATTGCGTTCAAGTTCTTGGTTGCTTCCTCCTCTCTCTGTCCACCGGATAAGAAGACTATGGCTGGGACGGCTGCTGGGACGGTTCTCTGGAGGGCACGGACGGTGTGCTCGGCGATGACCTCTGGTGCAACCTTGGCACTGTCTGATCCAGGTGTGACCATGTTAGGCTTCAAGAGGGTTCCCTCGAGCAAGACGTGGTGGTCGCTAAGAGCCTTGTAGCAAGCTGCAAGGACACGTTCGGTGACGGCAGCACACTTGTGGATGTCTTGTGATCCGTCGACAAGGATCTCGGGCTCGACGATCGGTACAAGACCGTTCTCCTGGCAGATGACGGCGTATCTGGCTAATCCGTAGGCGTTCTCGTGGATGGAATGCTCTGAGGGCTCGTTCTCGCCGATCTTGAGGACCGCACGCCACTTGGCGAAACGGGCACCAGCTTCGTAGTACTTCTTGCAACGCTCACCGAGACCGTCAAGACCCTGAGTGGTGGTCTCACCGTTGGTTCCGGCTAGCTCGACGGTACCCTTGTCAACTTTGATACCTGGAAGAACTCCTCCTTCCTTCAAGATATCAACGAAAAGCTTGCCTGTGTGAAACAAAAACAATCACATATCTCTACATATATTATATACACAGTGAAAACATACACGTAGAGAGAGAGAGAGAGAGAGAGAGAGAGAGAATTGATTTCATACCATCGGAACTCTTTTGGTAAAGAGTTTCTTCGAAGAGGATGACACCGCTAAGGCAAGGGAGAGCACCAGGGGCGGTGAAGAGAAGCTCACGGAGGTTACGTCTGTTGGTCTCAACGTTCTCGACGTTGATGCTCGCAAGACGCTTCCCGATCGTACCGGTGGATTCATCGGCGGCGAGAATACCTTTTCCGGGTGTGCCGATGTAGGCAGCGTTAGCGATCAACTCATCTGCGAAAGCACAAAAACGCATAAACAATCACTAAATGTAAACGTAACAACAACTCAAAACTTGAGATCGTGAATTCAATTGAAGAGATCCGTTCGGTTACTATGAGACAGATCGATCACTGATGAAGAACACTGAATCAGATCTACGCTAGTTTTTTCTTTTAATAATCATAGAATTCATCGACATATCTATTTCGATTCTCAGAGCAAGCAACAGTAAAGCGTATCAAATCCAGATCTAGAGAGTTAAAAAACGCGAGCATGATGAAGCAAACAACAGATCTAGCAAACAAGGATTATAACGAATCGAGTGCCGACGAGATAAACGGAAAACGTAGATTGAGATTGAGAGAGGAGAGAGATCTTACCGGCGAATTTGCTGGTGAAGGCAGACATGGTATTGACGGATTGCTCGAGAAAAGAGAGATGCGGAAGAAGGCAGACGAGAGAGAAGTAGGTGGACCAGTAGAGGAAAGGGCTTGGTTTTTATAGCTGCGTATGAGAGAGAGAGGCCAATGGTTTGGTGACAAAGGTTATTAATTAAGGGTTAGATCTGTGGCATGTTCTCCAAGAAATAGCTTTTCAGCCGTTGGATCTCACGTGGTTTAGTTGGCAGTTTTAGCTATTCTCGTTTTTGCCCCTTATTACCATATATAGACGGGAGTAGCTGAGGGGGTAATTTTGGTAGCTCAGAGTATTATTTTTCTGGAAAAAGCATGACTTCAACCGCACCACGGCCCAAACCTTCTCCGGCTCAAACCGCCAAAACGAATTAATTTAGTTTGTGTAATAGTATTAAAATTCCAATAATTATAAGTTATAACTGTATTAACTTTTTCAAAAAACCATATTTATATCAAAATAAGCCACTTGGCCAGTTTGACTACGAAATTCCACAGAATATTCTTAGCCAAAAATGTCGATGTTTTTCTAGATTCATAGAAAAATGCGACTTTGATATCTCCGAACATAGAAAATTATATCTGAGATTTAGATGGAGACACATCAACAGAAACAGCCGCGACTCTTCATTTACATGAAGCAATCAAATTATCAAAGTCATTTGCTTTATACCGGTGATGTGAGCAGAATTATGTTATTTTTTAATAGAAGTCCATCATTTTATTATTATTTAATGGTGTTTTTATTGTAGACAGAGGTGGACAAAATTACAAAATTTCCATCCCATTGTATTTCATTTTCGGTCACGATTCCTCCTGTAGTCCTGTTCCATATGACTTAAAACTTTTAAAAAATTGCAATCCATTTACAGCCTAAGAATATATTAACGTACGAAATATTTTTTTAAGAATATATTAGTCCTGTTCGTTTACTCATCGCTGCGACAGCGGTAGCGGCTGTGTAAAACGACGTCAACGGCAATGGATGATAAAAGTAAACGAGAGCATGATCTGAAATTAAGAACTTCAAAATAGCCGCATATAGCAGCCGATGAGTCGCTAGTGGATAGGATAAATCGCAGAAAATTATCAGCGACACCCAACTCTTCATCGGCGGTCACCGCAATCTTCATCCGCGTTCATCTTTAGTAATAATTATCCTTATCGATCTCTCTGTCAAAGCTAATTTTTTCGACACTGCCGCTGCCGCATGGATAAGCAAACGAACAGGGCTAATAACGTACGAAATAATTTTTTGATTCGCGTTTAAACATGGAACAGAAGGAGATCAAAACAAAAATTCTAAAAGTTATTTTTCATATGAAGTGTATTTCCAAAACAACGTAGTTTTCTTAATCTACATAAGTCCAAAGATTATATTGTGGTTCAACTGGCGGGTAACAACATGATTTACGAATTTTCGAGATGAAAGGTAAAGTTGCGAATTCGAATCACGTGATGATTTTTTTTTTTTTTTTTTTTGCAGAAAATCTTATTTATTATTATTATGTAAATAAAAGAACACACATAAAAAATATAGTTTAGTAAATGGGAAAAAAAGCATTTGCGATGAGAAAGCCATAATGAATCTTTCCAATGTCACATTGAAACACGCAGATGGAAGAAAGACAAAAGAGGATGAATCTCAAAGACTTGGCACAGTTAGTAGACGTAAGGAAGGATTCTATAGGGGACAAGTCTAAGATACTCTGCCCAGATCTCCTTGTACTTCTCTGCACATCGAACCTCGTCTCTTCTTTCTCTCCATATCAACAATATCAGGAGGTATATCGGGTAGAAATATGGAACTGGAGAACTGAGAATAACGCAAGACAACATCATAGAAACAGCCCTTATTAGTTTTGTCTAATTGATCAGACAATGAACTTGAAAGCTTTGGAAAGTTCAAATAAAGATAAGTCTTGGCCAAATCGGTATTTGGGAGTCTTCACTTAAAAAAAGTTTTGATATTGGTATTAATTTCTACATGACTTTTGGTAGTTGGAAGATGAACTCAAGCACAACAAGTTACCTTATTCCACAGGGCAAACTGAAGGACAGAGCAAGCATCAAGTCGCCAAGGTAATTACAGTGCCTTGCGATTCCCCTGTAATTTTTTAAAAACAGCATCTAAGTTATCGAAATTTTAGCATTGTTCACCACTACCAACATGATGAACAATCAAAGACAGAGAAACTAGAGAGGAAAAAAAATAAGATCGTACCAATAGCCTGAAGCCAGCAACTTTCCACCAACGACCACAGGAGGTTTACCCCATATAGGTGTTTTAGGGTTCTTCTTAAAGATATGCTTTTGTTTGTTAGCCCCTCGGAAGACCATGTACCTGTCAAAAACGAACAATGTGTGGGTTTCTTATTTTAGTTTCTAAGATGGTGAAATAACCCAATGACTCAGAACTTACCCTATCAAGAACACAAAGCAATTGGCTACAATAGCAGGAACTGTTAGTTCAACTTTGTTGTGCAAAAGCCACCAGCCCTGTCCCAAACAGAAGACAATCCAGTCACAGAGTGATCAAGCATTCAAAAAGAGAGATATTTTTTTCTGAGAACAACTGTTTACATGCCAAGAAGACACTGTCAATAAGATAAATTTTTATGTATATACTGTTTGTTATGAAGCACACAATTACATGCCTGAATGCTAAAAGTGAAAGGAATCCACAGGAGATCTCCAAACACAAGCATGAAGCCCAACCTCTCTGCAATTATGTCCCACCTGGAAATATGAAATCAAAATCGACAAATATTACTTAAAAAGACCCAAGTAAATGAGATAATGGATATGGACATATTTTGGTAAAACAAATGCGTTTGCTCAAGACGCCATGAACTTACGTAGAGGTCATGTATTCTTCATGAACAAAGTAGTCCAATATATATAACTGCAATTACAAAGTTAATCAAAACTAACAAAACACAGATGATCAGAGAATTTCAAGAAGCTGAAGCTGTAAGTAAACCCAAATGTACCGCGCAGAAGATCTGGTAAAGAATCATCGACTGACTCAAGGAACCATCCTGCACACTTTTTGCCAGAATAGAGAGATTGATAAGCAGCCATCCCATCATCCCGGCTCTGACAAAGAAAAACCTATACAAGGAAATATTCCCATCATCATAAAGCATGCATAACTTTAGATTTTAAATCGCTACTCGATATGTGTACTAAGCAAACTGAAGCAGTGATGTTGCCCGGGCATACAAATAGAAGAAAAAAAAGGGAAAGACGGATTACTTGAGATCAATGCTCAAAAACTGAGGATTCAGCTGTATTCCAAACCACCTATCACATGAAGCAAACAAGATGAGAAAAAAACCAAACCAGTTGTTTGGAAGAAGCAAGTGAAAGACATAAACCAGAAATTCTAGTTTCAATACAAAAGTTCAAAAGCAAAAGTCACTGGCTCACTTATGTTAATAAGATTAAAGAGGAAGCTACAACCATTCTGGGAGAAATTACTCAAGACTCTACAAGGTTCTATAGAATCATATTGTCCACATCGTTGTTTCGTATTCTATATTGTACCAGATCACGGATTATTCCTTACTTTCACTCTGGCGGGAGTAAATATATATATAACTTTAACACAACAGTTACTGAGATAAGAAATGAGAAGATGTACACATGTATTATGTCAGTACCAGTCATGTACAAGATTTCCTGAGACATGAGGCTTTAGGGAAGAACTCTTATCCGAGGAACTGCGCCCAGTAACATACAATGCTAATGTCACCTGAGAATATTACGAGAAATCATGGATATTAAACACTACACCACCAGAAGCAAATTCCTAAACTAAGAGACACAAATTTGACATTGTAGTATTAAGACTAAGATCAAAACGAACCACAATTAGGATCAATCATCTTACCAAAACACAGAAGATAAATGTAGCTGAGAGTAGCTCAAGTCCTCTATCAGCAACCACCTGCAAACATCTCGATGCTATGAGTATGATAAAACCAATAGTTAACTCTCGTTTCTCTAAAACTATATTAATTCCGATTCATAGAAACACAATTGCATATCTTAACATTGTGGTCTTAGTGATCAAGAAATGGCAACTACGCTTACAAGAGGTGATACAATGCCGAGTTTTGCACAGATTCCCAAAATAGCCACCAATAATGTTAGTGCGAATAGACCTGAAATGTTTTGGGGGGAAATTAACAAAATCAATGAAAACTAAACTTTCGAGTTCACATAATATGTCATGAATCTATTTATGTAGAGACTAAATCAGATCAAATAACCATTGCATCGGTAACGAAGCTGAGAGCCATCTGATAAAAGGACGCCGCGAATAACTTTCCCCGGGAGAATTTGTCCAGCAACGGCCAAGTAAACAAAGTAAAACACCAGCACATAAACCTAAAACTCGGAATTTTAATTAAGAAACCCAGAATACGAATTGATCAGAAGAGGACAAAAAATCGCGACACTGAATCAAAGCTAACAGAGAGAGAGAGAGAGAGCTCACAGATTGCAATGAGGGAATGAGAGATGGTAGAAGAAGACGGAGATCCATATCTAGCAATAGCAGATGCATTGAAAGTAGAAGATGAATCACTCGAATCGATTGTATCGCCTCTCGCTTTGTTAATTCATATGGCAGAAGAAACCATTTCAATTTTTTAAGTGGGAAGCTCGTGGACTCTCTTCTGATGAGCTCACTTGTTTAATTACCGAAAACTTGCAATATGATGCCCAAAAAAAAAAAAAATTACCGAAAAATTGCAAAAAACAACCCTTAAACTCTGAATTTTATACGAACAGTACCATAAACTAAACATCGTGTTTAAATAAAAACCCTGAATTGCTATCAAGCGCCGTGGGGCCAGTTGACCAGACGCAAAGCAACCTAGATTTTTGTTATTTGTCAATTTTCCGTTTTAACCCACCACACAAATTTGTTTAGACAAGTCGATGATAAAATTTGTATTTTATGTAGCCATTAACCACCCTTTTAGATACTATTTTTTTTTAAAAGGAAAAGGAAGCTTGAGACAAAATTTAATTTCGGGATTGTTCAATGGATGGTTTACAGGATTTCCTTTTTCTTTTGTATGGAAGTATATTAGATTTTACATGTTAGTCGTCGCTTATTATTTATGGTTGGAAACAAAATTAAATAAGAAGAAGAAGAAGAAGAAGAGGGTGGCGAGTGGCGACCACCACACATACGCGGAAGAAAAAAATTCGATAAAATGGCTAAAGACGATTGTTAAGAGCCGTTAACAACCCAGAAACAAAGTGCTCGAGAGGTGGAAACTGGAACGAGGTAAACCCTAATCTCAATCAAATTCTAGGGCTTTCAAGTTTTATCCTTTTTTCAACTTTCTATTGCTCATCACCATCATCATTTCCCATTAATCCCAATCCTTTTCCCTCTCTCTCGACCTCATTTCATTGTTCGCGTGTATGTGCATCGGAATTGTCTCGCCTTCTCTGTTTTGATTCTCAGAGCAGATCGTCTTTATTGCATCGGTTATATGAATTGGGCTGTATTCAGATTTGTTCGTTAGTAATTGAATTGATTGGTGAATTTTTTTGATTCCTGAAGGTCTTTCCTATTTATCGGCCACCAACCTCTAAAGCACTATCCTTCTCAGATTCAGGATCTAAGAGAGAAGCTTTGATCGATCGATATGAGTACTCAGGCGACGGGGCCTTCTTCAACATCAGGGAGGAGGAGCACTTCGTCTGTACGGCGAGGACCACAGGCCTCCAAGAAACCAGTCCAATCAGAGAACGGAAGCAGCGTCAATGGCAACACCTCCAAACCCAATTCGCCTCCTCCTCAACCTCCCGCTAACGTCGAGAGAACTGTCAAGAAGCTTCGGTTATCGAAAGCTCTCACTATCCCTGAAGGAACCACCGTCTATGATGCTTGTCGAAGGATGGCTGCTCGCCGTGTCGACGCCGTTCTCTTGACTGATTCAAGTGCTCTTCTCTCCGGGATCTGTACCGACAAAGATGTAGCCACGAGAGTGATTGCAGAAGGCTTGAGACCTGATCAAACTCTGGTCTCTAAAGTCATGACAAGGAACCCAATTTTCGTCACGTCTGATTCTTTGGCTTTAGAAGCTCTTCAGAAGATGGTACAAGGGAAATTCAGGCACTTGCCTGTTGTTGAGAACGGCGAAGTCATTGCCTTGTTGGATATCACAAAGTGTTTGTACGATGCCATTTCCAGGATGGAGAAAGCCGCAGAGCAAGGCAGCGCTTTAGCTGCTGCAGTGGAAGGTGTTGAGAAGCAATGGGGAGCCGGATATTCTGCGCCGTATGCTTTCATCGAGACCTTGAGGGATAGAATGTTTAAGCCCGCCTTGTCGACGATCATCACCGAGAATTCGAAAGTCGCGCTTGTGGCACCATCAGATCCTGTCTACGTTGCTGCAAAGAGGATGCGGGATTTGCGGGTTAACTCTGTGATCATTTCCATGGGGAGCAAAATCCAGGGGATCCTGACTTCGAAGGACATTCTGATGCGAGTCGTGGCGCAGAAGCTGTCTCCTGAATTGACTCTCGTCGAGAAGGTAATGACGCCGAATCCCGAATGTGCGTCGCTAGAGACGACGATTCTTGATGCGTTGCATACAATGCATGACGGGAAGTTTCTGCATCTCCCTATTATAGACAAAGACGGATCCGCTGCAGCTTGTGTGGACGTTCTTCAGATAACTCACGCGGCTATTTCAATGGTCGAGAACAGTTCTGGAGCTGTGAACGACATGGCCAACACGATGATGCAGAAATTCTGGGATTCGGCTCTTGCGTTAGACCCGCCTGATGATTCAGACACTCAAAGCGAAATGTCGGCAATGATGCATCATTCGGATATTGGGAAGCTCGCTTCTTACCCGTCTCTAGGGCTCGGGAACTCGTTTTCTTTCAAGTTCGAAGATCTTAAGGGCCGTGTTCATCGGTTTACTTCCGGTGCTGATAACCTCGACGAGCTGATGGGTATTGTTATGCAAAGAATTGGCAGTGACAACTCTGATGTGGAACAACGGCCTCAGATTATATATGAGGATGATGAAGGTGATAAGGTTTTGATTACATCGGATAGCGATTTGGTCGGTGCTGTTACTCTTGCTAGGTCTACAGGACAAAAGGTATTGAGGCTGTATCTGGATTTCACCGAGACAACAAGGAGCTTGAGCTCGGAAACGGGTCAACTCAAGAAAGCGAGTTCTCTCAAGGGAGAAGGAGGCGGATGGATTTCATGGCGCGGTGGTGTTGTGGTTACAGGAGCTGTTGTTCTAACGAGCATAGCCGTAGTTGTTTACTTGAAACGCTCAAAGATATGACTTTTGCTGAAGCAAATCTATTTGGGAGGCCAAAAAAGTTTTTTTTTTTTTTTTTTTAAGTTTCATTCAATATCTCGCTTTTGTCTTTTGGGTTTACATGTTTTGCGGATGCAGAAAAGAAACTTTTACTTCCCTAAGATATTAAATTAGTGGAGAAAAAAACCTCTATTCAGAAGAGAAGATTAGATTTGACAGAGTTTGTATAAAACCTCTGAAACCGAGAAAAATAAAACCAGGAGGGAATGTTCTTGCACTGCAATTTCTCGTATTTTATCTATTTGGATATATTTGCTTCTTTCCTGTGAATGTATTTGTGCTGTTGTTACTTACACAGAGATTATTGTGTGAATATGAGAAAGAAAGGGGAGCTTATCGAGTAAATAGAAGTTTGTGGTTAAGTTTTGATATTATATTTTGAGGCATTGGCTTCGGTATTGATTGGGATATGTGGTATTGTTTGATTGGATATATAGTTTCCAACTGATTGGTAAATCAAAAAGTGCAGGTTTGCCCGAGAGGTTAAGGGGGAAGACTTAAGTTCTTCTGCACATAAGTGCGCGTGGGTTCGAACCCCACAGCCTGCATTTTTTTAGTTTATATTTTTTTGGACTTTAATCATTTAACAGAGACTGTAGATTTTCTATTATAAAAAAAATCGAGATACGGTTTTTGAAATTAGTAATTTAGGGATATTAACAATGGACTAAAGAGGCCCAGAGGGTGTATACAACTACCAAATAGGCCCATTTATGTGCAGTTGGCCCAATAATGACGGAGCCATTCATCACTCTACTCATCCGAAACAAATCACAAACCTGAGTCACTGACCAAACAACAACATTTCTCATCTGAACCGCTAAACATCATCCATGGCGACTTCTCTCTCCGTCTCCAGACTCCTCTCCTCCTCAGCCACCGCCATCTCCGTCGCTAAGCCGTTACTTCTCCCTAGCGCATCCTTCACCGCGCCGCTCTCCTTCATGCGTTCTCTCGCTCCTAATCTCTCCCTCAAACTCCGCAGCCGCCGCTTCAATTCCACCTCCTCCGTCTCCACCAGATCTTTCGCGACAACCGTCTCCGCCTCCATTTCCGTCGGCGACAAGCTCCCCGACTCCACTCTCTCCTACCTCGATCCCGACACCGGCGATGTCAAAACAGTCACCGTCTCCTCCCTAACCGCCGGGAAGAAATCCATCCTATTCGCCGTACCCGGGGCCTTCACCCCGACCTGCTCGCAGAAACACGTCCCCGGATTCGTTTCCAAGGCAGGAGAGCTCAGATCTAAAGGCATCGATGTCATCGCCTGCATCTCCGTGAACGACGCCTTCGTGATGGAAGCGTGGCGGAAAGACCTCGGAATCAACGACGAGGTGATGCTTCTCTCCGATGGAAACGGCGAGTTCACTGGGAAGCTTGGAGTCGAATTGGATTTGAGGGATAAGCCTGTGGGACTTGGAGTTAGGTCGCGGAGATACGCGATTCTAGCGGAGGATGGCGTTGTGAAGGTTCTGAATCTCGAAGAAGGAGGCGCTTTCACCAACAGTAGTGCGGAGGATATGCTTAAAGCTCTGTGATTCTGATTTTCCTCACTTTTTCTCCGTTTTGGATTTTCTCTGTGGTTTTTTTGTTTTTGTTTTTGTTGCTCTTTTCGCATCTGTGGAGCTTCGGATTCAGCGTGTCATCGGATCTGTAACGGAATAATAATAATCGGAAGCGTTTAAGGTCGAATGTTTTGTTTCCAAGTTATACTACTTTTGGGTTAGTTTTGACTTTTTATTTGATTCATAAGTACCACCTAATAGCGTATTAGTGAAATCGACATTTGATAGTATCATTTCTAGATAAGTTTCAGAAACTGAATATGAGTTCTTGATCTACTACTATTGTTTACAGCAGTTACACTAGTTCAAAATTGTTAATCAAATTCAACTTGTTTTTGTATATTTACACCTGATTTCATTTCATATTTGATAGTATTTTTTTAATAGGTCTGTGGAGCTTGCAGGCCCAAAAAAGTCATGGCTTTTGGTAAGGACATTGGGTTGGTAGCAGCTAATTTGCAAGCCACGTTTGCATATATGGTAAATGCGTGCTACGTATGCATAGTCGCACAAATAAAACTATTTAGTTTTTGTTTCCAATAATAAGGCCAAATGTGGTCAACGTCACCACTATATCAGCTTTGTCATTGACCCGACACCGACACCGACACCGACACCAAATCTCCGACAATAACTCATATTGGATTGGTTTTTTGATGATTCAAGTGTTTAAGTATACGTGCATGTAAAGAAAACAAAGAAAAACAAAAGTAGAATTGAAATCTCGAACCTAATTCCCTCGATAAGGAGTGGGAATCGCTTCCAAAGGAACAGCTTTTTTCAGTGTAATACCAATCCTTTCTCCCATATCCATTTCTCCTGCACTAAGCCCATTGGCCAAGGCCCAATCAAACGACCTCACCATCGACCCAATGGCTAACGGCAAGACCCGTGACGCCAAAGGCAAAGCCGGACACATCCGTCGACCCGATCCGAACGGCAAGAACTCGAAATCCTCTCCCTTGAAGTCTCTCGGATTCGGGTCGGATATAAATCTCTCGGGTTTGAACATAATCGGGTCGACCCATGTTTTAGGGTCACGGCCAATGGCCCAAACGTTGACCAAGACTTGTGTTTCTTTGGGGATAGTGTATTGGTTGAAAACGTGACACGTTGTCATGGCCTTGTGTGGGACTAGGAAAGGAAGAGGTGGGTGTAGCCTCAAGGTTTCCATGATAACCGCTGAGAGGTACGGGAGGTTCGGAAGGTCTTCTTCCTGGAGCTTTTGGTTCGGTGATTTGAAGTAGGTTCGGAGTTCGGTTTGGAGTTTGGTTAGTGTTCTTGGGTTGTGTAGAAGCTCCGCTAGTGCCCACTCCAGCGTGCTCGTTGTCGTGTCCGTTCCCGCCGTAAACATTTCCTATCATTATTGTATATATAATAAGATATATTTATTTTGTATAAAGATTGTCTAAATTTTACGTTTTTGTGTTCTAAATAAAAATATTTAATATAATCAAGAATATTGTTTTAAAGATTTTTTTGGTAACCATAAAATAAAAAAACAGAGATATGTATAACTTACAAAAACAATAACGTTGATGTCTCTTGCAGAGAAACTAGAAGGTTCTTCGTCGACTCCATCGCCACCGCGAAACTCCAAAAGAACATCTAAGTAATCCTTCGTCTTCTCGTCGCTTATTTCGTGTTCCCTAACCTCCGTTCTTTCTCTGATAAACTCTCCGGCGATCTTAAACGCGCTTTCCACGTGGAATTGCGTTTTTCTTCTGATGCCTTGTGGGTCAAGAAACCTTAGGAAAGGGAGGAAATCGGCAACGTTGGGTTTTCCGGCGAACTCCATCACTTTTCCAGTGTGGTAGAAGAAATCGGAACCTCTTTTCGAATCGGGATCAAGCAAATCTCTCGAGAACATGAGGTTTCCTATGAGATTAAAGGCCATCAAGAAGAAATACCTCCCCACGTCGATAGTTTTGGTACCTGATGATAAAATATGTAGAGTATGTAATGCACGTTTTATAATCAAAATTTGAATATATATATATTCCTCCCTTTCCTAAGGTTTCTTGACCCACAAGGCATCAGAAGAAAAACGCAATTCCACGTGGAAAGCGCGTTTAAGATCGCCGGAGAGTTTATCAGAGGAAGAACGGAGGTTAGGGAACACGAAATATAATGGGGTTGTTTACGAGGCTTTTGAAACTTTGAGATTCTTTTGATCAATATAATTTTAAATTAGACTATCACTGATAAGAAGAAATAAATAATTTGTTCCATATGTAATTGATTACAATTTTTCTTGAACGTACAGCGGACTCAAACTATGGTAACACAGAAACCCCACATCTTTAATTAAGTCTGCCCTAAACTATTTAAAACTCTTGTGCAAATTCTTTATTAATCGTATATTTGATGTGGTAAAAGATTTTTTTGAAAATCAGGAATCTCAGTTTACATACAAATTAATCAGACTGGATATGGTAACACTCAAACAAAACTCTCTATCTATATTATTTATTAACAGGTAAAATTTTGATGATATAATTAGAATATTTATTAAATGTCGTTTTAGCATATTTCACACAGATTAAAAAAATATTAAATTTTTCTGTTTTACCCTTCATTAAAACAATATTTTGTTTGATAATAATAATTAATAAACTGAAATAGTAGGGATAAAACTGGAAAATTTATCATAAATCTGCATTAAAATCCGAGAACGATAATTATTTGTAAACAAAAAAATAAGTTTAGAATGACACTTAAATCAAAACGGAGGAAGTAATTTGTAAGTAGGACAAAACGTCACTAACAAAACTACGCCAACGACGGTCAAGAAATATCTTCATCGACGGCATATGTAAACTACGCCAACGGCCAGCATGACATACCTGTAATTCTGTAAATAACACATGAAAATAAGATTTTTCTTTTTCAATGTTCCTCAAATAATATATAGAAAATATATTAAAATTTGTCAACCACATTTATAACCGCAATCATATTAAAAATTATGATTTATCGGATGGTTAAAACTACAATCATAATTGTAACCATAATTTTAAAAAATTAAACGATATGTATATCAACAGTTTCTATAATTAGTTATAAGCAAATATGGTTTATAATGATTTAGAATCATTCACTTTTCTAAAATAATTTATAAGTTTAATCATGAATCTTATACTCTTTACGAAGTTTACATAAAGATAACATCTAAACTTTTGGAAAAACACCACCTACGAGAAATATTTGTGATTGGTATATACAAAATTATTAACCAAACTTTATTAGTATTAATCTTGTTGACTAGTTTTAGTTATCTAAATAAATCATTTACAATGTTAAAAAAACCATTTACGGAATGTGTGGTTCCCACTTTTGCTAATGTGTGTGTGGAGAGCAAAATTTTATAAACAGAACAATGAAGGATCTGGTAGAAAAAAAGAAGAGAAACTAAGTCAGAGAGACCTCGAACCAAATCCGTCGGGGATCATCGGTTGATTTGCTATGTTTGGCAGGCCCTATATGTATCAACAGTTTCTATAATTAGTTTTGAGCATATGTAGTTAATAACTTAATATCTAGAATCATTGACTTTTAAAAATATTTTTTAAAGTTTAATCATGTAATCTTACTGTTTACGAAGTTTGCGTAACTATAAATATCTAAAATTATGAAAATCACCGCCTACGAGGCATATTTGTGATTAATAGTATATAAAAAAATTACCAACCAAATTTTAATAAATATCAACCTTGTTGACTAGTAATGATTATCAAAACAAACCATTTACGATGTTAAACAAATTCCTCGTCTACATAATGTGGATTTTTCATCCCAATTTGGTTGAGGCCCAATGTGTAAAGAAGAGATAACTCAAATTTAAAGAAAAACTATAAAATCTCGTAACTAAGTCAGAGAGATCTCAACCAAATTCGCCGGAGATCACTATAGTTAAGTTATTTTGCTATATTTGGCATGACTGTATATATATATACATTACACACACACATATACGCATAGGTATCAGATCTGTGTATACTATATATGCGAGAGAGAGGGGGCAAAAGTGAAGTGAAAACTGTTGTCTCACTGTTTTGTCTTTTTTTAAGAATGTTTGTTGTGTTCTGTTCTACTAGTCTTGGAACGGTGTTTAAACAGACACACATATAACAAAGTCAGAGGAAGTTGAAGAAGAAGAGAAGGATATCTTCAAAATAAAACAAAACTTTGATTGCGTGAAGACAACTCAACGGACAGGAAAGGAGTGCTTGATCTTCGTTTGCTTCATTTGATTTTGTTTTTTTTTTTCTGTTTCATCAAAAGATTTTCTTTTTTTCCAATTCCGAGACCCTTCTCCTTTTTTAAGGTAATCAATTTTCCAACTTTCTGATAATCGTTTTTATTATTAAAGCTGATACGGTAAGTTTAATAAATTTGGGGAAAAAACTCTGTTTTCATTTTTTATTTTCCAGAGGTTTTTGCTACGCTGTTAGGTTTCGGAATGGAATGGTATATAACTTAATGACGTTTTAGTAAAATAAGAAGACTAGATATATAAAATGTTAAATTCTAAAAAAAATATCAGGATTGTTTCTAAGATGGAACTGTTGGTTTGGTTGCATATTCGCGACTTAGATGATGTCTCATTGTTCTTCTTATATCCATAAACATTGTAGTGCGTTCATGAGTGAGTTTCACTCTTCTACTCTAGGTTTCAACTTGTCATATGTTACTTTTAATTCATTCGTATACGAGTTTGACTGAAACTCGTGGAAATAATGAAAATCTTGAATGATTTTGCTCTGCAGGGAAGGGTTTTGAGACAAAACAAAATAGGTTATTAAAGATGAATTTCGCAGAAGCTATGAATGTTGTGCACAACAGGATCCAACAACTTGAACCAGAGAACGCATCAAAGATCATCGGTTATCTCTTGTTGATGCAAGACCACAGTGACCGTGACATGATCCGTCTCGCCTTCTGTCCAGATTCCATGATGCGTTCCATGATCAACTGTGTTAAATACGAACTGGCTAAGAACTCTCGTTACCACATTCCTTCTTCTGATCACATTCCTATCCGTAAACTCGGATCATCTTTCACCGGTTTATCATCCCAATCTCTTTCGGTTTCCGTCTCTCCTCCTTCGGTTCTCTCCATGAGAACCGGTTTCTGGGAGAATTCAAACGAAATGGATTCCTTGCAGAACAATGTTCAGTTCTTGATTTTTGAGGATTCTATGACCAGCCCTGAATTCTCAACCGGTTTCTTCCCTCATGAGAAGCAAGGTTCGCCTCTGAGAACGAGCAGGAGATCTCCGAGTTTACCCGAGTTTCCGGTCAAAATCTGCCATTACTTCAGCAAAGGGTTCTGCTAACACGGCAACAACTGCAGGTATTTCCACGGGCAAATCATACCGGAGAGAGAGAGTTTTGCTCAGTTGTTTAATCCAAACAACTACCTAAACGACGAAGAGCATGTTGTTTCCCCTGGATCTCTTGAGAAGCTAGAAGGAGAGATCATCGAGCTGCTCAAATCAAGAAGAGGCGCTCCGATTTCAATAGCTTCTTTGCCAATGATGTACTACGAGAAGTACGGTAGGACCCTTCAAGCTGAAGGATATCTCACGGAGTCACAAAGACACGGCAAAGCTGGCTATAGCCTCACCAAGCTTCTTATTCGCTTGAAGAACACCATCCGTCTCATCGACAGGTTAGTTATAGCTACTTAGTTACTTACAAAATGCTCCTTACCATTTCAATTTAGAAACGGAGGGAGTACAAGTTTATGTATGGAGGTAACTTGGATAACAAGATTTGTGTCTTGTAAGTCAAGGCCTTCAAAACCCGATAATATAAAGTGAAGTATGTGAAATCCGAACAGAAGAATATTGGCTTTCATGTTATATTCGAGAATTGACGGTCGACAATAGTTGGTCCGGAATACTCATATCTTGATTCCCAAGTTATCTCAATAATATGTAATGTTTGAGTAAATGGTGTTTGTATTTTGCAGGCCTCATGGGCAACATTCGGTTATACTAGCAGAAGATGTATCAAAGTTTGTGGAATATACGGGAGAGAGAAACGAACACGGAGCGATCCTTGCAGGTTCTAGACAGATTTACCTAACATTTCCGGCAGAGAGTAGTTTCACCGATCATGATGTTTCAAACTACTTCTCCAAATTCGGACTAGTGGAAGATGTGAGGATTCCTTGTCAGCAGAAGAGAATGTTTGGATTTGTAACTTTTGCTTACACCGAGACCGTGAAACACATTCTTGCTAAAGGCAATCCTCATTTCATCTGCGGGGCTCGTGTTCTCGTCAAGCCGTACCGGGAGAAATCACGCTCCAGTAGATACTTTGATCACAACAACAAGCCTCTGCACGACATCCGATACGACTCCCAATATATCGACAGAGACATAGAGATGAACACTTGTTAGTACATTCTCAGAACCTTTTCTTCTTCTCGTGTGTTACACTACACTAGTCTTGGCTTTACGGTCTCATCTCGACTGTTTCTTTTGTGTTGTTTTTAAGTGCCACCGCGAGTTAGCGAGAGCTCAAGACTAATGAGGAAGCAGTTTCTCGAGGAACACGAGCAAACAATTTCAAAGTCCTTACCTACTAATTACTCCTATCTCGGCTTCTCCTCCAACGACCTCAAGCTAGCAACAGATGGTAATTAATTATACCTCTTCTTACAACATAATATCTCACTTTCAGAAATACGGATCAAAAACTTGAATTTCTGTAGAGGAGCAAGAAGAACAAGCAGGACGGTTGAGCTATCTCCTGGATTATCTAAACACGGAAGATAATGTCATGAACATAAGCACTAACTACAAAGACAATGATCGGTATGTGCAATGACTTTGATCTAATTAACAAACACGTTTTTTTTAATTTTTTTTTTTTTAGTTTGATCATATGATACATTTTTTTTATTCAGGAGGATGCAGTGTGAATCTTTGGACAGTCAGGTCCTAAATCTACCTGAGAGTCCATTTTCTTCCCTTTTCGGGAAGGAGATTTCGACGGTTACATAGAGAGATAGATCATTGATACGGTATCACTGATACCTAACCAAAAGGAAGAATGAAGATAGGAGCATAAAGGTTAGAGGAAACTTTAGGTTCTTTAGCAATGACATCAAAGATATAAAAAAGGAGACACAGAGACACACAACATAAATGAGATGATTGCTTCAACTACAATATGAGATGAGCAGTTTAAGAAACATGAAGTACAGGTGGGGTTATATGAGATAATACACGTTTTATCACATTATGATGGTTGCGTTTTCTATTTGTTTTTAACTATATTGTTTATGCAAGGCTGGATCATATTTCTTTGTATCATATGATAATCCGATGCGTCTAGTTTTAAGAACAAGGTTTAGAAAAGTGCGTGCGTGGTTTTGCATATTTAGCAAATATCGATATAAACGATGAATCGTCTGTGTGACAAAAGAGTACTTGACATATATATTGTACAGTGAATAAGAGATAGAAATATATTGTATATTATATGGATGAAAAACATGGAGATATATAAAACTAGAATACATTAATGTTCTATGGGATCCCAAAAAAAAAAAAAATGCTATTAGCATGGACATATATATGATGGCCTTGTAACTTTGTAAGATCCATCATATGGATCTAATCTGTACACGATACTATGGAACCTGACATGAAAGTTATTAACAAGATTGAGAAAGCTAATTCTTTGTTGTAACTTTGAGACGGAATCAAGATCAAGAAGCCTCTTCTCGACGTTTTAGTTGCAAGAAATAGCCAACTTTTTACGGGGAAAATGGTCTTTTTCGACCTCAACAAATTTCGCGGTGCCTTTTCCAATACAAACAAAGATTCGGTGCCTTTTCCTACCTAAACGTCTTAAAAATTCAAAAATTCAACCGATACTCCTACTTTTGTGCGTAAAACAAAGTTGACCGTCACAAGGGTTAGTCAACCGTTAAGTTTGCTGAGCTTGCACGTGTGACATTAAAACGTTGACGTGACATTAAAAAAAATCAAAAAGTCAAAAAAAAATATAATTTATAAAAGGGAAATTGTCAAAATAATCTAATTAAGATTTGAAATTTGAAAAAGACCTTAGTTTTTTAATTATTTGGTAATTACACTTATTGATATGTAATAAGACTATTTTGATCAGATTTTAATTAGAAGATTCATAAATAAAAATAAAAATCGAAAATTATAAATATTAAGATTTTAGTTGAAGATAAAGATATATAATTATTTAATATTAAAAAATTTATATAATTAGACAAACCTTAGTATTATTTATCTATATAAACAAAATATTAGTATTCTAAATTTTATTAATATTATATAAAGAGACCACGTACAAAAATTGGAACATCATCGACATTAACTTTTAAAAAACAAAGCTTACTTCGAACTCATGTACTCTCTCTCTAATCTTTATTTTTTCTTCAATTCAGTTTTTTTTTCATTTAATCAGACTTTTGATCGATGTTAATGTTCAATAAATTACTATTCAGTAAAATTCTGATTTTGAATAATACATGAAGATGTTCCTAAGTCAAAAATATATAAAACTTAATAGTAATATATGTATATGATTGTGTGATAGAGGAAATATGATTTGCTTTAGAAGATTGTATTGAAAAAGAGAAATTGTAGTGGTTAAAAAGAATGAATCAGAATTTACTTCGAAACATTGCAATTGCTGTGAAACTAAAAATAATTTTAACGTTAATCGAACGACATACGAAAAATCAGATTTTCATAAACGAAGAGAGGGTTGTAGAATCGGGATAATATAGTCATTTAGTCAATTCATAACAGATGTTCTTGTTGAAAGCTTTTTGACTTGACTTCTACTGATCAACGACATTAGATTGACGAATATGAATCTTGTTTTCTTCTACAACCGTCTCTTCGTTTATGAAAATCTGATTAATATTTATAATTTTTGATTTTTATTTTTATTTATGAATCTTCTAATTAAAATCTGATCAAAATAGTTTTATTACATATCAATAAGTGTAATTACCAAAAAATTAAAAAACCAAGGTCTTTTTCAAATTTCAAATCTTAATTAGATTATTTTGCCAATTTCCCTTTTCTAAATTATATTATTTTAGTTTTTTTTTATTTTATATTTTTCTTTTGATTTTTAAATTTTTTTTTCGATTTTACGAATTTTACGATTTTTTAATTTTTTTTTAATGCCACGTCATCGTTTTAATGTCACGCGTGCGAGCTCAGTCAGCAAACTTAACGGTTGACTAACCCTTGTGACGGTCAACTTTGTTTTACGCACAAAAGTCGGAGTATAGGTTGGATTTTTGCATTTTTAAGACGTTTAGATTGAAAAAGGCATCGAGTCTTTATTTGTATTGGAAAAGGCACCACAAAATTTGTTGAGGTGGAAAAAGACATTTTTCTCATTTTTTACGTATCCGAATTTCACAGAATCTACGCAATTAACAAAAGAGAAAAAGGAACATTTGGGTTAAAGGTGGGTAAAGAAAAGGTACGGGTATAATTTGCACTAAGCTGAGAATATTTAGGCTAAAAAAAGAAAAAGTTACGAGTTGTTTCTTTTCTTTTACTTTTCATTTGCATGATATATATCATTGAGAAAGAACGGTGTTGTTATAACGGAGATTCGACGGTCAATCTCAATCGCATAAAGTAGCCACCAAACTTCTCAGCTCTTCCTCTCCCTCCCGTCGAATTTTCACTCTCGTGGCCGTCGAACATCTGAGATCTCTCTACTCTCCGGTCACCAAAGATGCATTCCAGCCACCTTCTTCTCGAGGAGCCGATCAGGATGGCTTCAATCCTCGAGCCATCCAAATCTGTGAGCTCTCTCTCTCTCTCTCTCTCTCTCTCTCTCTCTCTCTGCTTGATGGCTTTGATTTCCCATTTTCTTCATCGATTTGCGGCATGTATCAGATTGCTCATAAATCATTCATTTTCTCCGATCCGATTTGGTTTCTAGAAGGTTTCTGATTATTTTAATGTATTCCTCAGAGTTTTTTCCCAGCATTGACTAAGATTGTCGGGACTCTCGGCCCGAAATCCCGATCCGTCGACGCTCTCTCCGGTTGTCTCAAAGCCGGGATGTCCGGTAATTTTACTTGTCGTGTGTGTATATATTCTCTAGTTCGCTAACGGGGTTAGTGACTCACACTGATACTTACTTATTCCTCTTCTGTCAATTTTCCTTTGGGCAGTGGCTCGATTCGACTTCTCTTGGGGAGACGCTGATTATCACCAGGAGACACTTGATAATCTCAAGGTTGCTGTGAAGAGCACTAAGAAGCTTTGTGCTGTATGTTCTCTCTGCTTTTTCTTCTAGTGTATCCTTTGATTTGATATTGTTTTCATCTGATTTGATATTGTTTTCATCTGATTTGATACATTGTCTTTTCTTTTTTTTTGTTACTCAGGTTATGCTTGATACTGTGGGACCTGAGCTTCAAGTTATTAACAAAAGTGAGAACGCTATTACTCTTAAAGCTGACGGCCTTGTAACTTTGACACCGAATCAAGACCAAGAGGCCTCTTCTGAAGTCCTCCCCATTAATTTCAATGGCCTTGCCAAGGTTCTCTCTATTACTCTTATTATAGAATGAGATGTATAATCAATGGTTTTAGTGTTTACTAGTATAGGTTTCTGATGGGTGTTCCTGTTTGATGTTTCCAGGCAGTGAAGAAAGGAGACACTATCTTTGTTGGGCAATACCTCTTCACTGGTAGTGAAACAACTTCAGTTTGGCTCGAGGTAAAAAAAATCTGGAGCTGACTAATGTAACTTTGTTTGGTATCTCTGTGTTAAAGTTTGGACATTTAGATTTATGTGTTGTAAGACTCACCTCCCAAACGAACCTACAGGTTGATGAAGTTAAAGGAGATGATGTCATTTGCCTGTCAAGGAATGCTGCTACTCTGGCTGGTTCTCTGTTCACTCTGCACGTCTCTCAAGTTCACATCGATCTGCCAACTCTTACGGATAAGGATAAGGAGGTTAAACTTTCTGTCTAATCTACAAATCTATTGATTGTTTTTTTTTTTTTACTTTTTAACGCATTCTTGAACTTTTTGTTTAAGTGTTTGACCACATTGTTTTGATTTGGTTGTCATCTAGGTTATAAGCACATGGGGAGTTCAAAATAAGATAGATTTTCTCTCATTGTCGTATTGTCGACATGCAGAGGATGTTCGCCGGGTCAGTAGTATTTATATGCTTCCCTTCGGTTGTTGTGTTGTCGTTCTTTGTAATAACCCATTGTTGTTTCATGACACAGACTCGTGAAATGCTTAAAAAGTTGGGTGACCTCTCTCAAACACAAATATTTGCAAAGATTGAGAATGTAGAGGTATGTGCAATGTATTGATTTTTTATGTTTCTGTAACTTTTCTTTCTTTTTCCCTGAGGAGGTAGCTG
Organism: Alliaria petiolata; assembly: GCA_020283515.1. NCBI lineage: Eukaryota > Viridiplantae > Streptophyta > Magnoliopsida > Brassicales > Brassicaceae > Alliaria > Alliaria petiolata. The sequence goes on along the minus strand of JAHZTW010000002.1, from coordinate 108,409,028 downwards.
CTGATATTATATTTAATTTAGGGACTAACCCACTTTGATGAGATTCTACAAGAAGCTGATGGAATCATTCTTTCCCGTGGGAATTTGGGTATAGATCTACCCCCGGAAAAGGTATGTTGGTTAGTCATTCGAATTGATTTGTCCGGCACCAAACTTTACACTCTTTTATAATTACCTTGGTGGGTTCTGGTGCAGGTGTTTTTGTTTCAAAAGGCGGCCCTTTACAAGTGCAACATGGCTGGAAAGCCAGCCGTTCTTACCCGTGTTGTAGACAGTATGACTGACAACTTGCGACCAACTCGTGCAGAGGCAACCGATGTTGCTAATGCTGTTTTAGATGGTATGTGAATCCTTGGATGTACTTCTTTTGTCGGTGATTCTACCGTTTTATAGCAAAATCTGCTTGGTTTGGTCAGTATTATGAAATGGTGGAGGGAAAAACTATTTCTGGATAATAGCTCCTCATAACTGTGTTTTTTCTTCCATTTTACTTCCTACAGGAAGTGATGCAATTCTTCTTGGTGCTGAGACCCTTCGTGGATTGTACCCCGTTGAGACAATATCAACTGTCGGCAGGATCTGTGCTGAGGTAGTCTTTATAATATATTTCCTTACTGTCATTTCGTTGCTCGCGTCTTTAAAATCGCATGCATCTTGTGACTATGTGGAACCAAATTTTGGCTTGTTATCCGATTTGCCCTTACACAGCTTCTTTACATGTTCATAGGCAGAGAAGGTTTTCAATCAAGATTTGTACTTCAAGAAGACTGTCAAGTATGTTGGAGAACCGATGACTCACTTGGAATCCATTGCTTCTTCAGCTGTAAGTTTGTCTTCTGTGTTTCAGAGAGATACGAAAGGATTAGATTTTCTGGTTTTAAGACGCAAGTTGCCATCACAATATCTAATCTAGCTTAATTCACCCTTGATCAGGTAAGGGCAGCCATCAAGGTTAAGGCATCCGTTATTATATGCTTCACATCTTCTGGAAGAGCAGCCAGGTTTCATAGCATTCGTTGTGCCTTAAACTGTTTTTTTCTTCATTTGTTCTATCCAATATTTGTCTAATGAATTGCTATTCCTTTGATATCCGTGCAGGTTGATTGCCAAATACAGGCCAACCATGCTGGTTATTTCTGTTGTCATTCCCCGGGTTAAGACAAATCAGCTGAAATGGAGCTTTAGTGGAGCCTTTGAGGTATGTTTCCCCCTTGGTCTCTCAAGTTTAGAAACAACAGCCATGTCATTCTCTTAAAAAATTGCTGCTTTACAAGAGACATGATTCATAACTGTTGCTTGCGTACTTCTTTATCTTACTTAAATCCTGCCATCAATCTTGGACACATTTCAAGAAAAGCGACTCCTTAAATGTGTTGTTTACTTTGCAATATCAGAATCTAGAGAGGTTTCTTTTTAGACCATAGTCACATATATGAAGTGCATGTGATAGTTTAAGGTTAGTAACCCGTGTGACTCTTATCAGGCGAGGCAGTCACTTATTGTCAGAGGCCTCTTCCCCATGCTCGCTGACCCTCGTCACCCTGTAAGTCTTGTTATCCATTATTTTCCTTTGCATAGTATCTCTTCCTCTCTTTGGAGAAACAAACAGTCTCGAATGTGGTACACTTACTTAAATCACTCTTTAAGACCCAGACTGTTGTTTTCGGATAAATATTACGCCTACGAATTGTGCATAAATCTTGGAGTTTGATGCTCTGGTTGAATCAATGGCCGTCTCAGAGGCTCAAACAAGTCTTAAGATGTGTAAAAACTGTGATGTTGTTGTTGCAGGCGGAATCAACAAGTGCGACGAACGAGTCAGTCCTGAAGGTTGCTCTAGACCATGGGAAGCAAGCTGGAGTGATCAAGTCGCATGACAGAGTAGTGGTGTGTCAGAAAGTTGGTGATGCATCTGTGGTCAAGATCATCGAGCTAGAGGATTAATAACTTTGCCTCAGGCAAAAAAAAAAAGTATTGCAATTTTTGCCGGAGTGAGTATATTAATCTCCGGGACTTTTGGTTTTTGTACTTGAGAGATTTGACGTCTCTAATGGTTCCCCTTTTCTTTGTTATATTTGTTTACCTTCAAATTTAAGCTACGATGAAAAGTATACAATGTCTAGCAATTATTCAATAAGCTGTAACATTACCTATTTTTTTCTGTTACAAAATTCTACCCTTTTAGACTATTTTTTCACGTTAAAGCAAGTGGTCTAGCCAACGAAAAATGTGATTAGCTAAATATTTAAGATTTTGGGTCGGTTCTCTTCTCTACTGCAGTCATTTCTACAAATGAAGTTAAAAATCATTTTCAGAATTAGTCATTGTTTTTCTCCTAATTATTTTATCATAGAAAAATGAGTTTTTTTGTCGTAAACTGAAATAGTATTATGAGGAGAAAAGTGGTGGTTGATAGCTGTTTTGTCACCATATTATTCATTCCTTGGATAGGAGTAAATGTATGTCTTCTAGGAAAAAAAATCCATCCGAACATGAAAATATCTTAGGCAAGACAGTTCAGAAAACCAAAATAGAGTTATAAGTTATATAACAAACTCTTATATATTAAATGATACGATACCCTCTTGCACACAAAAAAAATGATACGATACCCTAACCAATTCACTGTGATCCAAAAATTGATAGATTCATTTTGGAACTGGGAGACTAGGGTTCAGTTTTGCCACTGCGATTACAAACCATAAGTGCCTACTATGCGGATGTTTTAAGTGGTAAAAATACCCAATTGTTCACAGATTTTCGAGAATTATGTTTCGTTCCCCTCTAATTTATATGGTAGGTTTTCAATTAATTTTAATTGGTTTTGGGGGACCAACATTTCCACGGTAGGTTGGAACATTTGGTCAGGATTTTTTTTTGTTCCTTGTCTATAAAAAGATAATCATCCACGCTCGATCATGAGTTATGATTTATGAATGATGAATAATAAATAATGAATAATGATGACTTAGCTTGTCTTTGATTTTTTTCACGAGCTCTCCCATCCATATGATATGATCCCATGTCTGGAGTGATAACGATGCCCTCTAACTTTACAACAACTCGTTATGTCGATCTCAATCCCAATATTAATCACGTGGGATAATTAGAATCACAAAACTAACAAAGGACCCTACATGAAGATAGTTGGTAGTATATCTTAATATATCTACATGCAAGAAACTAAGATAACAGTTACCACAAAGATTAAACCTTGAATAGAAAATACATACAAAATGTTACGAATCCCTCATCAAATTAAGATGGAACCTTGCATGATATATAAGAGAATATGTTCACTAGTTAGGTTAGGTACTAGTTAGCATCTCCAGTTGTTTTGTTAATAGTAAGAATTATAATATTTCTCATGGTTCTTAATTTACTTAAACGTATTTCGATTTTTTTTTTTCATATTTCATATGTGCCATAACATAAAATAAAACGAAGTAAAGGATTATTGATTTTAACTAGACAGTATCTTGGAACTTTAATAAAGAATTGAGCTTTTGCGATCAATGTTATTTTTGACAGAGATAAGTTCCTAATATTTGCAAAAGGATTAATGAAGGATCCTCGCGATTGGCACACAAAAAAAAACAAATTTGCTAACCAAGTCATTACTACATATGCGATTAAATTCAGACACAACCTGACTTTATCCAAAGTTTTTGAAACGTATAACTCAAAATTGATTACGGATTTAACCATCAATTAAAGTTCATTAATGATAACTACAAGCTTTAGATGGAGAAACAACTTTAAAGAAGTCATAGTGTGGTTATTTACTTATTATATCTAAGAATAAGAATTATATCTAAGAATTCTAACAATCCTCTGAATGGTTATTTACTTATTTATGGTATTATATCTAAGAATTCTCCATTGTAATTTGTAAATTTGTTCCAATGGGAGAGTGACCAAAAATGTAAAAGTGTTTGTGGAAATCAATTTTGATGGTATCATAATCAAAGTGAAAAAAAAAAGAAAAAAAACATATATTTGCTTTGGAAGAATCTTTTTTTTGGACTGATATAAATTACATTCTTCTTCCAAATGCTTTACACCAAATCAACGGGCTTTTCACGATTAATCGGCGCCGCCACGTGGCATCATTACCCTTCGTTGATCTTAGTTTTCCCACGTCATCCTTTTCCGCTCTTTTTTATTATTATTTTTCTATAATAATCTCTTTTTAATACCTTTTCCCTCACTGTCTCCGTTTCTCGCCTTGTCCAAAGATTTTCCGAGAAAAATCACCAGTGAGAAAGAGAGCGAGAGAGAGAGAGAGAGAGAGAGCAATACATTTAAAGAAAGCTTCATAAGTATCGTCTCGCCGCCATGGCTCTCGATCGTCATCGATTATCCGTATAATCGATTGCATTTTTGTGATACACCGTACGGAGCTGTGTTGTGTTGTGTAGTTCGGTCAACTATTAGGACGAGCGAGGTTTGGAGAGAGAGAGAGAGAGAGAGGTATGGGTTCGTCCTTGTCGAATCTGAACGACGGGACGAATGTTTTGGCTTTGGGACCTGGCCTCGGCGATATACCGGAAAGCTGCATCGCCTCCGTGTTTATGTACCTGACGCCGCCGGAGATTTGCAATCTGGCTGGCCTGAATCGCTCATTCCGCGGTGCGGCTTCGTCGGATTCCGTGTGGGAGAAGAAGCTCCCGCCGAATTACCAGGATCTGCTTGATTTGTTGCCGCCGGAGAGGTATCATAGTCTCTCGAAGAAAGATATTTTCGCCGTGCTCTCTCGCCCAATCCCCTTTGACTATGATAATAAGGTATTTTTGCTTCGATGTATTGGATTTGGGAATTAGGGTTTTTCTCGTGTATCTTATAATATGGTGGTTTAATTTCTGCTCTCGTGTTTATTTGTTTTCCAGGAGCTATGGATTGATAGAGTTACAGGACGGGTCTGTATGGCAATTTCGGCGAGAGGAATGGCTATAACTGGAATTGAAGACCGGAGATACTGGAATTGGATCCCAACGGAAGAATCGAGGTACACAATCGCTGATTGAATCTCAATAGATTTCTTTTCAAGATCAACAAGTAGGTGTCAAGATCATCTCAAAACTTGCTTTGTGAAGTAATATCATTTGAGCTGTTGATCCTTGGTTTCGCAGGTCTTTCTTTAACAATTATCTCTTAAGCATATCATATAAGACTTGAAAAGTTTGTGTTAGAGTTAATGTTGATCAGTTTGTGACTCTGCTCTTGAGTTTTGATGAAAAGCTAATACAGAAAATGGATGTTCTTGCCTAATCTTTATGATTTAAGGGATTTTGTGGTGCTATTCTAGTGATGATTCTTATCGTTTTGCGAAATGATTAGGCTAGTGAGATGAACAAAATCAATTGAACTTTCTGTGGGAAAGCATGTGAATTAACACCAGGTTTTGTGCGAGATCGCCTTACGCCATAGAAGGTGCTTAGCTTAGCTCCTCATAGATATTCTAGTCATGCTCGATACAAACAATGCATCTATTATTAATGTATCAGTTTGTTTTATGTTTGTGGTAGTGTGGCACAAGAAAGTAAACTCCTTTGTTAATCTTGCCTTGAACAGGTTCCATGTTGTAGCCTACTTACAGCAGATTTGGTGGTTTGAAGTTGATGGAACAGTGAGATTCCATCTCCCACCTGGTGTATACTCTTTATCATTCAGAATCCATCTAGGCAGATTCACAAAAAGGCTGGGGCGACGCGTGTGCCACTTCGAACACACTCATGGCTGGGATTTAAAGCCGGTAAGGTTTTCGCTTTCGACTTCTGATGGTCAAGATGCATCTTGTGAATATTACTTGGAGGATGTAGAGAGAGAAGAAGCACTCGGGCAGCACAAGCGCGGTTGCTGGATCGAGTATAGGGTCGGGGAATTCGTAGTGACCGGTTCTGAACCATCGACCGAAATCCAATGGTCTATGAAGCAGATTGACTGCACGCACTCGAAAGGCGGGTTATGTGTTGATTCGGTCTTCATCAACCCTATTGGTGATTTGAAAGAAGATTACAGAAAGAAAGCTTTTGTGAAATAGCTTGAAGAAGGAAGATCACACCCCAAAAAAAAAAAAACTTTTGATTCTTTGAAGGTAATAATAACTGATGTTAATTTCTTTAGTGGTTTTGTCGTCGTTTTATTAAATTGGTTCCCAAAATTAGGGTATATCGAATCGACGATACGGTAAATTTCATTTTATTATTGTGCATTTCATCGAGTTTTTGTTTTGTTTTGTTTTTACTTCATACTCATTTTGTTACATACTTGTAGGCGAGTGGAACTCTGTTTTTGTGTGTGTGTGTATTCCCCATGTTTATGACTATCTGTATGACTATATCCAACCAAATTTATTTAAATATTCTGTGTATGACTAATTCTAATTCAGTTCCACTTATTTTTGTGGCGTGTTTGATTTGTATTTTTTGTTTTTATTATAATATCCAATCAGAGATGGTATGCATAGGATTGGATCGAATAATTCAAAGCTATACAAACAATTAAATTATTCAGCATCTTTCAATCAAAGCTTATTCAAAAATTCAAATGCTTGAACAATCCAAAAGATAAGTTATTTGAAAACAGATGTATCAGAATGAAAAGTCAAGACAATGAGCTACGGAAACCAAATTATAAGATGCGTGTATTTTTCTAAACATATTTTCATTTTGTGTATATTCTACATTATCCTTTTTTTTGCTTTCTTTCAAAACAATAATGCTGTTTAGGAGTGGACAAGATATCTTTGTTTTCAAGGTCTGATTCACTTGAATAAATTAGGATATCCTAAATTATCTATCAATCCGTGTATGGGATAGTGAAATCACATATTGTCTAAATTGGATCCGGATTTTTGGATTCTAAAATGCTAATAATCGTATTCTAAACGAAAAAAAAGAAGAATAAATATTAACTTCGTAAAAAAAAAAACGAAAAAAAAGAAGAATAAATATTAACTTCGTAAAAAAAAAAACTTAAAGATTCTCTCTATAACTAGTTGAACAAAAATATCATGACAAATCTAAAAAAGACAAAAAAAGTATCCAAAAAAAGTAGGCCCAAAAATATCACAAAAGAAAATAGCGGAAACAGAAGAACAAGGACAGAAAAGCCAGAGAGTAGTGGTCGAGCTGAATTGGGAGTGGCCATGAAAGCATCAACCATCGTATGACCAAGCCGGACCTGAGAAGATGTGGTCAGATGCAAACCGTCCGGTTCAAGAGGTAGGCCCTTTGCCTCAACACAATGCACGTTCTCAAGCTCAGTCTTCAATTGAGCTTTTCTCACCACGTCGAGATATGGCCCTGCTCCTGTTGCTAGAGCCACCTTTTGTTGTTTAGGTCCAAAACAAGAAACAAAACATAAGAACATATCAGAAGAATCTATCATCATTGTCTGTCTATTCTAGGATTTTGGGTAGAGTCAAAATTTGAAAACACTACAACCTACAGCTGGATTCGGTACAGTATTTAACTACAGCCTGGATTAGTACAGTGACTAATCACGAAACCATAAAAGATGCGGAATATAATAATGGAATGCATTGAGTAACATTTCAATCCATAACTTCAAAACCGCCATTTCGCAAATTTTCATCAACTAATTATTTTTTCACTTAATGATTCCTTATATACTTTTGTTTCTCCATGTTTTGTTTCTTTTAAGTTTTCAAATTTTAACTATTCTCAATATATTTTACAAATCATATCTGAACTGTATAAAAACCGTGCATGGAGTGACAATTTACTTTGGTTATTAAACTTATGGAATCTCTATTTTACTAGTATAAATCGACGACATTCCACAACTCACTATTTTACGAGTATAATTTACTTTTGATGATTTTAACTATTTTTGCTATTTTAAGTTTTACTAATCAGAGCTTACATTAGTTTATGAAACATACCTGAATAATAGGAAGATTTGGATATTGTAAATCACTTCTAAGATCGCTGAAAAACTTCACTAGTCTCTTCTTATAAACAGAAGCATCCACCATATCCACCGTATCCGACTCACCCTGATACCACAAAACCGCCCGGTACGAGTGGACAAGATTTTTTTTAACTGTCGTGTTAGGTTGTTTCATGCAGATTAAAAAAATAATTTTTTTTTTGTTTTATCCTTAATTAATACACTATTTTGTTCGACATGAGTATAAACTTAAAAAGTAATAAAACTTGAAAACCTAAACCTACAAATATTTTGAAAAAAAGAGAGTCGACAATTAAAACAAAATAAAGGGAGTAAAATGTTTTCCTACTCTACAAGACCACAAATAATTTCCCCCATAATTTAGAAATATCCAGTCGATTGTTACATTTTCCTTAAATATTATTTAAGAAATATTTGCAACATTATTATGAACGTTGCTTATCAGACTTTTTACATTAAAAAAAAAAAGTCACTTGTATAAACACTTGAAAAAGTAATACTAACAATCACTCTCATCATACGATGTTTTGTAGGGTCAATGATTTAATCTATAAAAAGATAATTAACATTTTCTCATAAGGTTACCCAAAAAAATAATAAACTTAGTTGAAATTTGAAAAGAGCAAAGTCTTGTCAACGATCACAACAAATACAATGCAGCAGCAGTAAAAGAAAATTCAAATTCATTTCTTCTGGTGTCCCTCTACGAGCTTCAAATTCAAAATTTGCCCCAAACAAAAAATTAGCTTCAAATTCAAAATTTGTCCCAACAAAAAATTAAAGATTAGTTTCTCTTCCGGTGTCATTCCGGCGAGATTTCACCATTTCCGGCGAGGGATTTTAAGCTTTCAAGCCTGGGGTTACTCCAATCGCGTTGTGATCTCGAGGACAGAAGAATTTCTCGGTTTTAATTACTTGGGGATCAAGTGTTCTTCATCATTCTCTCGATTTCCAAGGTTAGATTCTCGAGTTTCCCCACTTCGAATTTCTCGCTTCGATTTTTATGTTAATTTCTTGTTAGAAACCCTAATTTTGGTTTTGTTCCTGGATTTGAATCTGATAACAGCGATCTAAGAAAAGGATGTTTTGTTGATTTATTTGATTCAAAAATAGAAACAAACGAATCATTGATTAGTCGACAATGACAATTCCTGTTTCCGTTTTCTGGCGTTTAGAGGAGCGAAGAAGAAACAATTTAAAGAGATTGTGCAGGGGAAAGTTTTAAAACTAAATTAAAATACTAAATTCCAAATAGTTTCGATCGATAAAACTTGTCTGCTTCATGAGAGACACAGGCCGTGTAATAAAAACAGACAATTTTTGGATTCTTCTCAAATTCAGATTTTTTTCACTATAAACAAAAAAAATTTGTTTTTTGAATCCCAAATTTCATCGTTTCACGAGCCTCATTTTCCCGAGAAAATCTTTAGAGTTTTCTTCTTCATATTTTCCTCGAATGGTCAAAACATAAACTATAGTAGTATTCTAAAGCACTATTACTACATTATTGTCACTGTCACTATTACTGCAGATTTTCACCATTTATCTGAGAGAGAGGACACTGATTCTTCTATACACGTGGTCCTCTTTGTCACTTCCCGTAATAAAAAACAGATGAATCTGCAAATCTGATCATAATAACTTCACAACATTATTATTATAATCAGACTGTTTCTCAGTGAATTATTAGTTAAAAGGAAACTTCTCTTTGTTAACTTTGAGGTTTTTTTTATTTCGATGGAAAGAGAAGGAAGAGGAAGAAGAAAGGTGGGTCTGTGAATGAAACTGAAACCTCCATTAATTTCTCCAGCCCATTCATCCGACCATGGCACACCCGTGAAAAGGACACTGAACAATAGATTTTTTTGTTTTTTGTTTTGCTCAGAAGCTAAATTTAAAGTCTTTGATTGAAATCAAGAATATCTCTGTAAATGTGAAAGTGCAATTAAGTAACTACTACAAGTACTAGACCTGCCTTTCTCTCTCTCTCTCTGTCTCTCTTGTTTGACAATTGATTTTTATAGTCATAGGCACAACTTTTCTTTATCTCTTTTCACTGCTAGGTCTCAAGCTGTTCTTGTTGTCCCTTTTTCTTTTTCTCTTAGGGGACCCCTACTAATAGAACTCACTTTATGGTGATTTGAAACCAGTCAGCTTGTCCCAGGGACCAATGATTGTCTTTTTCAATCTCCATGGCTTGATCTGTTTCTGTTTTGGCTTCTTGATGTAAAACCATCTCAAAAACACCTAAAAGATCTTACCTTTTTTTCTCTCTCTTTTAGGGGATTCTTGATCTGTGTCTCTGTTGTAAAGATGTAATCTTTTACTTTCTTTATCATCTTGGTTGTCTAAATATTCTCTCTGCTTTTTTCTCCATCTTGCTCATCTGTGAGGTATCTTACTTTTCTCCTGCCTTATTGCAGAATATAAAAAGGGTTTGCAATGAGAGGAAGCATTAGCTGCTGAATCAAATCAAATGCAAGTTTTGTATTTGTTATCTTGAATGGAAGTATCATATGGTTCCAAGAAAGCAACAATGGCGAAGCAGCAGCAGCAATCGGTGACAGATACTACAAGACCGCCTCTTGTTCCAGCAGAGAAGAACAATGCGGTTGCTGCCACCACGCGCCGGTCTAGAACGGTGGAGGTCAGTTCAAGATACAGATCACCGACTCCAACTAATACTCGGAGATGTCCTTCACCTAATGTCACGAGGACAGTTGTGTCATCAAGCTCTCAACCGCTATCGAAACGAGCTGTTTCAGCGGAGAGGAAACGCTCTTCAACGCCAACTTCTCCCTCTAATCCCTCCACACCGGTTAGTGATGTATCTATAGATGTATCTAGAGATGGTATGCATAGGATTGGATCGAATAATTCAAAGCTATACAAACAATTAAATTATTCAGCATCTTTCAATCAAAGCTTATTCAAAAATTCAAATGCTTGAACAATCCAAAAGATAAGTTATTTGAAAACAGATGTATCAGAATGAAAAGTCAAGACAATGAGCTACGGAAACCAAATTATAAGATGCGTGTATTTTTCTAAACATATTTTCATTTTGTGTATATTCTACATTATCCTTTTTTTTGCTTTCTTTCAAAACAATAATGCTGTTTAGGAGTGGACAAGATATCTTTGTTTTCAAGGTCTGATTCACTTGAATAAATTAGGATATCCTAAATTATCTATCAATCCGTGTATGGGATAGTGAAATCACATATTGTCTAAATTGGATCCGGATTTTTGGATTCTAAAATGCTAATAATCGTATTCTAAACGAAAAAAAAGAAGAATAAATATTAACTTCGTAAAAAAAAAAACGAAAAAAAAGAAGAATAAATATTAACTTCGTAAAAAAAAAAACTTAAAGATTCTCTCTATAACTAGTTGAACAAAAATATCATGACAAATCTAAAAAAGACAAAAAAAGTATCCAAAAAAAGTAGGCCCAAAAATATCACAAAAGAAAATAGCGGAAACAGAAGAACAAGGACAGAAAAGCCAGAGAGTAGTGGTCGAGCTGAATTGGGAGTGGCCATGAAAGCATCAACCATCGTATGACCAAGCCGGACCTGAGAAGATGTGGTCAGATGCAAACCGTCCGGTTCAAGAGGTAGGCCCTTTGCCTCAACACAATGCACGTTCTCAAGCTCAGTCTTCAATTGAGCTTTTCTCACCACGTCGAGATATGGCCCTGCTCCTGTTGCTAGAGCCACCTTTTGTTGTTTAGGTCCAAAACAAGAAACAAAACATAAGAACATATCAGAAGAATCTATCATCATTGTCTGTCTATTCTAGGATTTTGGGTAGAGTCAAAATTTGAAAACACTACAACCTACAGCTGGATTCGGTACAGTATTTAACTACAGCCTGGATTAGTACAGTGACTAATCACGAAACCATAAAAGATGCGGAATATAATAATGGAATGCATTGAGTAACATTTCAATCCATAACTTCAAAACCGCCATTTCGCAAATTTTCATCAACTAATTATTTTTTCACTTAATGATTCCTTATATACTTTTGTTTCTCCATGTTTTGTTTCTTTTAAGTTTTCAAATTTTAACTATTCTCAATATATTTTACAAATCATATCTGAACTGTATAAAAACCGTGCATGGAGTGACAATTTACTTTGGTTATTAAACTTATGGAATCTCTATTTTACTAGTATAAATCGACGACATTCCACAACTCACTATTTTACGAGTATAATTTACTTTTGATGATTTTAACTATTTTTGCTATTTTAAGTTTTACTAATCAGAGCTTACATTAGTTTATGAAACATACCTGAATAATAGGAAGATTTGGATATTGTAAATCACTTCTAAGATCGCTGAAAAACTTCACTAGTCTCTTCTTATAAACAGAAGCATCCACCATATCCACCGTATCCGACTCACCCTGATACCACAAAACCGCCCGGTACGAGCCACCACCACTGGCCAGTACCGCAGCCTTCGCCCTCCTCACCGTCTCCTCGTAAAGAAACTCACCCTTTTGCCATTGCCTTAGTTTAGTCCCACCTATAGAGCACGGAACCAAACCCACCTGACCAAACCGTTTAACCACCCGGTTTGCAAATGACATCCCCGGTCCAACACCATTGGTCTTGTTAACATCTATGTCAGCGTGGAGTGGCTCTTTAGCTACTTCCCAGCCGAGCTTGGCCGTGAGACGGAGGATCGAAGGGTTTGATCGACACTCCGGCGGAATCACACCGTCCCACACGGTGGTGTTTGTGGCGGTGTCGTTATAAACTCCGCCTCGACCCGCCATGTTGCTTTGACCGGCCAATATGAAAATGCTGATGTTACTTGGGATGGTTTGGGACTGGACTTGTGGTGGGGATAGAATAAAAACGATGAAGGAGAAGAAGAACAAGATCTTGTTCATTGTTTTCGAAATTTGGAGATTGAGATCGAGATCTTAGAGTTGAAGTAAGATGCAAGGAGAGAATAAAATGTTATTTTTCTTCTTATTTTGTCTCTTTCTTCTTATTTACTTCAAAAAAACTATTGTTTTTCTTTTTACAGAAAGAAGAACAAGTACTTTGGCCTATATAAATGATTTTAAACATTGATTAAATATATATGATTTTAAACATTGATTAATTACCTTTACATGATTTTAAACATTGATTAATTAGATACGATTTTAAACACTGATTAGTTAAATTTTGGCCTAAATATTGTTTAATTAAACAGTGAATAAAGAGTACTTTGGCCTACATATGATTTTTTTACTGATTTTGATCTCGATAAGGTACACCTATATATGATTTTAAACATTAATTAATTAATAACGTAGCATAACGGTAAACTGTGACATAAAACAGATTATTCATAACAGAATGACGTAGTCTCACTCAAACCAAGAGGGATCATTCCAATGTCAAAACATTAAACCGAAATTTACATACAAAAAATTAAAAATTATATTTTGGAAGTTAGTTTTTTTTTAAACTTTGTTCATGATTTTCTAAAAACCCAACTATCCGAACCAAAACTAAACCGAATCAAACCCAAAACTAACTATAAAAACAAAAATATTGATTTAATAGGTTGGAAAAAAAGTTGATCCATACATTATAGTCTACGACTTACTTGACTTTCCTCGGTTTTGATCACGAGAGTAGATGGAAATAGACTCACATGTACAAAATCTATTAGGTGTTTCATGTTTGAATGAGAAAAAAATAGTTACATACAGAAAAAATAATAAGGAGATGATGATGAGAGACTATGCAAGATGGCGTGGAGAAAGGACATGATGGGTTCCCTTCTCACTTTATATACATACTTTCTTTGGTATGTGGATTTAGTGCTTTCTTATGTCATTCTTTTTTTTATTATACTAGGGATATTCCATGGATAAGTTCGTAATGAGCATATTTTCATTTTTCAGTAACAAAGATTTACAAACCCATGAACAATGGCGAAAGTAAATAGAGAGCTCGCTATCAGTTAATCTTTGCTTTTGTAAATACTACTAAAACGAGAACTTGAGCAAAGTTCTGTTTTTTCAGATTTTGAATGAAAACTCTGAACTAAAACCAGAACTAGAATTAGAGATTATACTTGAACATAACGAAGCATTTCAAAGTAAATTACATATATTGATATCTTCCGAATTTCTACTCAGATTGGCACGAGCATTCGAAAGAACCAAGTCAAGAATCTACTAATAAGGAACCGAGAGAGAGAAGTGAAACGAAGATCATAAGCAGCAAAACTCTCAGGTCTGAGATTATAAGAGTTGCAAAAAGTAAAAGACAAAAGCAAATAACAAGGTTTACGTTTTGCAGAATATTCTGAAATCAACATCAACTAAATAAAAGGAGCCACTAGCAGAAAACACAAAGTGAGAAGAGTTGGTTTAGGCTCTTCAGCGTTTGCCACCACCACCACCCAACTTAGCACCACCCTTTGCAGCAGCAGCCTTGGGGACCTTAGCCTGAATCTTCTGTTGCTTAGAAACAAATTCTGCTTTCTTAGCCTTCTTCTCATCTTTAGTCTTCTTGATTCTTTCCTTGATCTCACTGCAGGATCATTCGCAATTCACTTGAGTCTATCACTTTCTGAGATTCAAAGAGTTATTCTATTAAATGAATAGAGAAAGAAAAATTGACCGAAGATTAGCTTCTCTTGCTGCATCACGAACTTCTGGCTTCTCAGCTCTCTTCTTCTGAATCACTTCCAAGGTAGCACCAACAATGGACCTTGAGTAAGGCTTCTTGGTAACACGTCTCCTCTTCTTCACAGACTCAGCTGCTGCGTCCTAATAAGATTAGGCAATTTAAAAGTTCATTGATCAGGATAAGCCTTATAAACCAAAAGCAGAATCCTAGATACTCACAGGACACATACAAAAAAAAAACAAGAACTTTTCAATCCACAACACATAAAATTTACCTTCTTGTGCTGCTTTCGATACATGGCCGTCCAACATAGCTTGGATGGCTTCAACTTGTTGTGGAAATACCTTTTGCACTTTGAGTTGATAAACAAGAAAACCTGACGAATAATGGAAACCATACCAACCATTTAGGAGACTAAGAATCAGATCATTTTGCTAACTATAGACATCAGTTTCATAATCCCAAGGTTTCTATAAAGAGCTACCTGAGAATCAGATCGGATGAATCTGATACCCCTTCCTGGGTAAATCTTGTGTCCACTGAAACGACAAAGTTCCGTCCTGCATTCCCCAAAAGAATGAGACATTTAGCAACTAGATTTAACAGTAAATGATAGAAATGAATCATCAGATACCAAAAAGAGACCACTAAAGGATGTTTATGAGTTTCATAAATCATCATAGAAACATGTAGGGAAATGGATTTGAAAGGGAGCAGAGGCAGATCCAGTTATTACAGCAGAACATAATCTCAACCCTCAAACACAGACCCATAAAATTACCCAGCTTTGCCTACCAAAACTAACGAGAAAGCAAAATATATCGCAAAATTCCATTGAAACGAAGAGACACAAATGATAATATCCCAATTCACTAACTCGATCCCTCCGATAGTGAAATCATGAATCAATGCACCAAGCGATGTCAATTAGATGAACAACACACAAAAATCAAGAGAGAGAGATGTGAGATTTGATTACTTGAGAACCATGGTTGCTGCTGCTGCTCCTTCTTCTTCCTCCTCCGGCTGCTCCCGAAACCTTAGACTAGAAACCCTAATTCACTTCTTTTTATAAGAGGGTGCACACAACACAGCAAAGCCATTTTAGTGTGTATATATTTATTTTCGTTAGCCCACACTTTATAGCCCATTACACAAGCCCATCATTTCGTTGACCCATACAGTTTTAAGTGATGACGTCAGCATCTCCTCAATCATTTGTTTTTCTCATTAGCCGCCGGTAGAGGGAAACTCGTCGCTTGAGCTTAAAACGGCGACGTATCGTAAAGGTAGATGAAAGTTTGAAGAAGTAGCTAAGCTCTGCACAAGCTTCCAGAGAGAAGAAAATAAAATCAAAGAGAGAGAGAGATCCAAAAAATCGGATTCAATCGTCGTCGAATTTTCCAAGAGTAGTAAAGAGAGAGAGATAGTTTTGTTTCCCCTTGCGTCTGGATCGGCGAATATGGAGGTGGAGAAGTGGAGCAGCGACGGTGGTGAATACATGTCGGAGGACGAAGGGACGGAGGATTACCGGCGCGGCGGTTACCACGCCGTGCGGATCGGAGACTCCTTCAATAACGGTCGGTACGTCGTCCAGAGCAAACTCGGCTGGGGCCATTTCTCCACTGTCTGGCTCGCCTGGGACACTCAATCTTCTGTAAGCTCCTCTCTCTCTCTCTCTCGCCAATTTTCAATTTGCTGACTTTCATACGAATTGCTTGAAGCTAATCCTTACAAGGAGTTAGTTCTGTTTCGTGTTTCTTAAATTGTTTCCCCCTGTCTTGTTCATTTTGCCCTTTTCTTTTCCCTCTGTGTTCGTTAGGAACTAAGTTAAAACTCTCGTTCATCTAGTGAACAAATGGAAATTGTGATGTATTCACCTTATTTGGTTTATTTGGTGTCTTTGAAGATGTTTGGACATTTGTGTGAAATGCTTTGGAATGTTAATTTGGTTGCTTTGTTTGTTTGATTTCTTACTCTGCATTGAATTTTCGTCGAAATGCGCAGAGATATGTGGCTTTGAAGGTGCAAAAGAGTGCTCAGCACTATACTGAAGCTGCCATGGATGAGATTACCATACTGCAACAGATTGCAGAGGGAGACACTGATGATACCAAATGTGTTGTGAAGCTTTTGGATCATTTCAAGCACTCGGGTCCCAACGGGCAACATGTATGTATGGTTTTTGAGTACTTGGGAGATAATCTGTTAACGCTCATAAAGTATTCTGACTACCGTGGCTTGCCTCTCCCCATGGTCAAGGAGATTTGTTATCACATGTTGGTTGGATTAGACTACTTGCATAAACAGCTCTCGATCATACATACTGATTTGAAGCCTGAAAATGTCTTGTTACCGTCGACGATTGATCCGTCTAAAGATCCCAGGAAGTCTGGAGCTCCTCTTGTTCTCCCAACTGATAAGGATAAGACAGTTGACTCCAACGGAGACTTTGTCAGGAATCGAAAGAAAGACGTACATAGAAAGGTAAAGCTTTCGGCTCAGGAAAGTGCAGAGAAAAAGGGCATTATTGATGCTGACAAAGTTCATGGAGTGGGATCATCGGTTAATGGAAAACAGAGTGCTGCTGAGAAACCGATTGAAGAAGACTGTCCTTCTACTTCTGCCACAAATGGATTAGATGGTGGCGAGAAAGGAAAGCAAGGCGGTAAGAAAGGGAGTCGATCGAGCAGAAGGCACCTTGTGGCATCGGTTGACCTCAAGTGTAAACTTGTTGACTTTGGTAACGCGTGTTGGACATACAAACAGTTCACAAGCGACATTCAAACGAGACAGTATAGGTGTCCAGAAGTAATCCTTGGATCTAAATATTCGACATCTGCAGATCTCTGGTCATTTGCGTGCATATGTTTTGAACTTGCCACTGGTGATGTACTTTTCGATCCCCATAGTGGAGACAATTATGATAGAGATGAGGTATGCCTAAGTACCTGCTGTCTTTTTGCTGCACATATTTCGGCTTTATCTTGTCTTGTATAGTTCCTTGTTGTTTTATCTCTCATTGAGAAGTAAAGCGTGATTTGGCTTTCTGAGTCTATCGCTAACATTTATGTAGGTATGGGCTGCTGCTTTAAACATTTATGTAGCAAAGCTAATTCGCTTTTTCTGGCTAACAGGACCACTTGGCTTTGATGATGGAGCTTCTCGGAATGATGCCACGCAAGGTAAATAGAATCATTAGCAGGCTGTTGAACTTCTTTAACTATTCAAGGCCGTCTAAACTCCAATTCTTTCTCTGTCGTGTTTTGCAGATAGCATTAGGAGGCCGCTACTCCAGAGATTTCTTCAATAGGCATGGTGATCTTCGGCACATCAGAAGACTGCGTTTCTGGCCCATGAACAAAGTCCTTACCGAGAAGTACGAGTTCAGTGAGCAAGATGCAAATGACTTGAGTGATTTTCTTGTTTCGATTCTTGATTTCGTCCCCGAGAAACGGCCAACTGCGTCTCAGTGTCTCTCACATCCATGGATCAACTCTGGTCCTCGCGCTCTAGAACCTTCACTCTCACTTAAAGACCAAAAACCAGAAGACAAGCTCGATACAGAGAGAAAGAAGAGAGAGAACGAGGAGCAAGAAGCTGTGGAAGTTAAAATGGGAAACGTTGCCATATCATCTATGGAATCCAAACCAGGTATGAGCAAAAGCTCCTCTCTTAAGCAAGCAATTTGATTTCTGAGATTTGCCTGTTTGGGTATCCGAGTTCTGTTCCGTGATTGAGCGAGGGGGAAAATTGTGATTTTTGAAAAATGGCCTGTGTTAAGGACTTAGTGAGAGCTCGAGCCAGAACCCAATTTCATATGTGCAGAGTGATATCTTGTGTGTGTACTCTTACGAATCCAAATACCAATATTCAAATTTAACATGTATTTTGATTAAACATATCATCTTTTAAAACCACTGATTCTGATGCGATGAAAACTGATAATAATCCTACCGAGTTGAAAAGAAATTGCTTAATTTTTCATTTCACCAGTTGAAAAAAGGAAACAGCTATAGCCTTTGAAAGCGCAAAACACAAGATGTTTTATTACAAATCAAGATTGAAAAAGACATATGACGAAAGGTAAGAAACTTTTTAATCTTCGTTTTACAAAAGCCAAAGCACAAAGCCTAAATCACGCAGCGTGTTATTATATTACAGCTTCCCTTTCTCTTCTATGGTGACTTTCCCTGTACCTGCCTCTTCATCCATACCTCCAACGTCGTTGAAAGTTTGACCAGTCATCTGATCCGACGTTTTCAGCGAGGTCGCCACTTGTCCAGGCCTCGTGTCTTTCACGTCAACCGTCACAGTCGTCTTCCCCGAGCCTTCGTCTCCACGCGCCGCTCGCGTCTCATCATCAGACGGCGTCGTCGTAGTACCAGTGAGCTTGCTCTTTATCGCTCCCGTCATGTTCCCCAACGCACCCATTATCGTCCCCTTCTCTTCTTCACCTCTACAAAATGATTAATTACATTCACAATACTCTTTTCTTTACATTTAAATTTCATTATGAATATTTTTCAATTGTCACGTTCAATTATTTTATTTTTTATACCTCTCGGTGGTGGAATCTTTGATCTCGCGTGCTTTTCCGGCGGCAGATTCGGTCTTTTCGTGGCCCGTTTGGCCAGCGTCGTCTTTAAGTTCTTTGCCCTCAAGTCTCATTTCTTCCATTTTCCGCCTCGCTTCTTCTCCTGCCTCGTCCATTTTTTCCTATGTATTGAATTAACAACAAACGATTGTATTACACAGCAAGTATATAATTGATTAAACACATGACTATTCTCTTGGATGTAGAAAGAGCTAAACCAATATTACCTTGGCCGTGTCTTTGGTCTCTACAGCTTTTTGTTTGGTTTCTTCTGTTTTTCCTGACAAGAAACCCATAGCTCTCTTCGCCGTGTCCACTGCACTATCCTTGAGTCCACCGATCTTGCTCACTCCTGCGTCTTTCCCTTCAGTCGCCTTCTCCGCCGTATAGTCTTTATATTCCCCCATTTTCTCCGCGGTTTTATCTTTAGCTTCCCTCGCCTTATCCGCCGTGTAATCCGCCGTTTCCTTTGCTTTTTCTGCCGTCTTGTCTTTGGCCTCAGTGGCCTTATCCGCCGTGTAGTCTCTGTACTCGCCCATTTTCTCAGCCGTCTTGTCTTTTGCCTCAGTCGCCTTATCCGCCGTGTAATCTTTATATTCACCCACTTTCTCAGCCGTCTTATCTTTAGCTTCTCTGGCTTTATCCGCAGTGTAATCCGCGGTTTCCTTTGTCTTATCTGCAGTACTATCTCTAACCTCTCCGGCCTTCTCTGCGGTGGCATCTTTCACCCCCGCCGCCTTCTCCGATGCAACCTCGGCTCCGTTTCTTGCTGACTCGGCTGCATCGTGGCTTTTACCGATCACCGCATCTTTAGTTCCCTGCACCGCCTTCATCACAGAGCCTATCAGCCCGGGCCTCTCCGTCTCCTCCGCTGAGGAAGGATGCTCCGTCGTTGTTGTCTTCTCCGTCACCTTATACGCCACACCACCTTCTTTGTTGATGTCTCTCAAGTCGTCAGCCGCGAGCCTAGTCGCGGCCTCAGCCCTCTCGGCCTTCGCAGCTTTCTCCGCCTCTCGTTGTCCCGACGCCATTTTTTCTCGTTTGCTTGGATTCCAAGAAAATTTTAGAGAGATCTTTGATTATTCGTAATTTTTTGAATATAATTCGTTGTGTTTATTTATATTTAGAGCTGCTCTGTTGATTTTATAGCAAGCTTTTTGGTTCTAATGAGATGCCACGTGATAACCGCGGTAATGCGATAACTGCCACGTGTGGTTTGGTATTTTTATTTTGTTCCATTCTCTTCTTATTTTCCAAGTATCCTTTTGCGCGACACGTATCTGAAAAGATCGTTCTAGTGAGGAACCATGCCACGTGAACTTTTCCATGCAACAAATAGCTTTTGACTTAACGTGTAAGCAAGCAATTATGGTCGGTTAACAAATAATATAAAATTAACAAAAAAATCATACTGTACACCGTTTTTTTTTGCCTGAACCCTTTCTGACTTGATGAATTCGAGTCATGATAATATGTACAGCAATACTTATAAATTCCGATCTTACTCTGATTGTTGAAGATGCTCATGTGTACATTTGTCATTTTCACATTTGCTTTCATCGGTAAACAGGTTTTTCTATATAATTTAGCAAAAAAAAAAAAGACAAGTTCATTAAAATATAGGGTTAGCTAAATATTTTTTATAATGTTTTTTTTTGTCTGGATCCATCCCTGATTGTACACCATATTTACCATTAAAAGCAGTTACTGTTAGTTCACGGAACAAATATTTGTTGAATGCAATAGTAGTCAACCTACTGGTCGTTGTGGAAAATTTAAACGCGGCAAGTGTGGATCAAGCAATACCTTGAATATAGTCAAACAGGTAAATGAAATTGAACACTGGTAATAACAATTTCAAGTAATATTTTTCTTCTAATTATTATGATGATTATTATTTTTGCAGAAATGTCTTGGGAAGATGACGTGTGAGTTGTTTGTTCCGGACAAGATTTTTGGTCCGAGCCACTGCAAGGGAGCTATTAAACTCGTTATTGACGCTACTTGTAGAAAAACTTAGGATTTTAAGTGATTCTTATTACATTGTTCTCTTTTTTTTGTTTTGATAAAATTATTGCTGATCATATATATTGTTTTTGTAATAAGGGTCTTTATTTTTTTGAAAAAAGGGTCTTTAAAATCAATACGTCAAATTATGAAACGTTTATAAAGAAGTGACTCGAGAGTAGTTCTTTTTACATTATTTGCGTTCTGTTTTCTCTTAGAATCAACAATGCAATAAGAATTTGCTCGTTCGGGTATTCTTCGAATCCACCAACCATAGATTTATAAACTTTTTGATCTTTTTTGTTATTTTTTTAACATTTCATTGCATAATAGACTCAGCATTCAATTAAAATATTTTCATATACACTAATTTTCTAAACAAATCAAATTCTCTGTAACCTGTTACATTTTTTTTTGGGTTAACGTAAGATCTGTGGAAATCTATATTCGAAAAATTAACTAATAATTAATAGAAATGTTATTTTGACACATACAAAAATATTAAATTATGAAACTAGTGCAACATATTAAATTATTTCCAAATTTATCAGACAGCATATTTGTCATTATATAGTTGAATGCAAATGTAAATAACTTCATGATGAGTGAGAAAAACAAAATATTTCCAAAGAAGATTATATTACTTTTTTTTTTTTTTACTAAAAGCTTAAGAAAATACTTTCCGGCCTTTATATATAACAAATGAGGTCAATTGGCACATACAAAAAAAATTAAGATCAATAATGGATGATTGTGAATCCGTTTAAATTCTCTCTCAATCATGGGAGAAAAGTCTTTTTTATTTAAACTGAAAAAGCAAATGAGTCTATTATTAAGTAATCGTGGAAAAGTCAGAAGAAATGTCAGTCACTTACACCACCGAAAGCCAAGAAGGAGGAGAACGATAAAAAAGGAAAAGATAACTAAACGAAAAATCGAGAAAACTTCAGTACCACATCCACACACGAATTCGCCTCTCAAACAAACTTTCATCATTGTTTATATCAGACTACATCCATAAATAGCCTGATTACCATTCTTATTATCCTTCTGATCCTTTATGAGAACACTAAAAAGAAATGGGCTTTAGGCCACCAAAATTGCGGGGACGGCACTCAACATTTCTTGTAGTGGCTTGGATATTATGATTTTCATTATATACGCTATAAACTATGTATAGAGTCTTATATAAAGTTGTCATGTATGTATATTACTTGGCAGTAATAAAGAAAGAAAAAAAAACAACTCATATATGGCAACAACGGCCATAGATCGATGACGAAAACTAAGACGGTTTTGACAATAATTGTTTCCCTAAATTTTATAATAGTGACGTTAATTTTAAATTGTTATATACACAGTGTATGTCAAATTGGTTTGAAGTCCTATTTCTCTTCAGTTTTCACTTAAGCTGCATATATGAAATCAAAACAGTTACGCAGTGGGCTACGAAGCGTCAAAGCCCATAAAAATTACTTCGTTTTTTTTATGAAATTTCTTTTTTGTAAAATTTACTATTTTTACATTGATAAAAAAATACATATAACATATGGTACATCCGATCCTGATGAACATTTAAATGTTGGAATGGATAAAAACGTGATTATTTGTAAGTGCATGCGACAAAGTGAAACTAATTATTAGTAGTTGGTGACGGATAAAAGGAAAAGTAGAGAACGAATGCAAATTTCATGAGATTAGTGTGTTCAATTTTCAACTATTTTTTTTGTATTTTCCAAGAAATTAATAACCTAAATTAAAATAGAAAAAATTACTGAGCAATAAGATGCATCAGCATCACTAAGATAATATTTTTTACTTTATCGAAGACCTGTGTGATACTTATGAAACCAAATAAACTGTCTTTTGAACATGCAAATATATTATTAGGTGATAACGACGAATAAGTCAGAATGAATGTCCTTCACAAACACCTCCGAAAGCCAAGAAAGATGAAAAGTGAAAAAGAATAAGGAAAAAAGTAGAACGTAATTAAACGAAAAATTGATAGAAAACTTCGCATTATTTGCTTAGCATTTTCATTATCCTTCTGATTCATAAGAGAACAAAACAAAATATGGAAACTTCACATTGTTTTCGACGTCATGGCTTCATCGTTTTGCTTCTTGTTATGTTTATCTCCTTTGTGTCTTCTTTTGCTTCAGAGATCAGTGGTTCTTATGATGCAAGAGGCATTAAAATCCACAGTGATCGGAAACGTAATCTCTCCGGTTCTAAGCCTGCAGGAGGCTCTCCTCCACCAGGCAAAGAATATCCACTGTGCGGCTTAAACAACCCATCGGAGGATGGTAACCTATTTAGAGCATCTTGCGATAAAGGATATGTTTTTCTGAGATAAAATTCGCCGACTATGGCCAGCCCTCTGGTTCATCATGTGAAACGTTGAAACGCGGAAAGTGCGGTGCGTCGGCTACTATGAGGCTCGTCAAAAAGGTTAATATATAAAAGTTGATTAGCATTACTAATCTCTTTGTACTTTGCAGTAGATAATAAATATTTTTATTAATTATTATTCTTAATTTATGCAGAATTGTCTTGGAAAAAGTGGATGTAGCTTATATATTACAGACGAGATGTTTGGGCCAACCCATTGCAAAGGAACTGTTAGCTTTGTTTTTTCTGCTATTTGTAAAAGGACTTAGCTTTCTTATTCCTATGTTAATTCAGGGACAAAGTTATATTCTTATAACTTATCATCCTATTCTTTGTTTTGATGCAGCGCATCTTTATGTTGTTGATTTACGTACGTAATCCACCGGATTAGGCCTTGTTTCCTATTTCAAGTTTACTTTAAAAGTTATTAATATTAGATTAACTCCTTTATCTTTATGAATTCAAATCTCTTTTTACATCTAAAAAATCAAGTTAGTGCAAAGGCCCATGCACTTCATCTTCTCCTTATTCTTGATGATAAGGAAAACAATCAGATTCAATCAGAGGCTATATGATCAACTCTGACTATGAGACTATCCATGAAGAGAACTTACGGTTTCTCCGCATGTATTTCTATAAAATTTTCCATTTTTAAAAAGATGACCAAAAAGATAGCATACGTAAAATTTTCATATTCAGTAATCAAAAAAACAAAAATCTCATATTCCGGCTTTCATATAAAAAGGTAAAACCAATAAGCAGTGAAACAAATCTAAAAGTTAGCTGATAATTGTGAAACTATAATTGAACTTTCATGTAGAAGATTTTTTTTGAATGCACGTAAATTATCTACATTTTTGTAATAATATGAGACAAAAATAAATTGCTAAAACAATTTATGTAACGGAAGGGAAAGAGTATATACATTTTTTTCACTGGAAATGCAAATTTATAAATAAGTAATCGTGGAGAAGTCAGAAGGAATGTCTAATTTCCCCCAACACCTACGAAAACAAAGGGAACAAAAAAAAAGAGAATGGAAGAAGTCAAATTGTGAGAAAACTTTGTGGCCACATCTACACACGAATTTGCCTCTTCAACAAACTTATTTTATTTAATTTTAACAAAAAGGTTATAAAAAAAACATTACCAATATCTTGACAAAAAAAAAAAATTACCAATATATACATCCCAAAGTATTCTACTTAAACATTTTTCATTATCCTTGATTATGAGAACATAAAAAATGAATACTTCACAATGTTATCATGGCTTCATTTTGCTTCTTGTTCTGTTTCATTCACCTGCGTTTGGTTTCGCTTCAAAGATTGACGGTGACCAGAAACGTTTTCTCTCAGATTCCGATCATCACTTTAGGGAATCTCGACAACAGGGCAAGGAACATTCAGCATGTACGAATCATAAATCTGTTCAGGGTCCGATAACGCGTATTTTTTGCCAGGACGGATATGTTATTACAAAGATCAATTTCGCTGATTATGGCAACCCCACTGGTACATGCGATCACTTTAGACACGGCAATTGCGGCGCACCAGCTACATTAAGGATCGTCAAAAAGGTAAACAAAATTAACGAACATCAATAATATATGTTCGTTGGTTCACCATTTTTTGTGTGACAATGTTTTTTTTTTTTTTGCGTCATGGGGAGTAAAAATATTTCTATGAATCTTTATTGTTAGTATTATTCTTTGTGCAGAATTGTCTTGGAAAACCAAAGTGTACACTTTTTGTTACGGACGAAATGTTTGGTCCGAGCCACTGCAAGGGAGTTCTTACGCTCGCGGTTGAAGCCACTTGTACAATGAAATAGGTTCCTGGTTCCTTAATTACATACGGGCTTTTTAAACTGATGCATGTTTGGTGAATTTTTATTGTTGGCATTACTGTGCAGAATTGTCTTGGGAAAAATAAATGTGCACTTTTTGCTACGGATGAAATGTTTGGTCCGAGCCACTGCAAGGGAGTTCCTAAGCTCGCAGTTGAAGCCACTTGTACAAAGAAATAGCTTTGGTATTTTCTACATATAAGGACTCTTCTTACGTAATTTTTATTCATTTTTCTCCTTTTCGTTTTGATCAAGTTGTTGTTGTTATTTGATATTTTGCAACAAAGGACGGTCTTTGATGGACATATCTGTTGTCGATCATGCATGTATCTAGGGCTTTTACGCAATCGACCTAGTCAGGCTTTTGTTTCCTATATTTAAAGTTTGTTTCAACGCATTTTACTTTGTTAATTGTTAAAGATTTCTAATTCAAAATCATGTACAAACTCGATAGAAGCCATGTTCGTGTAAGAAGGAAAATAAGTCATATACAGTTAACATAACTGTTACTTTTGGAAAAAAAAATGTAATTATCACCAACCTAAACTAGAAAAGTCTCTGGGCACATAATTCCCTAAAATTAAAGCGATTAGACAAATGATAAAAAGAAAAAACTAAAGAAAATGAAACAATCAAAGCTATGGAAACATGAAACTAGCGGTATCTAAAATTTAAATCCTAATTATTTTATGCATTTCAAATTTTATGGTACCACAGAATTTTCATTAGTTGAGTGGAAGTGTAAGGATACAAATGAAATTTCATGACATGTCTAAATAGAGAAACATAAATAAAATCTCATATCCTGGCCGATATATAACAATAAAACCAGTTAGCTAAGACAAAATCCAACAGATAATTATGAAACCAATGAAACTCACTTCTACGAGAAATATGTAATTAACTCTTGTTTTTTTCCACTGAAAATGCAAATCTATAAATAAGTAATCGTGTAAAAGTCAAATGCCTTTCCCCAACACCTCCGAAAACGAAGACGAAAAAAAAGAGAAATGGAAAAATAGAACTACAGATTGAGAGAAAAATTGGTGGCCACATCTACACGAATTCGCCTCTCCAAAATGTAACTAATAAAACCAAGTTAAATTTTGTTTTCCCCTATATATAAACATCCATAAGTAGTCTACTTACACATTTTCGTTATCGTTGATTATGAGAACAGACAAAAAAATGGATACTTCACATCTTCTTGGTCGTCGTGGCTTCATTTTGCTTCTAGTTCTATTTCATTCCTCTGTGTTTTGTTTAGCTTCGAAGATGGACATTTCTGATGATGCAAGAGGCATTAAAACCGACAGTAACCAACAACGTTTTCTCTCTAGTTCGAATCAACGTGGCAAGGGAATTACCGAGTGTACAAATCAAGATCCGGATCCCGGTCCGATGACGCGTATTTCTTGCGATAAGCCTAGATATGTTATCACAAAGATCGATTTCGCTGATTATGGCAACCCCACTGGTACGTGTGGAGACTTTAGACACGGCAATTGCAGCGCACCAGCTACTTTGAGGCTCGTCAAAAAGGTTAACAAAACTAACGAATATTAATAATATGTTGGTTCGCCCGTTTAATTAATTCATGGGGAGTAGTAATTAGTAGATGATAAAATATATCAATGAGACTTATTGTTAGTATTAATATATGTGCAGAATTGTCTTGGAAAACCGAAGTGTGTGCTTTCGGTTACGGACGAGATGTTTGGTCCGAGCCACTGCAAGGGAGCTCCTATGCTCGCTGTTCAAACCACTTGTACAAAAGCTTAGGTTTCTTAATTATTTGCTCTTTAAGGCCTTTTTGAAGTGATTCTGATTGCATTTTCTTCTTCTTTGTATTGATCAAGTTCTTGTTGATTGTTTTGAGGAATATTTCCAACATAAATTCATATTTCCAACATAAATTCCTTGTTCTATTTATTATTTTGCAACTTGGCTCGAAGCACGCATCTTTATGTTAACCCAAGACCCAATGATTGCCCTACTCTCACTGTCATATACAGTAAAACTTCTATAAACTAATTGAGGTTTTATAAAAAATTTATTAATTTATAGATATATTATTGAGAAACTAATTTTAAAACTGACAAAAATATTAATTTAACGATGTATTAATGAATCGAGTATTAATTTATAGAGGTTCTATTGTATAGTAAATAAAAGATTGAAAATTTCGAAAACACCGAACAAGTTAGAGAAGAGCTGGAGATGCAAGATCACAAGTCGAAGCAGAGAAAACCTTTAACAAGAGATGGAAAAGAACCCCAAAAAGCCAAAAAAGGGAAAACCACGAAGACATAGTTCAAATACAACGATTAATGAGACATTAAGGATCAACGAAAGAAAATCTAACTCTTAACACACCTACCTTTCATCCTAAAGAGTTTAAATCTCTGATATTGCATCTCTACAAAAAGTTAACGTCAAAGATCTCCAAATCCTCAATCCAACTTCCCAAATTCCCTATTTTACTAGGGGAAGACTCGCGCATTGCGCGAAGTTGTGTGATATTTTAACTTTTAATTTTACAATCTATTTTATTATATTTGTTAGTAAATGTTTGTAGGTAAAATAAATTATATTAAAAACTTAACAGAATAATAATATCTATAGAGAATGAGGGTTGATCCTATTAGGACGGTAAAGCTATCACCATTCCGAGAAAGCACATGAGCAAAACCATAAAGAAGGTCTCAGAGAGTAGAATCTATATTGCAATAGTGGTGGTGGTTTGAGTTTCGATGGATTAGAAAATGAAGGAGTTATCCATTAATCTAGAAAGATTTCACGAAAGCAAACAGTGCATGATTTTCATTGCTAATAAATGAATATATTTTTTGATGGGCCACAAAGAAAACCTAAAGAAATAAATATATTTTTGTGTATAAATAATGGCACAATCATCTCTTAAAAGTTAAAAAATCTCCTAAAATAATGTGAATTCGGGACAATAACCAAAAAAAATAAGAGAATACCGATTGGATATGATAATAGATAAGAGATAAGCAGCAAAGAACATGCCTAGGGGAATCAAAACTTGTTCCTCCGGCTAAGCATCTATTGTTGCTATTGCATCCGAATTTGTGATGGCCGAAGATCCAAATACCATATGATGGCAGTAATGAAATTGGTATTCGATAAATTGATTTTCCTTTGATGAGATTCATGAACTGATCGGAAAGTAATCAAAAATGTTATGACCTTAATCAAGAACAACGATTACAAAATAAAGTACGATTACAGAGAACGATTCCTCAAACTGATGCGTCTTCTTAT
The DNA here is from genome assembly GCA_020283515.1 of Alliaria petiolata. Taxonomy (NCBI): domain Eukaryota; kingdom Viridiplantae; phylum Streptophyta; class Magnoliopsida; order Brassicales; family Brassicaceae; genus Alliaria; species Alliaria petiolata. The sequence goes on along the minus strand of JAHZTW010000002.1, from coordinate 108,380,304 downwards.
TATCGAATGAGGAAAAAGAGAGCCTCTTAGCATTTGAAAGATTGGTGGAATAATAATATATATAGTGATTGAGAATAAAAAAAAGAAGAGAATACCGATTGGATATGATAATAGATAAGAGATAAGTAGCGAAGATCATGTCTAGGGGAATCAGAACTTGTTCCTCCTGCTGAGCAGGTATTGTTGCTATTGCATCCGAATTTGTGATGGCCGAGGATCCAAATACCATATGAAGACATCAATGAAGTTGGTATTCGGTAAATTTACTTTCCTTTGATGAGATTCATGAACTGATCGGAAAGTAATCAAAAGTGTTGTGACCTTAATCAAGAACAACGATTACAGAATAAAATACAATTACAGAGAATGATTCCCCAAACTGATGTGCCTTCTTATTATCGAAGGAGGAAAAAGAGAGCCTCTTAGCATTTGAAAGGTAAGTGGAATAATAAAATATATAGTGAATGAGAATTTTTTTTTATTCATCGTAAACATATAAAATATCAAATTATTTCTCTTTGACAATAAGAACATGTTGTTTTGTAGTATAACTAATCTGAAATATATTTGTGGTAAAATTTGTGAATTGATGATTGTAAAAAGGATGTGTGATTCTATTTTATGCATATTTATATAGAATAGTGTATTGTTTATTACTAATACTATTCATCATGTTAAGAAATTTATGTCCACTTTTTTCTGACGCGAATCTTTTGATATAGATATAAAATTCTATATTTTTCAGTTTGATTTCAACTTTTAATGAATTATTTATGAAGAAATGTAAGACAAATAAGATTGAAAAGAGAAAAAAATGTTTCACAAAATAAGAAAGAGAAAGAATGAAAGAGGAGAAGACACATAAACAAATGATAAAATTGTATATATTGTTTTTTCTATAGTTATGTAGTTAATTATAATTTTTTTGGGTTATTCATCCATATAACTCTATCATTAAATTAAGAACAATAAAATAAAAAGATAAAGAATTAAGTACATATCAATATTTATGTGTATTTTGTTTTAAAATGTTGGTGACACATGTCAATGTTTGGAATGCCACGTGGCAGCATTTCAAAGCTCATTTAAAAAACAAAACCTTACTATATTATAATAAATATATATATATATATATAGGTTATATAATATCACATCTGGTTTTTCTATAGTTATGTAGCTAATTATAATTTTTTGGGTTATTCATCCATATAACCTTATCATTAAATTAAGAATAACAAAATAAAGAGATAAAAGAATTAAGTGTTACAATTATGAAGTACACATATCAATTTTTTATGTGTTTATATTTTTGTTTCTTTAAATGTAGGTGATACATCAGACATGTCATGTGGCAACATTTCAAATCACTCTAAAAAACATTACTATATTATAATAGATAGATAAATATATATCGAATGGATAATTGTTTTGAACGAGATAGGGAATGGGACGAAAAATTCGGGATGGGTACGGGAGGGAACGAAAACCCGTCCCAAAATTTTCAGGTCTCCTTCTGAAAAAAAACTTTATTATATCTTATATAATATCACATTTATTTTTTCTATAGTTATGTAGTTAATTATAGTTTTTTGGGTTATTCATCCATATAACCCTCTCGTTAAATTAAGAACAACAAAATAATGAGATAATAGAATTAAGTGTTACAATTATGAAGGACACCCATCAATTTTTTATGTATTTATGTTTATTTTTTCTTTAAATGTTGGTGACACATGTTAATGTTTGGAATGTCACATGACAGCATTTCAAAGCTCATTTAAAAAAAAAACCTTACTTTATTAGAATAGATTAACTGTCCCAAAATAAAACTACTCATCTATCGTATAATTAAAGAGCAATGGACTACTTTTTATTGCTTTTTATTATTAAAAAAAAATTCTCCACTTCAACTTTATAATAAAATAGATATAACATTACCAAAAAAGCATTATACCGCAAGGATCATTCTGTTCCAAAACATAAACAGAACAAAAAAAAACAAAAATGGGTTCGATGGCATACATTTGTTTTTTTTTTTAAGCTGACGTCATAAAGAAGTGGTTCGAGTTATACGAAGTGGCTTCGATCCTTGACGTCAACCCAAGCCAATACGAAAACACGAAGAAGAAGATCGGAGACAAATATTCGCTCCAATGGACCTCAATCCCAAGCACAAGGTACCCTCTTTCTTCTTCCTCTTCTTCTTCTTCTTCTTCTTCCGCTACTGTTCATCTTAAACCATTTTTGGATTCTGTTCTGATCAATTTGTTTTTTTTTTTCACGAGAGAGATTCTAAATATTGGCTATGTTTTACAATTCCCTTTTGGGTCGCTTTCGAATTCGATCCCAACTCTCACTTCCTCTTCTTCGCATTGAATTTTGGGTTTTGGTTCGAAAATTCGTCTTGTGAAATCGTTGGGTCTATCTGATAACTTTTCCGATGTTAAATTATATCACTTTCCTAGAAAAACTTAGGGTTCTTAATTCTTATAGCACTCAGATTTCGGTAAATAGTGAAACTTGATGCCTCAGTTTGGAATGAGATTACGATACGAGTTTCCAGACTAGTTTTCATGGAAACTTGGGAATACAGAACTGAAATATGTTTTTGGCTCGCTTTAAAATTTGGTGATCTGAAGTTTTGATTAAATGTCTGTGATTGTTTAAAACGAACTCTCATCAGGTGTCCCTCAGAGGGGCCAGCAGTGGGGAGATATCAAGGGATGCTTTGCTTGCTAAAGTGTCACAGGAAAGGGAGCTACGCAGTTATGCGAGACGGGCTAATGCTGCAGCAGTTTTTATCCAGGTACTTCTTAAACCGCGTGCTACCGTTCCGAATCTCTCTAAACATCAACCACCAGTGTTTAAAAATCTCTTTAGTTGTTTATGAGAGAATGTTTTGTGCAGTTATGCTCGTATTGAAATTAGTGGCTAAGTTCGCTGTCATCATTTCCAGTACATTTTTTTGGATTATTCTGAGTTGGAATCTATCGTCTATGGATGTCATTTGTGGTTTACTGGGACTTTGTCTCAGCTACATAGACGAAGGCATAAACTTACACCATTTTTCCGATACTTGTAGAGAGTTTGGAGGTCATACATCGTGAGAAAGAAGGCAGCTATAGAGCTCCGAGAGGAGTGGGAGAATTCTCTGAGTTGCCATTCTGATACACTGACCAAAAGTTGGGTATCAAGCAGAGTATTGAGACCTTTTCTCTTCTTTATCAGATCTTTGTCTGTCCATCATCAAAAGATACAGGCAAGAGATATAACCTGCATGCAAACTTGCTTTAAGATTCTATTGGAGAGCATCAACTCTAATGGTATGATTGTTTTTTTTTATTTCAATCGCTGGTCTTGCAAATTCGAACAGAAAAAATTCTTACTTAAATGGAAGCTGCTACTGTCTTTTGCAGATCAGGGGTACAATTTTTGCTCACTAGCAGTTGGTACATTTGAAGAGAGTAAAACCTGTCTCTTATACACATCTAGATGTGTATAAGAGAAGAGAGTAAAACATGGGACTGTCAAACACGAAGGCTGGTTTCTCTCTGCTCTTTCCTTCTCACGGAGTGTAATTACTGTCTCTTATACACATCTAGATGTGTATAAGAGACAGTGCTCACTCCTGCGTCTTTCCCTTCAGTCGCCTTCTCCGCCGTATAGTCTTTATATTCGCCCATTTTCTCCGCGGTTTTATCTTTAGCTTCCCTCGCTTTATCCGCCGTGTAATCCGCCGTTTCCTTTGCTTTTTCTGCCGTCTTGTCTTTGGCCTCAGTGGCCTTATCCGCCGTGTAGTCTCTGTACTCACCCATTTTTTCAGCCGTCTTGTCTTTTGCCTCGGTCGTCTTATCCGCCGTGTAATCTTTATATTCGCCCATTTTCTCAGCCGTCTTGTCTTTAGCTTCTCTGGCCTTATCCGCCGTGTAATCCGCGGTTTCCTTTGCCTTCTCTGCGGTGGCATCTTTCACCCCCGCCGCCTTCTCCGATGCAACCTCGGCTCCGTTTCTCGTTGACTCGGCCGCATCGTGGCTTTTACCGATCACCGCATCTTTAGTTCCCTGCACCGCCTTCATCACGGAGCCTATCAGCCCGGGCCTCTCCGTGTCCTCCGTTGAGGAAGGATGCTCCGTCGTTGTCTTCTCCGTCACCTTATACGCCACACCACCTTTGTTTACGTCGCTCAAGTCGTCAGCCGCGAGCCTAGCCGCCGCCTCAGCTCTCTCGGCATTCGCCGCTTTCTCCGCCTCTCGTTGTCCTGACGCCATGATTTGTTTTTTCTCGTTTGCTTGGATTACAAGAAAATTTCTGATAGATTCTTGTTTTTTTCCTAATTTTTTGAATTTTATTCGTTGTGCTTATTAATATTTTGAGCTGCTTTGCTGATTTTATAGCAAGCGTTTTGGTTCTAATGAGATGACACGTGATTNTAGTGAAACCGATTTTATGGACCCACAAGAATCAAATCCAGAGATGTTTTATGTCTTGTACGTTCATGTTGTTGTGACTCTTGCCGAGAATCTCTTGTCTCAGGTTGAAAATGTTGGAATCCAGGATATTCATCTTGATTTTGAGGCCACATCAGATGAGACTGGGAAAGGACAAAATTCTGCTAAGATTTCGTTTGTGGAATTGCTTCGACCAGTATGTCAACAGTGGCATCTCGCAAAACTTTTGGCAGCTTCTGGGAAAGATATTTGTGTTATAGCAGATAAAGATCCATCAACGAGTAGTAAGAAAGGATCAGAAACACTAGAATTGTTTGATATTGCACGATTCTATTCGTGCATGTTGAGAATCTTCTGCGTTCTGAATCCTGTTGTAGGGCCTTTGCCTGTCCTTAACATGTTATCCTTTTGTCCTGGATACATTGTCTCTTTGTGGAGCTCTCTAGAGAGTGTTCTACTCCCTGAAAATGGTAGTAGCGCTGCCGACGATTCATCTCATGGACCTGTTAAAACTTCATGGAATACAAGAAGTCCTTCTGAGAACAAACTGAAACATCTTAAGCATGACGGAGTCAACAAGTGGGTGAATCTGCTAAACAAGTTTTCTAGTAAATCACCAGGACCGCGAGAACCTGTGGAGTGTACTAGTGATCAACCAGGATCAAGCCAGGTTAAAGGGTCAACTGATGATGTGTGGGATGTGGAAACTCTTAGGGGTGGCCCTGTAGGTATCTCCAACGATGTGGCATGCCTGCTTCATCTATTTTGTGCAACCTATGCGCATTTACTGGTTGTTCTTGATGACATACAGTTTTATGAAAAGCAGGTAAATACACAATATGTTTTCCTGTAGCTTATATGTGTATTAGTCTGATATTTACTAGAGGTTTCTTTTGGCATGATATAGGTTCCGTTTATGCTAGAAAAACAACGCATAATTGCGTCAGGGCTTAACACACTCGTGTACAATGGCTTGTTGCGAGGCACAGGTCCTGAGAATAGACAACTAATGGATTCTGCCATCAGATGTTTGCATTTATTGTATGAAAGAGATTGCAGACACCCTTTTTGTCCTTCTGCCTTGTGGCTCTCACCTGGTAGAACTAATAGACCTCCAATTGCATTTGCTGCAAGAACTCATGAGGTTTTACCAGCCGGTGATGTTTTTACGGCTCCAAGCAAGGGTTCTGTTATAACAATTACCCCGCATGTCTTTCCATTTGAGGAAAGGTACTTTTACAGTGCTTACCTTTTATAGCCTATCCAATGTCTTTTTTGTGCTACAATAACTTCTAACTAACTATTATTACCTGTCTCCTAATAGTGTTTATTTACATGTTTTGTTATCCCTGCAGGGTCCATGTGTTTAGAGAGTTTATAAGCATGGATAAAGCATCTAGGAAAATGGCTGGTGAAGTGGATGCACCTGGTGCGAGGTCTATAGAGATAGTCGTTCGTCGAGGTCATGTGGTTGAGGATGGATTTCAACAACTGAATTCTATTGGTAGCAGGCTAAAATCCTCCATCCATGTCTCGTTTGTGAATGAGTCTGGCCTTCCTGAGGCTGGCCTAGACTATGGTGGGCTTTCAAAAGAGTTTTTGACTGACATAACAAAAGCAGTTTTTGCTACCGAGTAAGCTCTTCTGTATGCGTACTTTATCCTAGTGTATGGGGTTACTTGTCCAATGGGTCAAGTTTTGTCTTTATTGACACGCTCATTTTATTATTTTCCACAAGGTATGGGTTATTCTCGCAAACCACTACTTCAGATAGGTTGCTTGTTCCTAGTCCATCTGCTCGGCACCTTGAGAACGGAATTCAGATGATTGAGTTTCTTGGAAGAATAGTTGGAAAAGCTCTATATGAGGGAATACTTCTGGATTACTCTTTTTCGCACGTTTTCATCCAGAAGCTGTTGGGACGTTATAGCTTTATTGATGAACTATCAGGGCTTGATCCGGAGCTCTACAGGAACCTTATGTATATCAAGGTAAAAACCATCGCAGGTGATAAATCTGTCACCTCATATGTCAAAATTAAATCTTGTGTAAGTATCACAAGAGAGTGTTTCTGAGATCAAGACTCCTGGTTTGTATGCAGCAATATGATGGTGATTTGAAGGAACTCTGTCTGGATTTCACAGTCACTGAAGAATTTTGTGGGAAAATGAGCATAATTGAGCTCAAATCCGGTGGTAAGGATATTTCAGTGACGAATGAGAACAAAATGCAATATATCCATGCAATGGCTGACTATAAGCTCAATTGGCAGGTCTCGTCTCTTTTTTTCCCATTTAATCTAAGGTCAATCATCCTGCAAAATAAAACTTTCTGCATAATGAGTTAGTCATGTTATCCTATGTCTTTAATGCAGATTGTGCCCTTTTCAAATGCATTTTATAGAGGATTGACCGACCTTATATCTCCTGCTTGGTTGAAACTGTTTAACGCCCATGAGTTTAATCAGGTATGCGGCTTTAGTGTAATGATTCTAGAGATTTTCTCTTGTACAGGCTATATTCTTACAAAATTGACTTTATGCAGTTACTCTCTGGAGGAAACCATGACATTGATGTTGATGACCTAAGAAGGAATACAAAATACACTGGTGGTTACACTGATAGCAGTCGGACAATCAAAATCTTCTGGGAGGTAATGACTCAAATTCAGAAGCCCTGATCTCTTATAATCTGTCTGCCAATTTGTGACATACGCAGAGACTTTTTGCGTTTCTCTCTGGGCATCCTGTCTCAGGTCATGAAAGGGTTTGAACCGAGTGAACGTTGCATGCTCCTCAAATTTGTGACTAGTTGTTCTCGGGCACCACTCCTTGGTTTTAAATACTTGCAGCCAACCTTCATCATCCATAAAGTTTGTTTTTAAACTTTAGCTTCTTACATCTTCTGCATGTCAAATTTTCTGTTTGGTATTTTTTTCTTTACATTTGTGCTTTTACATCTTCTAAGGTTTCTTGTGATACCTCTCTTTGGGCTGCTATTGGAGGACAAGATGTAGAAAGGCTTCCATCTGCTTCTACGTGCTACAATACTCTTAAGGTGAAGTTTCACATGTTCTGTTGTCTACTTGCGAAGATTCATGTACCTGTTTTGTTTAATCTTTCTTTGTGGATGGCTTCAGCTTCCAACATATAAACGAGCAAGCACTATGAGGGAGAAACTACTGTACGCGATTACTTCAAATGCAGGATTTGAACTCTCCTAGAGACCTCTGACCAGGTACTTATCCTGTGATGCAGTGATGCAGCTAGACCTTATCCTTTATTATATTCAGTATATATGGCTTGTCAGTTATAGATTATATCCCTAGGGCTGGTGCAGATAGTTGGTTTGGTTTGTCTAGGATATCGAGAACTTGGTAATTAACTAGGCTAATATGGAAAAGTACTTAAACCTTATGATGTTCACATATCAGTAAACTTTGACATATTTATAGCTTTACCAAAATTCTTGCTGCAGTCAACCTTAGAAATGCTCCAGAGATAAATTAAGAACACAAATTACCAAAGATCGTGATCTTCTCTAACAAAGCTTGGATCTATAGACCCATCACACAGACCATATCGGTAGTTTCTACATTCAGACATACACACACACACACACACACTCACTCTGCCTGCCTCTCTTATTATTTACTTTATGAAAGTAAGATACTTCGTCACACATACACACACACACACATATATATATATATATATATATATATATATATATATATATATATAGAGAGAGAGAGAGAGAGAGAGAGAGAGAGAGAGAGAGAAGAGAAAGAGACACAATGGTAGCTATTTGTAGGTATACAGTTGGAATTCAATCCAATCGAGATGGAATTCAGTTCAAGAGATTAGAGAGATCCCTTGACCCAATAGTTGACCAGCCAACAGCTCGTTCACAGCCTCTGTGGGATGAAATCCATCCCAAAACACATATCCTGTGGCATTTGAACACGTTCCTAGGGATAGAGAATTGCAAAGGAACGATGTCTCTACTGTTCCTGTTCCACAGCATGCCCTTTTTGTTTCAAAGAATCCTGTAATTAGATGCAGTTTAGATAATTAAAAGTTTTAATGGTATCTTGTTAATTGCTAATTAGATTAATTATCTGAGAAGTCTTCCTGTGAATATCTAACGGTATCATGGTTTGAAGCTGAAAAAGTATTTACAATTGCGTTTGCAGGGGCATACCATTGTCATATGGGTTGGTGATGATGTCCAGGAGAGGTTGGTAGACATTAAAGGCGACGAGCTTGAGGCCTGAGTGTCTGTTCATCAATCTCTGGGTTGTGCTTTCAAGTTTGGTGTTGAACTTTACAGCATCATTATTCAGCCGCTCGACACAACTCTTGTTTCCTAAACCGAAAAGAGTGATAGCTGCAGGCAGGCAACCCATTGGCGGTAACGATATCACTCCGATTCTCCTTGCTCCTAGTTCATACAGATTCTGTTACAAGCGACAGTATAATTCTTGTTGACACACAAAAAAGGGTAAATAACCGGAACGAGTTGTCTGTTTCTCGTAAATTTGCACATTCATACAGTTGCCTTCGTTATAGAATATTAGGTTTGAAAGCTCGTTACTAAACTTGAAAGTACCTGGATGAAGTCTGAGTAGGATCTCATGAGAATATCAGAGAACTGATCAGGTGTATTTAGGATGTTGAGCAGAGGATTGACGTAATAGTTCTGAATAAAGTCGCTAGATCCCGCACTTAAAATGTGGATAGCTTTAGAGAACATCCTGCGTGCTCTCTCCCTCCCAATCATTCTCGTCACTCTGTTTTGATACGCCCTGTAATAGCTCAGCTGTCGTGTTAAGGAAATTGCACCCTGTAAAAGGAAGAGCAAAGCCTTATGGATCATTGATTGGGAATGCGTGTGTTGATGTTTTACTGTGTTGTCTCCCCTTACAAATGGAACAGATGTGGCATCATAGTATCCTGAAGAAGCGGATGCAAAATTGGCGCCGATCAAGAGATTCTCGTTGCTTGCTTCTGGGCTTAGGAATGCAGGTGGATATGAAGAGAAGCCAAGGTACTCAGCTAGACACGAGTAGGAAGATAAAAAACCAATTAGTTTCAGGAGAGATGGAGAGATGTGGTTTTGTGGATAAAATTTACCTGAGAAATCCACAGCGAGTTTTCCGTTGCAGAATCTTCCGGTGGGTGTTTGGTTGACGAAGTCTCTGCCATAAGGAGGGAAGTTTGATTTAACAATACTGAGTAAGTTATTGTTGTTGCCAACGTCAACAATGGAGTCACCGAACATGATGAGTGCAGGAACAATGGCTCCTCTGGATTTGCTGAAGAAACAAGAAACCAAGAGAAGTACCCTAAACCCTGAAATCCCCATCTCTTGTTTTCTTTTTTTCTTCTCTATTGCAATCAAACCGGTAGGACAGAGAGAGAGAGAGAGAGAGAGAGAGACCGTTATATTAGTGGCGAAGAAAATGGAGTTAAGAATATGATGGATGTCATACAAAGATAATCATTCTCCTCATGCTTATTTTTAAGATAAAGAAAAAAGCATTTGTTAGTGCAATAGAGTAGGTGGAAATTCTATGCGAGGCCAATCTCTTTGATCATTGGTCTTGGACCATGGGAAACAATACTTTTGCATCCTGGGTTTGGAACCAAAACCTCCTCTATTCGATTTGAATCTCAAGCCGATATGGTACTAGTACTATTATTGATAAGCAGACGGGGATTGAGAGATCATCAATCTTCATTAATCTAATTTGGTTCATGTTGAACCCGTTGGAGGCATGAATATAGGTGTTCTTGGTAAAGAGATGATGTTATGTTTGAGGAAAACAAAGTTGAATATTGGCAAAAATATCATTACAACAAAGTGTGACCTCTACCAACTTTTTTGTTGTTGTTGTTGTGATAATGTCTCAGGTAATGTGGCATCCACTTTGCGCACCTCAAAGATTGTGTTTTTTTTTCCCCCTCAAAGATTGTGGTTAAGCAATCATGGTTTTTCCTCTTCTTCTTGTTATATTGTGCTTTAAGCCATCATGGTTCTTTACTAATTTCTTGTACATATATTAAAAAACAAGTTAAATCTTTGTTGGAATAATTATATTCAAAAGCTTACGAAATTTTAACCCAAAAAAGTGAGGACTCTGATCCACGGCTGATAGCAGCACCATGGAATTTAAAAAAAATATTCTACTTAATAGAAGGCCCAAATATGAGAAAAAGACCAATTTTGATACAAATAAACAAGAATTAATGGGCTTTCTGTACTTTCATAACTTCTAGGTGGGCTTTTCGTAACCTAAAAGTTTATTCCATTAAAGTTCTGATAAGAAAAATGTAAAATTATTAAGAAAAAAAGTTTAGTTAGACAGTAAACCGAAATTTGTGATGGAAAATTACAAAAACGAAAATTATAAACCGAACTGTAAAATGTAAAATTGGGTAAAGTCGGTTGTTTATCTTGTAGCTTGAAAAAAAAGCAGCCGGTGATATAATACATATATAAATTGTGTTTTTTTTTTTTCTTACCAACAGTAGTAGATCAACACAATTTCTCTTCCTTCTCTCTGATTCTCTCATTCGCGGATTCGCAGCCTAGATTCCATACTTTTACAAGGTTTTTGCTTCTCTCAGAATCTCAGCTCTATAATGGCAGTTGTTGAGTTTCTTTCTTCATTTGGTTTTATCGAATTTGTCGATTTTGTGTTTCTAATTTTTTTGGGTCTGGCTACAGAATGGCGGATACTGTAGAAAAAGTCCCCGCCGCCGAGTCATCTTCATCCTCCGCAGAAGCATCAATCGCCGTCGAGAAGACAGAGCCCACGACGACGGAGAAGAAAAAGTGGGGCGATGTTGAGGATGACGATGAAGAGGAAGCAGCAAACGCAGTCTCGGAGCTCAATTCTTTGAGTATTAAGGAGGAAGAGAAACATGAATCTGTCCTTGACGAACCCGAAGATTCCAACATCAAAGCGGTATTCTTTTCTTCTTTCCGTTACCAAATTCCATCTACTTAGTGAATTGCTGATTTCGTTCAATCGAGCTTAGATCTGGGCTTTACTATAAAAAAATTAGGTTTTTTTACGGATCGGTTGATGCAAATTAGTTCTTGGATGATCCCAGTATCAGTCTAGGATTATGTGTTTTCGAGATTTAGTTGGATGATTTTGAAATTTCCTCTCCTCTCTGTAGGTTCCTGCCGGTGACACACCATATACATCGGCAAGTAGGTTCGAAGATTTGAACTTATCGCCTGAGTTGATGAAAGGCTTGTATGTAGAGATGAAGTTCGAAAAGCCTAGCAAGATCCAAGCAATCAGTTTGCCCATGATTATGACGCCGCCTCACAAGCATCTGATTGCTCAGGCGCATAACGGATCTGGCAAGACGACCTGTTTCGTTCTTGGGATGCTGAGCCGGGTTGACCCGGCACTGAGACAGCCCCAAGCCCTTTGCATTTGTCCCACCAGAGAATTAGCAAACCAGGTTTGTTTAGTTTAGTTTACTTACTCTATTGATTAATGATCTGAGAGTATTTGTTTGATTGTTGAATTGAGAAGACATATCAAAGAGGGATGGTTGAATGAATGACAGAATATGGAAGTTCTTCAGAAGATGGGGAAGTTTACTGGGATCACTGCTGAAGTGGCTGTCCCAGAGACGACCAGAGGTCAACCGATTGCAAGGCGAGCAACTGTTTCTGCCCAAGTTGTGATTGGCACCCCTGGGACGATTAAAAAGTGGATGGCATTCAAGAAACTTGGTCTAGATCACTTGAAGATCCTGGTTTTTGATGAGGCTGACCATATGCTTGCTACGGTATGCTCTTTATTTCTGTTTCGATCGGCCTTGATAATTTCTCAACCTTAGTGATTGACTTGTGTATGATGTGACCATATTTTCCCTTCATATGTTGATAATTGAGACATCATTGTTGTTGCAGGATGGCTTTCAGGATGATTCCAGGAGGATAATGAAGGACATTGAGAGAGTCAATCCCAATGTCCAGGTATGTTTAACTAGTGTCTGATTTAGTCACGATTCTTGAACTATATGTAGGGATGACTATTGATTTCTACTGGCATATCATCTTGTGATACCTAGGGGGCAAATGATATTCTTCTGGAGTATATATTTATGCTTGTTTCGATGCTCAGAATCTCTTAGTAAATAGAAACAGTTTAGCTGTGTTTTTCTAGTTGTTATTTGAATAAGACATATCGCCGTGTTAAAAAATGGTGATGAATCTGTGTTCACTGTCAGAAAGCTGTACTGGGTTATTACATCATCTCCATGGCTATTAGTTTCAGTTTAAAGGAAACTCTTTTGCTTTCTTTTGCTAAATTTGAGAATCTGCTTGTGCTTTAACAGGTTCTTCTTTTCTCGGCGACTTTTAATGAAACCGTCAAAGATTTTGTTAGGTGGACAGTCAAGGACCCCAACCAACTGTTCGTGAAAAGAGAAGATCTGGCGTTGGACTCAGTGAAGCAGTATAAAGTGGTTTGCCCAAAGGAGCAAAACAAGATTGAAGTCATCAAGGATCAGATTATGGAGCTTGGGGATATTGGTCAGACCATAATATTTGTGAGAACGAAGGTGTCAGCAAACAAAGTGCACAAAGCTCTCACGGAAATGGGGTATGACGTCACCAGTGTTCATGGTAGTATGTCAGAAGTGGACAGAGATAAGATAGTGAGGGAGTTCAAAGAATCCCTAACCAGCGTTCTCATTGCGACCGATGTCATTGCAAGAGGCTTTGACCAACAGCGGGTAAATATTATCCTTCGACCCTCCTTTATTCTTCCTTTTTTCCCCCCAAAATGCTTTCTTAGTTAATGCCTCTTGCTCATTTATGCTACTTGCAGGTGAATTTGGTTGTAAATTATAATCTGCCTACTAAATATGACACCAGGGAGCCAGATTATGAGGTGTACCTTCACAGAGTTGGAAGAGCTGGCCGGTTCGGTCGTAAAGGTGAGTGTTGATTCTTTCTCTTTTTCTCTCAAGTGTTGACGTAAGTTGAAACACTGATTCTCACAATTTATTAACTGTGTATTTGTTTCGCAGGAGCGGTGTTCAACCTGCTTCTTGCTGATGGACCGGATATACAGGATATGGAGAAGATTGAGAGATATTTTGGAGCGCATGTTAAGGAGGTAATAAAGATACAGTATATCTTTGTGGCTGCTGCTATATATCAAGAGTTTATCAAAAGAGTATCAACTGATATTTGTAATTCATACTTTGTGGTGCAGATCAAGACTTGGGACTCAGAGGAAGAGTATAAGAGCGCGCTCAAGGAAGCTGGCCTGCTCGATGAGTAGAAACAAAACACACGGTGGAAGACAGACAGCAAGTTATTTAAAAAGAACATCTTAAAGAAGACTTTGGCTCTTTTTTGTTTTCTGGGTTGCAGTTGTAATTTCTTTTATCAGATTGCAGAGATTTCAGACTTTGTAGCTTCTTTTTCTTTATTCAGGAAGAAACATAATTTTGATTTCAATGTCAAATCACTTTAGTATGAGCCTAAACAGCAAACCATTTCTTTACAACATCGGATAAGAGTCATAAGACACAAAACAAGACTTTGGCTGTGTTTTCTCAGATGAGTGTGCAAAAGCTTTTTCTATATTTTCAACCGATGGTTGAGGTTTTAGCAGCGAGATGAATCAGTGCTCGTCGATGATACGTAGTACGCAGCTTCTTGTATTTCTGCACAAATGCGGCTGTATCAATCTCCTTCTCTAGGAACTTCTCTTGCAGGGCTTCGGATTCTTCATCCACCTGATTCATAGCCTCTGCGAAACCAGCAAAAAAAGGTGATTACAAGTGATGCAACACAGGAACTGTATGGAAGCTGAGGGAAGAATCCACAGCAATTGTATAAGTTACCTTGAAGTCTATGAAGAAGAGAACCAGGGGAGTAGAACTTGAGGATCTCTTCTCTTTGCCTCTCAAGCTCATTGAGCTTTTCTTGCGCAGTTGCTAGCTCAGTTGTGCGGATAATTCTGCACTGCAAAACGAGTAAACACAAGGTAAAAAAAGAGATACCCAAAAGCTTATTAACCACAGAGAATATGGAAATATGGTTCTTGATCCCACTTGGTTTCTGAGCTCCGTTATCTGTGGCTCCTTCTCTAAGTTCTCCCCTGTTTACATTTGACCATGAAAATGTTAGATTTCTGGACGAATTCGAAGTCTCTCGTCAAATGACATGAACAACAGAGAACTTACTAGCTAACTGCAATGTTTCTCTGCGGAGCTCATCTTTGATCTGATGGCACAGAAACAAAGAAGGAACTAATTAATGCGGTTTTAACATCCAAACAATATAGTAACAAAGAACCAGAAAACTCTAACTAGCGACAGCACGTAAAAAGGTGATACCATGATGAAGGCCTTTTGGACATATGCATATCAAACAATATTTACGTCTAGACGAGAAAGAGCACCAATGAATACTCTCAATACATAACTAAGGAAGCTACATCCTTAGAAGTTAGAACTAGAGATAGTAGTCGTTATCTAGAAAGAATTAGCAGTTTTCAAGACTTACGTTGTTCTGGATTTTGACTTGGTCGAGAGAGAGCAGAAATTGCTGATACGCATCTTTGTCAGAGAGAAGCTTCCTGAGCTCGTCCACACTAGAGAAAAAAAAAGTATACAAGATTCAAAAAGAAAGCATAACCAAAAACCGCAACACATGAGAAGGCATTAAGAAAACACAAGAGAGCGAACCTTTTGTCTTTCAAGAAGGCGATGATGCCAGCTGCTTCGCCTGGTGAAACATGTGCCGGAATCTGACCTGATGTTTGAGGCCGGGATGAGCTTGGAGAGCTGACTAGAGAAGGCGAGTACCATGCCTGCTGCTGCGAAGAAGAAGAAGAAGAAACTTCCGGAGGACGAGATTGCCCTTGTTGGTCTTTCGATCCCCTTTGATGTAATCAAAACACACACACAAAACAAACATTATCAATTTCAAGATTTACACAAATCAGAAAACCATTTCAAGTTAGGAAAGATGCAGAACATCGACTCAACAGTAGCAAGATTACAACACATCACAACATTCTAAATCTAACATCAGCAACTATGAACCCTAAATCAGCAGCTGAGAAAATCTACACTAAGTGCCCTTGAAGGTTCCTTAAAAAGCTACACAACAATCAGATTTCCTTAAATCACCGAACATATCTAATGTCCTCAACACACGTATCCGAACATCATAAACAGAAAAATCTTAATATCAGAAAAACAATTTCGATAACAGCAAAAAAAAAAGTCGTACAATCACGGAAACACAAATAAGATTAAGGAGTTTGGGTATTACCAGAAATTGAACATCGTTTCTAGAATTCGCCGACTAACCAAAAGAAGAATTAGAACTTTTAGAACAAAACTTGTATCGGAAAACGTTTCCCTTGTACTTCTCTGCCTATCGGATCGACCAAATTTAAGAATTTTCCAAAAGAATTTTTAAGATCGAAGAAAATTGGAACTTCGGTTAGAAGAAAGTGTGTGTGTTCGTCAACGAGACTTTTACTCTTTTTTATTAATTAAGGTTCCTATTCTAAACGCGGATTGGTTTTGCTTTTCCCTTTTAATGTTTTAGTAATGACAGGCCGTATTGTTCTTGAGGCCCAAATAAGAACAATTTTCGAGTCAAAAAAATCTAGGCCCATAATTTGGTTTGACTGCGAAAAACGCAGCCGTTTTAATCATCGTCGTCCTTATCCACGTCTTAACGGCTTCTACTCGCACACAGAGTCAAATATTTCTCACCGAAGCTTCGAAAAGAGCTCATCAATGGGTTGAAAGAAACAGAGATATATATATATATATACCATTGACAAGAACAATGGAGTATTCTTCTCTCTTGTTTCAATCTCCCTCTTCTTCTTCTTCTCTGTTCATTGCAAAGTCTACGCGTCTTCCCTCTCCGAAACCCAAATTCTTCTCCACTCCATTATCCATCAAATCCTCAATAGAGAAACCCAAACCAAAACCCAAATCCGAGACCAACCCATCGAAATCCCAGTCATGGGTCAGCCCCGATTGGCTCACATCACTCACTCGTACCCTTTCCTCTGGACAAAACGACGATTCGGGAATACCCATCGCGAGCGCGAAGCTCGACGACGTCTCGGAACTCCTCGGAGGAGCTCTCTTCTTGCCACTCTACAAATGGATGAACGAGTACGGACCCATCTACCGTCTCGCTGCTGGTCCTCGGAATTTCGTGGTGGTCAGCGATCCAGCGATTGCGAAACACGTTCTGAGAAACTATCCGAAATACGCTAAAGGGTTAGTCGCTGAAGTCTCCGAATTCCTTTTCGGGTCGGGGTTTGCAATCGCCGAAGGACCTCTTTGGACGGTAATTTCAATCTTCTCCAAACTCAGTTTTCAATTAGGGTAATCTTCGAAGTAATGTGTCAATGTCTTGTGTGATAAGTAACCCTAGATCTCTTTGCCACTGAGGATTGTTCTAATTAAGGTTAGATTCAAGTTTTGAACCAAATTGAAACTACTGAAGTCTGGTTTTTTTATATTAGGCGAGAAGAAGAGCGGTGGTTCCGTCTCTTCACAAGAGGTATTTGTCTGTGATTGTGGAGAGAGTGTTCTGCAAATGTGCAGAGAGGCTTGTTGAGAAGCTGCAGCCTTATGCACAAGACGGAAGAGCTGTGAACATGGAAGAGAAGTTCTCTCAGTTAACTCTCGACGTTATAGGTTTATCGCTTTTTAACTACAATTTCGATTCACTCACTACCGATAGTCCTGTAATTGAATCTGTGTACACTGCTCTTAAAGAAGCCGAGCTTCGCTCTACTGATATTCTACCATATTGGAAGGCAAGTTTCTTTTTTGTTTTTTCCTGTTTTGTTGATTGTGGCATACTTGGATTCTTGTTCATTTAGAAGCTGTGGTTGTTTTTTTTTTTCTCAGATCGATGCATTGTGTAAGATAGTCCCGAGACAGGTGAAAGCTGAAAAGGCTGTAACTTTGATAAGGGAAACAGTTGAAGAGCTCATTGCCAAGTGCAAAGAAATTGTCGAAAGAGAAGGCGAAAGAATCGATGACGAGGAGTATGTAAACGATGCTGACCCAAGTATCCTGCGGTTCTTGCTCGCAAGCAGAGAAGAGGTTTTACTTCGTTTCCTTTCTCGACCATAAGCAAACTCGGCCTTTCATTACTGCAAATTCGAGCTTGATGTTTGATTGTGCGGTTTTTTTCAGGTGTCAAGTGTGCAGTTACGAGATGATCTTCTCTCAATGCTTGTTGCAGGTCATGAAACCACTGGATCTGTCCTCACTTGGACACTTTATCTCCTAAGCAAGGTATCTTTTGGTATCTCCTACTTTTCCTATGCCACTTGGAAGGAAGCGTCTCTGTTTTTTTTATTCATGAGTGATTTTTTCGCCTCTTTGAACTCTTCTATATGTGCATAGAACTCATCCGCATTGGCGAAAGCACAAGAAGAAGTAGACAGAGTTCTAGCAGGAAGAAACCCTGTTTACGAGGACATAAAGGAGTTGAAGTACATCACTCGCTGTATAAACGAGTCGATGCGTCTCTACCCTCATCCTCCTGTAAGCAATCAAGCTCATCTCTCTAGCTTTCATGAACTGTATTTCCTGATAGGTCTTTTGTTACCTGGTAGGTCTTGATTAGAAGAGCTCAAGTCCCCGACATTCTTCCCGGGAACTACAAGGTCAATCCCGGACAAGACATTATGATTTCGGTCTATAACGTCCATCGTTCATCCGCGGTAAAGTTCTCTTCCTTCCCTTTACCACAGTAGAGCTCAATCCGGTCTCGATTCGGATTTTTCGGGTTTTGGATTATGGAAAGGAACTATAGAAACCGAATGTAGGTTTTTGCTATGTGTTTGAAATAAGTTTTTTATTTTCTTATGTGTTCGGTGTTCCAAAGGTATGGGAGAAGGCTGAGGAATTTCTGCCTGAACGATTCGAGTTAGAAGGACCGATTCCTAACGAAACAAACACCGATTTCAAGTAAGCACATGTTTTGACAGAAGCTAAATAAACCAAAGATTAATATTTGGATTAGATAAGTTAAAAGTGGTTGATGATATGTTGTTTCACCAGATTCATACCGTTCAGTGGAGGGCCTAGGAAATGTGTAGGCGATCAGTTTGCAATGATGGAGGCAATTGTGGCACTCGCGGTCTTTCTCCAGCGCTTGAACGTCGAGCTGGTCCCTGATCAAACCATTAGCATGACCACGGGAGCAACCATACACACCACCAATGTATGAACTCGAGATTAATCTAAGTGTCTGTTTTTGTTTAGAATCATTTTAAAATTATTATCTGATGCTGATAATTTTTTTTTATTGCAGGGATTGTATATGAAAGTGAGCCAAAGGTACAAGCCTGAATGTTGAAGATGAAGTTCCAATTGTCTTTTTTTGTGTGACCATCATGATTGATTGATTGGTGTTGATGGACGTGATACAATCAGACTGGTTACAATCACTGTACTATAGCATTACTGTTGAATCCTAAATTGAACAGCTGAAAGTGAAATGGTGAGTTTTTGATGTGTATAAGTTGTAACCCTTTGGTAAATACTGTTACTTAATTTTTCGTATCCAAAAAATTCAATCATGTAAAAAGAGTGTGTGTTCTTCTCGTTCACCAAGACTCGTATATAATTCATCCTAAGAGAGTGTCCTCACTCCTGGTACAATAATATTATCATGATATCGAATTGTATGAATCACATTATTTTTTTAATCATGAAATATAATAATTACATTTTTTTAGTTATTCATTTTGCCAAATCAAAATTAGTTTGTTATGATCATGTACCAGCAATATTTATACCGTCCACAAAATAAACGACAAAAGAAAAATGAGAAATCGGAGTTAGATAAAAAGAACAAAACAACTCAATTAATAATTATATTTTACTCTGAGAATCTCGAAGCTTTTTGTATGCTGGCTGTTGTCATTGACTCATTATTTGCAAAATTGTGTACATCTCTTCTTTTTTTTTTGTACATCTCTTTTCTTCTTCTTTTTTTCTATTAGTTTTGAATGCATTTGGCTCGGCAAACTAGTTGTGGTGGGCCTCCACGTCCACTCTCACCTTGTCTGATAGTCAGTTTGTTATTTCTCAAGATTTGAATAATTCATCGACTAATAATAAATAGTATAGTTAGCAAACCTGTTTCAAAAAAAAAAAAAATAATAATAGTATAGTTTTTTATTTTTCAGTCACACAATGCTGAATTATTTAGGTTGAAACTGCTTCATTTCAACCTAAATAGTGGAGTGGTTTCTCTCGTTCACGTATGATAGCAAAAGCTCGGAGAAACACAAAATGGAGGACGAAAGCTCGGAGAGTAGAAACAAAGCTCGTCTCGCCATTATGGAGCTCGCCAACATGATCAGCGTCCCAATGTCCCTCAACGCCGCCGTGCGATTAGGCATCGCCGACGCTATTTGGAACGCCGGAGCCAACTCTCCTCTCTCCGCCGCCGAGATCCTCCCTCGCCTCCTTCTCCCATCCGACACTACCACCGGCGATCCCGAGAATCTCCAGCGTATACTCCGTATGCTCACAAGCTACGGCGTTTTCTCCGAACACATCGCCGGATCCACCGAGAGGAAATACTCCCTCACCGACGTCGGAAAAACGCTCGTCACCGACTCCGGCGGCCTCTCCTACGCCGCTTACGTCCTCCAACACCACCAGGAGGCGATGATGCGAGCGTGGCCACTGGTTCACACGGCGGTGGTCGAGCCGGAGACGGAGCCGTACGTGAAAGCCAACGGCGAAGCGGCGTACGCGCAGTACGGAAAGAGCGAGGAGATGAACGGTCTGATGCAGAAGGCGATGTCCGGCGTATCGGTGCCGTTCATGAAAGCTATACTGGACGGCTACGATGGGTTTAAATCCGTGGAGCGTTTAGTTGACGTGGGTGGTAGCGCAGGGGATTGCCTCCGTATGATCATTCAGCGATTTCCTAACGTCCGTGAAGGGATTAATTTTGATTTGCCAGAAGTTGTTACCAAAGCCCCTAAGATTCCTGGTCAGAATAATAATTACCATCTGCTTTTCTTTTCATCATTTTTTATATAACTATTTTTGGAAAAATATTATTACGTTATGTTTGGAAAAGCTTTATGCTATATATTTTTTTTTTGTTATTTAATATACTACTATAATTGTTGATATTGTATGATTTAGGAGTGACTCACATGGGTGGAGATATGTTCAAATCAGTTCCTAGCGGTGACGCAATCTTCATGAAGGTTCGTTGTACCTTTACATTCACGTGAACTCACCTACTGTCTTTGTTTGTTTTTAGCTAATAGGACGAATTAAAATAGTTTTGGAGTTTATTGATAGTTTATCACCAAAAATCTTAGTTTATTCTATTGGAAGGTTTATTAATTTGTGTTGGTTTGATTGGTAAAAATAAATAACGTATATTCGACATTAGCGTACATATCATCTTAATACAAGGAGCGTATACAACTTCAATTATTGAAACCATTTTGCTAAATAGATATTTCTTAGAATCTTCATTTTTTGCTATACCCATGAATAAAGAACCTGATGTTTGTGGATAGAAAAACACAAACAAACAAGCAAACAAACACATTAATCTTTGATGTCTTGTCCCAAATTAATATCTTGTATATTCTGTGTTGTTAATTTGAGTGCACAGTGGGTGCTAACGACATGGACGGACGAAGAATGCAAGCAGATAATGAAAAACTGCTACGATGCTTTACCGGTTGGAGGAAAGCTAATCGCGTGTGAGCCGGTCTTGCCTAAGGAAACCGATGATAGCCACAGGACTCGTGCCTTGTTAGAAGGCGACATCTTTGTCATGACAATCTACAGAACCAAAGGTAAGCATAGAACTGAAGAAGAGTTTAAAGAGCTTGGTCTCTCTGCTGGATTCCCTACTTTTCGACCTTTCTACATTGATTACTTCTATACCATCTTAGAGTTTCAGAAGTAATTAAAACCTTTTTTTTTTATTTCTCCTTCTGATATTTCGAAAAAGCTTTTAAATAATGAGAGACCGCTTTGTTGATCTCTCTAATGAATACATTTTCATCAAGATGTATTAATCTAATAGTCTATTATTAATTGCATCTTTTAAACACATTGCTTCATCATACTCTGAGAAATCGAAAAGACTCTCAATTTATATGATTGGAGAGTATTTTTATCATTACACATTAGACTAGGATAAGATTTCAGTTTTATATTAATTGAAATCACAACACGTAGCTCATGTTGTTTTAGTGTACTATTTGTTCTGCTAAACAAGAAAAGTATGTTTTCCACGCCTAACAAGATTTTTATCCATTTTTTATAGTTATTTACGAAGAAATAGTTTAAATTGATTTGGTGAAAATTTCTGTGACACAAGTCATACAACTATTAGTTTAGTGACGCCTTTTTGGCAGATTTGTTTGTTGTAGAATTATCCTTATTGATTTTGAGTGCATACTTATTTAGTCTCCAACATCTCGAGAAAATAAAAGCGTTGGTATTTTAAAATTGTCCCTATGTTTTCTTAATCCAGAGTATTGTAAGAGTTTTCTTGTTTGCTTGTTGGTTTTAATGGTTTAGCATTACACTAATTAAAAAATGATAGTACATAATTTTGTTTTTGAACCAAAAGCCACCCCATGTGTTGCCAACAGAGCAACGTTAAAACACTGTATAAATCTCTAATTATGCCAAGACATTATTATCTCACATAATCCAGAGATGGCGACAGCTCATTTGATTCGACATCTTGTAAATGCAATATATACGTGCTAAAATTAAATATTTTAGTTTTCAACATTTTCATGATAGTAAAATTTTCAATTTTTTTTTGTTCTAGACAAAGTTTAACGTCTTTTACATTAGCTTATGATAGTTTTAAGACTTTTCTATTCGAGACTCAATTGCTCTAAAACATCTTGGATCAAGATTGAAACGTTAGTACTCGAAGATCCTTTTTCTCCCACTGCCTTTTTCGCCATTACTGACAGTTCTTGAATACGTCTCTTTCGTCTCACGAATTCACTATCACCATCATCTTCATCAACACGTTTACAATCTTCCTCCATCAAAAGCTTTATAGCTCTCACAACACTCTGTTTCTTGACCAACACTCCAACTTTTTCCTCTTCTCCCCACTTCACCGGAATCTCCACCCCAACCCTAACCCCTACCTTCAAAACCTCCACCACGAGTTTCTCATTGAGGAATTGCTCAGAAAACATCGGCCATGTAATCATTGGCACAGCAAAACATATCCCTTCGATCGTCGAGTTCCAACCGCAATGAGTCAAGAACCCTCCGGTCGAGCCATGTGAGAGTATCATAGCCTGAGGACTCCAACCTTTTATTAATATCCCTCTTCCTCTAACTCGCTCTTCAAACTTTTCGCGTTTTAGCCATTCATTTAGCTCATTCATGTGTTTTTCCTCGGTCTTGATCACCCAAATAAAGGGCTTTCCAGATTCTTCTAACCCTAGCCCTAGTTCTATCAATTGATTAGGTATTAGTCTACAGAGGCTACCTAGACAAACATATAAGACTGACCTTGGTCTCATGGAATCGAGAAACTTCAAGCATTCCCTCTCGCTTATCGCAATGTTACCGTTATTTCCCCTGTCGAATAGGTCCACGATACGATCATTGCATAAAGAAACGGGTCCAACGAACCATACCTTCTTCTCGATGGCCTCAGAGTAAGCCTCTGCATAACCTGGCTCCAATTCTTGGAAGCTATTAACAATAACCCCAAAGGCTTCCGATTCAGCTTCACGCATCTTCTCGCGAACGTCATCCATATTTGCTAACTTCTCAAAGGCACCTGGTAACTGAGCTCTAGCTATCTCGATCCTATGTAGCATTCCTGGTATAGAGAAAGGTTCTGAGTCTGAAGAAACTGAGAGGTGCGGGCTATGAAGATGGACGTTGTGCGAACTCAAAAGAGAGAAACAGCACATTCCGTGGAACACGATCCTTGGGATTTTGAACCTTTTCGCAGTTTTTGAAGTCCAAAAAAGGCATTTATCGGAGATAATGCAACTTGGAGGAATTTCTTGCTGCTCAAGAAAAGTTTCCAATGGCTCCTGAATCTTTTCCACTGCGTCATAGAATCTCCGTAGGAAGACTTTGGAGGGCAACGTGTCGAGAGTCTCGCAATTTTCGGGAAGACCGAATTCTTTGTAGGCGATTGGAAATATGACGATGTTGATCTGGAGACCCGACTCCGATCTTGCCCGCTCAACTGTGTTGGCAAACCTAGAAGCATTTTGAGGGGTTGAAATTATGGTGATGATGTTGCCTTGTCGCGCAAGAATCTTGGAGATATCAACCATGGGGATCAGATGCCCTTGAGCCATGAGAGGGATCAAAACAAAGTGAAGTCTTTTGGCTTTTGAAATCATTGTAGTTTCTATTTTCTGGGTTTAGCAAATGTAAAGACACATATAGGCATATAGAAGATACACACAGAAAGTTCTAACATGTATATATATACATACATGTGTGAATGAATCGTTTGAGAGATCTTAATTAATTTAGTCATCAAAAGCTGTATATTGACTTTGAACAAGTCACAAAAAAAAACTATTGTTTTAGAGAACTCAATCACACATCCTCATTGTTTAAAAATTTTGTCGCTGACGGTAGTGAGCTAGTCATTATACCATGACAATCGTGAGCTACGTCACTTTTTTATCAAGAAATGTATGAGGAAGGTGAACTCCTTATTCCAGCGACATTCACATACTAAATGTGAGATAACTTTATTATTATTTATATAAAATCAAATGAAAATTTCACTAACATTTACGAAAAGGGGTAAATTAATAATATAAAAAAAAAACTTCCATTTTATATTTGTTGATTATGAAAGAGAAGCTTTTGGCTAAGCATATGGCCAAAATAAGAAGTCAATGAGCGTATCTAAGAAGATCGTCCTTTAATTTGCATGAGTTGCGTTCATTTTTCTTTGTGGTGTAGTTTATCAAGAGTTATTTGTTTACGAAAACGAAATCAATTTAAATTAATAATCGATAGAAAATTTCAACATATTTGTATCGAAGATCACATAGATTGAACAAAAGAAGAAGAATGGAACCGATTACCGAAGTTTCGAATAATTTTCAAGATTTGTGGAAAACTGTCATTTAAAATATTCACAGTTGCCAACCATGATTATTGTCATTTTGGCTTGCCTTGAGGTTCATGCATTTCAAACCATTAATTGGTTCCAAAGATCACATGGAAGACATAATTAATTAGATGAATAATCCGAGAAAGGTAAATAATCAAAGGCTATCTCAAACGCAAGTTACGAGTGGAAATTATATGTTAATTTTGATTATCAAAATCTTCATTTCCTGCGTATTAGTTTCATCAATCACTTTTTTTGTTGGTTGAAGTATAATTATTCGATAAAAAATAAACAATTTAAGTACATTATATTATTTTATCCTTCTATTTTCAATATTTGTTTTGGTCTTCAATTTTTTTAACAAAATATATACTTTAAACTAAGGCAAATCTACCAACTAGTTAAGGAACTATACAGTATATATAGTAGTAGCTAGCGTTTATAACAGTCGTCAACTCGTAAATAAAATAAACCCCAAACATCACGGCATTAAAACATCGTCCATGTCGTCTGAAAAGGACATTTTTTGTTAAAATGAAAAAAGGGACACTTTGAAACGTTCAATTGTGCATATATGGCGAACAATCCAACAACATAGACTAGTTCAACCTTTGGAATATTGGACCATTGACGTGTACACTTCCTTTTTTTTTTGAAAAAAACGTGTACACCTTTCTGGTTAAATTTTTCCAGAATATATATATATATATATATATATATATATTTTTTTTTTTTTTTTTTTTTGTTAACCATATATATATATATATTTCTTAAGTGAAGTATACATACATGTTGTTTGATAAAGCATGCCTCTTTTTCCATAAGAAAATATTGAAATCTCTTACTCATTTATATGTATCCATTATTGTTCATATTTGATTAATTAAGACGAATTAATTAGTAAACTTAGACTTTCATCAATGAAACAAACAAAAAAAACTACTTGTAATTTCATGAGAAATGCAAAGCCATGTCCAAATTTCAAAACTGAACTAAATCAAAACAACTTGCATAAGAATTTTTAGAAATTCTTAGAACATTTCTGCAATATTACTCAAAAAGACAGCTATCATTTTTTTTAATCAAAAAATATGTTTAGAAAAAAACATTATTTCAAAAAAAAAAACGCTGATTAAAAGATATCATTTTTGCTATCCTCTCTTGATCCCAATGTACCTTCTAAATCAATTAACGTTTCTTCTCCAAATTCTAATTTGTTTCTAACTTCTACCCAATTTGTTTATGTTACTAGCACCTGCGGCCAAATCCGAATCCGTCCCGACAAAAACAATATAATTGGGCTTTTTATCAGCGAAATTGGGCCTTAATTAGATTATTTTAAGAACATTGATTTTTGTTAAGAATTTCTTTAATTTTCTTGCACAAATTTAAGCCTTATCTATATTTCTATGTAATTAGATTTTAGTCTAGATTTTGTAACGTATGGTTTAAATTAACCGGACTAGAGATTGTTGCTACAAGTATATATATATACAAACAAGATTCAGAAATATGCAATAATAATATATATATATATATATATATATATATATATATATTCTTGTCTCTCATAGCCGGTATGAGAGCAAGTAGATGAATACAAGACTAGTAAAAGCAAAAGTAAGGCACCGAACCGATGGAGGTTGTATTTTATTTTATGATATTGGTTACTGGTAGAGTCACCTTCGCTAATATTATCCCGATTAACTTCGTTTTTAATACAAAATCATTTATTCTCCATCATGAACAAAATATACATATATGTAATCTCATTTGCTAAGTCTCGTTATTTCGTTTCAGCGCAAAATTCATAATACTGATTTACTTCTATTTCAAATGATAAAGAAGGCGACGTTGTGGAACTAATTAAGAAGGCCATGTTGAAACTAGTCACAGATGATTGATGATACCGCTGACCTCATACATCTGCATGATGCAATCACTCTAATGACCTCATGTATAGCATGATATACATCATTGTGATGATCTCATGGATCTACGAATGATGTCATCTCATTACAATTATGCCTATAAATAGAAGAATCTCACTTCTCCATCCTATTCCTAGCTACTTCACTTCTCAAACCAAAACCAAAAATAAGAAGAAGAAAAAATGTCCAAACCGCAACAAGTTCTCTCTCTCTCTCTATATATATATATGGAGGACTTGTTGCGGTTTGGACATTTTTTCTTCTTCTTATTTTTGGTTTTGGTTTGAGAAGTGAAGTAGTTAGAATGGAGAAGTGAGATTCTATTTATAGGCATAAGCAAAAATATATATATATGTTTTATTACAACCATAACTTCTTTTTTCCTCCATCAATCAACAAAACTAATAATGTCAAATACCAATCTTATATAACAACAAGCAACTGAACTCTCCTTTAATCAAATTTGAGATTGTGGTTGCTCCATAATGTCTTGAATGAGCATTGTGATATTATAATGCGAAGACCCTCCTTCCTCCAAAGCCTTGTTTGCCAAGTCACTGAGTTCTTTGACTCTTCTTCTTCTCGCTTGTGCTTCTTCGCTATCACCCATCAGCTCATCCACAGCCTTTCTCACACTTTCTCTACTCACTATCACTCCTATCTCGTCTTCTTTCCCATATATCATCGATTTCTCTACTCCAATCTTTAATCCTGCTTTTAATATCTTCACAACTAACTTCTCATTGTAGAATTGTTCAGCAAACAAAGGCCATGTCAATAATGGAACTCCTGCAGTAATCCCTTCTAGAGTCGAGTTCCATCCGCAATGAGTCAAGAACCCTCCGATGGATGCATGTGAGAGGATGAACACTTGGGGTGCCCAACCTTTGATCACAAGTCCTCTATCTTTGATTCTCTCTTTGAATCCGCTTTCTTGAATCCACTTTGATAGCTCTCCATATTTTCCCCTTTCTCTTATAACCCAAATGAAAGGCTTATTAGATTCCTCAAGGCCTAGTCCTAGCTCCTTGAGCTGAGCTAAGGGGAGATTGCATAGACTACCAAGGCAAATGTAGAGCACTGAACCTTTTTCTTGCGAGTCAAGCCATTGAAGGCATTGGTCTTGACCAATGGACGCCTTGTCTCCTCTCTGAGCTTTGTCTATCCCTAACTTATTGGACAAGGCAACAGGTCCTATGAACCAAACTTTTCCCGCTCTTACCTTCCTATATTCTCTTGCATAATCAGCCTCTAACTCTTCGAAACTGTTCACAATAACACCATAAGAGTCAATATCAGCTTCAATAATCTTGTCCTCACTCTCTTTCGTATCTCCTTCAACAGGCTGCAGCACGGAGATCTGAGGTTTAGTGAACTCAACTCTATCAGGCATTCCAGGCAGATCGAAATACTCGTCGTTAGATTCTATATCTTTCATGATCCCGCTTTCTCGAACCACTTGTATGCATGCGAGGCTGAAACAAGAAAACCCATGGAAGAGAAGTTTGGGGATCTTGAATTTTTTGGCAAGTCTTGAAGTGAAAGGAAGGCTCATGTCTCCGATGATGCAGCTCGGTCGTGGGTGAATCATCTTTTCCATAGCCTTTTCTTCTTGTTCCTCAAGCGTGTTGGCCGCGTTAAAGAACTTCACCAAATCGGCCATTGAATCCAACATATCTACACTCTCGCACCCTTCATGCAAACCCGCTTCTTGAAAGGGAAACTTAACCTCAACTATGTTAATGTTCGAAGAAGTAGAGGAAGAAGAGAGTGAGTTCTTGATCTTGTCTACGTTGTGAGTAGTTGTGATGATGGAGACGGTCACGCCTTGGCGCTGGGACAAGAGTCTGGAGATGTCCACCAATGGGATCATATGGCCTTGAGCCATAAAGGGTATTACGACGAAGTGAATGGGATCATGAGAATGAGAACCCATGTTTTCTCGGTAGATCTTACACTGTTTCAAAAGAGAAGAAAACAAATGATTTTTAAGATTGAGAATCAGTTTACTCTTTACAAACACTAACATGTAAATTAGTAAATATATAGGTTAAGATGTTGGAAAAAAAAATGAAATAAATATATATATATAGAGTTTTGTAGATCACAATTTGTTTTGACCCGTCTACAGAGCCTACGTTAGAACATCAAATTTTACTTTTCCAAATAAAACTTTGAATTGAGTTTTGAATCTAGATAGTCGTTTCCAACACAAACGAGAAAACATATTCAACATCATAATGTTGGAAAGTAGTATATAGAAGTGTGTTATTGTTAATACATTGGAATAAGATTTGGGATATAGGGCTCTGACTTCTCGTTAATAAGCATCATGAATACTTTTCGAACAAGGTCTCGGGTCAAATTATTAAAGTCTGCTGAATACTTTTGAAAATCAATCTTGATTAGTATTATCATCACAATCGATCATTGTTAACTTTGTTCGACATGATAATAGATGCACCTCTGTTGTTTTCTTTGTTTTTATAAAATCTTTGTTTTTCTAAACTAGCTTTGCTTCCTTCCTCTTCCTTTCCTCACCTATAATAGGATTGAAGCCGCACTAACATCTTACAATATCAGAAAAAAACAGAACAAGTAATCTTTACGATTAAAATATAGCTATTAGTTAGTAGATACGTAAGAAATTACGTTTTCTTATTTTACAAGAGAAACTACATTTGAGTTTTGATTCTTGGTAGTTGGTAGTTGTCCAATCCAAGTGACAAAACATATCCAACAAAATAATACTGTGACAACATTTTTTAATATGTACAAACTATTTAGGGTCAAAAGAAGGTGATAGAAGAAGTAATAAAGGTCAAAAATGTGAATTATGGAGTGATCAAGTGGTTAAACAGTTTAACCCTATGATTTAAAAAATAGGAATTACATACTAGGGTCACACCACGACAGTGTGCATTGCATCAGATTAGGTACATCACAGTGTTATTTTTTAAATTTGTTCGGGAAACTGCTTATAACTATCTCACGTTGCTTATGATATTTTTATTGGATATGTTTTGCCGTTAAGGTTTGAACGACTATCTAGAAATCAAAAATCAAAATTCAAAGTTTTCTAGGAAAAGTAAAACTTTTACATTTTCAGCTCGACTCTTAGACGGGTCAAAACAAAATTGTGATCCTCTATCGTAGCTATACATTATCACAACATCGTAGGCTAGCTGTATGTATTTACATATAACATTTTGTAAAGAGAGTGACCATATGTCATGAAGGCAATGCCAACACCAGAAGCCACTTTGTAGTATCCCTCTGTATAGCCCTCTCATGCCTTGTGCCTTAAATACATGCTTGAATGTTCCAAAGAGTCCCGCGTTATATACACTCGCGCTCGCCCACCAGATCCTTCCAACTGCATTCATCTTCTCAACGGGAATGTCACTAC
Organism: Alliaria petiolata; assembly: GCA_020283515.1. Classification (NCBI taxonomy): domain Eukaryota; kingdom Viridiplantae; phylum Streptophyta; class Magnoliopsida; order Brassicales; family Brassicaceae; genus Alliaria; species Alliaria petiolata. The sequence goes on along the minus strand of JAHZTW010000002.1, from coordinate 108,350,348 downwards.
AGAAGTTATATTGGTATTACTATAACAAACTTTCATGTAATTGCATACACCAAAAAAGCCATGACCCATCTTGTATTCATAACAAACCTGTCGAGGAAGCAATTCCGGAGAGACTTCCACAGCTTAGACTGACCCACACCCTGTGAATCAATAGGCCTGAAAAAAGGCTTGAAGAAGAAAGTATAACGATAGGATGAGTTAGGTAAATCTCTTATTGGACAAACAAACTCACTAGAAAATATAATACTAAAAGTCAAATCCCAAAGCAAAGAAGCTTTACCTATGAGATAGCCATAATGTTCTCAGTGAGTCATATTGCTGAGAACATGATTGCTAGGCTTTGACCCACACCCTGCAACACAAAAGATGTGCAAAACACAACTACATCAAATAATATGTATAGTTATATATAACTACTGCAATAACATTAGTCACCTACTTCTTTCTTAACTATAATCTGTCATCTATCCATACCAAGATTAACAACCTCAGTTTCATCATCATCAGACTTTCAGTTAGATTCATTAAATTCTCTAGCCTCGAATAAATCAATTCACATCTTACAAGTTACAACCAAATGGAAGAAACAACCACAAATACAATCACCAAACAGAGCCACAAGAGAATACTTGAATTCTCACCAGTGGAAATCATTTGTTTCTCGAGTTCCTGGACTGCATCGAATATCCCATGAGCAGCATAGGTTTCGATCATAGTGGCAAAAGTGATTTTATCAGGCTTACATTTTCTCTCTTCCATTTGTATGTACAATTCCTTCATCGTGGCCAAATCACCACCCTGACCGTATGCATTGATTATGCAATTGAAGAAGGGAGTATCCAGTACCACATCTGAATTCACAATTTGCCTCAAAACCGAATCTATCTTAACCACGAGACCAGCTTTGCTATACGCGTTAACAAGCGAACAATAAGTGATAGAGTTGGGTTTCACTCCTTGATACTTCATTTTCCTGAATACATCATCCATTTTCTCGATCCTTCCAGCTTTTCCAAACGTCTCGATCACAATATTGTAGGTGACAGCCGTCGGGGAGAAGAACCTTTTCTCCATGAAATCCATAACCGAGCTCATCTTCTTAAACATTCCAGCTTTTCCAAAAGACAGGATCAGAATGTTAAACGTAGTGATGTCTGGCTGCACTCCCATCAGCTGGAACCGGTTATACCAGCTCTCCATCTTCCTCGTGTTGCCGCCATTTCCATACGAACCAATTATCGAGTTAAACGTGAAAACATCTGGAAGAGAATCTTCATCCTCGATCATATCAGCCATAACATTTTCCATCTCCTCAAACATGCCTGCTTTTCCTTACCCATCAATAATAGTATTGTAAGTAACCGTGCTGCACCCAACTCCAAGATACGACATCTCTATAACGATGCGTTTAACCAGGTCAAACCGACCAAGTTTGCAGCATCAACTGATGAGAACAGTAAAGGTGAAGACATCTGGCTTGCAATCACTCACCGACTTCATATATTCAAGCGTGGCAAAGGCCTTGTCAAGAAGTCCGCTTTTGCCATAAACAGCTATAAGAGATGTATACACATCAATGGTGGGTTTCAATCCTTCAGACAACATGACTTCGAAAAGTAAGCTGGCTTGCTCAGGCTGTTTGCAATTCCCAAGCACTTTAAACAGCTTTGTGTACGTTTTGCATCTTGGCTCATACCAATGCTGCTTCCTAAGAAGATTGAAAATCTATAAAAAAAAAAAGCAGAGAAACGGGCTAATGAATCTTGTGGAGTTTCGGCGGCCAATTATATCCGTAAAGATGTAGAAAAAAGCGATGTACCTTGAGCGCAGACTGCCATCGATTCTCGCTGATAGCCTCATCAAGTGCTTCAAGAACAGCTTTTGGCCACAAAGTGTTGTACTTTTCGGAGTTGGCTTTCCTCTCGATGCCCTTAACAGCAGAATCTGTTCTCAGAATCCGAGACAGTTCCTTTTTAGGATCTACTCGGTGTCTTGTTGAGATCAAGCCAGAGCTCATTTTCCCTGTACGCTCGTTGGGGAGTTTGGTCGAACACGTTGTGGGCGTCACTGGAACAGAGGTTACATGCCGAAAATAAACAGGGGATGATACATGTTGCTGAACCGCGCTGCTGCAAGTGTGAAAGACAGAGAAAGGTTGCAAGAGAAATCCACATTTGTTAAAGAAACGTAAAATCAAAACAGCAAGAGATATGAGAATGTTACCGTGAAAAGAGTTGGATGATTTCATTGGCGCAAGCGGAAGAAGTCCCTTGAATTGGTTGTTGTATCAATGCCATCGAAAGAAAAGAGATCAGGTGGAGAAGAAAAAACTGCAGATTTTTCCTGTGTAAAGGAGGAGCCTAGAAGACCACACGGACACAGTTGTTCTGCTTCATCCTCTTTTGTTTCTTCGGTTTGGTTTTCGATTTGGATTCTTCGGTTTGTATCATAACGAATCGAAAATACTGTACACGATTTTGGTTTGATGTGGTTTTGGTTTTGATTGGGATTTGGGCAATGTTTTCACGCCCGGACCGGCCGGTTCGCCCAGTTAACCCGTGACCCGGTCACTATCCCGGTCCGGTTCTTTTGTTAAAATCCGCTACTTTTAAAACCGCCAAAATCCAGAAAAATCCGCGGTTAAATCGTGAACCGTTGATCTGTTGATCCGGAGGAACCGTCAATTTAACTTTTAAACCTTTTAACAAATGTAATCTTTCACTAAATTTAGGATTTAATACATTGTAGCTAACTTCTAAGAATATTTGTTCGTCTTAACCACTTAAGAAGAAGGTTTTGTGTTCTCAAGTCAACAAAAATATGTCATGTCTTCTCTAACCTCTTTTCTTTTTGTTTAAAATTTTTTTTTGTTTTGGGTGATCATAGATTTTGTTTCTAATTTTTAAGTGTATTTTTTGCTCATGTTTGTGTGTCCCCTAAGAATCAATTATGCCTTGATAAAATCTGTTTTTGATGAATTAGAAAAGGTTCTTCCTCAAGAATATCCCAAAGATAATGAAGAGATAAATCTGGAAAATTATAATGGTAAATTTTATGATTTATGTTTTAGTAGTATGTAATATATTGACTAAATTATGTGATTTTTTTTTTCTTTAGATTTTGATGAAAACTTCACAATGCCACGTAAAGAACATGAGAGAAATGGTCATAAAGATAATCACGATTGGTTGCTGTGATTTTCAATTTGTTTAATATTTTTCACTATTTAGTTTGGTTAAATTTGAATTTAAAATATTTAATCATTTTAATATTTTATTATTGTTATTGAACATTTTTGATTTGTTAAACATGATATAAATATTTTTTATTTTTATATTTTCAAAATTATAATATATATATATATATATTATATAAAAAATTATAAATTAGTTGATCCACGGTCGAACCGGCTCGACCCAAATAAACCCGGAAACCCAGTGACTCGATAGATATTCCGGTTTGCTGTCTGGGTCGGGTTTCAAAACATTGGATTTGGGTTTATTTATTAATGAAAAACTTGATAGTTTATGAAATAGAGTAGTTCTTAAAAAGTTAGGTTTCCTCGGTTTATTTGCATATAGTAATTTTTTAATCTTATTATATAAAATTTAAAATGTTTCGATTCTAATGCGCTATGCCAAAATACCAAATAATATAAATATTTAATAATTTTAATATTTTATATTTTATTACATTTTTATTTTAAATATATATAATACAGTTTAATTATGATATTTAATTAAACATGGATTTATTTTTTGAATGATTTAATTAATATATTTTAGACTGAATTAATATACTATGGCACAATGCGCTTTAAAAAAAAATTATTCGTAGAAATCGTTGTATTTTTTTATTATAATAGTTGGTTTTTTTGGTGTGAATTTCAGACTATGGTTAATGATAAATACGTTTTGGATGTAACAATTGAAAGTGTTTGAACTAGCAAATATTCAAGACAACGAGGAGTGCCTCAAACTGTTTAAGTCTACCATCGACAAGGCGGGACACAGTGGCAAGGTTGGAATCGGAATGAATGTCGCTACATCCAATTTCTACTCATCGATGGCATGAACTTCAAAAAAGAGGTAAAATAAGTTTTTTCTTTGGATTCCGTAAATGCGCTTGATGTGTAATTTCCTTCCCAAATATGTATCCTCACACTTGAAACCAAACTCAAATCCTAGATTCTCCAAACCTGAAATCGAAAATGCACCTCCTCTCGATCCAAACATCCATATTCCCCGAAACAAAATCTGTTAAATTTTTTGCTTGAACTGTTTTGGTCAACACTTTTCCTCGAAGTTGTATTCCATCTTCTTAATATCTAAGTAATGAAATATCAATCCTCAAAAATATCTAACCCTGATACTTTTGCAAAACAATAATGGTTCTAACAAGATCTATGGAGATGATCTCATGGGCTTATACAAAGTCGTTCATTAGTACATACCCACTTATATCCATTCAAGACCTTTAGTATGCTAAGATGACCGCTGAGGGGCATGAAAATTCAGAGCGTGTGAAAGCTGTTCATAAGGAGAAGTATGATGTTATTTTGAAGGTAACCATATCGGGAGATGGAGGTTACTTGGGGTCTCTTGCTAAAATCCAGAAGAAAGGATTTCATATAATGTTGATTTCACTCATCTTTTCACAGGATTATGATCGATTCAGTAATGCAGGGTGGGAGTGGAGACCTTTTTTGGGTGTCGAGGAGGAGCTGGTATTGAAGGATGGTTTGAGGGAAAATTTGTCTAACATTCGCAAGAGAGGAAGAGGGAGAGGAAGGGGAAATCAGAAGAGTGGAAGAAGAGGAGGAAGAGGAAATAGTTTCAACATTCTCTCAGAACTTACATAGGAGGAGGAGGCTCATGAGGAGGAAGCGACAAGGAAGAGGGACAGGGAGGAGGAAGAGGCCAGGAAGAGGAACCGGAAAGAGTAAAGGAATTCTGATAACTTTGTAGAGATGGAATTTGTATTTGAAAGCGGTTTTGCTCTAAGGCGAACTAAATAGACAATTACTCTAATCAACTACTATTTTAAGTATGTTTAGCATCTTCTTCCTCGATGCATTAGATTCTGATAACTTTATAGAGATGGAAGTTGTATTTGGAAGCGGTTTTGCTTTAGGGCGAACCAAATAGACAATTAATCTAATCAACTGCAACTTTAAGTACGTTTAGCATCTTCTTTCTCGATACATTAGATTCTGAACAAGCACCGTCGTGATTCGTTAACAAAAGTCAAAGACACCGGCCAAACCCACAGAACAATCGAACAACTGAAGAAAATCTCAAGAAGAAAATTACTTGTGCTTTCAGAAAGTGTTTATATATATGGTAACCCTGAAGTATAAGAGCAGCACGAAACAAAGATCTTCTTCTTCTTCCTGAGTTTTGATTTCCTCATTAGAGAGAGAGATGGATATGGAATTAGAGAGAGAGAGAGATGGATAACGAATCAAAAATACATGATTTTGGTTTGTTGTGGTTTTGGTTTTGATTGGGATTGGGTTTATTTATGAAAAACTTGATACATTAGTTTATGTCTTTATGATTTGTAATTATGGAATATGGTAGTTTTTAAAAAGTTAGGTATCCTCGGTTTATTTGTATATATGTAGTAATTTTTTAATCTTATTATATGAAATTTAATAATGTTTCAATTCTAACGCGCTATGCCAAAATACCAAATAATATAAATATTTATTAATTTTAAGATTTTATATTTTATTAATTTTATATTTTAAATATATATAATACAGTTTAATTATGATATCTAATTAAACACATATTGATTTTTTAAATGGTTTAATTAAAATATATATGGTTAAATTAATGCGCTTTAAACAAAATATTTTATGGTACAATGCGCTTTAAAAAAAAATTATTCGTAAAAATTGTTGTATTTTTGATTAAAATGGTTGGTTGTTTTGGTGTGAGTTAATGATAAATACGGTTTGGATGTAACAAATGATGAAAATGTCTTTAAACTAGCAAATATTCAGGACAATGAGGAGTGTCTCAAACTGTTTAAGTCTACCATCGACAAGGCGGAGCACACTGGCAAGGTTGGAATCGGAATGGATGTCGCTGCATCCAATTTCTACTCATCACAGAAGAAGTACGATGGCATTCAAAAAAGAGATAAAATAAGTTTTTTCTTTGGATTCCATAAATTCGCTTGATATGAAATTTCCTTCCCAAATGTGTATCCTCACACTTGAAACCAAACTCAAATTCTAGATTCTCCAAACACGAAATCGAAAATGCACCTCCTCTCGATCCAAACATATATATTCTCCGAAACAAAATCTGTTAAATTTTTTGCTTGCATTGTTTTAGTCAACATTTTTTCTCAAAGTTGTATTTCAACTTCTTAATATCTAAGTAATAAAATATCAATGCTCAAAAATATCTAACCCCTAATACTTTTGTAGAACAACAATGGTTCTAACAAGATCTATGGAGATGATCTCATGGGCTTATACAAAGTCGTTCATTAGTACATACCCACTTATATCCATTCAAGACCCTTTCTCCCAAGACGACCAGAAGAAGTATGTTAAGATGACCGATGAGGGGATTGAAAATTCAGATTGTGCGAAAGTTGTTCATAAGGAGAAGTGTGTTGTTGTTTTGAGGGTAACCACATATGTAACTAAATTCATTTTGGATTTTAAGAGAGCTGAAAAGGCTGTTTGCAAAGGGATGGCCAGCCACGAAGGATAGTTCTTTGATAACTTTATTCATCACATATGTGTAGGCTTGTCACTCGTAAGTCTTGAGTCATTCATCTTGTTACTAAACCTTTAAAATTTTCCACTTATTTCATGATATTGAGTCAGCTGAAGACGGGAGCTCCTTCACTTGATAAATACCAGCATGTAACAAGTTTTAATTGTTTTTTATTTTATTTGTTTTTTTATCGGTATTGATGCTTTTTTTATTAATGACTATTGGATAGTTGATATTGAGATTCAACTTGAAGAATATGGAATCTATGCCTACTTCCGCAAACTGGTGGTCTTTTACTCTTTCAGAACACAAATGCAATATACGGTTGACAACATGGTATGGTGGGATATCGAAAATTGTGAAATTTCTGGTGACATCCAAGCTTCCTAGATGTTCACGCTCATAAAAGAAGGTCTTGCTCAAGAAATTGTAAAATCTTGAATCATTTTGTTAAGTATTTTTAACTGCATTACTTGAATCAAAATTTCTCACTATCTTTATATTATGATATTGAGTCTATGTTGTTAAATCATAACAAGGTCAACTAAATATCAAAGCTCCTTCCATTTCCAAATACCAGCAAGTATGTTTAATAAGATGTTTTTTTGTTTGTTTGATTGATCCATCACAATCTGATGAGTGCGTACAGTTTTTGAATTACCTCAATTTAATAAAAAATAATAATAGATTCATTAAAAACAATAATAGATTCATTAAAATACGAAATATATAATAATAAAGTAACTAAAAACAACAATAATTACATTTAAAAATTGAAAATATTTAACTTTTTGAAATTATTTCTTTCGAAACATTTACTCCTTGTTTCAAAAACTTTAATTAACTAAGTGTAGTTGTTGTTTTTTTAAAAAATATTGTTTAATATCGTTTAAAAACAAACGGAATATCATTGAGTCAAAATTGATTGGCAAGGATCCAACTAGGGAGGCTCATATAGATAACTTAATGGTTCGTGTTGATGGGAACCAACAGAATGTGAAAGCTCTTCTGGTTGTGTTTCTTGTTGTACGCAAAGTTGGGGTTGATGTCCGTGGATCTCCTCTCTACAAGGTAATTGGGCTATACTTATACACTATATTGTTGATATATTTTCTACAATCTAACATTTTTGTTTCTTGCAGCCCGATCAGGTTACTATCCAACCAGTGTTGAGTCTACCAATCTCTGCATTCAATGTCATCAGAAACAAGATTGGATTCATGATTTTGTATGTTGTTGCTTCATCCTTCAAACAAGTCTTGGATATGGGTGTGGGTTGGAGGTAAAAAAAATTAATCATTTTGTTAGTCATTTTGCATCACTTAATTGGTTCTAAGGTTAGGATAAATACGTTTTGGATGTAACAAGTTTTGAAAATGCTTTTGAATTAGCAAATATTCAGAACAATAATGATTGTTTCAAACTTCTCAAGTTTGCCAGCGATAAGACGGGGCGCGCTGGCAAAGTTGAAATCGGAATGGATGTCACTGCATATAATTTCTACTCATCAGAGAAGACGTACAAGATGGTATAAACTTAAAAAAAGAGGTAAAATAAACTTTTTTGGATTTTCAGAATCCGTTTGATATAGAATTTTTTAATACGTTCTATTTGTTTGAAGGAAATATGTATTCATTACAATATGTATTCAGAATCAAACGTATTCATTACAAATACGTATTCAAAATCTTATTTTAAAAATATAAAATAATTTAAATTTAAAATTATACTTTGTGAAACGAATGGAATATATGAATAGGGAAAAGATTCCTCGACCAAATCCCTTACCTCGTGGCTTTTTCTGATTCGAATCTGTTAAACGAGATTGGATAACGGTGAAATGTGAACCGGGAATTTGGATAAATGTGAGTGAACCGGAATTGGAAAATGGAAAGAAAATAAATACATAAATGCGCACTACCACCTACTAAAGGACACGTGGAGAGGTGACTGATGAATATTGGTCACGTGGGCACGTGTGCATCGCTCTTCTCCACGAACCATCTTTATTCGTGAACAAAAGTCAGGAACATCGGCGACCGGCCAAACTCAGAGACAAACGAACAAGACTCAAAGAGGATAATTACTTGTGCTCTGGAAAATGTTTATATATATACCAACTCCTGAAATGTAAGAGGAGCACGAAACAAGTTCTTCTTCTTCCTGAATTTGCTTTCCTCATTAGAGAGAGAGATGGATATGGAATATAAGGAGTTAAAAGAAGTAATAGATCAAGCAGAGCTCGTGGATGCTCACGGGCACAACATAGTCTCTCTGGACTCGTCTTTTCCGTTCATCGGAACTCTCTCCGAGGCTTCCGGCGAGGCTTTATCTCTAGCTCGTCACTCCCTCTCCTTCAAGGTACACGACGATGAGACTTCGTTTTCCAGTTTGTGTGATTAGATCCGTTACTAGTGTCTGATTAATTACTGTAGTGAAGTGATTGATCATGAATATTCTGGTTGTGGCATATGGGTCTCTTGTCTATGAAACAGAGGAATCTGAGGGAAATTGCTCAACTTTATGGCACTGAAGTAACTTTGGAAGCGATTGAGAAACATCGTCAAACCTCGGGTCTGCATTCTTTGACTTCCAAGTGTTTTGGAGAAGCGCGAATCTCTGCTCTGCTCATCGACGATGGATTGAAGCTGGACAAGGAGCATGACATTGAATGGCACAGCAACTTTGTTCCAGTTGTCGGTCGAGTGTTGCGCATCGAAACTCTTGCCGAGCAAATCCTCGACGAGGAGAGCCCTGATAAGTCTTCTTGGACTTTGCATTCGTTCACCAAAGCCTTTGTTGAAAGATTGAATTCATATCCTTTTTTATCTGGTCGATTCTTGATGAATGTGGACTACCTTAATACAATAGTGTTGGTTTACCTTGACTTTGGACACGCTTGCTCAAGAGATTGTTGCTTTAAAAACAATTGCTGCTTATCGCAGCGGTTTGGATATTGATACTCATGTGAGCAAAGAAGTTGCTGAGAATGGTCTTGTCCAAGTCTTGCAAGGTAACAAGGGTTTCAGGTTGCTCCTGTTTTAGGTGTAAAATGTATCGTTTCTCTGATCACCTTTACCATCTTCTTGCTGCAGCTGGAAAGCCGTTCCGTATTGGAAACAAAGGCTTGATTGATTACATTCTTACTCGTAGTTTGGAGGTCGCTGAACGTTCCGACCTGCCCTTGCAAATTCACACAGGGTATGCAAGATTTGGTCAACTTTGTGAGGGTCTTTGCTGTTTTTGTGTATTGGTGTTAGTATAGTTTGATTTTGCATTACACAAACCGGAATCTTTACTAGTGTTTAAGTGTGCAATAAGTTTTTGTCTTCTAATGTCTGACCTTTCATGCTCAGCAGTCATCAGTTTGTACTAGTAATGAATAACTCTTTTTATTTTTGCTTGAACCAGTTTTGGTGACAGGGATTTGGATTTGCGCTTGTCAAATCCTCTTCACCTTAGGACCCTTCTTGAAGACAAACGATTTGCAAAGTGTCGCATTGTTCTTCTTCATGCGTCTTATCCATTCTCAAAGGAAGCATCTTATCTTTCTTCAGTTTACCCTCAGGTTTTGCTTCATGCCATTTCAATTTATCTGTAAAATTATGCGAGATCGTTTGCTTATTCTTGATCATTCTTTCTGTTCCTTAAGGTCTACCTTGATTTCGGGTTGGCGGTTCCAAAGCTTAGTGTCCATGGTATGGTGTCTTCGGTTAAGGAGCTCCTTGACTTAGCCCCTACAAAGAAGGTAAAACTGAATGCTGCATGCTAACATACTTCTTTGACTTGCATTATCTTTGTTGTTGTTCATGAGTCATATAAAATGCTAACCATAAGAGAATTTTCAGGTGATGTTCAGTACTGATGGCTATGCATCTCCTGAGACCTACTATTTAGGTAAGTTCAAGTTGCTACCTTTTGTGTAGTTTGTAATCCAATCCTGTTTCTTAGTTTTAAAACCTCAAGTCTTGAACAAAGTTCTCTTCTATTTTTTGCAGGTGCAAAGAAAGCACGCGAGGTCATCTTCTTAGTTCTGCGTGACGCTTGTTCCAGCGGTGATCTCTCACTCATGGAAGCTATTGATGCAGCTAAAGACATTTTTTCAAGGAATGCGATTGCGTTTTACAAGCTTGATCTAGACACATATTCTTCTAGTACACAGAGTAGAATATCTCCCAAATCACAGATGAAGGAGCCTGATGCTCAAGAAGATACTAGTTCTTTCGTACGCATTATTTGGGTTGATACATCTGGACAACAAAGATGCCGTGTGAGTGTTTTTTTTTAATTTTTTTTTATTTAATCTTTTTTTTTTTTTTTAACCTTTGACAAGAGTTTCGTTTTGTTGTACAGGCTGTTCACGCGCAGCGTTTTTACAGAAGTGTGAAGAAGAATGGTATTGGTCTGACTCATGCATCAATGGGGATGCCTTCATTTACTGATGGACCAGCAGAAGAGTCTAAGCTGACGGGTGTGGGTGAGATTAGACTGGTTCCAGATCTATCAACCAAGCGGACAATACCATGGTACTTTACTCTTGCTCGTTCTCTTTGCAGTTAAAAGCTACAGATGATCTTTTTTTCCTTGTTTACATTCATCATATCATATTTACCGTTAGGACAAAGCAAGAGAGCATGGTTTTAGCTGACATGCTCCTGAAGCCTGGTGAAGCATGGGAATACTGTCCAAGAGAGACCTTAAGAAGGGTCACAAAAGTTCTCAAAGACGAATTTGACTTGGTAAAAATTCTCCATATAGCACATCAAAGACGAGTTTGTTTGTAGCTTAAAATCAATGTTTCCCTGGGTTTTTAGGTAATGAACGCTGGTTTTGAGAATGAGTTTTATCTCCTCAAGAATGTTGTGCGGTATAAGTTTCTTGAATCTTGGTTTCTTTGTTCAATCCAATCGTTTTCATAATCTTTTAACACTTGTCCTGCCCAAATTATTTGAAGGGAAGGGAAAGAAGAGTATGTGCCTTTTGACTTTGGTCCTTACTGTTCCACATCCTCATACGATGCTGCATCTCCGATTTTCCATGAAATTGTACCAGCGCTCGAGTCCTTGAACATCACAGTTGAACAGGTTACAAACAAGATAAAAAATAAATTTCATCAGCCATATATCACAACTAACACCATGTTTCTTTGACATAGTATTACTTATTTCTTTTATAGTTTCATGCTGAATCCGGGAAAGGTCAGTTTGAAATATCTCTGGGGCACACCGTTTCATCTCCTGCTGCCGATAATCTGGTTTACACACGTGAAGTTATAAGATCGGTTGCAAGGAAACATGGATTGCTCGCCACATTTGTTCCAAAGTACGTCACTCTTATCTTCCCCACTGAATGATAATACTTAACCAACCGCGGATTTTTAAAAGAATGCATGTGTGTTTTTCTTTTTGACAGGTATGATTTATGTGACATTGGTTCTGGATCACATGTGCATCTAAGTCTTTGGAAAAACGGTGAAAATGTCTTCCCTGCATCTGATAAATCATCTGCTCATGGAATGTCTTCCATTGGACAAAAGTTCATGGCTGGAGTTCTGTTTCACCTCCCTTCAATCTTAGCAGTCATAGCTCCACTTCCAAACAGGTAAACTAAAAGCCACAGGGTTAATTATCGAGTAATCTCTGAATTGGTTACTAATTCTTTGATAAATTTTCAGCTATGACCGAATCCAGCCTAATACATGGAGTGGTGCATTCCAATGCTGGGGAAAGGAGAACCGAGAGGCGGCTTTAAGAACGGCTTCTCCACCGGGAGCTCCTGATGGTTTAGTTACCAACTTTGAGATAAAGTCTTGTGATGGCTCCTCAAATCCTCACCTTGCTTTGGCCGTTATAATGGCTGCCGGAATTGATGGTCTCCGGCGACACCTCCAACTTCCTGATCCAATAGGTAAAGCTGAGCAAAACTTGTTATGTTGTGAAAATTCATTTTTACATAATTTGAATCCATCATCCTTCAAAATACATTTTCTTTTTACATTTTCCTTTGGATGAAACATTCAGATACAAATCCAGCCGATGTGGCTGCTACGCTGAAGAGACTTCCTGAATCGCTTTCAGAAGCTGTTGAAGCTCTTGAGAAAGACGAAGCCCTCCACGAGTTGCTCGGACAAAAGCTTTTAGTTGCCATAACTGGAGTCCGTAAGGTACCCTAATGTTTTTTTAAGTTCCAATAGATTCGCAATGGTAACGAAGTACATAAGCACTAATCTGTTTTCTTTCTTTTATATATTTTTCAGTCTGAGGTCGAGTATTATTCGAAGAACCCGGATGCATGTAAGCAACTCATTCACCGGTACTAGTCCTTGATGGTGATTGCTCGACCATTTGCTTTTATTCGTTGTTGAGTTATTAGACCAACGGACAATAATGGACCCATGGAACTGCCTTTCTATCGTCTTTCTATCGTCGAAATCGCTCTCACAATTATAAATGTATCAGAGCTTTTTTAAAGTTATAAGAATTGATGGGTCGTATTTGCAAATACTTTAATGTTGGTGGTAGAGATGAACTGAGGTTTACGAGATTACTCGATAAATTAATAATTACTATAAATTAATAATTTTTGTCGGTTCCGAGTTGGATCAGTGTAAAAATTAGCAAAATTTGATAAGATAAGAAAAATTGTCTCAAACAACCTCGTTTTAAGTTTTCAGTTTAATAATAGACTTAAAAAATTTGTTAATCACTTTTAACATTATTAGAAAGGTGTTAGACACATTTAAGAAGACTGTCATAACTCAATTTAGGAAGCTGTTAAACACATAGGCTTTCTTAACTTTAATGAAAATTTAGAAAGCCGTAAGAAAGACATTATACATATTTAGGAAGGCTTTCCTAACTTTAATGAAGACTATTTATGAACAAACGAGTTTTTAAAGTTATTTTTGAAAAATAAACTTCATTTTATGTTTTGAAACTTTTATTTAAATATATGGTCCCAATAATCATATAAATTAATAATTATAATATAGACATATATAAATAACGTAATTGAATAAAATATGATTATATTGTTGTTATAAGTTTATAAATGTTGTTGGACTAATTTTTTAAATTTATTGATATAACATTTATAAACGAATTTTTTATTTTCTAGTTTCAAAAATAGTTTTTATTATTTTTTAATGAATATTAAAAATTTAAACCGAAAAATCTCTCTATAAATTAATAACTTTATAAATTAATAAATTTTTAAAGTCTTAACATTATTAATTTATAGAGGTTTTATTTACCTTCTAAATAGATGCAAACGTAAAACGGAATAGATGCAAACGTAAAGATTTGGATTGGGGAAAAAGAAAAAAAAAACTAATAAATTTCATATTTCGAGACGCATGCTGGAGTTTTTCTTACTTTTTCGTCCCATGCTTTCAAAAGCCTCACGTTATGGTCCTCTATTTATATTTAATAGTTTTCCGGTATCTATTAAGTTTCTTTGTTCTAAACTTCTCTTATCTCTCCATGGTAGGACCATATCTATTTAGTTTTTTATTAACAGTTCTTAATCATTTTTTTCTCCATACACTTATATAATAATTAGAAAATTTACAAAAATATTTTACTTTATAGAAATTCCTCGAAAACCATCCGCAAAAAATAAGATTCACATGTTTCGCTTATTATGCTCAAACAAATGGACGAACCTAAAGTTCAAAATGAGATTAAAAAAAAATGGACGAACAAAATCTATCTTCATGTGAGCTGTGTGACCTATGTCTGACTGGGGACAAGAACTTATTAATAAGTCCAAAAATATTTTCTTCCAAACTCATGATTCATTCACACTAGATACAATTTAATTGTTCGTTGGTTTTCATGCTTCTCTTTGCAAACTGATCAGTTAATACCACTTTTTAAAAAGAACTATAACTTAAAAGACCATAAAATTTCGTAAAGAAAATAAGCCACTGTAAAATCTAAATTAAAAAAAAAAAGTCAATGCAAGGTTCATGGAAACGATTCTTGTTGTCGTATGTACGTTGAGTTTAGCAACCAAGAGAATATGTATATAAGTAATTGATGCATTTTTATATTATGTGTAGATCTTAAATACATGCCTAGAAGTATTTTCTTATGTTTGTTCTCAACACTTACATCTGCTTTTAACTTGGTTTTAAAAAGTAAAAAGTTGCAGCCAACATTTTAATAGAAAACTTGTCAATAAAATAAAATAATAATAATAATAATTGCAGCCAACATTGTTTGTTAATAACTTAGTATACACAATCAAATATTTGTTGCACAATTTAAAGCTGTTTAATTATTTAATTCATTGTCCTCTCAATTTTTTCTGCATAGCTAAATTAGCTAAGAACTTCAACGATTTTTTTTTATTTGTGTTCTTCTTCTAGTTGTTATTTTCCATTTCTATTTTTCTCTATTCATCATGAACTCATAATTAATTCTTATTCGACACAACGAAAAGAAAATCTTCTATAAGTTCAAACGCAGTCCATGGGTGGGATCGAAGAGGAATCTAAGGGCTCCACCATATTTTTTTTGTTAATTTTGGATCTTAGTCGAATTAACAGAAAAAAAAACGATAAGAAAAAAGAGACCAATAACGTGAAAAACCTTACGGTAAAAATCACATAGATGGCCCAGGAGGCTTTTGTCAAGAGCCAATAAAAGAAAATACTTGCACAATCAGAAACTTTATTGACAAAATGAAAATGCAGTTCTAAGTGGGCCCCACTGTGTAATACAAAGATTCGAATAATTTAATATGTACAGTAGTATGAGGTAAGAGCTTTGACTATTTCCCACTTATAAGTTTTCCTCCGAGACGAGAGGCGAAGATATGCATTATAATTTATACTACAACGCTCCGGTCAAAGATAGTATATATCTTCTGTTTCAGGACTTATCATAAGTTTGTTTTTTTTTTGTCGTCAAGAGTATATTTTACTTAACTATATGTGTTTTAATGTTTTAAAGTTGAGAAAAAGGCCTAGTAAGACAAGATAAATATAGCAAGGGAGTCGAGTTACAACTTACAAAGTTGACAATACAGTATTTTTGGGGTCACTCATAACATATCTATTTATCAGAAGGTTTATAATTTAGTTAGTTTTTTTTTAACGGTTATTTAGTTAGTTTTTGAATCTGCTTAGATCATGTTCGTATAAATCGTTCCTCAAATCGATAATATAAAGCAATTATTGTCAACGTAACGTATAAGGTCATGAACACAATTTCTTATTTCTTTGAATTTGTTTTTAATCCACTTTTTTCTACTTACTTGGGTTATGAATAAAGAAGTGTAGAGGTACCTTTACAAAAAAAAAAAAAAAAAAAAAAAGTGTAGAGGTAGTTATAGCTTCCAAGACTTTAAATATCTACAAATTAATATCCTAATTTCTATAACTTCTTCAATAATATCTAGACTTCTCTAGTAATATTCTTTGTAAAAACACTTTGATAGTTATCAGAAAAATAAAAAACGCTTGGATAATGTGAAAATCGAAGAAGCGATGATAAAATCTAAAATTATAGGTTCTGGAATTACAAATTGATGATAAAGGAGAAAGACTGTTACAAAAGTTGATAAAAGAAGATTACTTTACGTAATGTAGGCGTTTTAACTTTTAATGAACTGCTCTCACTCATCGTTCGTGGAAAATGATACAAACAATGACTTTTTTTTTTAGACATTATGATTGGTTACAATAATCTTATTGGACATGTGAGGGGGCAAAATGTATATCTTTATAGCTATATTGTTTTTTTTTTTTCCTTCTCCAAAGATGTCGCCTAACACCACGTAAGTACTACACTTAGCTTACATTAGTAACCTAACATCAACTTTAATAATAATCCAACAATCACGCCCATTTAACCAATCCAAATTTTGTCACAAGCTCTCATGAGAAATGAAGAAAACACACTCATGAATGATTGTTTGTGCGCGTGTGTGGTATATATGGACAACGTGGTTATTTTTCCTTGGTTGGATATTGGTCGGGTTGCAAAATTGTCAGGTGGTTAGACTGTGAATTTGGATATTCCTAATATTTGATGTTGGTCAAGTCGCAAGACTTTAATTGGTAAAGTTGCGGAATGGGAAAAAATGCAAAAACGCTGAAAAATCTGTTTCACGTAGATTAGTTATGGAATGGTTGAATTAACTTTTTATATTATCTAATCATGTAAACAAAAATATTTATAACTTTCTAAATAACTATAATATTTTTGATTTTTTTGTTAACTACAAATATTTATATAATGAATGAGATTGTATGAATCTAATGATTTGTATTTTACAACATCATTATTTTTTTTAAAATTATAAATATATTAAAAAATAAGGCGTCAATAATTATAATAAAAAATAAATTTAAATTGTGTCATCTTTTTAAATAATAATTAAATTTTATGTATTAAAAATTAAGCAAAAACATAATTGTTTGCAATAAAAGAAAATTTACTTTTTAATAAAAAATTTAAAATATCATCTATCTTTTTGATAATTTGAAGTATAATTTTAATTGCTTTTTTAATATTTATAGGTTTGATATTCTTTTAAGATATATCAACTAATATCTAAAATATATTATAGTGAATAAATATTTTTAAATACTTATATTCTGCCATTTCACAAGCGCAAAAAAAAAATTATTCTGTAATTTTTTATTAAGTGATTCTGCAGTTTTTTTTTTTTACATTCCGCAATTATGAAATGTTATCAATCGGAGCCCAAAATGTACGTATTTATATTTCGATTAAAAACAGATTGTATAACATATATTTTGTTTTTTTTTTTTGTCTTTGGATGGATATACTCGTTAAAGCCAGTCTTCGGAAACTACATGCATCAAATCTCATCCTGACTAATTTTTGGCTTTATAGGAGTACAGTTGGTTTTACATTCTAAAGAGTTGGTAATTTCATTATAAAACACAAAATTTATAGTGTCGAATGGTTAAAAGAATTCACCTTTTAAGCACTAACCTTCACCTATTAGAGATCATGATGTTAGAGCATATTCATCTAAAATCGTTATTATTTTTTGCCTTTAATACCATATGCACGTTAAACCAGTTTTAATCGTTACATTGTAAAGTACTTAGAAGTTTTACATGGAAATATATTGAGACATACGAAAATACGAGTCGCTTCATTATTTTTCAATAAGTTTTGAAAGGAAGACTATTGCATAGTAACAGAGCCTAAGTTGAATTGAAATGGATATGTTGACGAGTTTAGATTCAGTCAAATACGAGTTAGAAATAAAGAATTATGATTTTAAAACGTACTTATGTTAAGAATCCCATAATTCTTTACAACGTACATCCCCGCTGAAGTCATTATTTTGATGGGTTTGTGTAATTTTTTAATATTTACTTGGAAAATTTAAGATTGGCATAGACTTATCCATCCAGAAATCAACTAAGATCTACTCTTATGCTATGTCGAAGATCGAAATAGACATGTCGAAAACATTGAACATTTTGAGAAACGAACCATAGCATTGACTGTTAAATGGCATCGTCCTACATCTAGACGTAATTGTCCTTTATATACACGAAGTTTCTAACAACAATTGGTCCAAAAAAAAAAGTTTCTAAACAACAAGATATGTAAAATGTATTTAACCGAATCAAATCTACACTTAAATATAGTATTTAGTTATCTAACACGGAAAACTTTTTTTTATTCTGGTCAACAACCGAGACTTCTTAATACTACTAATTAGCATTCATATTATAGTAACGTCACATCATTTTTATAATAAAAGGTGAAAACCTGACAAGAGATTCAAATATCAAAGCCTGCCTAACGTTTGTTAAATCCGTTTGAACCTTATGGATATACTCATATCGTGTTTCGATTTAGGTAAATTAGATATTACATTCCTATTGAAACAAAATAGCTTTTAAGAAAAATTGGAGACCGCTTCTTCCTCGAGACAAGCAGATTCTCAATCCTCGAGACTGTCAGTGGAAAACAACCCTCTCTCTTTCTCTCTCTCCTCTTCCAAAAGAACCAAAGAAAAATAAAAATACAAAAGCCAAGAAAGCCCATTCTTACAAAAGCATAACCACACTCTAAAAAGCCACTCACGAACACTGGTCAGTAAACAGAGAAGAAGAAGAACAAGCCATGTCTCACTCAACTCTCTTCTTCTTCTTCTCTCACCTTTAACTAAGCAGAAACCCTAAATAAATCCCCAAAAATCCCCAAATCCCTAAATCATCAGTTCTTTTTTTTTCTACAATGATGCTTCAAAGAAGCTGCATTGTACTTTTCTCTCTTTCTCTGTTCGTTCCACACATGGGTTTCGCCATGCTCAACAATACTCTCCTTCTCTTACCACATCCCGACCCAGAACTAGTCGCTCTTGATGTTCATAGGTACACATACTACATTTCCTCTTCTGGATCTGCATTTTAATGTAATTTTCCATCTGTGTTTTACATCTGACAAGCTATTCTCGTGAATCTTGGGTTGCTCTGTTTCTGTAGCCTCTTTTTTTCCTTATGAATCTCCGGTTTAACCGTACCGACTGTAATTATCCGGTTTAATTGTTTCACAGGAGAGTAAATGCTTCTATATCAAGACGTCAAGCTCTGGACACGACGGACCAAGCCGGTTCAAGCCCATGCTTCACCGGAAACCCAATCGATGACTGTTGGAAATGTGACCCAAACTGGCCCAATAACCGGCAAGGGCTAGCCGATTGCGGAATCGGGTTCGGACAGTACGCCTTGGGAGGCAAAGGCGGCCGGTTTTACTTCGTCACTGATTCTTCCGACCATGATGTCGTCGACCCTAAACCGGGCACTCTCAGGTACCTACTACATCCAGACATTTTGTTAAACGATTAAACCGGATTTCATTTGACAAACTCTTGTATAGAGAGAGTCTTCTTAACAAATAGGCAAATATGTGTTGGCTTTTGTTTGGGTTCAAGAATCAAAACAAAGATATCATTTTTTTTTTTGGGTTCATTTTTGACCTATTTAATACTAGATTATTTTTTAAAGCCGTTAGTTAACAACATTGTATTCTTAAATTGAAAATTACGCGTCCTTATTGTTGTTTTAACACTAAACCCTCTCTACCTATACACTTTCACAATTAAATTAAGATTCTGTCTAAGCTCCGTTTATCTATTCCACAATAACTTTCTTTTTCTGTCTGTCTCTCTTTTGTCATCTCTTATTCACATGCCCCACACCAATCTATTACGTACGACTTTTTCAACACCACTTGTATTTCCAAACATGGAAAATTCCAATTAAGCCCTTTATTTTTGTAAAAAACTCCCGAAGACCCTAAAACTACCCTTAATTCCACAAAACCCCTCAAAATTATTTTAAAAACGTTTGAAAAAGCTCTATGTTTTGATAAATTATCCGTTTTAAAACATGGAAATGTAATGTTGACGATGTTTATAATTTGGCGTCGTCCCTACACATACAGTTCTAATTTTAGATAACTAAAGTAGGTAGAGCCAGCCTCTCGCATGCAAGACCAGTTCTAAAAACATTTGGGATCTTACACCGATTCCAAAAATTGGAAAATATTTTTTTTTTTAAAACTAAGCTACTAATCAATTTGGTCCAACTCTTCAACAAAAAAAAATAAAAATATAATAAATGTAGAGAATAAACAACTATAATAAAAACAAGTGTATTGGGACCTCCAAAAATTTGGAATAATTTGGGGAATCTTTATCAATGTCAAAGGAATCGGGTTTAACCATGTGAACATGCTTATAACGAACTGCGAAAATTTGGTGACAGATACGGAGTGATACAAGTAGAGCCATTGTGGATAGTGTTCCCAAGCAACATGATGATTAAACTAAAGCAAGAGCTTATATTCAATAGTTACAAGACACTTGATGGAAGAGGAGCTAATGTTCATATTGTTGGTGGTGGCTGCATCACTCTTCAATATGTCTCTAATGTCATCATTCACAACATTCATATCCACCATTGTTATCAATCCGGTAATTTTTACTCTCTTTTTTTTACGGCCAATAATTGTTATGTTTCATCTTTTTTATTATCTTCCCAAAGATAATTATTGCCCTGACCCAAATATTTTAGTAGGTCCCCTTTTGGTGTACATTTTTTCCTTCTCATTCGTTGGCGTTTACACACGTAAATAAAGAAAAAAAAAGAAAGTGGTTTGATCTCTCAACATTTATTGAATATTCATAAAAGCATGGTTACAAAAGTAAAAGTAAATCTCTCGTCCGTCTAGAAACGAAATGTATTACTAGCATTTACTGGTGTTATTCATAAAAGCATTCTGAAATTGTTTGTGCACGCTCTCTCTCGCCAGGGAATACTAACGTGCGGTCAAGTCCAACGCATTACGGATTCAGAACGAAATCGGACGGTGATGGCATCTCCATCTTCGGATCAAAGGACATATGGATCGACCACTGTTCTCTATCAAGATGTAAGGACGGTCTGATAGATGCTGTGATGGGCTCCACAGGAATTACAATATCGAACAACTTCTTTTCTCACCACAACGAAGTCATGCTTCTTGGTCACAGCGACCACTACGAGCCAGACAGTGGCATGCAGGTCACACACACACACACAATAATCCATATATAAGTCCCTTTTTCTAATGACTATTCATTTATTTGATTATAAAATGAGATTAATGTTTGTGTGATTTTTTCAGGTAACAATTGCGTTTAATCACTTTGGTGAGAAACTGGTACAAAGGATGCCGAGGTGTCGACGTGGATATATCCACGTGGTTAATAACGATTTCACTCAATGGGAAATGTATGCGATTGGCGGTAGCGGTAACCCGACTATTAATAGCCAGGGTAACCGCTATACCGCCCCAACCAACCCGTTTGCGAAAGAGGTAACTAAACCCAAATATGATTTAACAATGTTGGTTAGTCTATCTTTAAGTCAGTTTGAGTATATTAACAAGTGTAAAAACACTTTAAAACGTTCATGTTTAAGAAACGTCATGAATATTATTTGTGTAGGTGACTAAAAGAGTAGAAACGCCGGATGGCGATTGGAAAGGGTGGAATTGGAGATCGGAGGGAGACATTTTGGTGAACGGAGCCTTCTTCGTGGCGTCTGGAGAAGGTGCGGAAATGAGGTACGAGAAGGCGTACAGCGTCGAGCCTAAATCCGCCTCGTTCATCGACCAAATGACGTTTCATTCTGGCGTTCTCGGCGTTGGCGGCAGGTTTGGATTCTACATTCTACCATACAAATTAATCACTCTTACCCAAATTTTCTTTTTGAAAAAAGAAATTGCCATTTTTAACAAACAAAAAAAAAAAGAAACACTTTGAATCTTTTTTTTTTACCAATACAACCTTATAAAATCGTATTAAATTTATGTTTGTGCTCTTTTTGTTTCGATTATTTTGTTTTTCTACTACTTTTGGCTTTTGCCTTTAACTTTAGCCTTTTTCTTTTGTCTAATTTCTTTTTACCCCACTATTTCATAATCATCTCTCATTAACCCCAAAAAAGTCAAATGGAGCTAATCTAGGGTGTTTTGAAATTGTGCAGGAATAACAATCTGGGGATGTGGACTACTACTGGATCCAAAGGTAATGGCGGTTTAGAGTCTTATAATGACTATACCGATGAAATGTCTGGAACCGGTTCAACTAACCGGTTATCTTTTTCAGTTATCGTTTTAGCTTTCATGCTCAATTTGATATCATATTTGGTAATGTTCAATTCTTCAACCCAAATGTTCATGGTGTTGTAACATGACTTTACCAATTTAATCAAGGAACAAGAAAAAGATTGTATCCAAAATCATTCTTGTGTATTCCTTTTCTTCTGTGGTCGGTCTTAAGTGTTTTTTTTTATAATATTTATTGAGAAGATGTTTTTACCGTTCCATGAGTTTGAATTCAATTTGTAATCCGCAAAATGTGGATTAGATTGTCTTTAAGAGCTAAGAACGATATACAATTAATAAGACATCGATGTCTTGGCTTACGCAAACTGAAATTTGTACCTATTAAATAATCAATTACATATAAAATAATTGTCCAGAACAATTACACTATTGGTACCATCTAGGCCTAGCACCATCAATCACTCTGGGGTTTTAATGGACATCATATATTTTTGTTTACAGAATTGGTACCACGTGTGTCAGTGTGTGTCGTATATTGTGTATATATGTAAACCGTGACGTTGTAGTAGCTCTATCCTATCTTTAAATTACATAACTAACAGAGAGATTATATATTATCTTCTTCCTTTTGCATTTTCATAATTTTATACAAGAGGGCATTCCATACATGCATCTACACTTCATACTAAATAAGTATATTACTTTAGGATATTGTAATTTACTATATTGAACATTAAATACTTTTTCCCCCTAAACAAATAAAATATTAAATAATTTTTTAACAATTCATTTGGCAAAAAGTACACTAAACAACTAATTTAATTCAGACTAAAGATAGAGCCCATCAAGGCATCAACCAATAATGTAAAACAACTATTAGTTTTTCATTTATTGGAGCATGAAATTCACATGATTTTGTTCTTGCATATAACAAGACCTGATCGTACACAACTACACATCAGTGCTACATTTTATTTATTTTGTTATGATGGATATGTATTCTGCATACACCTTTATGTTTTTTTTTTTTAATTTGGCCTGTAAAAATGGTTATCCTGTGAAAACTAACAAATTTATATTCGACTTTGACTTAATTTGTTGAGTAGAGTAGATTGTATAAGTAATTACGATTCAAGTTTCATTTCAAAATAAGACTTAAATTGAGTTCAAATAGTACATAATTGACGCATCGTAAAAGCTTGGACATTGGAAAAACTCTGTTTACTATAGCACTTTAGAATTCAGTTATCCAAGAGTTTAACAGTAAGGAAAAAAAAAGTCAATCGTATGATAATTCAAGAAAGATATTTATTTATCAACAGCAACTTTTAAAAGACGTTTTCATCATATGTAATCAAGAAACAAACTATTAAATTATGAAAAAGAAAAAAAAACTATTAAATTATGACCATAGAGAGCATGAAAACTCTTCGAAGTCCCTAGTCTCTTGAAACCACCAAGAACCAACGTTAATATTAATATTATTCTCACTGCTAATGCTGCTATGGTCTTCTAAAAGATTTGCGTCACTTTGGTCTGTAGAAATTTCTGATATCCAATCCGAAATCCGGTTTTCATATGGCGAACTCATAACACCGAAGCTCTCTCTTTCGCAAATACCACCATTGGGTTCTTTATCAGTCTCAATATTTCCCTGCTCAGATTCCTTTACGGTTTCATCAAAACCATGTTCTTGAGTCGTCGTCCTTGTCCACGTGATCTCAGTTTCCTTATACTTGCGCCACAACTCTTCCCCTGTATTTCCTCTCCAGTCAATGATCTTTTCTGCAGCAAAACACATCATTTTTCTATTTAATGCTTATCTAAAATTAACATATGCAACGAAGAAAATATCGATAAAAGTATATCATATCTACCATAGTTTTGAGCTTCCAATTTCTTTCTAAAATGAGTCCTCCAATAGTTCTTAATCTCGTTATCAGTCCTACCGGGTAATCTTCTTGCAATCTTTGACCACCTATTGATATACAATATTTAGTTCTAACTGATAATACAATCATGGAAGTAACATATTCAAGCTTTAGGCTTTTTTTTTGTTGGTCTCTCACTTGTTACCCCAGAGAGCATGGAGCTGAAAGATGATCATTTCTTCTTCTTGGCTCATCGGTCCACGCTTCAGACTCGGATTCAGATAGTTCATCCACCTTAGCCTGCAACTCTTACCACTCCTCTTCAAGCCTAAGTATGAACAAATCAAACAAACACATGCTTAGACATATGTAAACTTTCTATTTTTGGATAGCGATACAAGAAAGGTTTCAAAGTTTACCGGAAACTCTTGCTAAAGAATCCCAACGACGTTCTCCCAGAAGGGTAACGAACTTCACAAGCCGTTCATCTTCTTCTTCAAGCCATTGACCTCTACGGAGTGTTTCTTCCTTCTTACAATCCATTTTTTTTTTTTTTTTGCACTTAACTAAATCCTTTCTAAATTTGTGCTTGGCTTTGTCTTTGCTTAAATAGTAAGTACAATCATGAGTTTACCCAAATTAGGAAATGTCGAAAAAGCTGACGAACACAAATGAATTAGTGGATAATAACAGCATGCATCAGTTAGGTTCTTGTTTTTCCTACTTGGTCATCTTTAAGTTATAGATTATAGATTTGGATTAGGTTCTTTTTTATATCACCATGCATCAAGTTGTGATTTTTTTATTTTATCTTCTATTTTTTTCAGGGTTTACGGCTTACATCATCTTAGAAGTTCAATAAATTTAATCAAGTATCCAATTGGGTATTCAATTTCTTAGGGTTTTAAAAAGAAGATGAAGTATTTTAATGGGGTTGAGATAATAAGAAGATAAAAACCAGATCTTTATGTATCTTCTCTCCACCCATTCAAAAGTGTAGGCCAACGAAGCATACTAAGTTTGATTAATTTTTAATTATCCCTCAACTCTCGTTAGCTTAAATCCTGAACTCGACCAAAGAGACTTTAAAATCGATTCAAGAACATTGAAAAGCTGTGAAATGCATGAGATATGGCTCATGCATGGTGCTTACGGGTTTAAGAACTTCGTCATTAGGAAGAAACAGATCCAAAAGATGAGGCAAAATCTTTTAAGAACAAATGGAATTTTACATTTAAACACATAAATTTTTGACCTAAGCAAATCATCCAAGTTTCCTACTTTTTGGAGTTATTATTATTCTCCGACGATGTTGAAATTGGTTTGGTTAAAATCGGTTGAGGCTCAAATCGATTGGTTTGGGTAATGGTAGGTAGACTTGTGGTTCGATTAGAGAGGTTATGTTCACGAAAGGATCAAAATTGGCAATTCCGAAACCAAATTAAACAAAAAAAAAATGAGAAAGCAAGAATCGGAGGGAGCAGCAAGTCCGGATTTGGAATCCAACCCGAATCGTAATGGCAACCTGAAAATCGCACCAAGCGACCAAAGCCTCCTTACGATTCTTGACGACATCAGATCTTCCAAATCTCGGGTTATTACAAGCGACAACTATACACGTTAAGACCCAACCTGTGTTCTACGTAATCTAATTAATCTTCTTGTTTTTTTGTTTTTGTTTTGTGATCTGCAGGCTGTTATTAACTACGGAGCTTCGTGGTATGGCTTGGTCTCTGTTTTTTTACAAAATACCCATTTCACGCTTGCCAAGTGTTTGATGGAATGCCTCAGTGAGAATGATTTCATCGATCGTAAAAGGTGTTTCTGAGATATATTAGCGTTTTGAATTCGAAACTTTCAGGTGTGGAGTTTGTAGCCAGATTCTTCCTGCATTCCAAGAGCTCAGCAACAGATTCTCGAGGCTCACGTTTGTCTACGCAGATATCGACGAGTGCCCCGAGACCACCCGACACATCCGTTACACTCCCACGTTCCAGTTTTACAGAGACGGAGAAAAAGTCGACGAGATGTTTGGAGCTGGTGAAGATAGGCTCCATGATCGTCTTTGGCTTCACTCCTGAAATCCTCACGTGTTCATCGAAATCGAATTATGAAATATGTACTACATTTGTGAAATACTCTTCTATGGATGAGTGTACAATTCGGTCAGCAGTCTTCCGACTATTTATAAAAATAAAAATTTGATTATTTGCAATAACATATAAATATTTATCAACAAAAACAAAACATGCATTAGATAGATATTTTTATCATTAGACTATAAATAATACTAATTTCCAGCCATAACTATGAATTTCCATGTTACATAATCCAAAAATTCAATTCATAGAGAAAAAAAAGCTGAGAAGGAAGATGGTTTGAGATCTTCGAGTACCGTCGTAACTTGAATATTTTGCTCTGGGACTATTCTAGTAGACCGGCCCAAGTATCTTCTACTCTCGTGGTTCCTTGACGTGGGAATGAGTCCAAGAATGGAATGTTTACTTTTTGATCACCTTTTTAAAAAAAATTAATAGTCTTTTTCTTTTCTGAATTGGTTTAAATAAATTCAACTGAGAGGAGAGAATGCAAGAGATCGTATATATACTCATCCGAATAGTTTTGTACACAACTCAAAACAGTAAAATGCATTACGGTCTTCAAATCCCTATTTTCTCGAGAATGTGTGGAGTATTTGCTGCCAGAATGATATAGATATATGGAGCAGGTTCGTTGGAAATCTTGTAAAGGAACTCCATATATAGGGCAAATAACACCTTAAAAAAAGTTAGACAACTTACAAGTAAATGAATCCTTCAAATAAGATCCATGGGATTGAGTTAGCATGATTTTTATCCTCCATAATTATATAAAAAAATAAAACTAATACTTAGTATTACTAAATGTTCTAAACCATAATTACTAAATAAAATTATACTTCGTATCGTCTAGCAATTGGTAATTCTTTCTATTTTCCAAGAAAATCACTATAAAGTTGTAATCTAAACTTGTTGTTTAAGTTTTTCCTCAAATTTATCAAGCTTTTAGATAAGAAGAATGTAATAAAGCTTTTCCAAATTTTCCAAGATATTATATTTCTATATTTCAATTTTCCTTCTCAAACTCCTTATGCATTTCTTGATGTTTTGAGTTGATTCTCGACATTCATACTTAAGATTCTGGACCTGCAGGTTGAACTCAATCTTATGGTTTTTGGATTAATTATGTACTGATTCTGCTTAAATAGCTTAATTTATAAGCATTCGCTATCTCTAGATTCTAAAGACGGAAGAAGATTAAGCCCTAAACCCTTGTTTCAACCAAAAAAAAAAGATTTAAGCCCATCGTGTTTTTCTATGTTGTTTAATAAAGAGTTTTTCCGTATGTATAAACTATATTTTTTTCTTATATTTATTTAATTATCTTAAATAACGTAAGGTAACTACAATATATGAAGTTCAAAAAAAAAAACTACAATATACGAAAGAAGGAAAAATATATATACTAGTACGTGAGTAAACAAAAAAAAACAGAGAAGGACATGGTGACCTTTGGTATTTGGGCCACGGTGAAGATCGGACGGTCCATAATTTTCAGGCGAAGATTCTAGAATATCAGCCATTAAGACCGACCTTGCATTTGTTTCATGCCAAAAAAAGAGATATTGTAAAAAATGGAAAATAAAAATAAAAACAAAAACTTTTCTTTTATGACAAGAAACGGATTTATCTTCTTCTATATAAAAAAGACACATGGCTCTTTCACAAAAGAAAGCGAACCGATCACTTCACCAATTTTACACATATCTTCGTCTTCTCTTTGCGAAGCTCTCTCTACTCGAAAACCAGCCATGGCCAATCAAGCTGAAGCATCTGATTCGTAAGTACTTGGCGGATTTCCAAGTAGCTACAACTTTAGTTTTTCTATTCTAATTTCATTTTCTTCTGGTTTTTATTTTTTAACTTTGTTTTTTTTTTTGTAAATCTTTCAGGAAGGGATCGAAGAGAGATTTTAGCACCGCGATTCTGGAGCGGAAGAAGGCGGCGAATCGTTTGGTTGTGGATGAGGCGATCAACGATGACAACTCCGTCGTGTCTCTACACCCTGAGACCATGGAGAAGTTACAGCTCTTTCGTGGAGATACCGTTCTAATCAAGGTCTGGTTTTGATTCTTGTTTCATCTTCTTACTTTGCTGGATACGCGTAATTACAGGGTTTATGAGGGTTTTGTCTTTCGGGTGCGTGTTTCAGTTTTTTTTATGAATATTTTATTGTTCTGTGTTTGCTTGCGTTTGATCCGTGTTGGGTTTCTAGAATTGGGATAATTGTTGGGTCTCTCAATTTTGTATATATGCCTTTTTTTGTCTTGTGAATCTCTCTTTAGTTGTGTGTATTGACATCTTCGTCTTCTCTCTTTTTTTGGGTATCGTGTTTGATGCAGGGAAAGAAGAGGAAGGATACTGTGTGTATTGCTTTAGCTGATGATACATGTGATGAACCAAAAATTAGGATGAACAAGGTTGTTAGGTCGAACCTTAGGGTTAGGCTTGGAGATGTTATCTCTGTTCATCAGTGCCCTGATGTGAAGTATGGGAAGCGTGTTCACATCTTGCCCCTAGATGATACCATTGAAGGAGTTAGTGGAAATATATTTGATGCATACCTTAAACGTGAGTGTTTCTTTTCTCTATCTTTTTTCTTCGGTTGTTTATTTTGATTGTTTCAGATGTCAGTGATGTGAATCTAAGCTTTGTTCTATGTTAACATTGGTATCTGTATGTTGAATCTTGTAGCTTATTTCTTGGAGGCATACCGTCCGGTGAGGAAAGGTGATCTTTTCTTAGTAAGAGGAGGGATGAGAAGCATTGAGTTTAAGGTTATTGAGACCGATCCTGCCGAGTACTGTGTGGTCGCTCCAGATACAGAGATATTCTGTGAGGGTGAACCGGTAAAGAGAGAAGATGAGGAGAGGTTGGATGAAGTTGGCTATGATGATGTCGGTGGTGTCAGGAAACAAATGGCTCAGATTCGGGAGCTTGTCGAGCTCCCGTTGAGGCATCCACAGCTCTTCAAGTCCATTGGTGTGAAGCCTCCCAAGGGAATCTTGCTCTACGGCCCGCCTGGTTCCGGGAAGACACTGATTGCTCGTGCCGTTGCTAATGAGACTGGTGCGTTTTTCTTCTGTATCAATGGTCCCGAGATCATGTCAAAGCTAGCTGGTGAGAGTGAAAGCAACCTCAGGAAAGCGTTTGAGGAAGCTGAGAAGAATGCCCCCTCGATCATTTTCATTGATGAGCTCGATTCCATTGCCCCGAAAAGAGAGAAGACACACGGGGAAGTTGAAAGACGGATTGTTTCCCAGCTCTTGACGCTTATGGATGGACTTAAGGCCCGAGCCCACGTGATTGTTATGGGAGCGACCAACCGACCTAACAGCATTGACCCGGCTTTGAGAAGGTTTGGACGTTTTGACAGGGAGATTGATATTGGTGTTCCTGATGAGATTGGTCGCCTTGAGGTTCTCAGGATCCACACCAAGAACATGAAGCTCGCAGAAGATGTAATTTTCCTTTTATAATTATTTGCTTCTTTCTTATGCCTTTTCTGTTGTTGGTCAGACCTGACATGATTTGCTTTTTTTTTTTCTTTTTCAGGTTGATTTGGAAAGAGTATCCAAAGACACCCACGGGTATGTTGGTGCTGATCTTGCAGCATTATGCACTGAAGCTGCTCTCCAATGCATCAGGGAGAAGATGGATGTGATCGACCTAGAAGACGAGGAGATAGATGCTGAAATTCTCAATTCTATGGCTGTGACTAATGAGCATTTCCAGACTGCTCTTGGTAGCAGCAATCCTTCTGCTCTACGCGAGACGGTGAGTTCAAGGGTTCAATTTTTTGGTTCACGGTTTCTCAGTCTATTTGATACCGTACTTATCAAACGCCTGTTCTTACACTGTTATTTTCTCCTTCATCCAGGTCGTTGAGGTGCCTAATGTTTCTTGGGAGGACATTGGTGGTCTTGAAAATGTCAAGAGGGAACTCCAGGAGGTAACTTAACAGTGTCAACAATTCAATATCTTTTTTAATATTTACCAGTGAGTATATGGACTAATCTATTCAAATTTTGCTATGTTTAAGACTGTTCAATATCCAGTCGAGCATCCTGAGAAGTTCGAGAAGTTTGGGATGTCGCCGTCTAAAGGAGTCCTTTTCTATGGTCCTCCTGGTTGTGGAAAGACCCTTTTGGCTAAGGCTATCGCGAACGAGTGTCAAGCCAACTTCATTAGCATCAAAGGCCCTGAGCTCCTCACAATGTGGTTTGGAGAGAGTGAAGCCAATGTGAGAGAGATATTCGACAAGGCACGCCAATCTGCTCCTTGTGTTCTTTTCTTCGATGAGCTCGACTCCATCGCCACTCAGGTATTGTGTCGATGATCCCTTAAATCTCTTAGATTACTGCAACTTATGTTTGTTACCTTCACCTAAAAAAAATGAATGAATGTAATAACAGAGAGGGAACAGTGTTGGAGATGCTGGTGGTGCAGCAGACAGAGTATTGAACCAGCTTCTTACAGAGATGGATGGTATGTCTGCTAAGAAGACTGTCTTCATCATCGGAGCAACAAACAGACCAGACATCATCGACCCTGCACTTCTGCGTCCTGGTCGTCTCGATCAGCTCATATACATTCCTCTTCCTGACGAGGAGTCTCGTTACCAGATCTTTAAATCCTGCTTGAGGAAATCTCCAGTGGCTAAAGAAGTTGACTTGAGGGCTCTTGCTAAGTACACTCAAGGCTTCAGCGGTGCAGACATCACAGAGATTTGCCAGCGTTCTGTCAAGTACGCGATCAGAGAGAACATCGAGAAGGTACCTGAATCTGGAAATAACATTTGCTTTGTCTTCTTTCCTGTTATCCGAGAGACTTATGAGATCTTTGATTTGGTGTTTTGTTATAGGATATTGAGAAGGAGAGGAAGAGAACAGAGACACCAGAAGCAATGGAAGAGGATGAGGAGGAGATTGCAGAGATCAAAGCTGGTCACTTTGAGGAGTCCATGAAATTCGCTAGGAGATCAGTGAGCGATGCAGACATTCGCAAGTATCAGGCTTTTGCTCAGACTCTGCAGCAGTCGCGTGGGTTTGGGAGCGAGTTCAGGTTTCCAGAAGCAACAGGGACTGGAGCCGCCGCCCCCACGGCTGGAGCAGCTGACCCGTTTGCTACTGCCGGAGGAGCAGCCGAGGATGATGATCTCTATAGTTAAATAATCTGATCAGAGTCTGTGTGACTGCTCTCTTTTGTTTGTTTCTGCTTAAGACCCCTTAGTTGGTTTTCTCTTTGTCGTGTTTTATTTAGTGTTTTGTATATAATCGTTGAGAGCGTCTAATGAAATCTTATTATATGGTGCCATCAAATGATGAAATAAATGGACTTGTAAAATCGTGGTTCTTTATCCATCCCACACGACGAGTGAGTTCCAAATCTGCACATTTCTTACTTTAGTTCTATAAGGGTGATAAAAAAATCACTATTACCGGAAATGCTTTGGGCCTTCATCGACTTGAGGCCTGTATCGGTTATGTATCCAGATTTTAAAAAAAAAAATGGAAAAAATGGAGAAGAGGTGAAAACTGTTTGTCGTGGTTAATATGTGAAAATGAGTAGGCTTTTACTGTGTCGCCAAATTGTGTCAGGCTGGTCCAATATCTTTTTTTGTCAACAAAAGGAAAAAAAAATGGACCAGGCTGGTCCATTTTAGCAAACGACATAACGAATTTGTGGTCGTCTATCGAACCCATCTCAGTTTTTTCCATGATTAAAAAAAGAGATCTGGATTCTTTTGATTATTTCAAATGTGAATTTTAAGGGTTTATCATATAAATTTTGAATTTTGTATACATATAGAACAAATGTTAAACTTTAATTACTATTTTTGGAAACTGAGGGAAGATTGCGAGTAGACACTTCTTTTTGTCGTTCTTCATGATTGTGTATCGCAAATAACAATTACAAGAATTCATAAATAGTATACGTGGCTTCATAACAATTTAGAAAACATTTAAATACTTTTAATTTATCTAAATATATTCAGAACAATAGCTTAAACCAATATTTTTGTTTTTTGGATAAAGATTGAATGGTCATGTAAAACCATTGTTCTAAACGCTAAAATGGCCTTAAGTGACACCATTCCGCCTAATTATTTAATTAAAAAGTGTGACCGGTGAAAAAAACAGTAAAATTATTAAAAACCACTGTTTTACTTTTCTTTTTATTTCTCATATTTAGATGAATTTTTAGTAAAACAAATTCTACTTTTTTTTGGGTCCAGTCTAGACCACAAGCTAGTAAAAAACCATCAAATAGGATGACAATTTTTGTAAACTAATATTTTTAATATTGTTAGAGGAAATAATTTTGTTTTTTTTCATATTAACAAAAGACAAATTAGTGGAAAAAATTACTTTTTAATTTTGCGCAAATCCTTTCACGATGTTAGGGAATCCGTGAAAATATGATTTATAGAGAGTTGTGATGATTTTAAAAGTTGAGAGATTTGTTAAATTTGTAAAGAGTGTTAGATTTATAGAGAGTTATTTGTAATTTGAAAATCTATCAAAATCTTTTTTTATAATGATTTTGAGAATAAAGGATATAGATAGTATTTTGATAGTTTTGTTTTATGAGTTAAATTGTTAACAATGCGTGTCCCAATAACAAAGATTATAATAGATTGATAGAATCATTAAAAACCAAACTTTTTGAATAACAATGAATTTTATAGGGAATTTGAAAATCTTCACACAAATAACAATAAATTTTAGTAAGAATGTCATAATTCATCTACCAATAATAGAAAATCTCAAAATTTTAAAAATCATTAAAAATCTTTCTACCAATAAACCCCCTCTTAAACGGGTATGTTTTTTTCGATATAAAAGACGTGTATATATTTATATTGACCATCACAATTTCAACCCTATAAAGCTATAACTAGTCTATAAATATAACTCGCATGCTCTGATATATTGACATGTTAGTGCGACATATAGTAGAATTAGGTTCAGAATTTTTACAGTTTTCATATTAAAAAAAAAGACATAGCAGAATTATTATGCTGTTTTACGAAATTTTAGTATTTTACCAAACAAAATATAATTTTTTTAAATCGTAATTTTGGTATATCTAATATTATCTATATGATGAATATGGAATCCCATGGATGTCTGGTGTAAAGATGAAAAGAGGACGGTATTGGGGGCCCGCCTTCTTGGAGAATCTACACACGCCCGCACGTGGGAAGTCTACAAAGACTGCTACAAAGAGACACCGCCACGTGGGGGGTCTAGTTGGAAAAACTCACACGAGAGCGTAAACCTTTATGTTTGTCGAATGATTATTTACTATTTTCTTGACAAATATGTTCGACAACTTTATTATGATGTAAATAGGTATCCAACATTAACAGATATAATTAATTAATTGATGCAGAAGAGAAGAAGAACCATTTCAGCAGATACGATAATAGTATTTGGTACAAATGTGGTATAAATATTGAGGTTATTCATAAACATATTATAATATGAATATAACTGGTGACGAAATTATTATATATTAAAAACCTTATTATAATATATTGAAAAAAGTTATGCTAAAAAAAGAAAAAAAGAAGAAGAAAAAGTCTTAAGAGAAATATTGGAAAGAGGAAGTGGAGAAAAGCGTTTGGGTTTCAACGTGTGTCAGAGAGATGCACGTGTTCTCTCTTCTTTTCCAACTTCAATGGGTCCCAATACTTCTCCTCTCTTTTCTTATCTTTTTTTTCTTCTTTTGCGAAACTAATCTAAAACATTACATATGCCCATTATTAATGTTGTGGTACGACAAAGTTAGTAGTATAATTCATTTGGTCTTTCGAACTTGAAATCTCGAAGACGACATTTGTCGTTTTTTTTTTTAATTATTGCTGTTAGAGATGAATGTCATTAATGTCTCTTTAGAACCATCTAAACTGCCTATTTGAAATATCATATAAACTGGAGTATAAGTTAATTAAGATTTGAGATCATAGTAATACGCAGGGCCGCTCCTGGGCTAAAGTCCATAAAACTTGGATTTTAAACGCTAAAATGTGTTAGTCAATTTATAAACATCAAAATTTTGTGTATTTTTTTAATATAGGGCATAATTTTTGTGATGGGCTTTAGCCATAGATATTGTACGGACCAGCTCTGATAATACGTAATAGCAACTATATTATACAGATATACTGTAGTGAAGCAATGTAGCTATAGCTAGATACTAGATAGGACTTCTTTAAGTTGAACCTTGGATATCGAATGGTAAAAGATTCAATCTGTACGTATTACTCTTTATACAGTATATGCAAACTGTTACTACAAACTAATATTAGGCAAAACAACAAAACAACAAAACTCTGACGTATAATATTTATATCTTTCCCTTTTCTCCCTAATTTTGTAGCTACATTAAAAAGAATTAGAGGCAAAACAACAAAACCCTCCACCGATTCACAGTTAGTCGAAGACAATACTGTAGAAGAAATATCACTAAAAGATAAGAAGAAACAAAACAACAAAACTCTCCCACCGATTCACGGTTATAAGAAAAGACCTTAAATATCATCGGGACAATAATTGTGAGGCCAACGATGTTTTCTCACATCTCTTTCGTCAATGATGCTGACTTTTTTTACTTGTACAAATCAAGTCTCTTTTATATATTAAAAAAGGGTTAAAACAGTCTCGTTTCTCAATTATCGCATTACCATATATAATAGGAAATAAAATTGATATTTTTTTACTCAGAAACAAACAGCTTGAGAAAACAATGTTCTGATCAGTCTGCAGAAATTAAATAAAACAGTGGAACAACGATGAGAAATAGTAACGAGGAGGGACCGCACGAGTGTATATGCACACCTTTTAATCCTGCCATTTGACAAAATTATTTTTCGCCTAAAGGATTCCCATTGTCGGCTCACAATTTTCCACCTACATTTGGTTTTCTACACATGTACTATTCCCGATCCAAATATTCAAATCGGACATAGATATTAAGATTCAGCTTACGCTCAAATACGATCAATCAGATACGTTTTTTTGTTGTTGTTTTTTTCTCTAGAATATCCGACAAGTATCCATCACTAATTAGACTAATGATTTTAATTAGATGGTTTGAAAGAAAAGTTATTTATTTTGAATCAGCGGTTGCGCGGCGTGTCGGAAATGTTCGAGGGGGCAAGAGCATGCACGTGATGTTGGATTCATTTTAGTTAGTTTGTTTTCTTTGGCTTCGGATTCCTTTTACATTAGTTTTATTCGTGTTGGGTCGTATCGTATCAAAAGTCTAATAAAGTAGTGGTAACACCGTAACAGTGGCTACATTGGTTTTAACAAAAGAAAAAATAGTGACTACATTGGTCAAAACATATTTGTACGTTAGAAACTTTTCTATTGTATATGGAAGATCCCACTATATATGCAATTATGCATTACTATATTTGTGGGACTTGTGAAAGAAAATACTGATCGTACTCTTTAGGCCTGCTTATACATTTGATGTAATCTATGTTTTCTATGTTTTACGATGAATTAGTCATCATCATTCAGCAAAAGTCATGATAGCTTTATGTATGTTCAATTTTCTAAGTATCCAAGAAAAAGCAAATGCATTATAATATAAAATAGAAAAGCTCACGCAAGTTTCTAGATGGAGAGTTACTGTTATTTTAACTTGTTTGATGGATCATGGATGGTGCGGATCCTTAATTCCTTAATCTCTTATTCTTTTGCTTTTCTTTTTACAATATGTATTTGAAAAAAAATATAAACGCATGAGAAAAGACTAAAAACAGACTTTCAGTCAGAAAGTTATTATCATTTTCATATTCCAAATTTTAATCATTACATTTGAAAAACAAAGAAAATGGAAAAAAACTACACGATTAAACATCTCTAAACCGACAAAAGAAAAAAGAAAATAGGGCATAGTTTGGATTTGCATTATTAGTATGAATTTGAGTATTTGACTCGAGTCACATGGACTCTTAGGCCGTAGACTTTGGTCATAATTGATTTCTATCTTCTTCACCTTTTTTTTCTCTCTCCTTTTATTTTCTTTTATTTCTTCGGTATTGTTACAGTTACTATGTTATTTCCTCATTGCATGTTCGATGTGATTGAGTTTCTTCACTCTCAAAAACGATTCTATTGCGTATTCACATCTATATGGTTTTTTTTTTTATAATCTGAAATCTAGCTAGACTATTAATACTAATGTTGATAGAAAGTTGATTTTTTTTTTCAGATTCTACACTGGATAACATAAAAGATTCGACCTCTGACCTCAATATCTATGATGTTTTCAAAACATTATTTCACTACATTACATATATATATATATATATATATATATATATATATATGATCAATTCAAAAATACAACTGGTAAAAAAAAAAAATTCATCAAAATAAAATAAGTTTTTTTTAAGTTTAGCGATTATCCTGTAAATTTCAAGCTTTTTTGCTCTTCTATTATTCATATGATATGATGAATCGTGGAAATGAGCACTCGAAGGCTCAATGCATGGTCTGCGTATTTCTAAAATACCATAAAGTTTCCAAGTAGATTGAAGATCTTTATAGGGCCAAATGTTTAGAAAAAAAAAGTGAATGTAGTTACTTGACCAACTAAAGTTATTCAGAAAAGTTTCAAACCAAAGACATAAATCACAAATTGATTAAGCATTTCTATGAATGCATTACATCAATATCATATATTCATGTGTATATATAACTTAAATATCAACCCTAGTTCAAATGTTTGATACTAGAGGGAAAAATGAAAATGGCAACCAACAAAAAAAAGAAGAAGAAGAGACGGCTAAAGAAAGACAAGAAGAGGAAGAAAAAAACATAAGGTAAAAACTCTAAGTCGAAACACGGTCGCGGTCGCGGTTACGCCCGCAGACTAACATGGCGATACAACGGCCAAGGATGTAAAACTTGGCCCTTTGTTTCTTCACCGTGTGGCTACACTTCTCTCCGAACCTCTTGCACGGCTTGCATGTCCCGCTCGTGCTGTTCTCTTCTTTCATTACTTAAATTTCTCGTACGTACTTGATGATCCCAGCACTACAAGGAAGAAATTTCGTATTCTTTGTCGGAAAAATGGAGAGAGTTCTGTTCTGGTTTCTGCTTCTGAAATTTTGTAGTAGAGATGTGAAGAGAGTGAGAAAGAGGGAGAGTTTAGTCAATATATGGAGGGAGCCAAGCCTATGAATTAGAAAGGAGTGGTCATCGGTTTTGGTACGATAAATGATTGATATGTGACATGTTTTTGTTTTTTTAGAAATACGTAGCATTAATATGTGATATTATGCATTCTAGAAAACAATAGTATTAATTTCATATGTGTTCTGTGGTTTTGGCTCTACCGAGAAATGTTTCAAGTTTTTTTAAGAGATCCCCTAGGTTGTGTGAAGTTGTATAGAAATAAAATAATATAATAGTGTTTGTTTTATTTTTTTTATTGGAAAAAATGTACTACGATATATATGTCATACGAAATGAGTTCTAAAGATATAGAGTAGTGTGAGTACGTAAGTTTAAGAACTTGATTACAAGGTTTATTATTAATTAAGTTAAAAGAAAATACACATAAAGAATTGATAAATCTTGCAAATTTCACGAAATAGCGAAGAAATCATGGTCCAAAATCTATAAATGAATCACAAAATATCGATATATATCGGCGTTACATAATTTGTGTTTTCACCTTTATTTTACGATACTGAGAAAGATGATTTATACCATTTAGAAATTTGATACTCTCATTGGATTAAAAAAAACATATTAAATTCATGATTAACAAAAATATTAGTTTTGAATTTAAAAAAAAAAGTAAATGTGTGAACTGTGAGTAAGGCTAACATTGCTGACTAGATATTTAAAGAATTATACTAAAAGTTTGAGCTGTAAACATATAAGCATATTCAATTCCGCCTCATATTATACAAACTAGCATGTGTGCAATTTGAAGAGATATAACCACATACAGAGTGGACTAGGGCCCGATGTTTCTCTCTATTTAATAGTAGTAACTTTATTCTCAGTCAAACATTTAATTTAATTTTGACGTACGTATTTGGTAGATCTTTGGTGACCATCTGAAATGTGAATTGGTCGGTCTGCGTAGACACTAGACCGGACCCCACGTCGGCAGCTCATTGGGTTCGTACGATATAAACCATATTTTTTGAAGTTTACGTGTCAAAATTGATTGTCCTCTTCCTTGACACATCACGCATGACCCTATTGAAGTAACAACACTTAGAATTCTTGTTCCATCTTTTTATTTGTGTTGTCATAATGCTAACTGTAATCGAGAGCACTGCCGGTCCAACCAAATTGGTGTTCAAAACAAAAAAAGTAATTATAATTTTTTATATTTATTATTAAAAAATATAAAATAATTTCAGTTTAAAAAAATAAAAATAAATAATTATATATATTAATACATAAAGTCTAAATTTTCTTATAATTATTTATTTATTTATGTTTGTGACTTTATAAATGTATTATTTTAAAATAAAAATGTGACCCGACAGTTAAGAAAAAAATTTGGTAGCCCTAAACCATGGCTTAGTCCGCTTGTGCTCTGTACCGGACTTGATCGAGAGCTTTCAAAAAAATTGGGGACAACATTTATTTTTCGGTCAAAATTTTGTTTTGGTCTCTATGTTGAAAGGGATGCAGAGAATCAAATATATTCTAACTAATGTGGTAAAGAAAGAAAATGATCATGTGAAACCAAATATATTTTTGATTGGTGTTTTTGTTGGAAAAAAAACTATATGTATGATATTCGTAAGTATAAATCACAATCTTGAAAATGATAGAAACGAACAGAATGAGGTCGATTAATTTAGTCTCAAGAACAACGATATATGGTATTTTTTCCCCAACGATCTCATTGCAATACTCAAGTCCGTATACCGGTTATCGTTACTAGCTGAAAAAATGTGTATTTTTAAAATATAGATTTACTGGTTTGTTGTCGAATCTAGGTCAGTTCTAGTATGAAATTCGATACGTATTTTGTGGGTCGAATCAACATAAAATATAAAGATCATTCGAGTGTTATGAGAAGTTTTATCATGTTTGAAGAACTTTGAAGGAACGTTTGTGATATGTTGAGTTGAGTATCCGGTTTACTTGATTTCGGTCCGTGAAGCAAGTTATTGAAGGAGTCCGGTTTAATTGATGTCGGTCGGATTCCCGAATGTCAGTCAAACCAAACTAGGGGTGGGCATTTCGGTTTTTGGTTTGGTTTCGCCTTCGGTTTTTACGATTTTACTGTTTATCGGTTTTATAAAAATTCAAACCATATAAAAACCATATATATTTCGTTTGGTCTGGTTCGGTTTTCTTC
Source organism: Alliaria petiolata (assembly GCA_020283515.1). Lineage (NCBI taxonomy): Eukaryota > Viridiplantae > Streptophyta > Magnoliopsida > Brassicales > Brassicaceae > Alliaria > Alliaria petiolata. The sequence goes on along the minus strand of JAHZTW010000002.1, from coordinate 108,310,665 downwards.
GGGTTTACGATTTTTCGGTTTTGTAAAAATTAAAATCATACAAAACTCATATGTAACTTGGTTCGGTTTCGGTTTTTTCGAAATTATATTATTACGAAAAACTTTGAATCTTTGATTCAAACTATAAATAGAAATAATAATAATAGATATGAGTGAAACAAAACAAAAAGTTCAAAGAATAGAATCCAAATCATAAGAAATAAATTTAAATCATCAATAAAACCAAATTTATAAAAGTCAAAAACTAACTAAATAAATAAATTTCCATTCCTAGTTTGTAAATATTATATTTTAAATATTTATATGTAGATAGTTTTTGTAAATATTGTATTTAAATTTATGAGTTAAGATTTAGTAAATTAAAAAGATAATTAAGTCCAATAATAAAATATGGACATAAACTAAACTAAAAAAATATAAATTATTTAAAATTTAGTTCTGAAACCAAAAAAACTTTTCGATTTAACGATTTTTAACCAAACCAAACCTAAAACAAATTTTTTTAAAAATAATAACCAAATGATTTTTTAGATGTAACCATAACCAAACCATATCATTTTTTTCGATTTGGTATGGTTTGGTTTTTTCGATTTCAGTTTTTTTCCCCGCTCCTAAACAAAACACTCAAAAACCCATAAAAATATGGTAGCGAGAAAGCAAATCGACCGTGTCTCTTGGATTCTCCTCCATTCTCTCCCTTTCTTCTCCGTCGATGATTGGTCGGAATTTCGACTATCCGACATCGAAACACAGAAGCTTTCTACCCGTTCTTGTTGGGTAGTGACGACGAGGAGTTTCCCCGTTCAATCGGAAGATTCGTGCTGCGTCTATGGGAGACTGAGTCCGCCACAAGGCTCACTGAAGCTAGCCCGCTTGTCTTTTTCACCAATCGCGCGCGGTAACTAAAAGTCATTATATGCATTTGCGTAATCGCATTCATAGTTTTTGTAAGATTGATATGCTTGGAGAATTGGTTAACTTGTCTGTAGTTAAGAGAAAAATTGTTAGAAGAATGTTTATCTCTGTCAATTCCCTTCAAATCAGAATTGATTTGATTGGTTTAGTTGAACATCAAATGTATATTCTCTTAGATTTAAGGGAAAGCAACAAATCTTGAAGTAGCTATCGTTGTTCTGCCAACGAAAGAAGGATTATTTACATTGCTCATTATGTTGAAAGTAAAAGATCCTTGTTTTGAAATTTGGCGAAATTAGCTGTAACGTTTTAATGTCATTCATTCATCACATAAGCATACAACCACATCACATATATATATATACTTTAGGAGACATCACCAAAAGCACAAAACGTAAGCTAATAGTCGTATCACAACAATCTTCACATATTCACACACATACATGTCTTAGGAGCTTCCTTTGTCTCAGTCATGTCTCACCTTTTGTGTTTCTTCTGGTGCTAACCGGTTCCATCGTCGCCACCACCGTCTCCTCCTTTACCACCCCAATTGTCATAGTTTTGTCTTGGAATGTTGTGGTGATTGTCTACTCCTCTTGCTGATGGAATGACTGATTTGTCCTTTTGAAAATGGTGAAGCCTCTGATCTTTGTTGTTTATCCCTCTCCCTCCTCCCTCCACAATGAGACAACTCATAATTACCACCATCATTACCACCACTACCAAGACAGGCCTTGTCTGATTTTGCATTTTTGTTTGTTTTGTTTTCTTTCTTGCAATGTCTTGTCCTTTTTATAGAATTGAAGAGTAAGGTTGAAGAATATGGGAATTACTTGCAACTTTCTCTGTGTGTTCCACTAGGAAAAGACAAAACAAAAGATTGATTGATTAAGTCTTTTAAGTGATGTGATTGTTTGTTATTGTTGTGGCTTATGACGATGATACAAAAATCAAAAGAATAATATAATCAGTCGTCCAAATAGGAAAGTTCCACCGTTAAGAGTGGTGGAGAAGACATAAGAATCAACAAGAAGAAATTGGTTAGTTGCCCGAATAGGAAATTTCCACCATTTATAATGGATCATCTTTTTGTTTTAAACAATATTTGCTTGTGTGATTAAAAGTCAATGGGATGGTAACAACTTGTCAAAAGTAAATTTTTCCAAACAATCAAGATGATGATGATGTTCATTTCAATTATTTCATTTTTCTTCCAAGAGCATCCAACAAATTTTAGACAACTGTCTCTTCTTCCGAATCATCTACATACAACACCACAAAGCAACCATTAGCATGATAGCATCGTAGTCCTACAAATGGGTCCAGGATTTGCTATGGCTAAATGATCAATCACAAACAATTCTCACTCAACATCAAAAGATTCGGTAGAGCAGCCAACTCACTCAAACAAAGCAACCATCATGCATTGGGCCTTTCTTGGGCTGCTTGAAGCTCATAATAAGCACGATTGGCTTGCTGCTTAAATCAAGCTCTTCGAGGAAATTGAGGAAATTGAAATGATATGTACTTTCAAGTCCATAATTATAGGATAACCATGTGAGGTTCTTCTTCTCTCTCGATATTTTTAATGCATAATTTGCAGAGGTTTATACGTTTTCTTTATATTTAACATTGATAACAACTGATTTAATTACAAGTCGCCTAAGTCAACTGCTGTGACACTCTTTTGACTTAATTCTTCTTCGCACATTGCGTCACATGCCTTGAAGCTTGAGTTTCGCAATTTCTTAAACTATAAAAATGACTTTGAACCATCTCTAAATTTTCTGTGTGTTTCCTCATTTGAACTTGCATTCAATGACATTCTCAAAGTCAATGGTCTTTGGCTTAACATGGATGCTAATGATAATGATGATGATGATGATGCAGGGATGTAGAAGCTGCCCTGAAAGTGAAAGGCAGGGTTTTCTTGAGCTCAAGGCCTATTTCCTCTCCTTCAGTAATGATCTACATCCTGACATTCTTCGAGGATGGAGGGCGACTAGTAATCGCTCTTGTTGCAGTTGGAGAAGAATCAAATGCGACCTCAACAGCAAACGCGTGATCGGACTCTCCCTTGGATCCTTATATCCCTCAGGTTATTCCGATACTCTTCCTCTACTGAACCTAACCTTGTTGTATCCTTTTGAGGAGCTTCAGAGTCTTAACTTGTCGCTGAGTAGCTTGGGAGGCTGGTTCGACGAAAGACAAGGTGTGTGTATAGATTTTTCATTCTTTCTTGCTGCGCCAATTATTCCTCTTGGAAGTGTAAAATACCTTGTTGTTTTCTACAGGTTATAAGAGCCTTGGAAGATTCAAACATCTTGAGATCATGGATCTCAGTTACAATTATTTCAACAGCAGTGTCTTTCCGTTCTTGAATGAGGCTGCGTCGCTCAAGAAGTTGATTCTTGGTGGCAACTATATTGAGGGTGGCTTTCCTGTGAAAGGTTAAGAACTACAAAACAAATAAAACGTCACTGATGCACTTGACATTGAAAATCATTTTCACTTTGTTTCTGACATTTCTTACTTTTGGCACAGAACTGATTAATCTGAGAAGTTTGGAAGTACTAGATCTAAAGCTCAACAATATCAGCGGCCACTTACCAGGACAAGGTAGTTTTTCACTATGATCCTTCATTGACACTCTATGCATGCTCTGCCTCTGATCGATTCGATCTTGTAACACAATCTACATCTTTTATATTTTGCACTTAACGGGGTTTTATCTTGCATATTTTGCTTTGTGGCAGAGCTCACCAATCTGCAAAAGCTCAAAGCTTTGGATCTAAGTGAGAATTTATTCTCTGGTTCACTGAAAACGCAAGGCAAGTAGTGACATTAAGTAGAAAACACTTGTCTCAGCTTATAGTGTATATATATGCCTTGATGTTTCTCTGTGCACCCATCACTTCAGGAATATGCAGATTAGAGCAGTTGCAAGAGCTACGGCTTAGTCAAAACAGATTTGTGGGTGATATCCCTCTCTGTTTTTCGGGCTTCTCCAAACTCCGAGTTCTTGATCTATCATCGAATCACCTAAGTGGGAAGCTTCCATATTTCATCGGTAACTTCAAATCCATGGAGTACTTATCGCTACAAGATAACAACTTCGAAGGCTTGTTCTCGTTGGATTTGATCTCTGCATTGACAGAGCTCAGGGTTTTCAAACTATCTTCCAGGTCTAGTATGCTGAGAGTAGTAGAGACTAACGCTTCTTCCTCTGGCCTGAAATCGCAGCTAAGGAGTCTCACATTGCCAAACTGCAACCTGGTGAAAATTCCTGGTTTTCTCCGGTATCAGAAGGAAATGCGGTTAATCGATCTATCCAGCAATACGCTAACCGGAGTGTTCCCTAGTTGGCTGATGGAGAATAATACAGAGCTTCAGGTTCTGTTGTTGCACAACAACTCATTCAGCACGCTTACACTTCCAAGACTCCACACGTTGCAATTTCTTGATCTTTCAGCTAACAACTTCAACGATCAACTCCCCAGGGATGTCGGTTTGATACTTCCGAGCTTGAGACATTTGAATCTCTCAAACAACGAGTTTCAAGGGAACATGCCTTCCTCTGTTTCCAGGATGGTAGATATTGAGTTTGTGGACCTATCATACAACAACTTCTCAGGGAAATTGCCAAGAAACCTTTTCACGGGTTGCTATTCACTGAAATGGCTTAAGTTCTCCCACAACGGATTCAGCGGTCCAATTATTCGAAAATCGAGTGAGGAGACCTCGCTGATGACGTTGATCATGGACAATAATATGTCTACAGGGAGGATCACAGACAATCTACGCAACTTAAGGCTCTTGACAGTGATAGACTTATCCAACAACTTCCTCACTGGCAAGATTCCAAGATGGTTAGGCAACTTCTTCTTAGACATCCTGAGGATCTCAAATAACCGTCTACAAGGTGAAGTTCCACCTTCTTTATTCAACATTCCGTACCTCTGGCTCTTAGACCTCTCTGGAAACTTCTTATCGGGTAGCATACCTGGCCGCTCCGACTCGGACTACGGTTATATATTGGACTTGCACAACAACAATCTCACAGGATATGTTCCAGACACGCTGTGGAAAGGTTTAGTTTTGCTTGACCTGAGAAACAACAGACTGTCTGGGAACATCCCCCGGTTCAGGAGCACCCCGAGCATCGATGTTGTTCTGTTGAGAGGGAATAGCTTGTCGGGGAAGATACCCGTCGAGCTTTGCGGTTTAAGCAACGTGAGAATGTTGGACGTTGCTCACAACAGATTGAATGAGTCCATACCTTCGTGTCTCACTAACCTATCGTTTGGTTTGGGAGGAGATGGTCGTGCTGATCCAGATTGGTACCCGGAGAACATGTTCTCAAACTTTATGGATATATACACCGAAGTATATTACGAGTCCTTACTTGTGTCAGACCGGTTTGGTGTAGGCTACTCGGTAGATTTTAGAGTCCAAGTAGAGTTTGCGGTGAAACAGAGATATGACTCGTACATGAGAGGAACTCTTGAGCAGATGTTTGGCCTTGATCTGTCGAGCAACGAGTTAAGCGGTGAAATCCCGGAAGAGCTAGGAGATCTTAAGAGAGTACGTTCGTTGAACATCTCAAGGAATTCGTTATCGGGTTCTATACCTGGAAGCTTCTCCAACCTGAAAAGCATCGAAAGCTTGGATCTTTCTTTCAACAAGTTACATGGAACCATTCCGTCACAGCTCACAATGCTGCAGTCTCTTGTCGTCTTTGACGTGTCTTACAACAATCTCTCGGGTGTGATTCCGCAAAGAAAACAGTTCAACACTTTTGGTGAGAAAAGTTACTTAGGTAACCTTCTTCTGTGTGGTTCACCCACCAACAGAAGCTGTGGTACTACTATCAGCCCAGGAGAAGAACAAGAAGTAGAAGAAGATGGTGATGAAAGCTTCGATATTGTGGTCTTGTGGTGGAGCGTCGGTGCGACCTATGTAACGGTTTTGATGGGTTTTCTTGTGTTCATGTGCTTTGATTCTCCGCGGCGGCGATCATGGTTCCGCCTTGTTGATGCTTTTATCGACCGTGTAAAAGATGTACTCGGAGTTATCTAAACAGGGTTCGAGGAGGATGAAACCAGAAGTAATTTTTTTGCAAATATATGATATGATGATTTGTCCAATCTTATTGTTGAATGTCTCTTCCATCTCAAAATACTTTCCATGAGATTAACATTTCTTTCAAAGACATTTACCAAAACGTTGGGTTTATGGAAAACTCTTAACAAAAAAACGGTACCATAACATATTCATGTATTGTTTCTCTGCACAATTTTTTGATAAATATTTTAAAAGAAGGCTTAAATCTATAAGATGTGAAAAATAATCACAAGAAATCAAAGACGAATTATTTGATTGTTTCAACACAAAATTTGCGTTTGTGTGTAAAAACAAATTGAATTGATCGAATAGATATGATGACTTTCTTGAATTTCCCATACTCAATCTATATATTGTTTATTTTAATACTCTAAAAATCTCGATATACAATCCGACTAAAGAATTCACCGTCTCCGTCTGTATCCTACACAGAAAATGATAGTATGAAAATGATGTTAAGAAGAAAAAAAAAATAGTAATAAAAAAACATGAGAAGAATGTGGTTACTGCCTCCAAAAGTGAAGCATGGGGGAAACTTAAATAGGGTTGGCGAATGGAATGTTGTATAATATTTAATTTTAAAAAGGATCATTTAGTTATAAAAAAAAAGTTCTTAAGTGAATTTTTGTAAACTACTGTACTTCATTTTTATGTTTTTTTTCAAACACCACATAATTGTTCTTATAAGGAAAGTTCTTAAACTTGTAAGATCATATTTAAAACCCTTTCGTCAACGTTTAAAATTATTTCTAAACTATTTTCTTGTGGTATTTTGCAATTATTTAAAAATTGTATTTATCTTTCTTTTTTTTTCCAAAAATTCACAAATTATTTTGGTTAAAAGCCAAAGATATTTGAATGAAGAATGTAATCGTAAATTTAGGATTTTGTTTTCTGTTGGAATGATCTAAAAACATAAGATAAGTTAGGAAAAATAACCTTTTTTGAAAGCATGATTTGCTCAAATAACCTCTCTTCTATTTAACAAATAACATTTTACAAGATTGTTGAACACTTTCACTTCTAAACAAAGTTAGTTTTCCTATCTTCTTCTTTAACAAAAAGTTCTCCTATCTTTTTCTTAAAAATTATATCTTGACTCAAAATTATAGTCTAAACTGTATTGTCGTAGTTCGAAGGAAAGATAATTAATGTTTTCGTTGTATCTAATATGTAATCTAAGTACGTATTTATTGATTTTGACCGAAGTCACCGAACCTCTAGACCTTTTTAGTCTAATTGTTATCTATTACAAAATGCACAGTTATCGTTGTCAAATTCAAATCGAAATGTTTTCACTGTTTCTAGCTCAAACCTTGACAAAATGATTATTATTTAGTTAATTTTGGATCAAGGCATCTTAATTTCTTATACAAAAATGAGCTGCTAATTTTTCGGTATTCAAGAGTGACTGTGATGATATAATAATAATAGAGGGAAACGGGAAAAAGAGTGACAGCTAGTAACTGTGGAAAGACACATGGGAAAGTCAAATCAAAATAATTGTGCTTGTAAGAAGAAGGTATGGCTCCCTCCTCATGAGTCATGACATCTATGATCTATGGCCCTTTCCCCCTACCCAAACTAATAAAAGTCAAAACTGTATTGATCCGTAAAAAACAAAAATAATAAATAGTATATTGATTTTTTTTTGTTTAATTAACTATATAGAGTTAAGAGTCGTCTTCGCATGCAGAGCATGATATAGTTATAAAAGGTATCATGTAAGAACACGAAATCCTATGATGTGATATAATGTACGTATACACTGTTATACAACATCATTATTTAATCATCTACTTGAAATGCTAATTAGATACAGATTTTACATGTAAGAACACAAAATCGTTAAATATAGTTCAAAAAAAAAAACACAAATCTTTTGCTTTACTATAAAATAATATTCTATTCAAGACAATGATAATTACTCAACAATTATTCACATATTTAGCAGCACCTATGATCGATTTTGTGAGATACAACAAACAAATCCCAAATTTCATCTATTAAGCGTATATATTTGTTATGTTTGACGTATACCGTCAAAGAAAGGCTAAACTACACCTCTATAAAAAATTCATTTCTAAATCAATATTTAGATTACAAATAAGGTTTTAAATAATTCCTGGTCATGAATGAGTTTTTGTTTGTAAGAATTATGAGACTCAAAAGACACGTAATATAATATCATGACAGCTTCACGTTCCCACAATAAATTTCATGCAGAGGAAGCCAGCCTCATTCTTATCTCAAACCAGCTTCACCCGTCCCGGGTCTAATGACATATCACTTCGGTCTGGTCCAAAACATTGGTTTGAATTTATTCGAAATTATTTATAAAAAAAAAAATCATGAAAAGTACGGAAAAATAATTCATAAAGAAGAAATGATATTTTGTTCTGAAGGGCCTGATGATATTGTTTAGTTTGTCTGGCACTCTGGCTTAAAGACTGATCTAAATTGTTTGAAATCAAAACCATGATAAAACACTAAAAATAGTTTATGATCAAAGAAAAACAATATTTTGGAAAGAAAACATAGAGGATAATTCTAATACCGTACAACCACGACAAATAGCCTAGTAGGTGGCCTGTACTAGTGTTATTTATATGTCATTACATGAATTTAATTCCATGTAATCCATATTGTTAACAAAACCAAATAAAACATTTCAAACAATAAAAAAATCTGAGCTCCAGTCGAACATAACCCAAAAAACTCCATATTATATTTGAATTAAAACTAGCTCAAATCAAACCATTCATGACTTCATATTTGGTCATAGTTGACACCCCCCAAAAAAAGGACATACCGTAAGTTCATCTGCAAAAGTGATGTGTAAGAAAGAATGATTGCTCTTCTGATCTTACTCATCTATTTGGGGGGGATGAATCTGAGTCCTCATGACTAATTTCTCTGCTCTGTTCTGTTTCCCAATCATATTGGACCCTGCAAAAATTGACACTTCTTTACCAATCTACCTTGCAATCTGTGCATAATAACCGTTTTACCCAATTCCCTAGAAAACAAAAACCAAACCTACATATATATAAACTTTTGTTTTCCTACTATTTCTTCATGAATCTTAAACTTGGAGACTACATTGATGCATATCGCATAGATATAAACTTTATTATCACATATACACTTGTCCTTCACCATTGTACTTCTCATCACAAAACTTTAATATCCATTTGATATTGTACTTCTCATCACAAAACTTCAGATGCTGATCACCCTATGAGATTATTATAATATCAAATGGATATTGGATTTGTATAAATGATTAAGCTTTTTTTTTTTTTTTCTAATATAAATGATTAAGCTAGTTCAAGAAGTCACTTAAACTAGAGCCTAGATCAGATCTTCTATAATATATTTCTAGTGAAGACAATCCATGAATCATAGAATTGGGATCACGCTTTGCCCGAGTTATTTTAAACCCATCCCTCTTCTTCATATCTCTTATCTCCTCTCACTATTCTTTCTTTTGTGGGGTCTTACAAGTTTTATCCCCCATGCACTTCAGTGACAAGTTAGAAAAAAATAACATTTCTTATTTGCAATTGTAATAATGTAGTGCATGTTCGTACAGTTTCAGTTTGATGAGGAAAATAACGGAACCGCACGGGTGAAACAAAATAAAATGGCAAACAATTATCATAACTTAAAGCCCTCGTGATGTATCTTATCATTAAAAACAAAAAAAACTTTTCATTTTTTTTTTAAAAAAAGCTTGCCCATCTCATATCAAAAACATAACATTTAATATCACCATGGACCTCAGATTCTTTTCTATCTAAGCTCTGTAACCAATCATCTATATATACACTTGTCCTTCACCATTGTACTTCTCATCACAAAACCATCTCTACATCTACACATCATTCTTATTTGACCTATCCTTCTCTATTCATTTCTCAGAAAGATAAAAAAACCTATCCTTCTCTATTCACAATGAAGAACAAGTTCATAAAAGCATGTGAAAACAAATTCAAAATCATGAAGAGCAAATCCTTAGTCATACCTTGTTGTACATCTTCATCTTGCGAGAGTTGCTGCGAGAAGGTTTCTTGGGGATTTAAGAAGGAGAATGAGGTCATACCAAAAGATGTTCCAAGAGGACATTTGGTAGTGTATGTGGGTAATGATTACAAGAGGTTTGTGATAAAGATGAGTTTGCTTAAACATCCAATCTTCAAGGCATTGCTTGATCAAGCTCAAGATGCTTATGATTTCAGTTCTGACTCCTCAAGACTATGGATTCCATGTGATGAAAACACATTCCTCGATGTTGTTCGTTGCAGTGGCGCTCCTCAGCATCAGAGTAACTGCATTGGCATCTAAGTGTAAGAATGGAGATATTCATTTGATTTTGATTCATCATCTCCGGTTCTATGTTACCATAGAGATTTAATGTTGGTTATTGATTTAGATAATGTTGTACACTAATTAAGTAAGGATTTCGTATCATAAGTATCATATGTGATTCTATAGTATTAGAAGTATCATCTACGATTCAAACAAATGTTTCAACATTTAAACTATGGCAAAGATTGTTTTTTCTCACACATTTCAAGACAAAACAGCAGAACCTCTAAGATAATGCCTCTGTTATGTGTCATAGAACAGACTTTTAAACTCTTGTCTGATGCAGATATTATTGTCAGAGAATCTCGAATTAATCAAAACAACTTCCAGTTTTTGCCAATTGTTTAGCAGAACCAAATAATCAGGAGGACAAGTTCTAAAAATGGCCATGAGATGCATGCCATAAAGTTGTTTCTATTCAATCCAAATAATGCATAGAAATTTGTTTAGCATTTAAAAAGAGGAAACTCACATAAAAAGATTCATTACGTTTAGACAAAAACAGCCAGACAAATTAATCAGAAGTCCTTATCTATCTCTTTTGTAAATGAACTCTGTTTAATCCACAAATGGCAACATAAAACTAACAAGTTACGACAAGTTTTACACGTAATTTTTATTTATATCATACAAAGTGACACCATTCACATTACAATCAAAAACTCTTTTCAAACACATAAAACAAAAAAAAACAAAAAAAAAAGGAACCAAATTAAAATCGGCCCTTTTTTAAAAAAAAAGGAACAAAACAGAGGAATGCTCTCTTAGCAAATAGGAATTGGAGCTCCGTTCCATTCCTTGAGACAATCTATCAATGGATCAATAATCTTACCTTCACACATTGCAGTGAAAACCTTATCAAACTCTTCTCCAGGAGACACAACCTTTTCTCCGATCAACAACTTCGTTCCCAGCTCTTCCTTCACGAGCCTGTACAATGGATACGATCGACATTCCTTAATCTTGTTCGGAATCGCCGCCGTTCCATTACCGTAAAGTGCTCTAGTCGCTTCCACTTCATTTGCGAGCACCGCCTTGAGCTCTTCCTGGAATGCTCCAATCCTTTGAAAGATCAAAGTCGCAGCGTTCTTCTCGGTCTCACCGTTGGATAAAGCGTGATCGACGATGACTTGTCTTAGTTTCTGCATCAGTACTGACGATCGACGACGATGATGGTACGTGGCGCTACAGGGATCGTCGAAGTATGTTCACGATCAACAACGACTTTAAAAGCAAGTCTTTCTCGTAGTCAAACCGGTTCAAATTTAAAATCAACTTAAAAACTAAAATCAAACAGGTTTAAACCAAAATTAATTTCAGAATTAGATTAAACGAAAGTTTGAACCGAATTTGATATTAATCATTGCGGCAAACATGATTCAACGTATAAAGGATATTAAATGCTATCGAAATGTGCTTTAAATTGTCTAAAGGTCTATTTAATTAATTTACAAGTGCCATAACAAAAATGGTTGTGGTGGAATAATAGTAGCAAATATCCATTTTAAGTAACCAAGCGCTGAATATTTGGTCGCTCAAGACCTTTTTTCTCATGCGTTGGGCATGCTTTCCTCCCTATGGGAAAGATCTCTACCACTGTTTTTCTTTTTTGGGGAAAGATATGTAAAAATTTCCAATACCCTATGCTCCGATCATCCAGAACTTCTTGTCCTATTCCTACATCGGGATAATATGTTCTCGTCGTTTTCACTTCTATCTTAGTTCGGTGTGATATTTTTTTGGGCCTGACCCATATCAAATCCCTAACGAGTTCATTGCCTTAGCTCCAGTCATCAAATAAGCTCAGATACGTTTTAATACTCTCTGCGGAGAGATTAATTTCAACAATCTTCTCCTATATGGAGTGTGTTTGCAAAAGCTCAGCCTTTATGACTTCTCGAGCTCACAGTTTTGTTTGCTTGCTTTCAATGGCAGAAGAATGGAGAATCAATTTGATTTCAATCGATTTTGAAGCTCTTTTCAAGAAGCTTCTGGTTTCTATCTCTTTTTTAAACCGTATAACCTATTTTTTTATTGGTTTGAAGTTTATTTATGTTTCAAGTGTTTACTCTTTGACAAAAAGAACTATTTGTTTGTATGCATTGTAGTTCCAGATTAAGTTTTAATATAAAACAAGTTTGACAAAAAAAAAAAAAAAAAGTAACCAAGCTTTATTCTATAAACAAGCATGGCGGATTTTACGCCAACTAAAATCCTTTATAGCAAGGATTTTGAAACACTGTTATTTCGAAAACGGTATTTTTTTTCTAGATCGTGGTGTTGGTACAAAACTCTCGTAAGAACTATTATACATGGAAGAAAACTACTCAAACTGGAACTACTAAAGTCCATTGGAGATGGCAATCATACACATGTATGGATCGATAACTAGATTTTAGATGAAACACCGAGGCCTCTAATGAACTTACCTGAAATTGTGGACTTAGCGCTCAAAGTTTCAGACTATATGCAATGTCCAGACCGATGAATGGGATGAAAAGTATAACGATGCCAAAGATATATAAGACATTTTTTAATGGAAAGCTCTGGCGGGAACACTCGCAGTGGCAGAAAGACTTTAGTCTAGAAGCATTCATATGGATTCAACATGCCCCAGAAACCATTTGATATGTGCTTTTTCATTGCACTATTTCCCGAGAAACTTGGAACCTCTTCTTCCTAAAGTTTTTCTCAAAACTCTGCTTTGTTAAACCTGTATCATATTGTTGTTTGTAGAAGAAATTAGCATATTCGAGCAAACACACGTTTTGTTTTCCTCTGGATTTTTGGGGTACTTGTGAATTTTGACTCTGATCAATTCAATCACCACGAAAGTTCAGAAAAAGCAAAATTTCTGGCTAGGCGGCAGTTTAGCGGTAGTTTTTCACTATTCGTTACTGACGCATCGATTTGAAAAAGAACAAGACCTTTATAAGTGGTATACGAATATTTGTGTAAATTTTTTCATAACTTTTAAAAAAGAAATATTCTTATACGACTTATTGACAGATCTAATATATACAGAAAATATAATAAACATGTTGAAATAAATAAATAAATATAATAAAATAATTCAAGTTATATTGGTTGATTTCGGCTATTTTTAGTGGTATTAGAAATTTTGTGTAAATTATTTCAAAATTTTAAAAATATTCTTATACCACTTGTCTTTAAATCGTATCAGAATATTTATTTAAGCTAAAAAATATTCTTATACCACTTGTCTTTAAGTCATCGTTGATCTTGGTCATTAGATTCTATTCCATATATAGCAAGAAAATAAGGCATCATCATATAAATGTTGGACATATTTAACATTTGAAAATGACTATATAATAATCAGTATTGTTCGACAAAAAAAAAATAATCAGCAAATATTTTTAGCGGTATAACCGTATAAGAATATTTTGTTTAGTGCCTATTTTAAGTGGTATAAGAATATTTTTTTAATCTGACAAATATTTTAGGTTGATGTTGATTAGGTTCGATTTTGTTGGTCTAACAAAATAAGGCATCAACATATAGATGCTGCACATATTTTAATTAAAAAGAGAAATTGCAAAATATGGTAACAGAATATTGATAAATTAACTAACAACTTTTCTACTCTTACTTTTCGTTACTGTTCACCCAAAAAGAAATAAAATACCCATATTTCTTCCTAAAACTTTCTAATGCTGTGATTTGAAGATTGATGTAACATGTAACTCGTCAATATTATTGTCATCGGTTCATTCGGTATAATTTGTTATTATAAATTTTATCACATTAATTTGGTGAATATTTAGTATAAATTACATATTAACACAAATATTAACTTTATATTTACCATACTTCCATGTTAATATAATTATTATTCAAATATTTAATATCTTAACACATTATAAGTATCATTATCATTTTTAATTTGTTGTAAATTACACGTATAACTTGTTATTATAAATTTTATCACATTAATTTGGTGAATATTTAGTATAAAATACATGTTAACACAAATATTAGCTTCATATTTACCATATTTCCATGTTAATATAATTATTATTCAAATATTTAATATCTTAATATGTTATAAGTATCATTATCATTTTTAATTTGTTGTAAATTACACGATAATATAAATATTATATGTATATATACTATTTTATCACATTAATATAAAAATTATGAAGATATGTAATAAATTATCACGTTATTACGAATTACAATCATTGTTACTTCTCTTTTATAACGCTATAACACGTTATCACGTTAATATTTAACTAATAAGCAATAGGGACAAAATCGATATTACATAGGAGAAATAACTAATTTTAATCTCATCATTACTACTTTCTTAATTTTTCATTATATTTTTACCTATTACCAAAGTCACCCAATTAAAAATGGTTATATGATGAACAATAGTAGTGTTATACGATTACAATTTTGTCCACGATGTATATTTTAGAATTAAGTTTTTCATAAAATATTTTCTATTTTTTATACTATTCTTATTATAGAAATTTGATGCATGTTATTAGCATCCGATAAATCGCAAAATTATAATTTACTAAATTGATTGGTTGATTACATTTATTACGAATGTAACGTAGTAGCTGACTTTGAATTGACTCTACTACGTTCTTACACATTACACACGAACTCCCATATTCATTCCCAAACCATAATCACTCGTAAAGGAATGAATTGTCTCATACTATTAATCACCGACCGTAAAACGCTATTTTCCCCTCAGCCCCGAGCCCGCGACTACCTTTTTGCGGCTCAAACCAAGTTCACGTTTTCATTCTCCACCGTTAGATCTTCGATTTTCATCCAACGGTCATCATTAAACTCTCACCCTCCCTCTGTAATTTTTTAATTTGTATTTTTCCATACAACGTCTTCTTATTTAAACAAACTCATCTCTCTCTGCTCTTCTTCAGGAACCAAAAATCCAACTTACACCAACAATTCAAAAATCTCTCCCTTCACCAAAAATTAGAAAACTCGAAACCAATGGGTCAGATCAAAGGATCAGTACACCAAAACGGCCAAATCGAGGCGATGTTGTGCGGCGGAGGAGAGAAGACGAAAGTGATGGTGAAGACTGTGGCGCTGAAGACTGTGGCGGTGAAGACTGTGGAGGATCCGTTGAATTGGGTTGCTGCGGCGGAGAAGATGAAAGGGAGCCATTTGGATGAGGTGAAGAGGATGGTTGAGGAGTATCGGAGACCGGTGGTGAGTCTCGGAGGAGAGACGCTGACGATCGGACAAGTGGCGGCAATCTCCACCGTCGGTGGTGGTTATAAGGTTGAGCTGGCGGAGGCTTCGAAAGCCGGCGTTAAAGCCAGCAGCGATTGGGTCATGGAGAGTCTGAAGAAAGGCACTGACCGTTACGGTGTCACCACCACCTTTGGAGCTACGTCTCGACCCGAAAACGGCGTCGCACTTCAGAAGGAACTCGTTAGGTAATTTAATTAGAGCATGGAATGTGATCGAACATTAATTTTATTTTCTAAAACGTTTTCGAGTTTTCATGCTATCTTAAGTTAATCACGAGAACAAAGTTTTGTTTGTTTGTGATGTCGGGTCAGTGAATCAGGCGGGTCGAGTCTAAAGGTCCACATATAGTTTTTTTTAAATTTAATTTAGAGTTATAATGAAATGTTGTTTGTTGGTTCCGTTACAGATTCGCGAACGCCGGAATATTCGGGAACACGAAGGAGGAATGCCACACGCTGCCGCAATCCGCCACGAGAGCCGCCATGCTCGTCCGAGTCAACACTCTCCTCCAAGGATTCTCTGGCATCCGATTCGAAATCCTCGAAGCGATCACAAGTCTCCTCAATCACAACATCACTCCTTCTCTCCCCCTCCGTGGAACCGTAACCGCCTCCGGCGATCTCGTTCCTCTCTCCTACATTGCCGGCCTCCTCACCGGCCGTCCCAATTCCAAAGCCACTGGTCCAAACGGTGAGTCCTTAACCGCGGAGGAAGCCTTTCAGAAAGCCGGAATCAGTTCCGGATTCTTCGATCTGCAGCCTAAGGAAGGGTTAGCGTTCCTCACCGGCACGGCGGTTGGATCTGGAATGGCTTCGATGGTTCTATTCGAAGCGAATGTTCAATCGGTATTGGCGGAGGTTTTATCTGCGATTTTCGCGGAGGTGATGAGCGGGAAACCTGAGTTCACCGATCATCTGACTCACAGATTGAAGCATCACCCAGGGCAAATCGAAGCGGCGGCGATAATGGAGCATATCCTCGACGGAAGCTCTTATATGAAACTGGCGCAGAAGCTTCACGAGATGGATCCGTTGCAGAAGCCGAAACAGGATCGTTACGCTCTCCGTACTTCTCCACAATGGCTCGGCCCTCAGATCGAAGTAATCCGTCAGGCGACGAAATCGATCGAGCGTGAAATCAACTCTGTGAACGACAATCCGTTGATCGACGTCTCCCGGAACAAGGCGATTCACGGTGGAAACTTCCAGGGGACTCCGATCGGAGTTTCTATGGACAACACGCGTCTCGCGATCGCAGCGATTGGGAAGCTCATGTTCGCTCAATTCTCCGAGCTTGTTAACGATTTCTACAACAATGGCCTTCCTTCGAATCTAACAGCCTCAAAAAACCCAAGCTTGGATTACGGATTCAAAGGAGCAGAGATCGCCATGGCTTCTTACTGCTCAGAGCTTCAGTACTTGGCGAATCCAGTCACAAGCCATGTTCAATCAGCTGAACAACACAAACAAGGCGTGAATTCTCTCGGACTAATCTCGTCTCGCAAAACCTCCGAAGCCGTCGACATTCTCAAGCTGATGTCCACGACGTTCCTCGTCGCCATATGCCAAGCGGTGGATCTGAGACATTTGGAGGAGAATCTGAGACAAACGGTGAAGAACACAGTTTCTCAAGTTGCTAAGAAAGTCATAACCACTGGAATCAACGGCGAGCTTTATGCATCTCGCATCTGCGAAAAAGACTTGCTTAAGGTCGTTGATCGTGAACAAGTGTTCACATACGTCGACGATCCCTGTAGCGCCACGTACCCACTGATGCAGAAACTAAGACAAGTCATCGTCGACCACGCTCTCTCCAACGGTGAGACCGAGAAGAACGTAGTGACCTCAATCTTTCAGAAGATCGGAGCTTTTGAAGAGGAGCTCAAGGCGGTGCTTCCAAAAGAAGTGGAGGCGACTAGAGCGGCTTACGGTAACGGAACCGCAGCGATTCCGAACAGGATTAAGGAATGTCGGTCGTATCCGTTGTACAAATTCGTGAGGGAAGAGCTTGGGACGAAGTTGTTGACCGGAGAAAAGGTTGTGTCTCCCGGAGAAGAGTTTGATAAGGTTTTTACTGCAATGTGTGAAGGCAAGATTATTGATCCATTGATGGATTGTCTCAAGGAATGGAACGGAGCTCCGATCCCGATTTGATAAGAGAGAAAATTCCTCTGTTCTGTTTTTATTTGGTTGTTTTTGCTGTTTTTATTTTTATTTTGTTTCCTTTGTTTTGATTTGAGTGTTTACGAGTGAACGATTGTAATGTGAATGGTGGTGTCACTTTGTATGATATAAATAAAGTGAATGGTGGTGTCACTTTGTATGATATAAATAAAATCACGTCTAAAGAAATTATCGCGTAACTTGTTAGGTTTGTGTTGCCATTTGTCGATTCCACAGAGTTCACAAAAGAGAGAAATCAAGACTACTACTGATTAATTTATTTGTCTGGCTTCAACTAGTGTACTTACTATATCTGGCCCTCCATGTCTAAATATTACGAATCTTTTATGTGAGTTTCTCCTTTTAGATGCTGAATTAATGTCTATGCATTCTCTGGATTGAATAGAGAGGCAAGATGGAATAATTTGCTAAAATTTCATGGTATGCATCTCTTGGCCGTTTCTTAGAGCATCTAGCTCGTGCGAACGAGATAACATACGTATTAAGTCTTTGAAGTTCTGCTATTTGTCCTGAGATGTGTGAGAAAATAAAAATCATTCTTAGAATTTGAATGTTTGCCAATGAGCCTTTGTTGGACTGCTCAGGAATCTGCTGATGAAACCAACAGGATATGCCAAATCTGGCCTTGATCCCATCATGAAGTACATTATGCTTCCAATGGCATTTGAGCATGGAACTGACCTCATGTATTCCATCTCTTCTTTGAGAACATCCTCTGTAGAGGTTGAAATGAATACCCGTAGGTGTTTGAACAGCTTTGCATTGATCTATTCTGAAGACTTAAAAGAACCTTTTCCACATACTGTTGTTATTGGGATAGTTCTAGAATCCCTTGATCTATGTCTCTTCTAATCTCCATTCCTCAGTTTTTCCTTTGCTGAGCCCAGATCTTTCATTTCATACTCTTGACCCAACAGTTTCTCTAGTCTTTTGAACTTGTTCTTTGTCTTTTTCTGATCACCCTGTGAGATTATATCAAATATCAAATGGATATTGGATTTGTATACATGATTTAGCTAGTTCAAGAAGCCACTTAAACTAGAGCCTAGATCAGATCTCCTATAATATCATTCTAATGAAGACAATCCATGAATCATAAATCTGGGATCACGCTTTGCCCAAGAAAATTAAAATCCATCCCTCTTCTTCATATCTCTTATCTTCTCTCTCTATTCTTTCCTTTGTTACAAGTTTTGCCCATCTCATATCAAAAACATACCATTTAAAATGGCAAACAATTATCATAACTTAAAGCCCTCGTGATGTATCTTATCATTAAAAACAAAAAAAACTTTTCATTTTTTTTTAAAAAAAGCTTGCCCATCTCATATCAAAAACATACCATTTAATATCACCATGGACCTCAGATTCTTTCTATCTAGCTCTGCATCAATCAATCATCTGTATGTATATATACTAATATACATTTGTCCTTCACCATTGTACTTTCATCACAAAACCATCTCTATCTCTATATATTCATCATTCTTATTTGATCTCTCCCTTTTCTATTCAAAATGAAGACCAACTTCATAAAAGCCTGCGAAAACAAACTGAAAACCATGAAGAGCAAATCCATAGTCAACCATGCGTGAGAGTTGCTGCGAGAAGGTTTCTTGGGGATTCAAGAAAGAAAATGAAGCCGTGCCTAAAGATGTTCCAAGAGGACATTTGGTAGTGTACGTGGGTGATGATTACAAGAGGTGTGTGATAAAGATGAGCTTGCTTAAACATCCAATCTTCAAGGCATTTCTTGATCAAGCTCAAGATGCTTAAGATTTCAGTTCTGACTCGTCACAAGACTATGAATTCTATGTGATGAAAATACTTGCCTCGATGTTTTCCGTGGCAGTGGCTCTTCAGCATCAGAGGAACTGCATTGGCATGTACATGTAAGAATGGATATATTCATTTGATTTTGATTCATCATCTCTTGTTCTATGTTTCCAGAGAGAATTAATGTTAATTATTGATTTAGATAATGCTGTACACTACTTACGTTAGTAAGAGTTTCGTATCAGAATTAACATCTGTGGTTCTATAGTATTAGAAGTCAATGTTTCAACATTCAAACTCTGACAAAGGTTGTTTTTTTCTCATACATCTCAAGACAAAATAGCAGAAATTCTAAGATATAATGCTCTGTTCTGTGTCATAGAACATACTTTGAACTCTTGTCTGATGCATATATCGTCAGAGAATCTCGAATTATTCAAATCAATTTCCAGTTTCTATCAATTGTCTAGCCAGTAGGAATGAGCTTGCCGCTATGTTATTCTATCATTATCTATGTCAAGGTGTAAGAAGTGCAGTCTTATCTTAGTAGAACCGAATAATCAGGAGGAGAAGTTCTAAAAATGGCCATGAGATGCATACCATAAAGTTGCCTCTATTCAAACCAAAGAACGCATAGACATTTGTTCAGCTTCTAAAAGGAGAAACTCGAATAAAAGGAGTCATAATGTAGTCAAAAAGGGCCAGAAACAAGTACATTTTGAAGCCATACAATCATACATATATATCACAGGTCCTCTTTTTGTCGACTCTGTCGAATCCACAAATGGCAAACATAAAACTAACAAGTTGAAACGAGTTTTACACGTAATTCATTTATATATAACATACAAAGTGACACCTTTCACATTACAATCATTCACTTGTACAACACTCAAATTCAAATATGTAAAAACCAAAAAAAAGAAGAAGCAAAAAGCAACAAAATTAAAATCGGTCAAAGCAAAAAAAACAGAGGAATGCTCTCTTAGCAAATCGGAATTGGAGCTCCGTTCCATTCCTTGAGACAATCCATCAATGGATCAATAATTTTACCTTCACACATTGCAGTGAAAACCTTATCAAACTCTTCTCCGGGTGACACAACCTTTTCTCCGGTCAACAACTTCGTTCCGAGCTCTTCCCTCACGAATTTGTACAACGGATACGACCGACATTCCTTAATCCTGTTCGGAATCGCTGCGGTTCCGTTACCGTAAGCCGCTCTAGTCGCATCCACTTCCTTTGGAAGCACCACCTTGAGCTCCTCCTCGAAAGCTCCGATCTTCTGAAAGATTGAGGTCACTACGTTCTTCTCGGTCTCACCGTTGGATAGAGCGTGGTCGACGATGACTTGTCTTAGTTTCTGCATCAGTGGGTACGTGGCGCTACAGGGATCGTCGACGTATGTGAACACTTGTTCACGATCGACGACCTTAAGCAAGTCTTTCTCGCAGAAGCGTGATGGGTGTAGCTCACCGTTGATTCCAGTGGTTAGCACTTTCTTAGCAACTTGAGAAACTGTGTTCTTCACGGTTTGTCTCAGATTCTCCTCAAGGTGTCTCAGATCAACCGCCTGGCATATAGCTACGAGGAATGTGGTTGACATTAGCTTGAGAATGTCGACAGCTTCGGAGGTTTTGCGAGACGAGATGAGTCCGAGAGAATTCACGTCTTGGTTGTGTTGTTCAGCTGATTGAACATGGCTTGTGACTGGATTCGCCAAGTATTGAAGCTCTGAGCAGTAAGAAGCCATGGCGATCTCTGCTCCTTTGAATCCGTAATCCAAGCTCGGGTTGTTTGAAGCTGTTAGATTCGAAGGAAGGCCATTGTTGTAGAAATCGTTAACAAGCTCTGAGAATTGAGCGAACATGAGCTTCCCAATCGCTGCGATCGCGAGACGCGTGTTGTCCATAGAAACTCCGATCGGAGTCCCCTGGAAGTTTCCACCGTGAATCGCCTTGTTCCGGGAGACGTCGATCAACGGATTGTCGTTCACAGAGTTGATTTCACGCTCGATCGATTTCGTCGCCTGACGGATTACTTCGATCTGAGGGCCGAGCCATTGTGGAGAAGTACGGAGAGCGTAACGATCCTGTTTCGGCTTCTGCAACGGATCCATCTCGTGAAGCTTCTGCGCCAGTTTCATATAAGAGCTTCCGTCGAGGATATGCTCCATTATCGCCGCCGCTTCGATTTGCCCTGGGTGATGCTTCAATCTGTGAGTCAGATGATCGGTAAACTCAGGTTTCCCGCTCATCACCTCAGCGAAAATCGCAGATAAAACCTCGGCTAAGACCGATTGAACATTCGCTTCGAATAGAACCATCGAAGCCATTCCAGATCCAACCGCCGTGCCTTTAACGAGCGCTAACCCTTCCTTTGGCTGCAGATCGAAGAATCCTGAACTGATTCCGGCTTTCTCGAAGGCTTCCTCTGCGGTTAGGGATTCACCGTCGGGACCTGTGGCTTTGGAGTTTGGACGACCGGTGAGGAGACCAGCAATGTAGGAGAGAGGAACGAGTTCGCCGGAGGCGGTTATGGTTCCACGGAGTGGAAGAGAAGGAGAGATGTTGTGATTGAGGAGTCTGGTGATCGCTTCGAGGATTTCGAATCGGATCCCGGAGTATCCTTGGAGGAGAGTGTTGACTCGGACGAGCATGGCGGCTCTCGTGGCGGATTGCGGCAGCGTGTGACATGTCTCCTTCGTGTTCCCGAATATTCCGGCGTTCAGAAATCTGAAACGAAACAAAACAAAAAAATTGAATTCAATGGTGGACTTAGACCCGATCATACCCGGCCCAAACTAAGCAGACCCGACCCGAGTTACCGACCCGAGTTACCGACCCGGCGTGTTTCCCATGCAAATGAAATGATTTTCTCAGAAAGAAAATCTGTGTCCTCGTGATTATATTCAGTGACGATTATACCGCCCCAAATAATCTCTGCCAATTCTCCACTTAGTCCACTAAATTATTATTTCTCTGATCACAAACCCAAATTTTGAAATATAAAAATAGAAAATAAAATAATGTTTTGATCACATTTCTTCTTCTTCTTGTTTTGGTTAGCTTAAAGTTGATCACATTCCTTCTTAGCTCTAATTAAATTAGTTATAAGGTAGGTTATATAACACATGATCTAAAATTTAATTAATTACCTGATGAGTTCCGTTTGCAATGCGACACCGTTTTTGGTTCTCCGGTGAGAAGTAGCTCCAAAGCCGGTGGTGACACCGTAACTGTCAGTACCTTTGCCCATACTCTCCATAACCCAATCGCTGCTAGCTTTCACGCCGGCTCTCGAAGACTCCGCCAGCTCAACCTTAACGCCGCCGCCGACGGTGGAGATCGCCGCCACTTGTCCGATCGTCAGCGTCTCTCCGCCGAGATTCACCACCGGTCTCCGATACTCCTCAACCATCCTCTTCACCTCATCTAAATGACTCCCTTTCATCTGCTCCGCCGCAGCACCCCAATTCAACGGATCCGCAACCGTCGTAACCGCTGCTTTCGTCTTCTCTACTCCGCCGCACAACATCGTTTCGATTTTGCCGTTTTGGTGAGCTAATCCGTTAGTCTGATCCATTGGTTTCGAGTTTTTTTAGTTTAATAAATAGGACTAGATCTTTTTGAATTGTTGGTGAAGGAAGAGAGAGATTTTGAATCGTTGGTGAAGTAATTTGGATTTTGTGTTCCTGAGGAAGAAGAGAAGAGAGAAGAGTGGTTTAAATAGGAAGACGATGAAGTAGTGTTTGATGTTAGGTAAGCACAGGAGAACGAGAACAACTTTTTGATTTATGAAAAAAACAAAATTACTAAAAATCGAGAATGAGGGGTGGGTGAGAGTTTTACCATGACCGTTGGATGATGAATGAGGATCTAACGGTGGAGAATGAAAAACGTGAATTTGGTTTGAGCCGCAAAAAGATCTCTTTCGAAAAGGTGGTCGCGGCTGGTGGCTGAGGGGAAATAGCGTTTTGCGGTTGGTGAGAATATGAGGCAATTCCTATACGAGTGATTATGGTTTGGGAATGAATATGGGAGTTGGTGCGTATTGTGTAAGAACGTAGTAGAGTCAATTCAAAGTTCCCACTAAACAACATGTTTATAAAAAGGTTTAGTAGTTTCATATCGTTTATAAATATTTGATACAATTTTTCTCAAATGTACTACAAGAATTACCTATCTAATATTTTTTTAATGTTAATTTTATATCTTTTTGAGGTAATACTTTATCAACTATCACTTTATCTAACATATATTATTAGGAAACATTTCAGAAAAAATGTTCAAAATAACAGTCATTTTCAGTTTAAACCTACAAAATTGTCCGTTTCCCGATCACATATGCTGTTTTTTTTTTAAATTTAAAATGTGATTTTTAGGTAAATATTTTAATAATTTTATTTTTTCAAAAAGTTTAAATATTTTTAAATGTTAAACATATAATTCACGTTTTAAATTAAAAATATATATAAAAATAACACATATGGTCGAAAACGGAATGGAGTTAGCTATTTCGTTAATGGAGTTAATTGTAGGCATGAGAATTCGGGTTCGGATCGGGTCTATTCGGGTTTTGGTTATTTCGGTTTTATGTTGTATGTCCCATTCGGGTATTTTTTTATTTTCGGGACGAGTTCGGTTCGGTTCATGCCGGGTTCGGGTCAGTTCTGTATCGAGATTGAGGAACCGGATTTTATCCAAAAATCGATCGGTTATGGATCGGTTCGGATTTTTTTAACCAAAAAGTAACCATAATTTGAATTCGGTTCGGGTATTTTTGGGTATTTGTAACCAAATAAACCAAAAATATCTGAAATGTATCCGATTGAGTACCTAAAATAACTGAAATTAGTATTCGAAAATACCCGATTTACCCAAAATACCTGAAAAAATAGAAAAATATATGAAAATCTATAAACATAATTGATATATTCAATTTATAATTATAATATTACATATTTTTGTTATTATAAATCTAAATATAACTAATATTTATTTTGTATATAATTGTATTCCAAGTATTTTCGGGTACCCATTCGGTATCGGTTCTTCGAATATGACAGCGTAGCTCCCATCCGCGGTTCAGTTCGGATTCGATACCTAAAAATTCAGTTCATATCGATTTGATTCTTCGGATCCGATTTTTTTTGTCAAGGCCTAATTGTACCGTTCAGATTTGTGCAGTAGTGAAATCGAGAGCCACGTTGAGGTTCGAAGTGGAAAGATTACCACGTTGGTGGTTGATAATGCAAGTTAAAAACCTTAAAGGTTAAAATGAAAACGGCTGCTACATTGAATGTTTTTTTTTTGAGATTTTTTTCTATATTATTATACACACTCCTTCCATTTGTCGAGAAACAAAAATGCACTCGTTCCATTTTTTTTATTTGGTATCACAAAAAAATAGATGTTTTTAGTTTAAATATCAAATATTAATTTATTTTCTAATTTTTATCATTAATTTAATACTATACACTTCAATCAAATTGATAAAATTAATTAATTTAACAAGATAAGTTAGGTATTATAAAATAATTTTTAAAAGTACAAATTTGTTAATAGACCTAATTTGAAAAAAATAGATGGATTATTCAATACATAATTATATACATGTCAACAGATTAACTATCTAATATATTATATTAGTATATGAATAAAAAGGAAAGTTTTATGAAGGATTTAACTGTTCATTGTATAACCATTTTTTACTTTAAACATGTCTTGCATTTTTTATGATGATGCCTTAATTTATTGTTAGACCAACTCAGTCGAAAACCTAATCAAACCTAGTCAAAATCAACATAGTTTAAAATATTTCTCAGATTAAAAAAATATTTGTATACCACTCATTATAAATTTATGGTCAACCAATTTTTTCTTAAAATTAATGTTACTTAAAATTTTAAATAGTAACTATAAAAATGACCGCACATTTTTGTTTTGATTAGAATCATTATTTTTACTGGACCGATCTTCTAAACTAGATCAGCATGAATTATTTTTCACTATATAATTTTTTTTTTCTTAAACATTTTTTATTATTATTTTTGCATGCGTTACATTTTTATTTACACATTTTTTAACTAAATAATTTGGGAGAATCCAACTAATCCCAAGATGAATAAATAGTAAAAATATTTTATTTCGCTGAGTTTTTTTTAGAGATAATTGGATGAACAACTCAAAATTGAACTTTAATTAGACAAACCACATATCCTTTTAAAGGTTCAAACATGAAAATAGTTTATCTCCTTTTTGGTCCACACTACCCCCACGCGCCTCCTTCTCCTCTTTAGTGATAATACGCATGCTTAGTTCTTCTCTCTTTCTTCAATGCTCTCTTTCTATCTCTGAAAAACTTTTTTTTTTCTTTTCACAAGAAACTCAATCTTTATTTCTTTTCTCTCTCTTTTCAGTATATTTTCTTCATTGCAATCTCTAATTTGTTTTGTTAGCCTCTCATTTTTATCTTTCTTTCTCCATCTCTTTTTCCTTCGCCGCCGTAACACCTCCTTTCTTCCACTACCTTTTCACCCCAACTTCTTCCCTTTTATCGGTATCCTCCCATGGCTCCGACAAGGCCTAGGCGAACTCAGCACCTATCTCCGCTCCATCCATCACCGTTTGGCCCAATCTTCACCCTCCACATCACTTCCTGTCCATCAATCTTCGTCGCCGATCGTCCCCTCGTCCATGGATGCCTCCAGTAAGCAAATTTGTTGCTGATTTTTGTTGGACATGGAGAGGTTGTCTTCGAAAAAAAATTCGTTGTTGATTTTTATTTTAGATTTGGTATTTTTGTTCCCTCATATTTCATTTCTCGCTTTCAATGAGATTATATCTGTGTTTTGATATTATTTATATAACGGCGTTATATAAAATGATAGAGATATAAAAAATTGAATGATGACTTATATTTTTTTGCAACGCATTATATATTCTTATAACGTGTTTTATATTATAATAACATGTTATATATTATTATAACGTGTTAATAGACAAATATATATATAGAACTGATATATATATATATATATATATATATATATACAAATCATAGTGTGGGTATATATATATATACAAATATAGTGACTTAATGTTTTATTTAGAATTCTAAATCACAACATTTTATGTCATGTTAATAGTAGATATCCAAATTCTAATTTGGACTGCTATAAATCACAACCTCTTTATTGTCATGTAAATTAGTTTTATAATATAATTTGTAGATTTCTAAAAAACATATTATCTCTCTATATATATATATATGCATATGTTTAATACAATATGAATGTGTTTAAATTTTCCGTCTGTGTTCAACACAAAATGGCTCACGCGTTTTTGTCTCCATTAAAGACGTCAATTAATGATACTCATAGGATCACTTCATATATGCTTGCATCACTAACACTCATGCGGCAAATTAAAAAATGTTGTCCCCTATATTAATGCCAACTTTCACGCGCTTACACGGTGGCAATATACGTAATTTCGACAATAAAAATTGTCTCGATCGATACCCTTTTGCTGTTCTCCTAATTTAAAGTTCTCATAGTTCTTTACTTAATTATTTTACCTCTTTTAGGTGTTTCACCAAAATGAACTTTTTTTTAAGTGCTTTTGGCACAGCTTCATCGTGTACATGAGTACATCTACATGTATCTATTGATTTAAAAAGTTGTTTTGAGAAAAAAAACTATATTCACCAATAATGTATTTCAGTTTGAATGTCCTATATGACCGAAAATTAATTTGACCTCAGAACAAATATATAAGTAGTTTGGATTAAGTTAATGATAGCACTAGATTTGTCCAGGACGGAACATTTGACTCCAATTAAAAATGTTGTATCCTTTCAAATTTCAAAATCCAAAATTCAAAATCCAAATATGATTATTTGCGAAGTGCTATTAGTGGGTTGTTAATCCCGTTAATTCTTATTTTATTTTATACATATAATTTAGGATATCCCAAATTTTATAGAAGAAGAGGAGTAGGAAAAATAATTGTAGAATTGGATGAAGGAATATAGAATACATATAATATCATTTTTGTATTCTTATAAGCGATATCATCTTAATTTATTGGATGAAAAATAATATTTTCGAGTTATATTGACGGTTTTTCCTTTATGAAAAAGGAATGCCCCCGAGCTTATTTTGCCAATTCGTTTGACATTAAGGAATATTTGTTGAACATGTTACACGGTTTGAATCATGATGACTTTTTTTTTACAAGATTCCAAGTTGTTTCTGACTAAAGCCGACAATATAAACTGGAATAAGTTATTAACTACTCCTATTTAACTGTTCGTTAACGTGTCTCCAAAAGTAAAACTCTGCAGATTCACACTTACCATGTCCATTTATTCGCCCATGAAGGAGAATCGCACATAATATTGTCTCTGTGACAATAACTTTTTGTTGGGTTTGCTATATATATTATATAGATTGTAGAATAACATGCAAACGTCAGCGTCATGCCACTTCAACTGTTCACCATAAGAGGAAACATTATACGTGCCAAATCATCGATATTAGTCAATGTTAGTTTCAAAATTTTGTACTCCGATATGGTCAGATCCTAGCTAATCCTAAAATCCTGTCTTGGTCCTTTAATCATATATAACTAATTTTATAGCAATCTCACTAACTAGCTCATGACAGACAGGTGGGACAAGTAATATTAATGCGACATGAGGAGCTTATCAGTGAAGAAACCACATCATCTGCGTGACAGAAGAAATGGCACTTACGCAATTAATTTTGTTCTTT
The DNA here is from genome assembly GCA_020283515.1 of Alliaria petiolata. NCBI lineage: Eukaryota > Viridiplantae > Streptophyta > Magnoliopsida > Brassicales > Brassicaceae > Alliaria > Alliaria petiolata. The sequence continues at coordinate 108,282,252 of JAHZTW010000002.1, read as the reverse complement.
TTTTAGAGTGGTGTCTTGGATTAAAATTCATCCAGATTTTAAAATCTGTAACCGAAAAGTAAAGTAGTTAGGAACATATAAAATCTGTAACCGAAAAGTAAAATTCAATTTTCTATTATTCAGCCATTTCATTTTACCAAAGTCAAACATAAATACCCAAAAAGCATTAGCTCGCTCGTACAATAATTTTGATATGTTTATTAATTAAGAATCTGCTCCCAAACTAATATTATGGCTCGAAGAAGTGGCGTGGGTTGGTGAAATCAGTGAGATATGGTTTCGTTCAAACACTTGCATGTGTGCATGCTCTTTCCCATTATCGTAGTAGGCGACGACTCCAATATGAAACCACAATCACACATATTGTATTTTTTTTTTAAATAGCATTTTGCATATATAAATTGCGGAGATATGTCGGTATCTATTTTTACCGGACCACTTTGATATTTTCTGATCTATTCTAAATAATAAATGAAGGTATAACTCGGAGAAAACTATCAATTTCATTTCTTTTAAAGAAAAAAAAAGACAACACTAAAATAAAAAAAACGCAGGCTAACTTGCTATTTAATATTTTTTTTCCAAGATATAATAAATCTTGAATAGTCAATCAACAACAAACTTAACTTATGTTATATATCATCAACTATATCAGTTCCGAATTAAAAAAAAAAACTTAAATGGATGATTTAAAGTGTTTTATAATAGAATTTGCGTAATACTATTTGATAATATATCATTTTAATGAAAATGCGCGCGCGGATGGATAGATACGTTCCGTGTTGCAAAATGGGAATCGACATTGATTAAAATAGTGAAAAATGGTCTAAAAGATAGTATTGTTTTAGTTTTTCAACTTCAGCCCCTTTGATTCTTTATAGTTTTTGCTATCCACTCGATCTAACTCATTAGACTCCTCGTCGACCTAAGAAGTTTGACTAAGCGAAAGAAAAAAGAAAAGACTCGAAATTAATAATATAAAATTAGTGATCCACAGAATAGGACCACCAGGGCTTAACAACCACAGTGGCAAAGATTCAGCAGACACCACTCGTCTCACCAACCCCTCCTTGAGCGGATCCCACATTATCTCAAAATATACAATCATCAAATGTCATTTGTCCACATCAGCCACATAAACTTCTCTATTTCTCTATTTTCTTAAATATAAAGATAATACACACCTCAGGCAAATGTATGACGTGTTCAAATATATATATATATATATATAATATAGATTTTATGAAATCTACTAGACAAAGATCAATAAATGTATGTCCTCTTTCATCATTTTGAGTACAATATCAACTGCTAATCGAAATCCATGATTATATTATTTGGTTTACGCTTGTAACGAGACAATACTTTGATAATATAGCAAATCGGATTTTAGATCAGAGGGAAACTATATAACAAAATAAAATATACTCGAGAATATGACAGCAACATATTTTCAAATAGTAGTAAAAATTACACCATCTTTGAAACCGTTGGAGAGAAAGAAGACAGATCTGCAGACCGGACATAGGCATTTAACCTTAACTAACATCCTTAATCTCATTGTTAAATTCTGATTTCACAAGACAACTAACTAAAATATTCTCCTAATCAACACCTTGCTCTCTCGATATTATGAGATTGTGTTGTTGCTCCTCACTCTGATATTACCTGATAAAAAAAAATCATTGTTAGAACCAGAAGATAAACATTTGATACAAAGTGTGATTGATGCAAACCTACCTGTAAATGTCATGTCAATAGAGGGCTTTTCATTAGCGGACATCCATGACCGGTGATTGCAATGGCTAAGTCAGCTCTCAGAAAGCAAGCGGTCAAGCTCATCAAACCCATCATCCTCGTTACGTTCAACATCTTTCAGAAGTTTCTGGGTCGTAGCAAGAGAATCAAGGTTGGTTTGTTCATAAAATGAAAGTTTTTGCGATTCCCATTCCTCTTTCAGTTTCTCCACTCTCTCTCCCATCAACTCTTTCTCTTCCGCTATGTGCTTTATGTCCTCGATCTCCATTATTTCTCCTGCGCCTTAAGATTACCAAACAATCGGATTTAAACATAATGAGTTATGATGGTACCACAAGAAAACATTACTACACACATCATGCTTAAAATCTTGCAGAGGTCGAAATCAAATTAAGTTTACAGTTTTGCTCTTTCAGAGATGGGACGGGAGAGAAATAACATCAACGGTAAAACTTGAGAGAAATAAAAAAAAGTTGCGTATAAAAAGTTCATGTGAAGTAGCATACATTTGATTGTGCGCTTCTTGGCCTCTGCATATTCTGTAGACTTTTTATGTAGGGAGCTCAGATCAACTTCATTACCCTGATAAGCACAAAAGCAACAAGAATGGCGCAATATAGAACAATTTAGTAAGGAAAATAATCAAAATGTTGCACATATACATCTGTATAATCTTTGTCTTCTGTCTTAAGAAAGAGCAACAGAGATCTTCGAATATGCAAATCGTGGAAATGTAAATACTTAAAAATTATTAGGTATCTCGTACTCACCATATCCAAATGGATAAATTGCTCAATCTCGGTGTCAGAGTATAACCTGTTCAAGTCAAGATGAGAATCATTGTCACTAAAAAGTTTATTTCAATCTACCATTTGTTCCGAAAAAAGTTGAGACAAAACAACATACGTTGCATAGGCACAGCGCACACGTGCATTTTGTAGCTCTGTTGATTGATTAAGTTTCTCGGTTGCAGACGCTTCATTAACTTCCACACCTCCATATATAAACACCTTTTTATCAAGCATTTGTTTTGCAACAGCAGTAGCTATCTCTACACCTTTATCTTTTGCCTCAACTATAAGATCCCTAAATTTCCCAAGCTCTTCTGCAAGATGAGAACCGTACAAGTTAGTTACGTATCTAGCGTTGAGGAGAACTTCAAAAGAATTGCTTTCATGTAAGAGTATAAAAGTACAAACAAACAGTTGAAATAAGCTAAAGCTCAATTAATGAATCACATCACAGATTCACAGCTTTCACGTTTTAGGTTTGAAGAAAGAAACTAGTGAAAAAGATAGATCAAATCGTTATGTACCAAACCAACAACAAAAGGTAAACACTTACGAAGTGAGATATAAATTCTGAACTTGGGTTTAAAAGGTTGGATCTCATGAAGGCAATAGAGACAGTAAAGACCTCCAAGTCTTCGTGAAAAGGAATCTCCAATACTAACCATGTGACCTGTAGACACAAGGTTGGCTTGTGAGCTTAGCTAATAAAACAAGCACAATGTGAATACAGACAGCAAATGAAAATTAATTCCGAGTGTTCCAAAAATCCATGAATTAGACTTCAACTTACTGATGGCATGAGCATATAGTGACTGCATGAAAAAGGCTAAGTTGGTGTTAGGAATGGCTTCATATATATAAGAAAACTTTCGGGATAGCCACACCCTCTTCATATCAGCAAACGTTGTCAAATCACCCTGAAAGTAAAACCAGAGACTCAACAAGTTGAAAGCCTGAAAACAATTTGAAATAACTAAGAAAGATGGAGGAAAAACAAAAAAAAACACCTCCACAAACTCGTCTATGAGTTCATCGATATCTCTCTTGAACAGAGAAATATTTATCCCTGACATGCACAAAAAAAGTATCAGATTGAAGCAACACAACGATTAAGTACCAATAACAAAATAAATTTCCATTCATGGAGAGAAAGGAACCAAAGACTCCATAGCTCTCGTAACATCCCAAAAGAGACAATCATCAAATCATCGATCAATGTGTTCATAATAGAGCCTATTTCCCTTCAACGGAAAGGTTCAAAATGGGGCTAAAAAATTCATACAATGCTGGTTCAATGTTTGACATCTCACCTGAAGCATGCGGCTTCTTCTTCCTTTGAGGCTTTTCATTCACGGGAACTAGCTTCCAATTTTTTCTCTGGTTCATTATGGTTTCCCTTTCCTTTTTGCTAAAATGTATCCAAAAAAGTTGATTTATTTCATTCAGTTGAAAACCCTTAAACAAAAAAAAGAAGCACAGAATAAATTCACCTATGTTCTATACTAAACGATTTTCTATAAAAATGTATACATATTATAGAAAAGCAATAAACAATTGAGCAAACACTTGATGAATAACGTCAATGGAACACGTCACTGAAACAAGACCCTGAATTTGTAAAACTAAAACAATCCACTTCACACAGCACCTTTTAATCAGAATCTGATTAAGCTTTCTTACATCATACGAACACGATGAGCATCGAACAACACTAACGAGCCCAAAACAAACGCTAACGAGTTCAACGAAATTAAAATTGAAGATTTGAAGCTCACATACCTTGAAAACCCAGAAATTAAAACTTGTAGCTAAGCTTGAATCAAAGCGAAATCAAATTGCAATTCAGATCTCCAGCAGATTAGGGGTTTGAGATGCAAATCTCCACCAAAACCCAGAAATTAAAATTTTGCATCGAAGTCAAAAATAATTGTTTGTCGACAATTGTGTGTGAAGTTTTTTCATACATGGAAAAAAAAAAAAAAAAAGTTGGCCCTATAAAACCCTGGGTTATAATTAACCAGCCCGCTTTGAGCCCTTTTATAAAAATTTAGGGTTAGGGTCTAATAATTTATTATAGGGCCGGGCTAACCCTATGACTCAAAGCCCATTTTAACATCCCTATATATATCCCATCAATTCAATCGAAAATATATCCCAAAACCTAAACACCAGATATAAAACAAAGCATCCCCAAAACCACAAGCTTCCAGATTTCGTTATGTATTAAGATATTCGTAAGAAAAGAAAGATCCTTTTGAAAAGCACGATAATTTACCCAGATAATGATCACTGGAACTGAAGTTAAAAGTAGAAAACTTGTTCCGTTACCTGAATACAACCAGAAACAATGGTGCACGGAGGAGCGCGTACAAAAGAGCGAGAAAAAGAAAAAGAAAAAAAACAAAGAGCGAGAAAATCAGCCGGGCCGTTATATTTTAACAATATATTTGGACTCAGAACAGTATCACAAAGCCCATCTATGTAATATGTCCATTGTCCATCGGGTCGTGTTTCCATGTTGATTTGCACTTTTCGGCTAAAGTGGCTAAATTTAAATCCCTAAGATGGATTGTCATACGAAAAAGTTGGCCCGCTTTGAGCCTTTTTATAAAAAATTAGGATAGGGTCTAATAAATTTATCATAGGGCCGGGCTAATCCTATGACTCAAAATCCTTTTTAACTCCCGGTAAAAAAGTTTCTAGATCCTAAGCTAATTATGTAGAGGTTGATAAACCTTCTTTGTACTACACTTTTGGTCAAATGAAGAGTTGATGTTGAGAAAAAAAAAATTACATGTTGGTGAATACTCATGACGATGACACAACACATTATAGTAGAATCCACTAGACTCAAGGGATCCCGGATCCGGTCAATGGACACGTACGAGTCATGTTGACTTGGGAAGAAGAAGAACCGAGGAATTAAAGTCTTGCATTTAAATTTTTGATCGGCCTGAAACAAGATAACTATATGCTCAAGTGAAAAATTAAAGTATGTTTGACTTGGGAACGATCACCTTGTTAGCAAATATATATATATCAAATTGGTTAAGTTTAAAAGTCTATTTGAAGAAAAAGTCATTTAGCAATATATTCTTCAAAATACATTCAACATTTCTGTATGACAAAAATATTGTATTAAACTAAATCAGATAAATGCTTCTCCGAAATCTTATCAACATTCATCCCAACTATTCAGAAACGAAGAAGTAAGACAAAAAAAACAAATAAAAAATCCCATATATTCGTAAAGATATAGTTGAATATAATTCTTTTATCACCACAGTCTCGTCACGTACAATTTTTGACCAAGGCGACTCGTATACGCGGTAAACCTCATATTTGCCGTACATATGCATATAAACAGACGTTTCACCTTATTATTATTTTTATTATTATTATTGTTGAAAGGTTAAATACTTTATTGTATTGAAAAAAACTAATTGATACTTTTTTTTTTTTTGAAAAGGGCCACCACTGCATTAAAAAAAAAAAAGTTTCGGTCGATTCATTTGACGCCAGAGCAAAAGTAATAGCAATGGGTTGGTAAATTAATTGATACTTTACAAAGACTAATACTATGAGATATTTGAATCCATCACAAGATTTCTTCTATTAAGTGGATCAATTTGGAATGTTAGAGGAAGTTGAGCTTCCTTAATAGAAGAAGTCTTGTGATGGCTTCAGATATCTCATCCATCAATTTTTTGATACCGGTCGGATATTCAACCTCTCGACCAATATACACAATATAAGTTAAAGTTAAAAAAAATAACTTTATAAGTCACGCAACAGAGTGAAAAAAATATTGGTTTCGAAATTAACTGGTAATTAATGGAAAAGTTTATGTTTGTTATATATAAGTATATATTTATTCTTCATTCAAAGTATATAATCTCTAATATTGGATATCCAACCAGTAATAGATAGATACAACCATGATGTGTGTAGTATATATGGTTCATGTGGACATGTAGCGAACCTCCACAATGCAAAATATAATACTCCCTCCGTTTCTTTATATTTGTTGTTTTAGAGATTCATTTTTGTTTCAATTTATTTGTTGTTTTTGACACTTTTTATGTAAAGTTAATAAAATAGTATTGGAATCTGGATAAAAACTTTTTTCAAGTATTCTCTTTTCAAAAAGTGACTACTTTCTTTATTTAAAAGATGATTGTAGTTACTTTTTTTTTTATAATTAAGTGAGTTTCTTAATATGCGTGAATTATGTTAAAACAACAAACAATACGGAACGGAGGGAGTAGTTTTTTAGAGCTTAATTGGGTAGCAATGATTGCACCAAAATATTTGTTGTGAGACACAAAACCAACATTATCAAGGAATTAGAATAGCTAATTACCTCGATAGCGTAAATCGTAATAAGTAAGTCTTAAGTTGAAACTTACCGAACTTCATTGGACACTGGAAGCACATGCATGGCTCAATTTAGAGGTTGTTCACATTCAGTTTCGAACTGTTCTTATCCTACAGAACACAAAATCCGAGAAGACAAAGATTTGAATCGTGAGGAAGAGATTGAAACTAAGTTGATTGAAGAAAACGCGATTACTAATTTAACAAAACTTAACAAAGAATGTGGAAAACAAACAGCTCGTGTTGCAGCAAAGGTATGCAAGTTGCATAATGTGTCAGTCCCCTTGTTAAGCCTCACTCACTCTTTATATAATAGATTGATTGTTCTACAAGATTTATATAATACATCAACTTAATTTTGTTGTTTTTATTATTCTTTTATGTTTCACATTGAGAACTTTTTATGTGTTGGAGGAAAGTGGTGAAGCAGAGAATATAGACGATGAGAGCACCAACGAAGATCAACTTCAGATTTTCTTCTACTCTCTTATTATAGTCACTCACTGGTTCCTCTTAAGTTCTTTCTATTTATGAAACTAGTTCAACTCTGTTGGTGTTCTCTACAGGGTGAGGGCGTATTTTGTATGTTCCCGGAGTAGAGGAAAACAAGCATGTGAACAAAAGTCGTCAGGTGATAAACATTATAAGAAGACTATATACAGTATGTCCAAATATAAGATCAAGATCAAGCCACGTACATGGGTTGGTGAGTTTGTCGTGGCAACAAAAAGGAGCTCGAGTAGAAAACTTCAGATTACGACTTTACATCGGTGACTTTCTTTTTTCTTCTTCTCTTATCCGACTGATCTATTCTTTCGTGGATTACGTACAAACGGAGAAGATTTACTTCTCCCGATAGAAAGAGACGATATGACAAAGCCAACATGTTCTCAACCTCATGGATTATAATAAATCGTTGCGGAATTGCAAGTGAAATTTAGATGAATTTGTTAAACCGTAAGAACAAGAGAGAAAGCTAACTGAGGCGATTATTATTTTGTTTGGGGTTTTTTTGTTTGTTCTTTTCATTAATGTGAATAAAAATGTTTACAACTCTTTTATTTAAATTCCAAAACCCGATATAAGTAAAAAAAAGAAAACATGAATTTTTATTTATTTCTCATGTCTACAGTACCGCAAGGAGTTAAATCCTATCTTATTCAACATCTATGTATTAAACTAAAGCAGGTCAAATACTTGTCACATATCTTATCAATTTTCATCCCAAAGATTCAAAACGAAGAAGTAAACTTTTAAGACAACTACAGGTGTTGTCTCTGAAATTCTACATGTTGCAAATAACTTATTACTTTCTAAGAAAAAGAAATCGACAATCGTTTAAAGTCAGAATATAATTGTTGAATTGACATACTAAAATTCTAGAAATTCCATATTCGTATAAGGAAGTAATTGAATAGCAATTTTTTTTTTTATCACCAGAGTCTTTCGTTACGTAAAATTTATTTGGAAGTTGTTTGACCAATGATTCTTACGCGATAAATCTCATATTACCATACAAACGCATAAAGTATGTTCGATCATGTATCTTAATGTGATCCATCATCTGTTTTGTTCTTGTTTATTGTTAGATTTGTCGGATATTCCAATTTTAGTCTACCCGCAAGAATTATTCCAACTGGATAAAACGGCGTTGCACTTACGGGTTCGGGAGATTTAGAAGATTGAACTGCAAAAAAAATTCTGATTACAAAATATTTAAAACAACATTTGTGTTTATCAACATCAACCTATATGCTATATATGCCCCGAGAGAGTTGACTTTATTCAAACACAATGTAATAGAAAAACACTTATTTCTTGAGTAAAAAATAAATAGAAACTTTGATTTAGTCAAAACCCAACCATAGGCATTGCCTCAATGAGTCTATATATTGCCTCTTTGAGAACTCATTAATTACTCTTCACTTCAAACACAGAGCAGAAGAAAATTAGCAAAAAAAAAAACAGCAAGAATAATGTCTATCTTCCTTTGTTTCCTCTTACTCTTACCTCTCTCTTTGATCCTCTTCAAAAAGCTTTTACCGTCGAAAGGGAAGCTTCCTCCGGGACCTACGGGTCTCCCGATCCTCGGAAACTTGCACCAGCTTGGAAGATTTCTTCACAAATCTCTTCACAATATCTCCCAAGAATATGGACCGGTGATGCTTCTCCGTTTCGGGGTGGTCCCTGTGATCATTGTGTCCTCCAAAGAAGGAGCTGAGGAAGTGCTCAAGACTCATGATCTTGAGACTTGTAGCCGACCTAAGACGGTCGCAACGGGGTTGTTTACTTACAACTTCAAAGACATTGGTTTCGCTCCTTTCGGTGAGAACTGGAGAGAGATGAGGAAAATCGCGGTGCTCGAGCTCTTTAGCCAGAAAAAGCTCAAGTCATTCAGGTATATTAGAGAGGATGAAAGCGAATTGTTGGTCAAGAAGGTGTCAAATTCTGCTAATGAGAAACCAACCTCATCGGTTGATTTGAGGAAAGTCATTTTCTCCTTCGCAGCCAGCATCATTTGTAGACTATCATTTGGACAGAACTTCCACGAGTGTGATTTTGTCGATATGGAGAGAGTGGAAGAGTTGGTGCTTGAGTCGGAGACAAACCTCGGCTCCGTGGCGTTCGCTGACTTCTTCCCTGCAGGATGGCTCATAGATCGGATCTCCGGTCAGCATTTGAGGCTGAACAAAGCCTTTGCTAAACTCACCAAGTTCTTTGAGCATGTGATTGATGATCATTTGAAGACTGGACAACCCCAAGATCACTCAGACATCATAAGTGTCATGTTGGATATGATCAACAAGCCCAATAAATTCGGTTCTTTCAAAGTCACCGATGACCATCTCAAAGGAGTCATGTCGGTGAGTACGAATATTAATCCTTTAGTAAAATCTTTAGTCTTACATTATATGTAACTTGAGAAACAAGATTATAGCTTGGGAAACAAGTTCACTTGAGATATAGACAAATATTCCGTTTTGTTCATTGGTCCATCTTGGTTCATATTGCTACTTAATTGAATCCTCTTTAAAACCCAAAATCATGATATATTCTATATGTCTTTTCATTAGGACGTGTTTTTGGCTGGAGTAAACGCGGGAGCCATCACAATTATATGGACGATGACAGAGCTAAGCAGACATCCGAGAGTAATGAAAAAACTCCAAGAAGAGATTCGAGTAACACTTGGACCCAACAAAGAGAGAATCACAGAAGATGATCTACAGAAAGTTGAGTACTTGAAGCTGGTGATCGAGGAAACGTTCAGATTACACCCACCAGCTCCTCTCTTGCTCCCAAGGCTAACGATGTCCGACATCAAGATTCAAGGCTACAACATTCCAAAGAACACCATGATCCAAATCAACACTTACACGATAGGACGTGATCCCAATAACTGGACAAACCCGGAAGAGTTCATCCCCGAGAGGTTTGTCGATAACCCTATAGACTATAAGGGTCAACATTTTGAGCTATTGCCGTTTGGAGCCGGACGTAGGATTTGTCCTGGGATGGCCACGGGGATCACCATCGTTGAGCTCTGCCTTCTTAGCCTTCTTTACTTCTTCGATTGGAGTTTGCCCGAGGGAATGAGCATTAAAGACATTGACATGGAAGAAACTGGAGCTTTCGTCATTGCCAAGAAAGTTCCTCTAGAGCTCGTACCAACTCTTCATCGCTGGTGAAGAATGTAATAATCATAATAAGATCCAGACTTCTATATGGTCGACTTACTATCGGTTTGGTTTTTGTTTTGTCTTAACTTGTTTTACGCTTATCTTGTCTTGTGATCGGTATGTTACTAATAATGTTTCAATAATGTCTTCAATAAAACTTATGTTAATCTTAAATTGTATTGCTCATTTTTTTATTGGAATGGTCTTTTGAATAAAAGTTGGCGTTAAGTTGGCATAACATTGCTGACAAAACAAAAAGAAGTTGACATGGCATAAAGTAATTGCTTCCCAAAGATTTAAGAAAGAAAAAAAAAGGCTTAGTTTAGTTATAACTTATAACTTAGTCACAAGTCAAAGCTCAGAGTTTATGATAAAACTGGTTTTCAAAAGTATGAAGTTTTCTTTTAGTTACTTGTAAGTTGTAAAATACGTTCCCAAAGACCAAAACTGAACGTGGAGTCAAAACTTATTTAAAAAAGTCCTTTATTGTTTTTTTTTTTTAACATAAGTCCTTTATTGTTTTTTTATTTTTAACATGAGTCATTTATTGTTTATCACGGAGATTCGTCTAAGCTGTGTGGTATAATCTCCTCCGCCATCCATCCATTTTACGTACCTTTGGAAAGAGTTTGGATCCACACAAAAAATGTTTGGTGGTTACACAAATCAGTTCCACAAACAAATGTTTAGATTTTCTTATCGCCACGTTATGTTGTTGGTTTGGTCAGAGAGAGGTCTTTATATCTAACCGGTGTTTTTTGGGACCTCTCCTTCAACACCCCATTAAACACAGCAACAAGATATGCCTCGAGAGAGTTGCCTTAATTCATAATTTTCTAAAAGTAATTAAAAATAAACTTTGATTGAGTACAAAAAATAACTAACCACATGCATTGCTTATAATATTGCCTCATTGAGAACAAAATGCTCTTCACTCCAAACACAGAGAAAACAAAAAAAAGAGAGCTAGAAAACAAAAACAAGAATAATGTGTTTCTTCCTAAGTTTCCTCTTCCTCTTCCTTCTCTCTTTGTTCATCTTTAAAAAGCTTTCACCTTCGAAAAGGAATCTTCCTCCGGGACCTACAGGTCTTCCAATCATAGGAAACTTGCACCAGCTTGAAAAATTTCTTCACATATCTCTTCACAATCTCTCCTTAAAACATGGCCCGGTGATGCTTCTCCACTTTGGGGTCGTCCCTGTGGCCGTGTTCTCCTCCAAGGAAGCAGCTAAAGAAGTTCTCAAGACTTATGATCTAGAGACTTGTAGCCGACCTAAGTTGGTGGCGACCAGGTTGTTTACTTACAACTTCAAAGACATTGGTTTCACTCAGTATGGTGAGGACTGGCGAGAGATTAAAAAGCTTGTTGGGCTCGAGCTCTTTAGTCCCAAAAAGCAAAAGCTTTTTAAGTATATCAGAGAGGAAGAGAGTGACTTGCTGGTCAAGAAATTATCAAAATCTGCTCGAACAGAAACCATAGTGGATTTGGGGAAAGTCCTATTCTCCTTTACCGCTGGTATCATATTTAGAATCGCCTTTGGACACAACTTCCGTGAGTGCGATTTCATCGATATGGAGAGAGTAGAAGAGATGGTGACAGAGTCAGAGACCAACGTAGGCACTTTGGCATTCACTGACTTCTTCCCCACGGGTCTAGGATGGCTTATAGACCGGATCTCCGGTCAGCATTCGAGGATGAACAAAGGCTTTTCCAAACTCGCTAATCTCTTTCAACATGTGATCGATGATCATTTGAAGATTGCACAACCTGAAGATCACTCAGACCTCGTTAGTGCCATGTTAGATATGATTAATAAACCCACCAAATTAGGTTGTTTCAAGATCACTTCCGATCATCTCAAAGGAGTCATGTCAGTGAGTGTGAATAATTAATCTCTTATTACAATTCTTTAAAGTTTCTATTGGAGGTAACTTGAGAAACAAGATTATAGCTTGGAGAGCAAAATAACTCGGGATATTGACAAACACTTCTTTTAGATGGTCTATTTATACTTTTTGTATTTGGTTCACAAGGTACACATTTCTTTTTCAATTTATTTTGATTCTCTTTTAAAATCAAAATAGTAAATTATTACGTATGTTATTTATTCAGGATGTGTTTTTGGCGGGAGTGAACGCGGCAGTAATCACGATGATATGGACAATGACAGAGCTAACAAGACATCCGAGAGTGATGAAGAAACTCCAAGAAGAGATTCGAACAACACTCGGATCCAACAAAGGGAGAATCACAGAAGAAGATGTGGAGAAAGTTGAATACTTGAAGCTAGTGATCGAGGAAACATTCAGATTACACCCACCTGCTCCTCTCTTGCTCCCAAGACTAGCAATGGCTGACATCGAGATTCAAGGCTACAACATTCCCAAGAACACCATAATCCAAGTCAACACTTACGCGATAGGACGTGATCCCAAATGTTGGACTAGCCCTGAAGAATTCATTCCCGAGAGGTTTTTAAACACCTCTGTCAACTACAAAGGTCAGCATTTTGAGCTCTTGCCCTTTGGAGCTGGTCGTAGGAGCTGTCCCGGGATGGCCTTAGGGATAACCATTGTCGAACTCGGCCTTCTTAACCTTCTTAACCTTCTTTACTTCTTCAACTGGAGTTTGCCCAATGGAATGACCATTGCAGATATTGACATGGACGAAGTCGGAGCTTTAAACATCGCCAAGAAAGTCCCTCTTGAGCTCCTACCAACTCTTCATCACTTGTAAACAAATACAATAATATTTACATATGTATGTGTATGTATATATAAGTTCAGGATTTGTATGCTTGCCTCTTTTGTAATTGGTTTGGTTTTTTCATTTTATTTTTGTTTTACGTTTATCCTGGTTTGCTTGTATAATGAAGTAAGTATATTCATGTCCATGTGTAATGCTTATATCTTCAATAAATCTTGCATATATTAATCTAAAATTGAAATTTTTATCTCTTTTTTTTTTTCCTTTGAAGTGGTCTTCAAATAAAACCATGTTTCATGTTGACATAACATCAAAATTAAATGGTTTAGTGACATAACATCAATTTATTAAGAGTCATCGATTTCATAATAATTAAAGCTCTAGAATCATTATCAATAACACTGCCATAGGTTCTCAAGAAAAGTTTGGATTTCGTCATGTAATCTTACCGATTATAAGAAGAAAAATAGCACAACATTTAAGATGTATGTGTCATTTTATTTTATTTTAACCTTAGATCCACCATAATAATTAAGAGCTATTCTGCACTTGATTCTTAATTTATTTATATATCAACATTAGTCCAATAAAAATCAGATTACTATAAAAAGAAAAATTACAAACCTGATTAGTTTGGGGTTAAGAGATGCTCATATCTCATATTTCCCAAATAGTAATAAAATTTATATAAAAACTTATCAAACCTAATTAGTTTGTGGTTACAGAAATCAGTTCCAAAATAAAATGTATGGATTTGTTGATTGCCACGTTATATGTTGTCGGTTTGGTTAGAGAGAAAGCTTTATTATTTAACATATACATGTTTTTGGAAAACTCTCCTTCTCCACCCATTACACACAAGAACATGACATGCCTCGATCGAGAGAATTACCTAATTAATTTAATTCCTCAGATAAACAAATTTTTTGATTTAATACCAAAGCCTAACCACATGCATTGCCTATTTATTGCCTCTTTGAGAACAAAATGCTCTTCATTCCATATAGGCAAATACACAAAAGAAAAAAACAAGAATGATGTCTATCTTCCTATACTTCCTCTTTATCTCCCCTCTCGTTTTGATCCTCTCTAAAAAGCTTTTACCTTCGAAAAGGAAGCTTCCGCCGGGACCTACCGGTCTTCCGATCATCGGAAACTTGTACCAGCTTGGAAGATTGCTTCATAGTTCTCTTCACAAGCTCTCTTTAGAACATGGACCAGTGATGCTTCTCCGTTTCGGGGTCGTCCCGATGGTCGTGTTCTCTTCCAAGGAAGCAGCTAAAGAAGTTCTAAAGACTCATGACCTAGAGACTTGCAACCGACCTAAGTTGGTGGCGAACGGGTTGTTCACTCACAACTTCAAAGACATTGGGTTCACTCAGTATGGTGAGGACTGGAGAGAGATGAAAAAACTCGTGGGGCTCGAGCTATTTAGTCCGCAAAAGCAAAAGCCTTTCAGGCATATCAGAGAGGAAGAGGGTGACTTGCTTGTCAAGGAAATATCAAAATCTGCTCAAACACAAACCTTACTGGATTTGAGAAAAGCCTTTTACTCTCCTTCACCGCCGGTGTCATATTTAGACTCGCCTTTGGATAGAACTTCCACGAGTGCGACTTCATCGATATGGACAGAGTTGAAGAGCTGGTGCAAGAGTCAGAAACCAACGTGTGCGCCTTGGCATTCACTGACTTCTTCCCCACGGGTCTCGGTTGGCTTATTGACCTAATCTCCGGTCAGCATGCGAGGATATGAACAAAGCCTTTTCTAAACTCAGTAATTTCTTTCAACAAGTGATCGATGAGCAGTTGAAGATCGGACAACCCCAAGATCATTCAGACCTCGTCAGTGCCATGTTGGATACGATCAATAGATCCACTAAATTCGGTTCTTTCAAGATCACCTCCGATCATCTCAAAGCAATGATGACGGTGAGAGCGAATGTGCGATTATCTCTCTTAATATAAGTCTTTAAAGTTTTATATTGGAGATAATTTATATGAGGAGCGAGGTGATAATTTAAAAAAAAATTGATGGTCCATTTAATTATATATATACATCTTGTTTTGAGGTTCATTTTTGTTATTCTCTCTTAAAATTAAAATATTGAATTATTATTGTAATTTAATCAGGATGTGGTTTTGGCGGGAGTGAACGCGGGAGTAACAACGATGATATGGCTGATGACAGAGCTAACCAGACATCCCAGAGTAATGAAGAAACTCCAAGAGGAGATTCGAGCAACACTCGGACCCAACAAAGAGAGAATCACAGAAGAAGATTTAGAGAAAGTTGAGTACTTGAAGCTGGTGATCAAAGAAACATTCAGGTTACATCCTCTCTTGCTCCCAAGACAAACAACGTCTGACATCGAGATTCAAGGCTACAACATTCCCAAGCACACCATGATCAAGATCAACACTTACACGATAGGGCGTGACCCCAAATGTTGGACTAACCCTGAAGAATTCATTCCTGAGAGGTTTTCGAATACCTCTATCAACTACAAGGGTCAGCATTTCGAGCTCTTGCCCTTTAGAGCTGGCCGTAGAAGCTGTCCCGGTATGGCCTTGGGGATCACCATTCTTGAGCTTGGCCTTCTTAACATTCTTTACTTCTTCGACTGGAGTTTGCCCAATGGAATGGCTGTTGAAGACATTGACATGGAAGAAGCCGGAGATTTAAACATCGCCAAGAAAGTCCCTCTTGAGCTCGTACCAACTCTTCATTACTCGTAATGAATAATGCAATAATACATTCAATATAAGATCAATGTACTTGTATGTTTGCCTCTTTTGTAATAGGCTGAGCCTTTATGGAATTTGAGATGCTATAGCCAAAAAAAAAGACTGATTCTTTGTGCCTTTGTGGAAATTGAGATGAAACTAATAATGAAAAAATTGAGGAAAAGCCATTCACTGATGAAATTGGACATTAAATCTGATGATCAAATTTTTTTTTTACAGAAAACAAGCACTCAGTACAAAACTTTTACGGCACAGCTTTAGTATCTCATAAGATCAACTTTCTTCATGTCTGGTAGTTTTGGCAACAACAGCACTGTGCATCCCAAATCAGATACTTCAATGGATGCTGATGATGACACTAGCTTTGTCACATTCCACGACAGGGTCCGAAGAAGGGTCTTATCTGAGTGTATCCGCAGGAATTAATTTTGGTGCTGAGAAAGCAAAGCTGTGGTAAGGTTAGTACACAATTCAAAGTATATGAACTTAGATGCGATTTGGTTGAGAAAGGCTTTTGAGTTGTAATTGCTTGTTATTTTCACGGAATATGGGAAGCCAGATTGGTAAAGAAAGCTAACTACTTTGTCGATGTTGCTGCTAGGACTGATCAGGTTTCAACAAACAGGGTCTTTAACTTACCAGCTGAATCTAAACAGTTGCCTTGGTTTTTGGGTGGGGATTTACTTATTTTGCTGCCGACGAATCTAGAATGGTTCAGGCTGTTTCTACCTGATCTGAGCAAAGATATTGTTAACATCAACGAAAAACGCTCAAGGATCTAATCAGTTCATTAACTGGGGTACTATAACATGAGCCTCCTATTGTGATGAACCTTAGATTTGCCAAAACAACTGATTCTGAAATGCTATGGAGATATGCAAGTATCTGCACAAGAGAAGTGGTTAACTAGACGATGAGCCTAATTCACCATCATATAGGTTTGGGATCTAGATTCACTTACCATAGGATAGTTGCTTCTATTGCAGAAACGTTTATTGTTAAATCTGCATCGCTATATCCTTCTGCTGATTGGGCTCAGTAAGGCGGTGATCTTGGAATTGTCCACAGCCAAAGATTGTTGCAGTGTAATTGCGTAAGTCTATCTTAGTAGATTTTTTATGTCTATGTGCTTCCACATTCGTTATTGTTTTGATTGTTTATGTAGCCTGTTTATTTTAAAATTAATTTTTAAAATAAAACGAAGACACAGTCACTGTTTTACATTATATGAAGGTTTACTGTCAAGTTCATATCCAGCCCTTGGACAAGCCAGCCCTTAGAAGGTATCGTTAAAAGATCATCAATTCCTAATGAAATGGATGTAGCAGTGGCGATGATAGGTGGATTTGGTAATTGGTTTGAACGGCGGAAAGGAAGTACTGGTTCAACCAGATACGAGTGAGGTTTCAAGCAGATGAGAAAGGTAGATCCTAGCCGCTTATCCTTAACTTAACTCAACTATATAAAAGGAGAATAAATAAAAAATTTATAAGGCTTTGTTGGGTTTTTTCGCACCTATCGAAACAGATTATAAAAAACCATGGATGCATTAGATAATTAGCATTCAAAATACAAGAGGAAACACCAATAAGTTCATAAGATGTCTTGGGGACTACTACTAATAAAAAAGCCATAGAAGAAAATTACAACACTTCAGAAACAAACCATGATAATCTAGTACTCTTGATAACGATAATGGTGGTGATGGTGATGGTGATGGGGATGGTGAGGCCGTGAGGGTGATGGAGAGGGACTCAACCACGACCACGAGTGATGTGGACTTTGATGGAGTGAACACGCATCATGCTATGAATCAACTCGCATGTGACTTTATCTTTCTTTTTAAGCCTGTTCCTTCTGCAAATTCTGTCCCAACCTTTGAAACAAACCCTATCATCTGACCATTTCCCTCTTGCTCCTCTCGTGGTCCCTTCTTCATCAATGTAAGTGATCGTTTCTTCAAACGTAAGCCCATTGTCTTTCACCACGTTTGCTGGAATCAGCTGCGTAAGGCAAGACCAACAAAACGTGTAAAATAGACATATTGAAAGATAGATAGTAAACGAATGTGAGGTGTTTTTGTACCAGCTCATATATCCTGTTCTTGAGGTTGGTATCGAAGGATGGATTAACCGTAACCTCCAAATTTGAGATCCCTGCAACAACTGAGACAAAAGATTCTTTAATATTAGTTTGTGTGTATGATTCAGAATGTTAATTAGTATGAAAAACTATCTTACCTGCAGCATCAGATTCTGTATCTTCGCTGTCAATCGTGTAAGTTCTCCGGCTGACTTCTACAACTTCACCAAAGCCACTGTCGTCTTCACCATCCAGTGAAGGATCTTCTTCTTCTTCTTCTTCTTCTTCTTCTTCACCAACGCTACTGTCATCTTCGCCATCCACTGAAGGATCATTTTCTTCATCAGAATCAGCGTCAGAAATCTCGACGGTCTCCACCGCAGCTCTTATCTCTTTGCAACCATCACGAGCGAAGACACTGACTTCAAAAGTGTGGTAACCGTCATAGACAAACGTCAAGAACTCTCCGTACTGGAGATCATGGTCCTCCACAAATTTGGACCACCCAGCTGTGAAATACGCACGCTGGCGTATCCTCTTCATGCTCACTGTCCAGATTTTGCCTCCAATGCCTTGGAGCTTCGCTGTCTGTGGCAATGGGTCTTCGAGATGTTCCATGAAGGACATTGGGATCGCCTGAAAATCCCAACACAAAACGTAACTAGGCTTGTTATAATCCAAAGCAACAGAGAAGCAAAGATATAGAGTGAGACAGAGTGGAGCTTTTTAAGCAGCAAACAAAAGCATAAAAGACATGTAAAAGAAGCAGAGTGAAACAAAGATGTATAAAAGTCCCCAATTTGAGAGAATCATCTTCATCAGCACTAGTCGTAATTAAGCAACCAAAGATGGTTTGAAACGAGGGCACAAAAACGATGGACCAAAAACTAGACTAGTACAATGTCATTAGACTCATCTGAGACTGTCCTTTCAAGCTAATACACAGAGATAAAACAACAAAGCCAGGATTTTTTAATCACTTCCACTCACAAGACAAACAAATCCAGGATTCTTTTTAACTAGGATGCAGACAAGCAGGATGAAACCAAACCCTAACTGCAAATTAACTAAAGATTCTTTCCCATTAACCATAACTAAAGTCTGAGACTTTTCCTACGACATTTATGTGAGAGAGAGAGAGAGATGCTAACCATCAATTCAGAATCCGTTTCTGAGAGGAAAACCTTGAAAAACCGTGGAAGAAGAACATCATTTTCAGTTTCGGCCATGGAGAATGTTGGGAGAGAGAGCGAGAGAGAGATTCAAAATGTGGCTTGCGTGAGTGAGAGAGAGAGAGAGAGAGAGAGAGAAATGAGTGAAGAGAAACTCTGCTGTGTTTAATAGCTTTATAAAACAGAGTAGTAATTTCTGTCTCAAAGATTAGCTTTTTTTACAATTTGATCCCTCAAGTTGAAATAATTATAGTCAAAGGAAAAAAGGAGGTGATTTTATTATGAGTCTTCTTCCTCTGTGTTCGATGTCTTCTGAAACCTGTTTTCGGTTCGTACATTACCAATCAGATACTATTTCCAGCTATTTCCTCTGTTTTGTGTTTAAATTTCCATCTCCTTTTAGAAAAATGGTCTTTATTTTATTTTCTATATCGTCCTATTATATCAACGGATCCTCCACAACTTACATTAATTACACATTGGTGTACATTGTCACATTGACACAGAAAATGCATGTCTGAGACTGAGGAACTAAAAATTTAAAAATAAAAATGGGTTGACTGCCAGTCCCTAGTCCCTGCTCAATCCCCCTCAAACTACAGACCTCTGCCTATTCCTCCTCAAACATTTTTTTTCTGCATATTCTCCCAAATTCAATTACAAATTAAAATCGCGATCAATTCATTAAATCACGTTTTGAGCAGATTGCGTTTTGTGGGGAAATATGCAGAAACAAAATTGTTTAGGGGGGAATATGCAGAAACAAAATTGTTTGGGGGGGGAATATGCACAAGTGTAGTCTAGGGAGGAATATGCATAGCTTGTTAAGTTGAGGGGGTTAAGCGCAGTCAACCTATTTTTTTAAGTTTTTCATAATATCTAACCCATTAGCCTATTTATATTACAACATATATTGATATAGTAAAATAAAATGTATATTATTATAAAAAATGCTAGCAATAAAACAACACAATTTATTTAGAAAAAACTAACATCGCTAGAGTATTTCACGTATATAAATATATTATCATATTGTTACAAGTATTTTAAATCAAAATACTCAAACCAATATGATGATAAACTTATATTAATTAAGTAAACAAATCGTGTAAAGTCAAGTAAATCCCGATTAATAGTTCTTTTTATTAGCAGATTAATTATATATTGACTCATATGTGTTAATCTGAGCGCCAAGATGTACATACGACAATTAAGTCTAAAGTCTGTAACCCATCTGTGTTAGGAGTTATTAATGGCCTGGTTTAACAACACATTTTTTTATGTCAATGATTCATAATTATACTCTAAACCACTAACAGTTGGACTAAATCAAATTAGATATATCATATAGCCCAAATTAGGTCCAAAAAGTTAGTTAGGGGTATCAGCAACGATGAATGCCGCAAGAGCATATGACTTTTAAATCTCAAATCAAAATACTTGTAACGATAGGATGATATATTTATATATGTGAAATACTCTACCGATGTTAGTTTTTTTCCAAATAAATTGTGTTGCTTTATTGCTAGCATTTTTTATAATAATATACATTTTATTTTACTATATCAATATATGTTGTAAATATAAATAGGCTAATGGGTTAGATATTATGAAAAACTTTAAAAAATAGGTTGACTGCGCATAACCCCCTCAACTTAACAAGCTATGCATATTCCCCCCTAGACTACACTTGTACATATTCCCCCCCAAACAATTTTGTTTCTGTATATTTCCCCCCAAAACGCAATCTGCCCAAAACGTGATTTAATGAATTGATCGCGATTTTAATTTGTAATTGAATTTGGGGGAATATGCAGAAAAAAATTGTTTGGAGAAGAATAGGCAGATGTCTTTAGTTTGGGGGGATTGAGCAGAGCACGTATAGTACAGGGGCTGAATGCAGTCAACCCAATAAAAATTGATAATAATGAAAAGTTGAACACTAAGTTGCGTGTCTTTTTTGATATAAGAGAGAGAGAGAGAAAGTGCCTAGGATTGTAGCCCACTTGATTCCTCTTTTCCGTTCTTCATATATTTTGACTTCAATGTTCCTTTACAAGTTTAAACCATTGAATATTTGAATTGATCATCTCGATTAGAAATACTATGACATTTAAGGGGTAGTTTACTTGGAGTTAGCTTTAATTGGTGTGTGCCTGATAAGCCTCTTAGCCGCTACGTTCGTCAAAAGAAGAAGATGGGAAGTGAAGCAACTGAGTCGAAGAAGGAAGAAGAGAAGAGTGAGCTGGCAGCTGACTCGGATTAGTAGCGGAGCTGTCACTTTCTGATTTGTTTATTGTTTTGTTTATATTGTGAGGAAACAGAACAATGGATCTTTTATCGATTAATTGATAGTGAAAGGAGAGAGGCGGTCTAGAAGCTGTCTCTTATACACATCTAGATGTGTATAAGAGACAGGCTGTCACTTTCTGATTTGTTTATTGTTTTGTTTATATTGTGAGGAAACAGAACAATGGATCTTTTATCGATTAATTGATAGTGAGAGGAGAGAGGCGATTCCTGGGTGTAGGATTTCGTAGTCGGAGTTGATCGGATTTCTCTTCATCGGAGAAGATCCGGTAACTTCGTTTCTCTTATTATCTTCGTAATCGTATTTGCAATTCAATAATACAGATCCGTATTTCTCAATACACGTTAAGAGTGATTACATACTTCTGGGGTCACGATCTTAACAATTGGTGCGTTGTGATCTAGATCGGTCATCGCCATGGTGTCAGTGGAGGATTCTGATCACCAAATCGAGCTTATTGACAAAAGTATGGATGAGCTGCAGCGGGAGGTTTCGATACTTTCCACCGGCTGTAAGCTACTTTCTAAATCTAACTCGGAGGTGAATCAACGCATCGGTGGTGTTGAATCGCAGCTCGCGATCTCGCGATCGGAGACGAATCAGCGATTTGGGGTGTTGGAACGACAGATGACGTCGATTTCAAATACCTTAGCTCGGATGGAGGCTTTTACGTTTACGGGCAAACCTCACGGCAAGGATATCACAGGATCAGTCAACCCCGAGATTCAGGTACCATCGGATCCTCTTATTCCACCGGTAACGTCGGGGGTTGCTCAATCAGGCTTATGCGGAGGTTCGTCAGCCTTGATTCAGCGTGAGCAATTGTTGAAACGTATTGAATTGCCTGTGTTTGATGGTACGATGCCTTATGGTTGGATCTGTCGTGTGGAGAGGTTTTTTCGTGTGGGTCAATATAGTGAGGAGGCGAAATTGGATTTGGTGTCTTTGAGTCTTGAAGGCAGGGTGCTGAACTGGTATCAGGGGGAAGTAGAGGAGGCTCCGTTTTTGAATTGGTCGCAGTTTTAGCACCGCATGTTGGCTCGTTTCGCTGTGTCCATTGATGATGAGCTCGGAAAACGTTTGTGCAGTATCACGCAGCCTGGCTCAATTCAGGATTATATCAGTGAGTTTGAGGAGTTAAGTGCGCAGGTCACAGGGATTGATGAGCAGAATCGGGTTAACATATTTTACAAAGGGTTGAAACCTGAATTGAAGGAGGTTATAAAGATGAAGGAACCTAAGGGTTTAACTGCGTACAAGGCTGCAGTGGTGAAGATGGAAGATAGTATGTTTTGTAAACTGGTTGGTTCCGTTAACAAGCAGCCCACAACGTCACGCCATGTGCCGTTCACTCCATTCAAAGCGGCTCGGGTTAATCCACAACATCCTGTTATTCCTAAGTTGGTTGCTCCACCAAGTATGCAATTGACTCCAGCTGAGTTGAAGTATAAGAAGGATAACAAGTTATGTTTCAAGTGTGATGCTCATTGGTGGAGGGGTCATCTTTGTCCCAACAAGGAACTTCGCATTATCACTGTGCTCAACGGGTATGATATGGAGGTATTAGAAACACACGCTGAGGAGGATGAGACAGAAGAAGAGGAGGTGATTGCACCTCAATTGATGCACTTGTCTCTTAATGCTTTTTTGGGCATGGATGATCTTACTACAACTAAACTCAGGGGCACTATTGGGCGCACTCCAGTGGTGGTGATGATTGACAGTGTCGCTACTCATAATTTTGTGACCCCTGACATTGTTAAACGTGGTCATTTGCCATTCCGAAAGAATTCAAACCTGCAGATATTACTTGGGACTGGAGTTACAGTACATGGGTTGGGAGTGTGTACCGATGTCGCTTTTCAGTTACAGGGGGTGTCTTTCCGTTCTGAGTTCATTGCCTTGGATCTTGGAGGTGTTGATGTGGTCTTGGGAGTACAGTGGTTACGGACTTTGGGGGTTTGCCAGGTTGATTGGGATAGACAGGTGTGGAATTTTGTGTATGCAGGACAGCGGGTGACTCTTTGTGGTGAGCCGGAGCTGCATAATGTTAAAGTTTCTTTGAAAACTTTGTCTTCTGTCTCTAGAAAGCAACAGCGCAGTTCCCCAAATGGTCTTCCTGGCGAGGTATTGGTGGATGACAAGTCAGAAGTTCCAGCGGTCATTCGCAGGGTTCTGAGTGAGTTTGATCATTTGTTTGGCAAACCAATGGGTCTCCCTCCCATTCGTGGTCGTGAGCATTCCATTACTCTTCAGGCTGACATTTCTTCAGTGAGCGTGCGCCCTTATAGGTATCCACAAGCACATAAGGAGGCAATGGGTACGATGGTAACCGAGATGTTGGATTCTGGTATCATTCGCCCTAGCAAGAGTCCTTTCTTAAGCCCTGTGTTGTTGGTCAAGAAGAAGGACAACTCCTGGCGTTTTTGTGTGGATTACCAGGCATTGAATCGGGCTACTGTAGCAGATAAGTTCCCAATTCCTATGATTGATCAATTGCTTGATGAGTTATATGGAGCATCCATTTTCTCTAAGTTGGATCTGCGGGCAGGTTATCATCAGATTCGAATGGAAGTAGATGATATCAAGAAGATAGCCTTTCGTACACATGATGGGCATTATGAGTTTCTAGTCATGCCTTTTGGACTCACTAATGCGCCGGCAACATTTCAGTCCTTGATGAATGATCTGTTTCGCCCTTTTCTGGGAAAGTTTGTCCTTGTCTTCTTTGATGACATACTCATCTACAGCTCTAGTGAACCAGAGCATGCTGAGCACTTGCGCATGGTGTTGCAAATTTTTGCAGAAAATAAGCTCTTTGCTAACAAAAAGAAATGTCTGTTTGGCCAGTCTCAAGTGGATTATCTTGGTCACATCATCTCGGCGGCAGGGGTGGCGACTGATAGTGCCAAGACCGATGCAATGAAGCTCTGGCCGACGCCTAAGACAGTTAAGCAACTTCGTGGATTCCTGGGTTTAACGGGCTATTACCGCCGCTTTGTCAAAGGGTATGGTTCGTTAGCACGACCCTTAACAGATTTGCTTAAGAAGGATCAGTTTAGGTGGTCCCCAGCTGCACAAGCTGCTTTTGACTGTTTAAAGCAAGCAATGATTTCTGCTCCTGTGCTGGCTTTACCTCATTTCGACAAGCTGTTTGTGGTTGAATCTGATGCTTCCGGGTTCGGGTTAGGTGCTGTGTTGATGCAGGACAGTAAGCCCATTGCTTACTTCAGCCATGGACTTACACCCAGGGAACAGTTGAAGCCGGTGTATGAGCGGGAACTGATGGCTGTGGTTATGGCTATTCGTAAGTGGAAGCATTACCTACTTGGCCGTAAGTTTGTGGTGCATACCGACCAGAAGAGTTTAAAATTTTTGCTGGAACAGAGAGAGGTGAATATGGAGTATCAGAAGTGGCTAACCAAACTCTTGGGCTACGATTTTGATATTTTATTCAAGCCGGGTATTGAAAACAAAGCTGCTGATGGGTTATCTCGCATGGATCCACCGCTGGTTTCTCAGGTACCTACTACCTTGTTATCGTATACGGTTCCTACTTCAGTACACCTGCAGGACGTCCTTGCTGAGATTGATGGGGATGCGTCAATTCAGACATTGCTGAAGCAGTTTCACGACGGGTCGGGAGTCCGAGCTGGGTATACTGTGGCGGATGGGCGTTTGTGGTATAAAGGCCGTTTGGTGATACCTAAGACATCAGTTTTTATACAGATTATTTTGTTTGAGTGTCATGATGGACTCGGTGGGGGCCATTCAGGTGTACTGAAGACACTGAAGCGTGTCCAACAATTATTTCATTGGGAAGGGCTATCTAAGTGTGTGCAACGGTATGTGGCTGAGTGTCAGGTTTGCCAAACACATAAGTATTCAACACTATCTCCTGCTGGATTACTTCAATCGGTGCCTATTCCAAATGCAGTGTGGGAAGACATCTCCATGGATTTTGTCGAAGGTTTACCGACGTCATTTGGGTTTAATGTGATTTTTGTGGTGGTGGATAGGTTGAGCAAATTTGCACACTTTGTTGGTTTACGACATCCATTTCAGGCAGTTGACGTGGTCAAGAAATTTGTGTCTAAAATCATCAAATTACACGGTATCCCCCGCTCTATTGTCTCGGATAGGGATAAGGTCTTCTTGAGTTCGTTTTGGAAGGAATTATTTCGGGTTGCAGGTACAAAACTCAAGTACAGTACGGCATTCCATCCCCAAACAGATTGTCAGACCGAGGTCCTCAATCGTTGTTTGGAGACATACATGCGCTGTTTCGCTTCAAGCCATCCGAAGACGTGGTACAAATTTCTGTCTTGGGCGGAGTTATGGTACAATACTTCTTATCATACTTCACTTAAGACCACCCCATTTCGAGTTCTGTATGGCCGTGATCCCCCAGGAATCATTCGCTTTGAGGCTGGATCCACTAATAATTTGGATTTGGAGTTAATGCTAACAGAGCGGGATCACATGTTGGAGCAGATTAAAGGTCACTTGGTCCATGCTCAGCAGTTAATGAAGAATAATGCTGACAAGCATCGTCGGGACATTGAGTTTGCCGTGGGGTCACTCGTGTTCTTGAAGCTCCGACCGTATCGGCAACAGACTGTGTCTCGTCGCATTTGTCAGAAGCTTGCAGCCAAGTACTATGGTCCGTATGAGGTGTTGGAGCGAGTGGGTAAGGCTGCGTATCGCTTGCGGTTGCCACCTGTCTCTCGGATCCATCCAGTCTTTCATGTCTCACAGTTGAAAGCAGTTCTTGGCGCTGGCCATCAGGTATCTCCCTTGCCCCCTTTTTGTCCACACACTGAAGAGGTTGTCATTGCCCCAGAGACTGTGCTTGAGACTCGTTATAATGATCACGGCCATTTGGAGTTGTTGGTTAAGTGGAGTGGTCTTCCGGCGAGCAACAATTCCTGGGTACTAGCACGGGAGATACGCCTGCAATTTCCAACGTTTAAGCTTGGGGACAAGTTGAGTTTTAAAGAGGGGGGTATTGATAAGCCTCTTAGCCGCTACGTTCGTCAAAAGAAGAAGATGGGAAGTGAAGCAACTGAGTCGAAGAAGGAAGAAGAGAAGAGTGAGCTGGCAGCTGACTCGGATTAGTAGCGGAGCTGTCACTTTCTGATTTGTTTATTGTTTTGTTTATATTGTGAGGAAACAGAACAATGGATCTTTTATCGATTAATTGATAGTGAAAGGAGAGAGGCGGTCTCGAGGCGATTCCTGGGTGTAGGATTTCGTAGTCGGAGTTGATCGGATTTCTTTTCATCGGAGAAGATCCGGTAACTTCGTTTCTCTTATTATCTTCGTAATCGTATTTGCAATTCAATAATACAGATCCGTATTTCTCAATACACGTTAAGAGTGATTACATACTTCTGGGGTCACGATCTTAACAGTGCCCTTAAAAACTTTTTGTTCTTGACAAAGTAAAATGAGATCATGGGTTAAGACCTGATATTATTGGTACATGCAGTTGTAGTTAGTGTATCTTATAAACCAGATTATTTCATTTACCTCTTAAACTCCACAGTACTAGAGAACTCGTTAGATTTAAGTTTAGAGACGCACAGTTTATATAATATTACTATTTTTTATGCATTTTTAAAGGATGGGTTACATAAATATCTAAAAGAGAGGAGAGAACAAAGCTCCATTATATAAAGAACTATTGATTCCTTCAGGCATCATCTGATTCTCATCACCCCTCAAGTTGATCCTCTGCATTGATTTTGGAATACAATTTGTTTTCTAGTTTTGGAGACGAGGCAGAGACGAGCCTTGAACTTGCCTTAGTTTTTGAATTCGACGACTCTTGTATCGGAGACTTTGCGACTTGAGACTTTCCAGACTTCTTACTGGCAGATGAAGCTGATCCATGTCTTGCCTGTTTAACAGAGAAAGAGAGAGAGGGAGAGACATCAATTACATACTAAGATTCCAGATAGAAATAGATCAGAGAATACTTGCAGAGCTGGTTTCAATCATAAGGAACAATAAAAATTGCAAATTTGGTCTCTCCCTATCTTTTCATGTATTTTAGGAACTTACTCCATCAAAGAAGCCGATTTTTGGTGATGGCACACGGAGACCCGACGGTTTCGTGGAAGTTGGAGGAGCCAAACCACCATTGATAGCTGATTTCGTGGAAGTTGGAGGAACCAAACCACCATTGATAGCTGAAACTCGTTTCGTGCCTTCCTTAGCATCAGCTTGAAGAATAGATGCATCTTTAGAGTTCTTGAGAGGCTTCACAGTCTGTGCTGTGTTATCATTTGCTGTACCCTTTTCATCAGAGACGGTTTTCTGGTCACTTATAGCCATTTTGCTAGTTGCAGAAGCTCGTGATGACTTTGATGAACAGCTAGAACCTGCAGATGGTAGACTAGAGGAAAGCTTGGACTTGGATGTCTTATTGGTTGGGTGGTTTGGGATTCTTGGCTGGCCCATAGTACCTCTAGATGTAGATCTATTTGCCAATGACTGGGAAGCTAATCTGAAACTTGAATCATTCTTCTTCTTTATTGAATCTAAAGAAGATTTGTGAGAAGCGCTAGATGAAGCACTGGCACAGCTCTCTAGTGAAGAGCAGGAAGATGTCAATTCATTCTTTGAGGCAGCTGATGAACTCAAAGTTGACTTATGCACACCAGGTTTTAGCAATGTGGGTCTAGCACCTCGCGAAATGGATAGTCTAGGACCCAAAGGCTCTTTACCTGTATAATTCAAAGTCATCAAATGTGAACGAAAGAGACAGGTAATACAATCTTCAAGATAAGCGTTCTGACTAACCCGCAGGTAATTTGGAATTCTTTTCTTGTTTGGTTTTGCTGATATCTAGTGATGCCCTGTTCGTTGATGTTGTTGACAAGAGCCTGACTTTACTGAGTCCGTTTGGTGGCTTGGAAATGGATGTACTGAGACCTCTTGTGGCAACAGGCTGTATAAAATGTGTCGTTAATAAATTCTCATATATTAGGGCAAGCCAGAACAAGTTATGACAAACTCCCAATTCATATATTCAACAGAGACAGGTCGAGTTCATTAACCACTGGATACCTAGAAGAACCCATTTTTCTCAAGTTGTCAGATAGAACTTGAGACTAAGACATAAATCCTTTAGTCAATATGCACCTGAGGAAGTGAATGAAGATGATATACCTGTTTTGTTGCCTTCCCTAGTCCTTTTGCGTTAATACTCAGCTTTTTAGGACTGCCTTTGGGTTTCATCTAAGAAATAAATAAATCAAAGAAAGAGTTAGCTGAGGAGGGACGTAGTTTACGTAACGTAAAGAAAAAACAAAGGTGCAGTCGTTAGCAGATTTACCTTCTCCTGAGAGGGAAGGACGTCCACTGTACTTGAAGCTGGAATTTCAATCAAGGTATGCAAAAGAAGGTTAACTTGGTAACAAAACGTAACATGAATTAACTATTGCTGCTGCAATCGCGAACCATCTAGTGTAAACACCTTGAAACAGTACTTCCAATGATACAAAACTAAAACACATTGGCTAAATGCTCTTCACAAAGTGAGATGGAAAACTTGGCATCTAAGGGTAGCTCACAGTAGATACTAGCTCGCTAGGAAGCTATAAAGAGAAAGACAGAGGGGAACTGTTTCGTAATTGTGAAAGCCCTGATGATGGAGAAAAGCACAAACACAAAACTAAAAAGTAGACCTTCTGCATAGAAAGCCAATAATAGACTAAACCTCGAGCTTTCTGCTTAAACAGGCAAAGCTAGTTCCCTTTCCTCTACACGAGATAAACAATAAAGAAGACTTACTTGGGCTGGTTGCTCCCTGTTCATTATTTTTTCCAGGTGTTGCAGCATCAGATGAGTTAGCAGACCTTTGAATAGACGCTCTTACATCTTCAAACAGAACAAACTCCTGACTGTTTTCCACAGCGTAGTCACTTTGAAATGTAGAAACGGATTCTGTTGATCTATTAATATCCTCTTGAATGGTCGGTAAACCTTTCCTTGCACTCTTAAGATCGCTTTCCATCATACTGGATAGTTCTTCGGGTTCCAAAACACCTGATTTTTAACAAAATATCTCAGCAAAAGTAAGTGATACAATCAAAAACTACTAAAAACCTGAAAGGTAACAAAAGGTACCTGGTTCGAAATGCACTTACCTGCGCTCGTGAAAAACGCATTGTCCCAGGCAAGACTTTTGCGCAAATTATACTTTCCACTCTTAACCACCTTCTGAGGTTCAGGCGACTCGCGAGGTTGAAGCACCTCTTCCTTCTCTTCTATTGAAGAGACCAGTATCTCTTCATCACAGTACTCTGTATCCGTCATGAAACTTTGATCTTTGTCATCGTTCACACATTTTTCATCCTCATCTGCCTCTGAATGTTATCATTGCCCAAATGTAAACACAAGACCAAAACTTTCAACATGCAATGCAAATGAAATGCCAGCACGTTACAATAATAACAGTCGTCGATATATGGATCTAAGGTGTGACTTTAAGTCCAACATCAAACACTGAACTGCAATCCAAGAACTCATCGTGTACAGTCCAATAAGTAACCTAAACACCATGAACAGTAGAGAAATCTATAAACCCCACATTGAACTTCTTCAAGTACCAATCAAGCGAAAATCCTCTCTCACTCTCTCTCTCTCTCTCTCTCTCAATCTAAATTAGGGAAAGAAACAAAAAAAAGAGAGGATAACCCTCTACAATCAAGCAGATTTGGAAAATTTAACAAAACCCAGAACCCATCTAAAGCCAAAAATGAAATCAAAAATCAAACGAGAATGCAGAGAAATTATAATTACCGGAAAACTCGTAGCTAGTGGGATCCAGAAACGAGGAGAAGAGGAGGCTATCGTCCTCAGAAGCGACATCAATCAGACCAAGGCCATCGACCTCGACCTCGCTTTTCTTGGTCTCGTTGTCATCCATGAACAGAGATTGAGAAGAGAAATTCGAAATGCCCAAATGTTGTGTTCGCTCAAGATCCCAATGATTGAGGAGGAAGAAGAAAGAATTTTTTGAATGAAGTGGGATTTTCTTTCTTCCCCCTCTCAGAGATCGATCGAGGGTTTTTGAGTTACACAGCGCGGTTCTTCTTAATCGATTCTCGATCGTTGGATTTTGGATAGGCTTCCTTTAATCGATTTGGTTTTTCTCGGTTTGATTCAGACTATTCGGTTCGATGTAATTCGACCATATTTAAAGCCTTAAACCAATTCGCACCATATTTAAAGCAGCCTCATAAATCTCACCACTAAAACCATAATTATTCAAATATCAAGTTTATGTTCTTTCAACAATCGAAGATGCCGGATGAAACTCGAATGTAGAACACACAAAAAAAACAAATAGAATCTAGATTATAAATCTTTAAAATTGATTTTCTATGAAAGTAACGGCTAACAACATAAAACTTTCATAAAACCAAGCAAGTTGCAGATAAATGACATTTTCTCAAGACCAAAAAACTAAGAAACTAAACAATCAAATAAAAGAGAAAAGGTGCTTCTCAGAATATCAATTCTTATCTTAAGCAAACCCAGGTTTTGCTCCTACAACACAATCATATACAAATCTCCTCTCTCCCAAAGCTGAGAGACCACAATCCAAATCTATGAACAGTGGATCGCTCAGATTCTCAGAAGCAGGAACAGGAATAGTTGAATCTCCGAAGATTGTGATGAATATTGTCCTACTACTACTACTCTGTGTTTGGCATTTGAACCATCATATGCGAAGCCTACAGTCATAAAACAAGTTTGATCAGTTTTTTTCTGCATATTCGTGGATTACTAATACCATAAATATAGTCTTCACGATGCTCGATGCTGTGTTGCAGCAGTTCAGAACCGGGAAAGTATGAGGGCGGGCTAATCCGATTTCATGTCCTCTTGTCTAGATTTCAAGAGTGGATGTGCATATACAATGTTCATCGAATATATTGAAGTCGTTAAATCATTTAATGGTCTTTAACATTCTCTTGTCTACTCCTGTTTTTGCTCTATGTAGAGAATATATACGTAAAAGAATTAGTCTTTGTTTTATCAACAACACTTACTTGAGAGTTTCCATAAGGACCTTGTGAGAAAGAGCCTTGGTGAGCAAGCTGCGGGAACTGTTCAGAATGTAAAGAGAAGAATGTGTTAAACTAGCTCGCACAAGACATCAGCGAAAAGGATACTGCAAAAAATAAAATAAAAACATGTCGACTGGAGAAGATCGAGAGTCATCATTACTTGAGCCACTTGGCTTGGTTGACCATCTCTCTTAGCACTTGATTCCCCGCCTTTTCCTGATCCCTTAGTGTCACCCTATCAGACAGATAACAATGGTAGACGTAAGCAAAGAATCCTATTTAGATGCAATCAGACAACATTTGCCCCAAAAAAGGAGCCACGGATAAGTAAAAAAGAGGAGAAGCACTGACCTCCATCTGCAAAATTCCAATCCGTATCGCATAGAAGATATAAGAAAAGGAAGAACAGAGAGTCAGTGAGTGAACTGCAGAAATTCTCTTGATCCATAGTAATATTGCCACAATACTACATAACTAAGAACGAGAGAAATTCAATGTGTCCTTTGTTACCCCATTTGTTCAAATGGAAACTGAATAAAGGAGAAGTGGATCATACCTCTCTATATCTCATCAGATAAACCTTCAAAGGTTCGATGTAATCTTCGAATCCTAAAGTGGTCATTGCCCAAAGCAAATCATCCCCATTAATGGTCTTCCTTTTCTCTCTTTGGCATTTATCACTCGCCCTGCTTGTCAAAATATGCACAACATCATCAAAAAAACCTCTTTGATAATTTGATATCCCAAAATGGTAAACCCAACTTCAAGGAATTAAACAGTATATCCATCAATCTCCCAAGCATATAAGATGTTGATGCAACCCCAAATTCCAATTCACAGAACAAAAAAAACCTAAATCAGCCAAAATTATTAAAATTTTGAGAAATTTGGAAGAAAAAAAAGCCATTACTCGCTGGTGATGAAGCTGATGAATTCGGAGACGCATTCCTGCATCGTCTCTTTGGCATCTTTTGCAATCTTGCCATTGGCAGGTAGACCTCTCTTCATGATACGGCTTATGTTAGCGATGGGAAGAAACCTGTCCTGCTCACGAACATTCAACGACCTCGGGCTCTGATCTCCGCCACTCTCGTGGCTTCCACCGCCTCCTCCGGGACTCATCCCCGACGACTTTGCCTGCGACTGCGAATCCGCCATCTCAGAAACCCTGCACACACACACACACACAAAAACGAAGATAATCAATCAGAGACGTAACAACATCCGGCGGAAATCGGGAGAATCAAAGGACCAAACCAGAAAATGGAGAAGCGAGATGAATACCTGAATAATTTGAAAAAAGAGCGGGATTAGAGGTTTAAGACTTTTATCGCCGTTCGTTTGGAAGGAGAAAGGCGAAGGAGAGAGAGATTGATGATCCGACGCTGGAGAAGTGAAGAGGGAGAGATGTATCGTCTGCGATTGAGAGATTAGGGATTTAGGCTTTTTTATCACCGTCCGTTTATTTATAAAAGGCTTCTTTTGGCTTGTAAGTAAAATAAATAAATACATACTTATAAATCCTTTTCTTTTTCTTTAGTACCCATTTAATCAATAAATTTTAATATTCAAACTATAAAATAGAAATTCATTAAAAATGGGTATTACTACTAGCATAATGTTTAGTAACTATTTAAATACAAAACTGTTGCTGACAAAAAAAAAACTGTTAATTTTAGTATTTTACAGTAAAGTCCAATATATATTATTTTTGTATGATATTGAGGATAAAATTATTGCCATGATGGAAACTTATTTTCACACACTAGAAAAGAAAAAAAGCAATGTAATTCAATTAGGTCCATAGCAGTTTAATTATCAAGGTACTATAATTTTTAAGTCTTGATCCTTGAATGCAAAAGATCATCACTTCACAATACAGTTTTGAACACTAAATGTGACAACGTTTACAGGAAGCAAAACAAAACTTATAGAAATCAAAT
The DNA here is from genome assembly GCA_020283515.1 of Alliaria petiolata. NCBI lineage: Eukaryota > Viridiplantae > Streptophyta > Magnoliopsida > Brassicales > Brassicaceae > Alliaria > Alliaria petiolata. The sequence continues at coordinate 108,248,600 of JAHZTW010000002.1, read as the reverse complement.
CGAATTTTACAAATTTACAAACAATAACAATGCCATTTGTATAAAAAATATATCTTATAAGAGAACAAAAATATTTAAAAAAATCATTATTACTTGTGGTTTTTCTTGAGCAAGACACCAAACTTCTTCAACATTTTGCCATTCTCGATAGAATCAGTTCTCACTTCATCACTGTTCAGTATAGAAGCTGCCGTCTCAGCAGCTTTTCTCCATTGCTCACACTGAACCTTCACTCTTCTAAGCTCAGCTTCCATGGCTTCCGTGTTTCCTGTTTCCACTTTCTTCTCCATTTCACACCTCAGACTCTGCAACTCCATCTCTTTATCCATTAAACTCCCTCTCACCTCCACTAATTCCGATTCAAGCTTCTTCAAATCGCCTTTAAATTCATCTTCTTTCTTCTTTTCCACTAACCCTTTGCGCAAAACCTCGGTTTCAGCTTTGGTTCTCTTCAATTCTTCCGTTAACTCGGCCTCTCTCTGTGAATATCTTGATTTTACCGCCTCTGTTTGTTCGTAAGCGTTTCTTATCTGCAACGTGCTTTGTATATACTCTTCTTGATACCTTGTTTCCGTCACTTCAACCGCAGATTTCAACTGGTTTATCTCATTCCTCGCGAGATTCATCGCTTCTTTTAGATTTTCTACTTCCATTGATGATGATGATGAGTCTCTGCTGTTTCTTCTTTCTTCCTCGAGCTGTTTAACAAGTTTCTCTAAAGACCTTACCTCTAACTTAGATTGCTCTAGCTCGGACTCGGACTCAAAGAGCTTCGATTTCAGTTTCTGGACCTCGTTAATAGCAGAAGACAAGGCGGATGAATCCATCCCGTGTTGTCTCTGCATAGCTTCAAGCTCGGATTGCCACGTCTTGTCTCGCTCCTGCGAGAGTTTACGCAGCTCCTCGATTCTTGAATCTTCTGATTCATTGATCTCCATTAGCTGCTGTTTGGCTTCTTCTGCTTCTTCTTGAGCTTCCCTCTTCATTGCTTCTGATCTATTTAGCTCTTCTTTTGCCTTTTTAAGCTCATCTTGAAGCTGAGATATCTGAGATTCTAGTTCTGGTATCCTTCCTGTCCGCTTCTTCTGAATCTTGGATCATACATACAAAAACTCAGTTATGCGATTGAGTGAGTGCTTTCAAGTTTCAACAAATCAAGAATCCAAAGTAAATTGCATACACCAAATCAACCACAATCTTTCATGTCAATCTAAATGCCAAAGTACCTCATTAAGAGGGATTCTTGGAGAGCGACGATCCGCTACTACTTTTGGGATTTGAGTTTTCGGTATTGACTTGGTTTTAGGATCAACTTCTGTTCCGCTTGGCTTGAGTCTCCGAGCAGCTTTTGGAGCTGGTAAAGGAGATTTCTTCTGTAGCAACTCCAACGAGCCAGGCCTTAACACACAAACACAATCACATTAAGAACATTGAAACTGATAAAAAAAACAAAAACTTGTAAGAACATGAAAAGAACAAAACAGAAAGAATTGAAGTTAAGAGTTAGGATCATCACCTTGATTTTGGAGTTTGCATTTTTTTGGATCAAAGAGTTTAAAAACCTTCTCCTTTTGTGTGCAATCAATTACCTTATGATTGCTTCTTTGAAGAATCTGACAAACAGTACATGAAGACAAATTAAATGTGTGAGATAGAAGCAAAAGAGGAAACTGGAATTATAAAAGATTATCATAAGCATATATACAACAAACTCGGAGGAAATAGAAAGCTTAAGCAAGTGTACAAAAAAAACCATAACAAATTAAAATAGTTAAGAATATACAATCTACGTTAGCTTCAAAGAGACTACTAGTGCCACCAAACGAAGACAGAGATACAAAAAGGAATAGCGAATTTATTTGGAACAAATCGATAACATTTTGAAGTCTATTAAGAAAAGAAGTTGCCATCAATGTGATTCATCAGATCACAAAAGATAAACCCTATTACAAGCAAAGAAAGCTCCATATCCTCCACATAATCTTTTTTGGTTGTTAAGTCACCAATTTTTCTGGTTTTTTTCGTTCTTATTCAAAGTTTTGGAATTATGGGGGAGAAGAGACAATTTCTTGTCATTTAGTCAATGTGAGATTTGGTTTTATTAGGTGCTTCTTTCCCAAAAGAGAAACACAGATCCAAAAGTGAAAATACCCAGAAAATAATCATTTTACATATGCCTAAAACTATAATCTTTTAACATAAAAAGGATTAAAAAAAGGGATCAACGGAAATACTTTTGCTTTTGCAGGCAAATATTAAATCTTTTGACAGAATTTTTATCAGAAAAGGAGGTTGATCTGAGCAGAGGTAAAGCACATATAAAACCCATCAGAGATTTACAATTCTGCAGCAAATTAGTAAACACACTAGAGATACCTACAAACGCAAGAGAAAACAAAAAAAAGAATCATGGGTTCTTAAACTCAAGAATTCCATAAATGATAAAACTTTTCATAAATCAAGGATAACAAATCCTACCAAATTTGGGAACAAAAATCCTGTGAAGAAAAAATAAAGAAGAGAAATTTAAGTATTTGACAAAGTCTTGAAGAAATATTCACCTGTACCGTCGATTTAGCTTCCTTTCGTTGAACAAATCGGATTAAGAATTGAAGAATTGCAGAACCAAACACTAACTTTAGAGTTTATATGAATTGATCTTCAGACATCGGGTTTGCTTTTCTCAGACTCCCGAAGCCTCTCTTTTTCCCCTGAGTGAGCGAGTTGAAAATATATCAAAAATTACCCTGAAATAATGATTGTGCCGTTTCCACTCAGTTTCTTTAATTTTCTACACTTTAAAATATTTCTTTATCTGATATAATTGTTTTTTTAATTTAATGAATAATACACCTTGGATTCGTTTTTGTTTATTCTGAAAAACTTTATTTAAATTCTCATGGGGTTGATAGTGTCATCACTAAATATCAGGGGACTATTTTGAAAATATTTGGAGAGAATGAAACGAAATGAGAACGTGGAGGGGGCGTTTTTTTAGCTACGCGCTTTGTTGCCGCGCCCGAGTCACGTGCCATTTGTTTGGCCTCATATGTAGCACAAAATCTTCATTCGAGCTCGGCTTTCCGTTAAAACGGAACCAGATATCAGAATCTTGAAATCTCGTTTTCGTAACGATTTCAAAAATATATTTTTAAAAACGTGTTGAAAGTTTACATTTCCATTTTAGAAGCTTACGTTTTCATATTAAAGCATTTGTATACATTATATTTCATCTTTTATTCATAAAAATTATTATTTAAAATTATTATTTTAATCAATGTGGGATATCATAAGTGATTAAATTGATAAGATAAATGAGTTTATCTCAAAAAAATTGAGTTGTATGATATTTCTTTCGACATCAAAAAATTTTAAGTGGTTTTATTTGATGAGGTTAAAAAAAATTAAGAATAAAAGTAGGATTTTGAATTTTTTATTTTGATTAAATTATGTAAAATATACCAATTAAATTTTATATTATTTATTAATATAATATAATGTTTAGGTTTATATAAATATATATATATATATATACATTTTGAATCTTGTATAGTGTTTTTGACATTGTACACCATATGCTCGATATGATTACAACACGTACCCGCTTCCTAATTTTTTTAAAACCGATTCTTTCTTTCTATACGATTCCGCTTTCGCGTATCCACTTCTGATTTTATACAATTTGGCGCAACATAAGTCACATAACAAAGAGGATACACACAATCCTTATATTTTATTTGTTTTCTATAAAATCTTCGTTTACAGATTTTATATTTTTTTAATCATGTTAATATGATATGTAGCAGATGGTCCATATCTTCACCAAGGAAGAAGACTTACTCTCCAAAACCAGAGAATGACGTTGTCGTTTGGTTGATAGTAAAATGAAACCAATCATCTACATTGATGTCGTTTTCTTCTGATCCACGCAGCATGTAGTCTAGGTCATCAAGCTTCAAGAAACTAAAGAATATATCATCTCACTCTGTCTTCAATCATGTATTTCAACACCAAAAGAAAATTTCAAGCATTGGTCCCTGATTTGGTGATAATAGCGCTCATTCATTCTCAAATGGATGTAATCATCTTTGTTTGCACTTGTAACTTGTTTGTTATCACCATTGTAACAGAGGTCTGAGAAAGTAAGCCTATATCCCTTTACGACATCAAACTCTTCAGGATCCATCTCAAGCATTGCCTTGAATTGCTTGTGCAATTCCATGTTCGTTTGAATCAAGTTTGCAAGGAGAAGATTTTCTTTCCAACTAGGTGAAAGAAATAGAGAGGGTCAAACAGAATACCAACTTGCACATCGTACTTCAAAGCTAGAGAGATTATCCTGCTAGCAAATCTGTACTTTTGTAGATAATTTTCTTCGATTAAGGGTTTTGGATGTGGGAAAAAACGTCTTAGATCGTTTGGAGAAGATATGAACAACTTGTTTTTAGGATCAACAAAGTTTTTGCACACCAGGAAAAGCCACTCTCTTAATACTCCATCGGCTTCTGCTTGTTCACTTGCAAACTGCACATATTTCTCACATGGAAATCCAATGTGTTTGTAGCCATGACTCAAGGAATCTTGAAAGAGGCTTGTTCTAGAAACCATAACCGGGAGCTGGACCTGTTCAAAGTCGTCGTCTTCAATTTGTAATAAGATTCTAGGAAACAAGATCTGTATCAGGTGGTTCTTCACATCAAAGTTTGTGAGCTCATTTAGCTTTATGACCCAGGGTATGTCCTCTATTGTTGAAACACAAGCTAGTAAATTGCAGGAAGCCTCTGTCCAGCGTTTTAGAAGCTCTTCAAAGCATTTTTTCAATCTCCATAAACCCTGAAAACACCCTAGTCATGTCCACATTGTGAAGAAGAATCAACAATGATATTCTATTGCAGCCACATAATACAAAATGCTTCTCAATTCTATTTTATATTAACCACATATAATATAAAAACAATATGAACTAATTATCTATGGGTGATCACAAATTTTAAATAATATTATTTTTTCTTCTAAATATGGAATCATGTCATTTTCAATTCTATTTTGGCATTGATTTTATTTATTTATAAAATAGTCCTTCAAAATTTAAATAATTTTACTTTAAGAGTTATAAATAATTATTTTGATGATGATTTCTATTTAGTGATGATTATAAATATTAAAACACTTTAATCTTTAAAATTAAAATACAAATAACATATATTTAATAGAAAATATAATGACATAAACCATAATAAATTTAAAAATATTTTAAAAGTACTGAAATTAAAAATAACACAAATTAAAATCTATTTTGTTTTATCATTTTTATGTAGTGTAATGTGTTTTTCTGTTTATTATAATAGATAGATAACTTTTTTAAAAATATCATAATTCATAGAAATTTTGAAAGAAATTAAATTAATGAGTTAATTTGTAAATTTTGAAGAAAATATGTATAGTTGACAATTAATAATAAAATAGAAATGAAAAATATACTTAAAATATTTTTTTTAAATATAAAATAGAATATTACTTTGGAGAGAAATCCAATTTTATTTTGCAATTATTCTATTTTGAGATGAAAAATAGAATAATACTTTGGAGATGCTTTTAGGAAATCATTATTAACCGAAATTTAAACTAAACCAAAGATTAACCACAACTTTATCCCATCACAGTTTTCGATTCCGGTTATGACATTGGGCCATATCCAATGTGAGGTTTTGTCAATTCAATTTCAGGCACAATCACATGTATATTATTCATCACAGCTTCATGCTTCTGTCTCAATAAGAACCAATGAATCAGAAGCAAGATTCCAGGTTCTCAACGTCAGATATTGTTGAAAAGGAGCAAAATCCGACGTCATAGGTTTGTGTTTATCTTTGTTTTAAACTTGGATGATTATATGGTTGCCGCAAGCTATATTGATTTCGTTTTCTATATTTTTCTAGTGTCTACTGCACATTTGGCAATGCTGATTAAAAAAGATCAAAGTTTTTTAAACACCGCTCATGTGTTTCTGACATTGTACACCACCTGCTCGATAAAATGTCTGTGAGATCTATTCGTTGACATTGGGACCTCTCCTTGTGCGTTAGTATATCTTGTTATTGTGTCTTGAACAGGAAATTGTATAGTGACAAATATTTGACGCATCTATATTCCTGAGTTGTGATTTGTGTGTGTTGAGCTGCTGAGCTTTCAATCCATTGAGTTATTCGTACTAGTTTGTAGCTAACACTTTCAACAACACTACTCTGTTTCTGAGACATGGTATTCTCTTAAAATCCCATGTGGGGACGACTGACACAACACATGAAATTAGCCGCCTTTTTATTTAGAGTTGTCAGAGATATTGTATGATTATATCTCATATTTGAGTTTTTTTTATTTCTGAAACAGGATTTTGCACTAATATCCAGCTAGGGAGGGTTGACTCTCCTTGTTTGGCGACTTATGAGTTTGCAACGAACGTTCAGCAGTGGATTATGTTTTCTTCATCCTCGAAAAAATGGTGCATTTATTACAATGGTGAATCCTTTGCTTGTTTTGTTGGATGCTTCCCCAATGACATGTCTTTCTAGCTGAACCTTCCACTCATATTCCTTTCGCAAGGAGGTATTTGCTAGGGTTTAAAACTTGATCGAAATGGAAAAAATCTTACGATCAGGTGCTAGAGTTGCCTTCAGCAACAGTCAGGTACCGGGAACATTAAGTGTGGTATCGACCATCAGGACCCAAGAGTTGATGAATGATCACATAAATACCCTCTGTAAACAGAATTTTTACAGGGAGGCACTGGAAGCGTTTGATTTCTCACAGAAGAACTCATGCTTCAAGATAAGTTTGAAGACCTATGTTTCTTTAATTTGTGCTTGCTCTTCCTCGAGGTCTCTGGCACAAGGCAGGAAGATCCATGATCACATTTTGAATTCCAACTGCAAGCATGATACTATTCTTAATAATCACATTCTATCCATGTATGGAAAATGTGGCTCGCTGAGGGATGCTCGACAAGTTTTTGATTTTATGCCTCGGAGAAATTTGGTCTCTTACACATCTGTGATTACTGGCTATTCACAGAATGGTCAGGAAGCCGAGGCGATCAAATTGTACCTGAAAATGCTTCAGGAAGATTTAGTTCCTGACCAGTATTCATTTGGAAGCATCATCAAAGCATGTGCTAGTTCTGGTGATGTTGGGTTAGGGAAGCAACTGCATGCTCAAGTCATTAAGTTGGAACCTATTTCTCATCTTGTTGCTCAAAATGCTCTTATTTCTATGTATGTTAGCTTCAATCAAATATCAGATGCAAGCAAAGTGTTCTCTGGTATTCCAATGAAGGATATAATTTCGTGGGGTTCAATCATTGCAGGGTTCTCGCAGCTTGGGTACGAGTTTGAGGCTCTGGGCTGCTTAAAAGAAATGTTGTCTTATGGAGTTTTTCAGCCAAATGAATATATATTTGGTAGTTCTTTAAAAGCTTGTAGCAGTCTCCTTCGACCAGATTATGGAAGCCAGATACATGGGTTATGCATTAAGTCTGGGTTTTCTGGAGACGCATTTGCAGGCTGCTCGCTCTGTGACATGTATGCTAGATGCGGTTTTCTGAGTTCTGCAAGGAGAGTGTTTTATCAGATAGAAAGACCTGATACAGCATCATGGAATGTGATCATTGCTGGTCTTGCGAATAACGGCTACGCTGATGAGGCTGTATCGTTTTTCTCTCGGATGAGGAATTCTGGTTTTATTCCTGATGCTATCTCCTTGCGTTCTTTGCTCTGTGGTCAGACAAACTCAATGGCTCTGTGTCAAGGCATGCAAATTCACTCTTTCATCATCAAGAATGGTTTGCTGACAGATCTTTCAGTTTGCAACTCCCTGCTTACCATGTACAACTGCTGCTCGGACTTGTATCGTTGTTTTAGGATGTTTGAAGATTTCAGAAACAACGCGGATTCTGTTTCTTGGAATGCTGTTCTGACGGCATGTATGCAACACGAACAGCCAGCAGAGTTGCTGAGATTGTTTAAGCTGATGCTTTTATCTGAATGCGAGCCAGATCACATAACCATGGGTAATCTGTTGCGTGCTTGTGTGGAAATTTCATCTCTGAAATTGGGAAGTCAAGTCCATTGCTACAATTTGAAAACCGGGTTGGTTCTTGAACAGTTTATAACAAACGGACTGATTGATATGTATGCCAAGTGCGGGTCACTGGAGCAAGCGAGAAGGACTTTTGATTCGATGGATATCCGAGATGTAGTTTCGTGGAGCAGCTTGATAGTTGGATATGCACAGTCTGGATTTGGAGAGGAAGCTCTCACACTGTTCAAGGAAATGAAAAGCTCGGGCATAGAGCCAAACCATGTAACGTGTGTCGGTGTTCTTACCGCATGTAGTCATGTCGGGCTGGTGGAAGAAGGCTTGAAGCTGTATGCGACCATGCAAACCGAACACGGGATTGCACCGACAAGAGAGCACTGCTCTTGCATTGTCGACTTGCTAGCTCGTGCTGGCCATTTAGATGAAGCTGAGAAATTCGTCGATGAAATGAAGCTGGAACCTGATGTAGTCGTGTGGAAGACACTACTGTCTGCATGTAGAGCCCAAGGAAATATTGATCTCGCCCAAAAGGCTGCTGAAAATATTCTGAAGATGGATCCTTTAAACTCTACAGCTCATGTATTGCTCTGCGGGATACATGTTTCTTCTGGGAATTGGGAAGACGCGGCGTTGCTGAGGAGCTCGATGAAGAAGCATGACGTTAAAAAAGTTCCGGGACAGAGCTGGATTGAAGTTGAGGATAGAAGGCATGTATTCTTTGCTGAAGATGTTATTCATCCAGAGAGGGAAGACATATATACAGCCCTGCACAACGTTCGGTTGGAGATGCTTCCGCAACACAAGAAAAGACTCCAGTTTATCCCATGAGACCGGATAAACAAAAGAACTTGTACCATGATAATGTGGGAAAAAATCCCTTTTGTATTGATATGCCCTCTTACAATGAATATATATAATATATAAACAACTCCAGATATACAATCGAGAAAAGGAAACTTCTCATTTACTAGAATAACTCAGCCTATATTAATTTAAGGGAGACCTAAACCCAAGAAACTTGTCGACATTTACTCCATAACAAAAAGGGACACACCACTTGGAACACAAGTCATTAAGAACCTGAAGAACTCAAAATCGTTGCCGAGGTAGAGTTTCTCCAAGTGGTGTGTCCCCTTTTGTTATGGAGTAAACGTCGACAAGTTTCCTGTTGCTGAAATCATAATCTGAGAGACTTGTTCTTGTTTCTTGGAAATCTTCGGCAAGAGGATCGATCGATCCAGTGGTGGAACGATCGATCCAAAATCTCTCGGTCGTATCGTCCACTTTGGATCGATCGTTCCAACTGTGGACGATCGATCGAATATCCTTCTGTCTGCTCGTTGACTTTAGACCGATCGTTCAACTTCCGGATCGATCGATGTATCATCCTTCTCTCTGGGCCACGACTTTGGATCGATCGTTCCATAGGTGGAACGATCGGTCTAAACTCCGGAAATGCCAACTTCTTACTCTGCTTCATATCCCTCCTTTTATGCCTTAGACTTGTTCTTGTCAAGACTTGTTCATTGTTCAAGCAAGAGACACAAACTTTACCAGAGATGGATTTCTGACCTGGGACACAAACTTTACCAGAGACACAAACTTTACAAGAGACGCAAACTTTACCAAATATTGATCCTTCTCGACCATAATAAACATCATGAGCTATAATAAAGAAAGGGGTTACTTGCATCATTCAAGGACACAAGTTTTGGCACGCAAAAGCCTAATCTCTTAATTTGCATCATTCAAGCACATGCCTAATACACACCTTGTTATTGCCTGAAAGTGATCTTACAAGTTCTATGTATCTCTTCTTGTAATGATCCAGAGAGAAACAGAGCTCTCTTATAGCTTCCCTTATCTCTTCCTTTCTTTCTGATATCACATTTCTCTGCAGCTTCACTTGATTCTCCAGCTCTTCAACTCTAGTTCCATGATGCTCTTGTCGGTTCCTGACTCATCAGACACAAGCTCAGTGTCTTTGACACACACCTGGATATCCCTTGATCCATATTTCATTAACATGGAATGAGAATATTGATTTTTGCGCATATCTTATTAAGATGGAATATTTTCCTGGTTGCGTATATCTTATTAAGATGGAATACCCATCCATATTTTCCAGTTTAAATTTGAGTTTTTTTTTAAGATAGCATATTCCATATTTTCCTACTTTGTTTCCATATTGTATTAGGAAAATAGCATAGACTTTGTGAAATACAAGTAACAATATTCTTTCATCTACAATAGAATCTTTATAAATTTATACTCGATAAATTAATATAATCACTATAAATTAATAAGTTTTGCTGGTCCCGAGTCGGGTCAGTGTAAAAATTTGCAAAATTCGATAAGATAATAAGATAATACTCCCTTTGTTTTATAATAAATGTCATTTGTAGAAAATATATCTGCAATGTATATGGATGTATTAAACTCAAAACACATCCAGATACATCCAGTTACATTGCAGATACATTTTACCCAAATGACATTTATTAAGAAACGAAGAGAGTACTTTTTTTGAAACTCATATGTAAATATATGGTCCCAGTAATAAGATAAATTAATAATTATAAATATAGGCTTATATATAGTAAAATATGACTATTGTTGTGTTGTTTTCTGAAAATTGGATTCTCGCTCGAGTTCATCTCTAGTATTTCTTATTCCATCAATAATGTTTGATATTGTTTTCTTGATTTGCATTCAAAATTATGAAAATTTCTACAAGTTATAACTGATTCATGAGGTATAACTACTATCAAATGTTCAATATTATATCATCTTCAATTTCATCATCAACATTAAGGACGTTAGCCACAATTTTTTATAAACTTTGAACTTCTGATAATATATCACTTTCATCTAGATAGTCGAATATGTTATTGACATGCATCTATTCTTTTTCGATAATTGAGATTATTAATCACAACTTTATGTTTATGAATGTTGTTCGGCTCATCTTCCAAATTCATTGATGCGACATCTCCTGAACAAAGTTTGCACTGTTGGAAACAATTTGCTAGTGTTAGAGTTTAAACCGAAAAATATCTCTATAAATTAATAAGTCTATAAAATAATAAAATTTTGAAGTGCTAACATTATTAATTTATAGAGGTTTTACCGTATACCTTTGTCAATCAATATACACAAAGTTATCTAAAACCTGTAAAATCAATCAATCATCCGTGGAAAAACAAACAATCTTATGCCTCACCAAAACCAGAGCAAACGTAATCTTTGGGGATGAAAATGATAGCTTTCGCAGTGTCTTCATAGTTCTTGTAAGCAGGTAGTTGAAGACTGTAGCAACATGTTTGTGATCTAGACTTGTATTCACGCTCAAGACCCTCCTCTACATACATTCGGGAGATGGAAAGTCTTGGAAGACCATCAAACCCACCTCTAGGTAAAAACCTGTGGGATGTCCAGAAGCACAAAAACTTATGCAAATCTTCCTGATTCAATTGATGGATCACCTGAAAGAATAAAAGAATAGAAGATAAGTAACTTACAATCTAAATATTAAAAACCAAAACCACCAAAAGGAAGAAAACTTACCTTCTAAAACCAGAGAATGACATTGTCGTTTGGTTGATATCTCACATAATCTGTAGAATGAAACCATTCATCTACATTTATGTCATCCTCTTGTGATCCATGAAGCAAAGAATACAGGTCATCCAGCTTCAAGAGACTGAACAACACCTTCAACACCAAAAGAAAATTCCAAGCACAACATGTGAGAACTTCTGACATAAGGGGATTCTAGTTTCGAAACCAAGTCAGCGAACAACCAATTCCAAGTTCCTAAAACAGAGACATGAAAACAGAGCATGACATGCTCCAAATTTCAGTTTTGCCAAACGAGATATATCCAAAACTTATATGATATATAAATTCAACTAAGGGAAGAAAAAAATCTAAGAACTTTATCTGATTCTTGATTCAAACGCCATCCGTCTCTCCATTGAGCAAGAGAAAGAAAATCACAAATGTTGTTACTCAAAGAAGGAACCTTAGACAGCATCTTAGTTAGATCAACCAGAACATCATGCTTGCCTTCGAATAAGGAACCTTAACATTCGCCAGCCATTAGCTGTGGCGGCCCATCGTGACTTGATACTGCTATAACAAGGAATTAATAACACTGTAAGAGCAATTGATATTAATGACGTCGTCTCACAACTCTTCCAGTCGCAAGTTCGTACATCAGCTTTTGAAAACCTAAGCCAAAGAGAGTCTTCAACATTTACTCCATAACAAAAAGTTGACAAATACTTGGGACACAAGTCATTAGGAAACCAACAGAGAGAAACAAGCAGACCAGAAAACAAAGTAAAAAAACTCCCAAGTGCCTTAGAACTCGAGAACATTTAGATAACATCACGGAATGAGATTGGTGCTTTTGCGGCCGAAACCTCTACTTTCTTCTTCTCCAGCTCAGCTTCGAGATCTGAGCACTTGTGTTTCAAATCTTTCACCTCTTCCTCGATTTCTTGCAACCGAGTCTCACCAGCCTCTTCTTTCTCCTTCTTTGCCGACATCTCATCAAGTTTCTCCTCCAACCAATCCAACTTAAATCCAGCGTCAGTCATGGATCTCAGTGCAGCACATGCAACAGCCAGATCAGCCTTGTGGAGCTCGTGAGGCGACTGGCGGAGAGTCTCAATCACACTGAGTAGCAAACTCATGTAACCTGTCCTAAGATTTGTGTTCTTCGAACGGAATCCAGACGCAACCTCAGGGTGTCTTTTAAACATATGGCTCACAAATCCCACCTGAGATTGAAATATAAAAACAAAAGTATAAAAAGTATAATCCATACTCGTAAACCAATTTTGGGAGACAACACAAAAGCACCATTTATATAGAACACATAATGTTGTCTCTCTCTCGTGGCTGAAATATCTACCACATAAAGTTTTTAACATTCGAAATTTCTAATCCGACTGACCTGTGAAGAGAGAAGTTGAAAGCCATCAACATCAGTGGTTTCCATTATCGTTGAAGTTTCCGCTGACACATCTAATTTGCCAATAACTTCAAGAACCTCTACCTCGGCCACGATTTTGAGCTCTCCGTTTACCAGAAATCCGCTGTCTTTGGCAAGAATTTTATTCAGGGGAAGATTGGATTGACCAAACCAGCGGAAACACGTGTCATCAAACCAATTTTCTCCTTCTGTAAAATCACAAAAACTAGATTTTTAAATAATCTCAGTGGATTTGAAACAACGATGCTCACAACTTTCAACTTGGCACAGAATAGTAAAACTCACTCAACACATAACACCCTTGAGCAACATAGAATTTACACGACACCAACAATATCGCAAAACAAACAAGATCCACGACTTAAAGATTCGCAACCTTTGAACTACCCTATGTCCGTATTATAAAGAAGGTATATTTTTTGTTTATGATGCTGTCATTGAATAATAATATGGAGACAGGAACTCTTGCAGTGGGAAGAAATAATCACCATTCTGATAGATTTTTTGTACGGAGGAATATTGATTGACTGGATATTGGTGACATCGGGCGTGTATTCTCCATCCAGAAGGCAATGATCCATGATCGGCGACTACTTCCAAACGCTGTCGCAAGTTACCAAGCGCACTTTGAAAGGCACAAAGACGCCTGCAGGAAAAACAAAATAATCAGTAACACTACTACTGTGGAGGATATTATTACCTAAACCTACATAGAAATGGACGTTAACACTTGAAAACCACCTTACCATTTGCATCCACCGACTACGAATTGATCAGAATAAGTTTTCTCCGACAGTTTCAAAGAGGATAAATTCTTAATTGACCAAGTGATCTTCTTTTTACATTGCTTCTCCATGATCTTGATGATAAATGATGATTCCTCTGCAATCAAACTAACAGAAACGTCAAGAGAAGAACCATCTCAACCAAACAAACAACCAAACAACCATCTCAAAGCACCAAAATTTGAATTTAAGATTCCAATGTAGCCTTTTACAAGTTCCAATGCCACTCTATTTAGTAGGAGTAAATTCGAAACGTTTAAATTTACCACGAGGAATGCGAACAGCCTTGTCTCCTTTGTTGATAGAGATACTCTGCCATAACTACGAATTTAATAAATGCTTAAAAGACTTGAGAGAGTCTTACGTTTTCAAGAACTAACTACCAGTTTCTACAACTATAACACGTCACTAGTGGGAGACAATCCCATTAAAATAGGAGCACACACAGATGCCATATCCCATTCTTTGAACGAGTCAATCTTGGTATACTCTGGTTATGCTCTCTCATCACAAACAAGAGATGATCTTATCTTACGCACCTACAAATTCGCCAACTATCTTTGTCTTTTCTTTATGTGGTTTGCATTTAGAGACATTCACTAGTTTTTTGTAATAATCAAATGCCGACTCCCCTTGCGTCTTGATTCTGTGAATATACAGATGTTCTATAACATCCCAGTCCGATGGACCTATAATTTCAACCTATTTAGTGTATATACAAACAAACGTCAAATATGAGTTACTCAATGTAAACCAAATTAGAAATCGATTTGCATGAACACCCAAATCGATCATCCTTTTCTCTCATGTTATTCAGTTTGGCAAAAACCTAAGAGCATCTCCAACCCTACTCCATTTTTATTCCAAATTCTTTTGGAGTAAATTTCTCTACAACCCTACTCCATTTCTCACTCCAAAATGGAGTAAAAATTGAGATTGCTCCATATTTGGAGCAAACCTATATTCTACTCCATTTTGGAATTCAATTTTTTTTATTTACAAACTGATCCTTTAAATATTAGATATTTTTATTTTATACTATTTTAGCAACACATAAATAATTATTATCGATATATATATATATATATATATATATATATATATATATATATTTGAACACTATAATTTTTAAACAATATAAAATAAATAATCATAAATAATTGAAAACTACAATTTTTTTTTTAAATTACAAAATAAAATAAACTTAAAAATGCATTACAAGTGCTAAAATTAAAATAATATGTTTAAATCAAAAATTTCTATGTTTTTATGATATTACGTAACTTTCTTTTTATTATGTAAAAAATGTAACTTTTTTTTATTTAATAAATATTTAATTTATAATTTATAAAAGTTTTGTATGAAAAAAAAAATGGGGTTAATTTGTAAATTTTAGAATTAAAAGGTATTAATCATAAAATAGAAATAAAATCTATTTAAAATATTCTTTTTTGAAGTAAAAAATAGAGTTATACATTGGAGCAAAACTCAACTCCATTTTGGAGTTACTCTTTTTTAAGTAGAAAATGGAGTTTTACATTGGAGATGGTCTAAGTATCGGAGATGGTCTAAGTATCTTAGATGGCAAGGTTAATGACGATAAACAAGGAAACCAAGAAACAATACAAGTACAATGAGATTAAAGGTGAGAAATTGTGGGAAAGAGGATGCAAAGAGACTCTACAGCTTTAATCAAATGTGTGAAGGCAAAACTTAAACAGACCAAAAAAAAGTCTACCCAAGCAAAAGGGTGGTTTCTACTTACTCTCCAAGTAAAATCATACAGGACTCAAGACAATCCTCATGACAGAAGTAAAGGAAGCAAAATGAGGAAAAACAAAAAAACAAACCCACAAGGCACAAGTGAAGCTAATCTCTGTGTCTTATTCTCCAGGCACAGGGACTCCTTGCTTCAGCTTCTCACGCTTGAGCTTCTTTTTGGAAACGGGCTTCTTCTTCTTCGGAGGTAGGTTCTTCTGAGCATACACATAGAGCACGTAATTAGCGATTAGGAACACGACGAGCGGAACTCCGACAACAAGCAGCACGATTAGTCCCGGGTTCAATCCTTTGGCCTCAGCAGCCGCCTGTGAAATGTTCAGACCAATGAGTGCATATGAATCATACCAAACATAGAAACAAGGATCTAGGACAGGAGAAATCAAGTGTTGGTCACCAAAATGAACAATATCACTAGGACCGGGCATATTCCAAGCTATGCAACAGGAATGAGATTGATTATTACAAAGCATGCAAGAGATCAAATTGAAACCATGATCACACTATCAATGACGTCTCAAGCGAGAAGAACATCGGTTTCTCAATGCGAACTGACACACATTGTCATATATAAATGCAATAACTCAAAAAGCAAAATGAGCCATTGATCCTGCAACTCAATCCAAATACAGCAAAAGAAATCCTTTTTTCAAAAAACAATAATCATATTTTTCTCAACGATTTTAAAATCACAAGAACTTTTTTCCCCAACAGTTGTCTTGAAATGCATGCAACCCCACAGCTGAATCAGATCGCAGTTTTTCCTTTTTCTCTCAAAATTAGAATATATCACATGGTTTCCTTAGAACATTAACAAGTCCAAATTCCAAAAAAAAAAAAAAAAAAGCAGATCAAGAATACAAGCCTAGCAAATCTAATTGCACATTCCGGGATCGAAGAATCGGAGCCGTTAAATTCTCAAGACGCTGCAAGTAAATAATGGCGATTGACGGTACCTTTCCGGCAAAATCGTCGGCGCCCATGAATACGATCCAGAATCCGTGAGATCAGCTCCAGCAACGTACGAATGGTAGGAGGAAGAGGAGAATGATTTCGAGGAAACGAAGATCTGTTGTTTATGAACAAGCGATTAAGACACAAACACAGGCAGATATGTATTTAATTACACGTGTTTCATCCACTATCTAGCCACTTCCAGTCATCGGAAAACTCCTAATTGGACCCCATGCTTTTCAGGTATTTCCGAATTCAACCCGTATCTTTTGTTATGTAACATTAGGGCCCTAATAGATGTAAACTAATCCGGTTTTACTTAAATGTTACTCAAAATATAAAACTTATGTCCGTATGGATCAGTTTAAAATGGTTTCAGTTTCAAAGTAAATTTTCGCATCGGTTTCTTTTTCTTTTAAGGTTTAGCTGGGAGTTTTGGTTTTAGTTTTATAATCAGTTATATCTCGACTTGGTTTCTGACATTGTTGAGTTGATATTAGATCAAATTCCGGATAATCGCTTGAATGGTTTAATGGCTTCTTAACAAACCAATTTCGTGTTCTTATCTTACATACATGAGAAAGGAAAAAATGAATTAAATATTACAACATAAGTCAAATTCTAATCAAATAATCTAACCACAACATAATGCAAAGGTTTGTTTGGTTTCTATCTTTCCATCTATACCAAATGGTCATCGTCGCTTCGAATCATAACGTTATGTTCCGGCACTGACCACGACGACGACCGGCTAGAGTTTAACGCCAAGGTATTACAATCAGAGAGAGTATCTTGCAAACTCAGCAACAAATGTGAAGTGCTGAAACTCATGGTTGGTCTAGATTTAGGCACGACCGGTACATCAGCCTCACCAATCAGCATTTGCACCACTGACCTCATAGTGGGCCGAGCCGCTGGGTCCGGATGAGAACAGGCCAGGCCCACCACCATTACCCGCCACATCTCGCCATCATCAAACTTACCTTCAAGCCTTGAATCAGCCGCTGCCGAAACTTTCCCTTCTCTATACAAACCCCACACCCATTCTACTAAATTCGGATTCGCCCCAACATTTTGTCTCTGCACATTCAAGTCCTTCTCGATCGGTCTTCTCCCGGTAACCACTTCCAGAACCACCGCTCCGTAGCTGAAAACGTCCGTCTTCTCCGAGGCACGTCCCGTCAGAAGATACTCCGGCGCTAAATACCCCATTGTTCCGGCGGCGACGGTAGCTTCCGGCGATTTATCGTGTTCGATTTGTCTCGCCAATCCGAAATCTCCGAGCTTGGCGTTGAAATTCTCGTCTAGCATTATATTGCTGCTTTTAACGTCTCTGTGGATCACTTGATTCTCGCACTCTCTGTGTAGATAAGCGAGAGCGGATGCAACTCCGAGCAAGATCTTTTTCCGGTGATCCCACGGCAGCGAAAACCGTGACTCAAACAATGCTTTATCGAGCGAACCATTTGGCATTAGATCGTAGACTAACAGAATCTCGCCTTTCTCGTGGCACCATCCTTGTAGTCTGACGAGGTTTCTGTGTCTGAGGCTTCCGATTATGGATAATTCCGACATGAACTCGTTCTTCTTGTCCTGTGAGCTGTGGCTACATCGCTTGACGGCGACGATGTCTCCGGTCTCCGGTAATACGCCTCTGTATACAATCCCGAAGGCTCCGTGTCCGATGATTCGATTCTCGTTGAAGTTCTTGGTGCCGGCTTTGAGTTCCTTGTAGCTGAATTCTTTAGGAGCTTTGATGATATCCGATGCGAAAGAATCAGATCTCTCGACGCGTTTGAACTTTCTTGAGTAGACCCAGAATAAACCGCCGGCGAAAAGTGCTAAGAAGAAAGCTCCGGCGGTTACTACTCCGGCGATTGCTCCCGGATTCTCTTTGCAGAGGTGGTTGTGGCAAGACGGCGACGAAGAAGACGACGTTTTCGACTGGGAACTGATCGGAATCGCGGAAGAAGACGGTTGAGAAGCTAGCGGCGGCGGGGAATTCACCGAATTAGCTTTCGGGTTCACTAAATTAGCGGTCGGAGGAGAAGGTCCGGGTCCGGATCCAGGACCCGACCCGAATGAGGAACCGAAGCTCCACCACTCAATGTTGTGGATCTCTGTACTACCCTGAGTAGACCCGGAGAATCCGACGAACATGAAATCGTTCACGTATCGATCTAGATCGAGAGGGAAAGACAGAAAGGGAGATTTGGGTTTCAGATTTGAGTAAGAGACCGATACGTTGAAGACTCGGCTCAATCCGTCGTATTCGATCCACGAATTGATGGTGTTTCCGCTCTTGAGATCGATGTTTACGGTGCCGAGATCGCCGGAAACAGAAGAAACGACGCCGTTCACGTCGAATCCGACATGGTTGCTGTTAATGTCCTTGAAATCGACATCCATTAAAGTATCGAACTCAACGGCGACGAATTTTGAACCTGACCCGCCGGGACCGGCGAGACCCAGCGAGCCTCCGGCGGCGCCGATAGAGTTTCCGTCCGGCGAGATAACGAAGGCGAGACCACCGCCGATGGAAGAAGGGTTGACATTGGTGATGGAGAAGGAGAAGAAAGTGGAGAAGCTCGCCGGGACGTGAGTTCCTGGTTGTCGGAATCTGACGGGATTAGAGTATAGGATTTTTCCGGCACCGGAGTTAGGAACGGAGAGGTCACGCGTGAGGCTAACGATTCCATTGCTTAGGCGAGCATCACCAAGGAGCTTGAGGTTGCTGATAGCGAGCGTGGAGAAATCGAACTCGGTCGTAGCTCCATTGAAATGGCAGAGGCAGAGGAAGATGGAAATTAAGAAGAGAGGTGGGGGAAACGACATTATCTGTTGGAATAATGTTTCAGAGAAAGGCCATTGGAGAAGAAGAAAGAAAGAAAGATAGATTAATTGAGAGATTGAGATATAGAGAGAGAGAGAATTGATGAAGGTCACGGGACGTGTATTGGGGCAATACTTTGCTTGGAGTAAAGTAAAGGAGAGGAAGAGACAAAGGAATAATAATATGGGAACAAGAGAGCAAAAGAGAATCCAAAGAGACAACGAATGAAACAGACTAGTGGATAACGCCACGTGGGTTTCCCCAACGGCTATATCTCTTTTGTCTGAAAATTTTCTATGCGAGGAAAATTGGAAGTGATGAAAAAAAATGTTATTGATGGAAAAGAGACTTTTGGTTTTTTTTTTTACGCTAACAAAATAACTACAAGTAACGGTCGTAGAGTCTGTACCACTCAAGGTGATTTCTATTTCTTGGTCGTGGTCGTTGGTATAACTTTTTGGATATTGGGAATTTCAATTGCCGGAACTTTTGATAAAGTTTTTCTTTATAGTTTTCAAATCATTAATCAGGGGATAAAAACCAAGCGAAAGTGATATTTTTGTCAAACCGCATCAGAAAATAGCTTTATACCGTGCAAACCAAACTAAACTCATACTTAATACACAACCAAATTGAACCCAAACTCATGCAATCAACCAAATTAACCGAAAGAACCAAGTTTTATTAAAATTGGATTTTTTTTAATTAACTATATACCACAAAGACATTTAGTTATATTTAAAAAGATATGTATAAAGTTTGTATCAAAAGAAATTACTATTCTTTTTATCCAAATCTGAAGCAGAACCGAATCAAACTGAACATAAAATTTGGTTTTATTGCAAACCTACTTTCAAAAAGAAACTCGAACCGAGTCCAAAAAAAAGTTTAGAATGCTATATGCAATCAATTCTAAATTTCTGATACAACAACCCAAACAATTGACCATCCGAAGCTAAAAGGCCGTAATTTCGTCGATTGGTTGGTAATGGGCTCAAAAATGAGTTGGATAGGTCTATGAAGTCAGGACGTGTGTGATCGATCTATGCGTATCTTAATTTTCTGAAACCTGAAATCAAACAACCAACCCGACCCATCGGATCAAGTATCTCTCCAGCCGTTAAGTGCTCTCTCACGAGATATCCACCGTTGATTCCAATGACTTTTAATCGCTTTAAGAGTCAAAAACTTTGATAATAAGTTGTGAGCAAATATAAACAACAACGAAAAGAGAGAGAGAGAGAGTCAAGCAGTTGCATCATAATAACCCACACCCCTCTTTGATTCGGATTTAGCCATTGGAGACCTCAGAAGAGAAGTTTGATTATTTTATCTCTACGAGAAGTGATTTTAGCGATTCACATCGAAGAAGAGAAAAGGGGAAACTTTCTGGGTTTCGATTTAGGTGAGAAATGAAAAAACCCTAAGGGGTCGTGGAATCGCTGATCAGATGCTGTTGGGTTCGACGATTAGAGAAGAAGAATAGTAGTAGCAAGCAAACATGATGAACACTTCTAATGGAATGATATCGGCGCCATCCTCATCGTCTTCACCGGCGGCGAATCCTCAGTCCCCGGGGATTAAGACTTATTTCAAGACGCCGGAAGGGAAGTACAAGCTCCACTACGAGAAGACGCATTCCTCTGGCCTCCTTCACTACGCACATGGCAAAACCGTCACCCAGGTGAAGATTTTCTCTTATAGGGATTTTGGTATCGATACTTTGATTCGCTTATCTGATTGAAATTTCCTCCGATTGGAATACGTTGGGGGTTGTGATTTGTAGTTACTCTAATCGGAAATTTCAGAGAATTTAGCATCGGTCGTGAAACTTTTGCTATTGAAATTTGAATTCCAATGCTTAAGGTTGTTAGTTGATCAGTCGGTTTCACTAGCATTGCTTTCCTTAAGATTTTAGCAAATGAGAATTTCCTTTTGCGTGTCTATAAAGTGGTTTACAATGATGGAATTTGGGGAAAATTTCCTTTTTCAGGTAACTCTAGCTCAGCTTAAGGAAAGAGCTGCTCCTTCGACCCCAACTGGTACTTCGTCGGGTTACAGTGCTAGTAGCGGATTCCGTTCAGCAACAGCAAGATTGCTTGGCACCGGGAATGGGAACCGTGCGCTTAGTTTCGTTGGAGGTAATGGAGGGGGCAAAAGTGTGAGCACAAGTTCAAGAATTAGTGGCTCCTTCGCTGCTTCTAATTCTAGCACTTCGATGACAAATACAAACTTCGATGGGAAAGGAACTTACTTGGTCTTCAATGTGGGCGATGCTATTTTTATTTGTGACTTGAACTCACAAGACAAGGTAAATTACTTCTGGTCATTGTTATTCTTTTAAAGATTTGACTGTTAAGTTCTGGTTTTTTCTTGATGTAATGGTTTAGGAAACTTCTTTGATGCAGGATCCGGTAAAGTCTATCCATTTCAGTAATTCAAACCCTATGTGCCATGCTTTTGATCCGCATGCTAAGGATGGGCATGACTTACTTATTGGGCTGAATTCTGGGGATGGTAATGTAGAAATTTGGGCGCACCTTTTTTAACCTATGATCTAGATGCCTTGTCCCATGGATTTATTGTTATCCTGTGTTATTGTAGTGTACACTGTATCGCTGAGACAGCAGTTGCAGGACGTCTCTAAGAAGCTAGTTGGAGCACTGCATTATAATAAGGACGGCTCTGTGAATAACAGGCAATAGTTTTTTTCTTTTTGCGTGTAATTAACTTTTTGTCCTGCCACCTCTTTATTGTGCTATCATTATTCGTAGTGACATCTGAAGAATCGATTCCGCCGGTTCATATTTGTTTGGTGGAAGGATCTGTATGTGTTTTTCGTTTGTACTACTGCTAGTGTTTTGTCAATCAGACAAGTTTAGACAATTCATCTTCTGTTGTTGTAACAGATGTATGCTCTAGAGTCTAGACAACTCTCAGTGACAGTAGATTAGTAAAATTATTACAGACAGGATGTAATCACAGAGGAGAACGGTTTTAGTTGGTTAGGATGAAACATGAACCGATAATGAAACAAGTTTAGATAATTCATTTTTTGTCGTTGTTACGGATGTATGCTCTAGGAAACTCGCATTGACAATAGATTAGTCAAATACAGAACAGGATGTAGTCTCTGAGTATAACAGTTTTAGTTGGTTAAGTTGAAGCATTAATCTGGCCAAAAATCTTTTTCAACAAGGAACTTAATTCTGTTTTGGTGTCATTTCCTGTACAAGATTAAAATAAATTTTGTTGCTTTGTCACAGCCGGTGTACTAGTATTGCTTGGGTGCCTGGAGGTGATGGGTCATTCGTCGTTGCTCATGGCGATGGCAATTTATACGTGTATGAAAAGGCAAGCTCAGATTTCAGAAAACTGTTTCTTACGTATGACTTTTAATTTGTCTAATTTTTGATCCTGATTAATTTAAATTATAGAACAAAGAAGGTGCCACTGATTCAACATTTCCTGCTATAAGAGATCCTACACAATTTACAGTTGACAAAGCAAAATATAGCAAGGTACTTGAGTTTGAAAACATTTCCGTAGACCCTTATATAGGTGCTGGAAGCGTATGGTAGACGCCTATCCTCCCAAATATACTCAGGGATGGAAATAATATAAAAATTTGTTAAGACCAGTAGCAAGTAGCAGCTGATGTACGATTGTTCATTCCCGTGAGTATTCATGCAGAGTAATCCTGTTGCGAGATGGCATATCTGTCAAGGTTCAATCAACAGCATTGCATTCTCAAATGATGGGTCACACTTGGCGACTGTTGGAAGAGATGGTAAGACGCCTGTATTCTTTTTGTGTGGCTCTTCTTCTTTCTCTATGTGTTTCTTAATTAATCATTAAGTTTTTCTTACCATTTACAGGTTATCTTCGCATTTTTGACTTTTCAACCCAGAAGCTAGTATGTGGTGGAAAAAGTTATTATGGTGCTCTACTATGCTGTTCTTGGAGGTGACTGGATATAACTCCTTTGGCAAATTTTCTTCTTCGTTGATTGTACAAAATTTGTCTAAAGTAGATGCCATTGTTGTGAGAATATTAGATCAGAATGATAACGTCCATTGACAACGTGATTACTATATTGACAGTATGGATGGAAAGTACATTTTGACCGGAGGTGAAGATGACTTGGTTCAAGTGTGGAGTATGGAGGATCGGAAAGTCGTGGCATGGGGTGAGGGACATAATTCGTGGGTAAGGTTCTTGATTTTAGTTCGGTGATTTGTTTTTTTCTTAACGCAGACTTTTCAGTTGATTCATGTTGGAATGCTTGCTCTCAGGTAAGTGGAGTAGCGTTTGATTCCTATTGGTCGTCACCAAATACGGATGGGTCAGGAGAGCATGTCATGTACCGGTTTGGATCAGTTGGTCAGGTATTTGTTCATACTCCTTTGCATTTAGCGAGTACCTGAAATAATGCTTTATTAATGGGAGTTGCGCTTAGCTTCTCTATATTGCTTTGACCAGCTTTATAATTTGAACAGTATTAATACTCGGAATGATTCTAGTGTAAGGACGACAAAGGGTGAGCGAAAATCGAGGAGAAATCTTAGAATTGATCTCTGTAATGTTTCTTCATAGACATTGATCATGGAATGACCCAGCATTGTCCATGTAGCATTATCCATGTAGCATTATCCAGATCACAGATAAAGATTCGTTAGTCTGAAATTTGTAGAAAGTGAAATTATTTCGTTGTATGAAGAGATGATGAGATCGTTTACAAAAATCTGTTACTTGAAAGTCTCAGTTTCTAACTAAATTTGCCTTAGTAAACCATAGCCTCCTACGATTTCAGTCTCTTGATTTAAGTATTTGGCCTCACACGCTTTGCTGCTTTCCTCTGCTGAATCCCCAGGACACACAGCTACTTCTCTGGGACCTTGAAATGGACGAGATCGTGGTTCCATTAAGGCGACCTCCAGGAGGGTCTCCCACTTACAGCACGGGAAGCCAATCGGCGCACTGGGACAATGTCATACCAGTGGGAACTCTTCAACCGGCTCCTTGCAAACGCGATGTTCCAAAGCTCTCGCCGGTGATAGCACACCGTGTTCACACTGAGCCCCTCTCCGGTTTGATGTTCACACAAGAATCAGTCGTAACGGCTTGCCGAGAAGGCCATATAAAAATCTGGACAAGGCCCAGTGTCTCAGAAACCCAATCCAACAGCTCAGAAGGAAATCCTACAGTTGCTCTCTTGAGCACAAGCTTCCCCAAAGACAACAAAGCCTCACTGAGCAGCAAGGTCGTTGGTTCTATTATTTAGAGTCGTGTTTTCTCTCCTTCGAAAGTGGAAAAGGAAACCGTAAAGGAAAAGCCCTGTGAATAAAAATATCTACTGGGTTTTGTTTTTTTATTTCAAAAGAAAGATCAAAATCTGAAATCTGACTGTATATTGGAGGCTGACAAAATTGTGGGCAATAGAGACGAAAGAAGAAGTTGGGTGAGACGAAAGATAATTTTCTGATGTAATTATGAGAAGGAAGGGAAAAAGGTGTTTTGGTTTTTGGGGTTTTATGTCCAGAAGACTTCTTTCATCAGCCAAATAATGCAACTTTGGTGCTTCAGAAGATGATAACACTCTTTATTTTCATCAGTTTGCAGACGCTAAACTTTAGTATTTATTTACTTGGTGGTTTCTCGGAAATAATGTGCCTGCATTTTTGTTTTATGAGCGAAAATTCAAAAGGTCCTTGATGTCCTTTGTTGTTTTTATACATTATTATTAATTTTCTATTTTTTTTCTTCTTTGTTTAGCTAAATTTTTAAAGAGAGATTGTTTGAACAATTCGACTAAATTATTTAAATGGTATTCGAGTGTATTAAGCAATAACTACATATGTACGTTGGAAAGAAGGAACCGTGTGACGACACGACCGACAAGAGATAAATCGAGGGAAGAAGACTCACCTACCGATTTTTTGGAATATTCATTGCTTTGTCTCTTCTTCCCTCATCACTTCTACCTTTTTTATAAGGCATGGCCACATAAATGAATGATACTACTAGTACTTCTTCTTACTTGTTTGATAATTACCATAAAACATCATCTACGTGTCAGTAGACGTGTAAGGTGTTTGGATTGGAATGCCTTATTTCTCCACAAGTATCTGTGGTTAAAATAGGTTTCCTTGTTAATTAAGCCTATAAAAGAAAAGAGATTCTAAAAGGATCACTCGAGAATTCGGTTCTTAAGTGAAATATGAGTCTTTTCTCTCTCAAATTTAAGCATGTGATGTCTAGGTACCACTCAAGATTGAAGACAGCTGGAACAAAAAAAACAATTATTGTTGTTATAAAATATTCCTTCCAATATTATTTTTTAGATATCCTGAATTATTAGCGTCGGTGGATTGGATTCACTCTTCGAACCCTTAACCATACACTTTAATGTAGTATGTACTTTCTAATAAATCGCTTGATATTATTATTAGAAAATAAATGTGAATATATATATAATATTTGTCCATCTGGATTGATCAAATCAATTAGATTACAGATCGAATTAGTAGTATATGATATTGAAAATCTCTAGTTTAAAAAAAAAAAATTATGTTGAATTAAAGATGAAAACAAACTTTAGATTAGTGTAAAAATTAGTCTACTCTTTTTTCTTAGGTTCAGTGACTTCAGTGACAGTTATATTGCTTAAAAACCTCTCAATTTTCAATGACGTAATCTCTGTTATTACTTACTATTATGATTATAATAACTATTGGTCCATCATCGGGATTTGTGAAACACTTTCCCGTATCTTATCATGGAGTATCAAACTTTCGATTACACATCTAAATGCTTCACAACTAACCACGTGGCATGATGACGTCACCTCTCCTCTCTCTCTGTCTCTCTCTTCCTCGCCCCTTCACAGTTGGCACTTTATTACTTCATTCACTTTTGCTCTCCGATCACAGATCTCTCGTGTGCCTTCTCTTTCCAGTTTCAACCTCTTTTCAGCTTTAGCTTCCGAAACCCTAATTCCCAAATTGGCTTAGAAATTTCTTGTGCGAAGGAGAAAACCCCATTTCATCTTTGCTGATAAGAGAGATACTGTGTACTATGTAGCTAGATCTCGAGGAACTCTGATGGTTCGATCGATTGGGTAAACAAAAAAAAAATGAATCTGAAGTGGGTTGTGCTGATGCAGAGACGATCACCGAGAAGGGTCTGGTTAGGGTTGCAAAATTCGACAGTTCTCCTCGTGGGTGGAAACCATACCTCCTCCAGGTTTTGCACTCGCTAAACTTCTTCCTTCTTCCTCCCCAAATTTGGCTGTTTTCAAAATCTCTCTTGAAATCATTCTGCTTCCATTTGAATCTCTCTTCCAAATTCAAACGAAAACACTGCTCCGATCTTGTTTTAACTTTTGGGAATCTCTCGCCATGGGCGTTGAGGTGCTGAAGCTGAAATTGATGCCTAGCTCTTTCCGGCGGCGCGTGATCCTACGCGCCCTCGTGATCGTCTGCGCTTTCTCTGTTGTATCTGTTCTGCGGAATCTCGGCGGATCTTACGAAGGAGATAACCAACACCCGTGTAAAGTCGACGAGTGCGCCGTGAATTTCGCGTTTCTGGGTCCGTTCCTCTTCTCAGGCAACGGACTCTTGTCCAATAGATTCCTGAAACCGGTTTGGAACTATCTGGAATCAGAGAAGTGTAAGGAAAACGTCGATTTGACTACTCAAGTTGTCAGAGAGCTCAAAGGTGTGAATCTGCTGAGTACTGATGCGAAAGCTCTCTGCATTGGCCGGAGATCGGTTTCGGCTGTTCTTGCGATGAACTTACAAGGGATCTCTGATGCTCGTGTGGCTTACATGCCACCGGTTTTCGCTTTCAAGCACAGGAAGCTCACGAGTGAGCTACACTATGAAGATGCTTCCTTCGGTTTCGTCTTCTCTATGGATCTTGAGACAGTCTCTGTCCCTGCTTCACTTGTTTATGAGATCGAGCGTATCCTTAAGCCCGGTGGAACGGGAGCTATGCTTGTGGGTACCGCTAGTGGGTCTGACTCGAACGGGTTGGTCAGATCGGTCTCGCCTGTTTCTTCATTGCTGAAGAATTCGAGCGTTGTTCATGTTGCTTCCTTGGGTGAACAGGTTTTGGTTGTATTCAGGAGAAACGGAGAAGATAGTTTCCCTTTGGATCAAAGCCATCACCACCTTCCGGCTGATTGCTTATCCGTCGTCAACAACCGACCATACATTGAATTATTGGAGCCTCTTCTCGAGGAAAAACGCTCGGACTTTGAGAGACGGATTCATTACTTGCCTGAGTTCATTGATCTCTCTTCTAGGAAGAAGCTGGTTTATATCGATATCGGGGCAGCAGATCATGTGACAGCGAGATCGAATTGGTTCTTCCCGTCATACCCAATCGACAGGAAAGCTTTTAATAGCCATTTCGTGCATCACAACACATCTATCTTGACCTCTTATGTCAAAAGTCCTGGTGTAACCTTCATCTATCATCCGGGACTCGCAGCTACTAAAGCAACAGCAGCTAGTCTTGGGGACGAAGAAGAACCCTTTGTAGAAGATGATTGCTTCGACTTTCTAGCATGGTTCAAGGAAACAGCGAGCTTCGCTGATTTCGTGGTTCTGAAGATGAACACAAACGACGCCGAGCTGAAGTTCCTCACAGAGCTGATAAAGACCGGCGCTATCTGCTCAGTTGATGAACTGTTTCTTCACTGCACAGGGTACAGTGACTGCACCAGTATCATTAAGAGCCTCAGAAACAGCGGCGTCTTTGTTCATCAATGGTGGGAAGACTAAGAAGCTCAGCAAATGAAGCTTAAAAAAAACTAAAACTATGTTGTTTGATAAGTTATGTTGTGTTGTTTTTATATGTTACTTGCTACAATCTTTGCTCATGTATAGAGCAAAGCCGCAGAAGCTTGCTCCAGCGACTGGGCGCTTCTACGGTTCTACCTAAAATAAGCAGTCGCCATTATGAACTTTGTGTATGTGCTTTTCAATGAAGTTGTTATGTTGTGTTTCTAGTGGTTTTAATGCTCTGTTATACTATAATTACAAGATCTGAACTCTTATACCAATGTAGACCGATATTTTACTAAACACTCGGACAAAAACCTGTTTAAAAGCGTCATTTGGCATATTTAAGATAGTTACTTGAGTTCCAAATCCAATGCCTGCATACATATACCACAGGCAAGGACATTGGGAAGCCGACTCTGTACAAGCAGGGGAAGAGCAACATGGCAAAGGTCACTGGTTCGAGCGATTGGTGTTGTTGACCGTTATCTCCAAAAGCCTATCCACCGGTTGTCTACAGATGGGACAGAGATTTGTCTGAAATCCCAAAAGCTTAGCACAACCGCTACACATACACTGGGAAAACAAATGAAAGTTAGCAATCAATCAGGAAGAGAAAAAAGCAATCTTTCTCAATTTCTCTCCAAGAATAAGCTCAAGATGTAGGTCTGTCGTCTGAGATGTTCTAACCATCTTTAAAAATCAGGTTCTCCACCACCAAAATGTTCCTAGATTGAGCTTTAAATGCTTACCATGTGCCTGCAAGGGAGAACAGTGGTGTCTCGTGGCTCTGTTAAGCAGATCACGCATTCTTTTCCAGACTCGTTCCCGTCTTCTCCGTTACGATCAACTGTATTGCCAATTCCATAAATCTCCTGGAGAACATACTTATTCCCATTCACCCACAGGATCTGCTTCACCACTCTCGCCTTGTACTCGTCTTTGTCTCTCTCTAAAACCGCATGAGTTATCTGACGGTTTGGTGTTTTAGACTCGTGATCGTGATTATCTTCTGACGATGCCTTTGCTTCCACTGCCACATGATACACATCTGACTCGCTTGCCTGAGCCAACTCTGTCTCTGATAAAGCTGACAAGTCGATCCCTGTTCCACGAGGCTGCTTGAATTTCTGTCCCAGACCTTTCGGAAAACTAACTGTCGTTGAAGGAAACAGATCCTCCTTTGTCGCATTCAGGTCACACTCTTGGCCTTCTCTCGCAAAGAACATCACAGTGATACTGTTGATCAAACAGAACAAAAACCATAAGAACAAAACAACCTAAGTATCCGCTGATGAGATATCTCCAGCGGATCTGTGTAACACTCAGATAACACAAAACAATCTCGCCTTACAGAGTCGTTTACCTTCCAGAAACATTGGCGTCGAAAGTGAAGGAGAGCAAAGACTTGCCAGGGTTTTCTTCATCAGGCTCGAATCTCAAGGTGTCCTTGTTCAAATTGACGTCGTTCCTTATAGTCACCGCTTCCAGTTCCTGGTGCTCAACGTTAGGAAACAGAGACGCCATCGCCCCATAAGGAACCGTAGCACCTTGATGGCGGTACGGCGAAGGAAGCGGCGGGTGATAGCCATTGTACTGATAATACTGCAACGGAGGAGGATTAGGGTTTGAGTACGGCGGCGGAGGATGGTCCCGGCGACTATATTCGGGGCGGCTTCCACCGCTTACATTGCCCATGATTCCACTCAGCCGAAATTGGTATACCAAAATCGAGACAAAGAGAGAATCGGAGTGTATGACTATTTTATTCTCTACTTGTTATTGTTTTTTTTTTTTTTAATCCTTTTCTTTCTCTACTCTCTTTGTGTGCCTTGCTCCACTAATTTCGTTTATTTTCTGTGTCCAAAACTTAAAATAGGACAAACATAATTAACAACTTTTTTCTTAATCTCCTCCTCTTTCATTAAAAAACTTAGAAGTAGTGTAGAATTGGAGACGTTGTTGATTTGTCTATAAATTGTGATCGTCTTTGATTTGATGTGCTACAAACTTACGCAGGTTCATAAAAACGCAAACGTAACAAGAAGCTCTTTGATTTCATTGATTTTTTTCCGTTCCAATCACTCGAGGAACTTCTTAAACATTGGTGAAAGAAAAACAATTACACCTCACGAGAATTCACAAAAGAGCAGCAAGTAAAGATAAAAAGAGAGGAGAAAACTGCAAGTGATGATTGATTTGGATTTTTGTACACATAAGAGAAGGTAACAACTATTAGTAGTTATCCTTTTATTTGTTTCAGAATGAATCTGTTTTGGTGGGGGATTTAGACGTTGGCAGCACTTCTGAAAGATCCGAGAGACTTGGAACCTGAAGCCCTCAGAACAAATTGGTGGTAGAATGCAGCAATCGCTGCTCCGATGAATGGTCCCACCCAAAATATCCACTGTTCATTTTTTTGTATCAAAACAAGATTAGATTATAAAAAACAAAAAATCCTTACTAATCATAATTAAACAATTAAATCAGTTAGTTAAACAGAATGGGAGAAAATGAGGTCATACGTGGTCATCCCATGGCTTGCTCTTGTTGAAGATGACCGCTGCTCCGAAACTCCTTGCCGGGTTAATTCCGGTTCCGGTTATCGGAATGGTGGCCAAATGCACCATGAACACCGCAAATCCGATCGGAAGTGGCGCCAACACCTTTCATTTCATCAATTCCAATTAATTAATTAATTATTACTATGATTGGAAATATTCATAAAGTTTATTTTGCGGCTTGGTTTTGATTATTATCCGTTTGGATATCTTGTCGATTTATTTTCTCTTTGGTTCGAATTTCAAATCCGTTAACCGGATTAACTATAATAGCTCATGACTCACCGGAACGTGGGAGTCTCTGGCGCTGCGTTTAGGGTCGGTGGCAGAGAAGACGGTGTAGACCAGAACGAATGTACCGATGATCTCTGCGGCGAGGCCGGTGCCTGTGCTGTAGCCATCGGCTAGAGAGTTGGCTCCACCGCCGTAACGGGTGTAGTAAGAGCTTTGGAAGGCTTTGACAAAACCAACTCCACAGATTGCACCCAAACACTGAGCCACCATGTACAATATGGCTCTAACCAACGACACTTTACGGGCCAAGAATAGCCCAAATGTCACTGCCGGGTTTATGTGACCACCTAAGGAAACAAAAAGTTCAAGAAAATGTTATTCAGCTGAAAGCTCAAGGCACGCCATGTAACTAAATCCTGATTAAGACCGAGTTAGTCAAGTGCTTGAAATAATTAGGGGTATTTAATACTGGATAAGCTAAACCGTTTTAATTATGACCCCTTAATACTACTGTACAAGTTTTCTATAACTCGTTTTCTGTCCTTGGAACCAAACATTTTGAACCGCATAAGTCGTGATGTTAACCCAACAAATCGATTTAAACATCACAATTACTAGTTAAAATGATTTTCTTTTTCTTATATCAATAAAATTGAATTGACTTAAACCGAATCATTAGACGAAAATCGAACTTTCTTTTTTCTTTTTTGCAAAGTTAGAATTATGTTTGATTAAAATTCGAATCCAAACTAAAAACGTAAACCGTTATAGATTCTTAGTGATTTCAGTTTTAGTTATCAATTTTTTTTTCTTTCTAACACCAGGAAGAAAACTGAACAACCGAACAAAAATCAAGATTGAAGAAGATTCGTACCAGAGATACCGGCGGTGCAGTAGACGAGAATAAAGATCATGCCACCGAAGGCCCAAGCGATGCCGAGGATCCCAACTCCGCCGCAATCGACGCCCCCGGCATCTGTATCAGACTGAATCTTGTAACCGATGACTGTCAAAACGGTGATGTACAAGAAGAGAAGAGTAGCTACGAACTCGGCGATGACTGCTCTGTAAAAAGACCACTTTGTTAGCTCCTCCGGATCAAACAGCGGCGCCGGCGGCGGATCTTGATAGTCTCTTGTCTGAAATCCTTCTCCGGAAACGGCTTCCACGTCCTTCACCATCGTTAGTTTTCTTCAATCTTTCTTTCCACCGGCTTTTCTTTGCTTCTCTGTTGTGTGGTTAGTGAGAAGAACATGTGCTCTGTTTTTATAGTCAGAGCTCCTCTTATTATTTTGCATGTATACTATTTTTTTATTAATATTAAAGTATAGTAAATGCTACTGTATGTCTTTAAGAATAGTGATTATGATTATTATTACGTCCTTACTAGCTTTCACAAAATAATTATAAAAGTTAGCTGTCTTTTCTTTTTTGAACATCAGAAGCTAAGCTGTCTTGAAATAAAATTTCGGATTAATAATTGCTTGATATAGCAACTATTATTACGTAAAGTCAAGAACCCTAGTTCTAATAATTCCAGTGATTGAATATCTAAAGTAGCCAACGAAATTAAGTAGATTTTAAACTGTAATTGACTTTATTTAAGCCCTGAATTGATCAAGTTTTACGTTATAGCAACTTATAGTACTTTGAACCAAGTCGGTGACAACAATTTTTTTTGATCCAAATCTATGGAACATGCGTCTGTAAACACATAATATGAGATTAGTTAGGTTATGATTACATAAGACAGTACTTTTTATCCACTCGTATATTCTTGTTTAAGGTATGCTTTTATGGCTCTACTAGTAATAGAGTAATAGTACCAATCAATCAGTGGTGATGGTGGAGTGTTATCAGAACCACAACTTTTGTAATATTTTAGTTTGATGTCATTCAAATTTTCTATTTTTTCTGGTAGATAATGGAGGTTTATGTTTACTTTAACTTAGCCTCGCCGCCCCATCACCTAAATGTCATTTTCATTTCGACCGACCCCAATTATACTATACGATGCTCTCTCTTTTTTTTTTTTTTTTGTCTTATAATACCATAGCCTGTCAATTTCCACATTTTAAAAGCCGCAACTTTTTAATGCCAAATACAATTTAAAACTAGAATTTACATACTTTTTTTTGTTTCTTATCGATTCATCATTTTCATTCTTGTAAAACACATAACAAAATTTGATTACAAATTGTGATACGATTTTTATGCTTAAGAGACTTGTGATGATAAAAAAAATTTGAAAATATAATAGATATTAATTATCAACGGGTTATTAAACCTGACGAAACAAGTATGAGCAAGAACTTTGGATTAGGATGCAAAATTAAGGTATCACGGAGCAACGAAACCATTTCATAATTATTCATTTATTTGTACTACATCACACTAAGACCAGGGTGTAAAGTGTAAAGGACGATGCCGTTTTGGAGGGGTCCAGATTCCACTGAGGTCAAAACCATGTGATTTTGGCAAAAGCTGACACGTGGAGGGTGGCACGCCTGAAACAGACCAGTCGCTCCGACAAACGTATCATCGCCGTCCATTCTGATGAAATCCAACTCAATATAGCCGTCGGTTTGCTCAACCACTCACATAATGCCACCACGTCAAGAAGACCCCACCAATCGTTTACACTCTCTCTCTTCGTCTACATTCTTCCAATCTCTTTGCGAAATTGAGAAATTGCTGACAAATAGACTGAACAGAAAAAATAAATAAAAGTGACGACGAAACTACAAAAGACAGAAGATGGAGAGTTCCGTGGTTGTTGTTTTGCCACGTGGCAATATCCTTATCGACTTAGCTACGTTGGAACGGCTACTGTTCGACGAATATTCCACATCAGCCGTATTTTTGTAATTCTTAAAATAAAGAAAAATGTGAATTTTGCAAATTGTAAATTTTATATTTCGAGTACGACGAACTCAAGAAAAAATAAGTTTGAGTGGCTAAAAAAATTGGCATGTCTGAAGAAGTCATCTTTTTATATGATTAAAAATCATCTTCAAACTAATCTAGCATTACTTAACAAAATAGTTTACCAAAAGAAAATAACAATCGACCAATGTGATTAGTATATTTATTTTTTATATTTACACTTTCTATTCTAAAAAAACTAGCATTGACCTTATCTAGAATGTTCTCAAGACAAATCGAGTTATATATATAAGATAAGGATGTTTTGCCAAGAAATTGTCTTTTAACAAGAACAACATAGTTACATGATTATCAAATTATGCTACCAATTATTAGTTTTAAAAGTTAAATTTGGGACGGCAATTAAAGTTGAATCCCTTGCTTCTATTGAAAATTGAAATCTACAACTTTCCCTTCTATATCTAACGAATTATAGTAGATCTTTGAAATATTGTAGATTCGATGATAGGATGTATACTAACTATCAAGTGTACATTAGTATTTCATTTGCTAGTATAACTTCTCAAAGTTTTACTATTAAAATTTTGATTGGTTCTCAAAGGTCGAATTTCGCGGCCTGCAGTAATGTGCCTTTTGTGGGTACATTGATCTCTCAAGTCTCACCTACAATGTTTTTGGTTTGAGTTACGTTTTAGGAGGTGGATAAAAAGTCACGTCTTGTCCTATTTTGTCTTTATCTCGTTTCCGAATTTCCATTCTTTAGTTGAGGAACGCATTTTTAGTAGAATAGGAACATCATAGAGCATGAAATTTGTTTTTCTTTATTGAACACCATATATTAAAAAAATTTGGTTGAAACAGCCTCATCTTTAAGGAAAAAACAACACTCCAACACCTAATTGTTTATATACATGGAAAACAAAGAACTCTGTGCTCGTTTATTTTGGCTAAAACAATCGGCACATACATTCTTACCACGTAAAATCAAAAAGTGAAGATTGCAAACTTGTTTAAGATTATTTGGAATTGAAGAATAGGTTGTTTTTGAGTTATCATGTGTGGAAGTCACATCATGAAAAGATTTTTTAATAGAATTTTGTCTCCAATGGACGCATTACACAACTCGCCCTCCATATGTCTCTTATGCTATAACTCTATTCCTCCAAAATTGCATGCCATATAAAAGGCTTGTGGCACCCAGATGAACTTTGGAGTGGAGTCTGTTGGATTTTAATGAAAGAACATGTCTCACGGTTTATTGGCCTAAACGGTTCCCTCGTAAAATGTTTTTACCATCTTTACATGTAGAGCAGCTAGAAACCCCACGTACGAGAGTGAGCAAAGTATGTTACAAGACATTGCTTCAAGTTCAGAAGATTTCATGTAAGATTGAACAAATGAGAATTGCTAACATTTTGCCAGTTAAATCATTTGGTGATCTTCAAAGAATCCGTTATTCTTGGGGTCGATAATGATGATTCTCCAAATTTTGTGAGAGCAGGAATATACATAACTTGTGTGCCCTTGGAAAAAAAACTAAACAAAACAACAACACTAAGGAGGAAGAGCTCAAGACTCTATAAAATATCAACAGAGAACGCTCTATTTTAGCAGAAAAAGAAGAGGAATTTAGAAGAATGATTTTTTTTGATTGGTTGTCAGAAATAGTGCGCAAAAACTCACTCTATAGCCAATATTATCCACTCCTTAAAAAGAAAATTATCATGCTAAAGCCTTTCACTAAGTCACAGCAAGTTTGTGAATGAAGAGGGAAGAGTTATACGAAAGAAGGATGCAAAGACCGAAGAAGATGAGACCAATTGCTGAAGAAGACCGAACACTAACACTATACTTATGAAGTGAACAAGAACCAGTCTTGAAAAAATTCCCATCTTTTTACCATATCAATAAGCAAAATACCATAATCAACAAAACAAGCACAATCCAAACAGATCAAGCTTCCCATCTTTTAGAAAAGCAGTAGCATAGAACATCAATGCGATTTCAGATTCTGATCATCAAACAACGAGATATTCCAGACATTTGAGCCAAAATGTAAAGCATTTCAGCTAAAAACCAGACATTTGAATTGCGAAATGATGATAAACCATTGGGTTCTTAAACAGAGGAAAAAAAAAAACGCAACGATAATCCAAAACTGAGTCATTCTAATTGAAACATCATAACAGCTAAAGATCTCAATCCAAACAGAAGAAAAAAAAAGGATGAAAGAAGAAAGACAAGAGCATTTCAATTCCCATCAAATATTTTTGTTCTGTTCTTAGTTCTCAGGAATATCGATCTCACCCTCTTGAATCTCCTGCTGAAGATCCTTGGGGTCCTTTCCATCAACGGTGCATCCAACGGAGACGCACGTCCCTAGAATCTCCCTCACGGTCCCGCTCAGCTCTTTGGCGATGGATCTAGGCCTCATGATCCTAGCAATCTCAATCACATCATCGAAGGAAATGTTCCCATTGTGCTTGATGTTCTTCACCTTCTTACGGTCTCTCTCCGGCTCCTTCAACGCCTTGATGACGAGAGCTGCGGCAGATGGGACCACCGTGACCTTAGCCTGACGATTCTGAACGGTCAGCTTCACGGTAACGCGGAGACCTTTCCACTCTTTGGCGGTCTCTTTCGCGATGTCTTCTCCGATCTTCTTAGGGGCGAGACCGAGAGGACCGATCTTTGGAGCCAGAGAACTGGCGGCTCCGACTTCTCCTCCTGTTACACGGACGTACACATCGACGATCTGGCTCGGGTCCAACTTCGGCGGCATGGCTGCAAAATTTTGGGTTTCGCTCTTCTCAGTGGGTGGAAGCGCCGCTTAGGGTTTTTTGAAGGAGAGGAATCAAATGGTCGAAACTAGGGTTTATATTTGCCCATGTATATTATGAATTTACCCTGCTCACTGAAACGGCCCAATCAAATTATATATGGGCTTAAAATTTTCACAAAAATAACAAATTTAAAATCAGGTTGGCTTGGCCCAAATTTGGTTGATGAATTTTTGGGTTTTTTATTTGAGTTTCTTAAAAATATATTGTTTCCTCTCTCGATGATTGGATGCAAACCAATTTGGAGTTGTAGCTACGGTAAAATTTCTGTAAATTAATAACGTTGGATCATGTAGTTTAATAAAATTTATAATAATTATTAATTTATATGTATATTATTTGGTTGAAAAACTAATTTTAAAACTGATAAAAAATATTAATTTAACGAGATATTAATAAATTGAATATTAATTTATAGAAATTTTACTGTACAAAGCAAATGGGTTAAGTGATGGGCACAACAATATTTGCCCACATTTTAAACTTTGGTTGAAGAAAATTTCTGGGTGTCCCAATGAATTTTGAACTGTCATTCCATGAAATCTTGGTCATTCTTGAGGTTGTGTGAACACCTGTTATTAACACTTTTAAGTCACTCAGAGACAAGACAAAGCTCCACGCTAAAAAAGAATTGTTTCTGTGTCTAAATTTAAATTTTATTAGTATTATTTTTGGTTCAAATTGTTATTTCGAAGAAATTAGGGCTGTGGCAATGATACCATTCTTTGTGTCCCTTGAGTTTAACTTTTTTTTTTTTTTGACATCCCTTTTATTTAACTATGAGAGCTCTTTAAATGACGAAATTTTTAAACTTTTGAAATGTCATTCAGAGACGATTCATAGCTCCACACTAAAAAGAATTGTTTTATCTTATTTCTGGTTGAAATTGTTATTTCGAAGAAATTAGGGGTCTGGCACTGCTGATACCAATCTCTGTCTCCCGTGAGTTTTAAACTTCAAAGGTAATTTCTGAAGTCGTATTGGATAAAATTCCACACGAATGAAATTGAAAACACATGGACGGATGAATCTCTGATTTTTCGGAGGCATCATGGCGAGAAGAAGGAGTTGAAGTAAGCAAGCTTTGGTTTTTGTTCCCCAAGGATTTATCACTGATTCTCGACGACGGAGCCCAGGCTTTCTAGGGTTTACGGGTCTGCGATTATCCTTGCTCCGGTACTTCTTTCTTGTCTAATTCGCCTCTTCGATCTGCCATTTTCTCAATTTCATACATATCAAGAGATTTAACAAGTTGCTTGTTTTCCAGTGCCGTTGAAATGTCGACAAGGAGATCTCCCGTCGTCTCGCCGCAACCCACAACATCTGTTCTTCGTCGATCGGCGAGGCTTATCTCTCTGCAAAATCGAGATGGCCAAAGGAAAGATCTGGTCTTTGGCTCGGAACCACCGAGGAAAATCCGTCGGGAACTCGGACGACAAGTTTCATCAGAGAGATTGGTGTTCTCATCTGGTGGTTCGAGGTCGAAGAAAACCCCAGGATCGAACAATTCGATTGATGGGTTTCCTTCGCTGAGGCGGTCTCTTAGGGTTTTCAATAGGGGTCTTTCCGATGGCTGCAAAGACAAGTCTCCACGATCTAGTTCTTCGAAGCCTGCAGCTACCCCGTCGTCTCGCACGAAATCGACCAATGTTTCGCCTTCTTTTACTCTCAGACGGTCTCCTAGATTTTTGAGTGGAGGAGGTTCTGTGGATCTCCAATCTTCTTCCAATGGGAGGAAATCAGGTAACAGCGTTTTGAGTAGATGTGGTACGAAATCAATTTCATCCGATAGAGGAAAAGGTGGAGATGGTGTCAAAACTAGGGACAGAAGTAGAACTCGTACTCGTCCAAAGATTAAGCCGATGTTTAGAGGTAGTGATGATGATGAAGAAGAAGTTAGTGTCTGCCTTAGTGAGGGGAAAAGGATGAGAATTGCAAAGGATAGCGAGGAAGAAAATGCTGTGCTTAAAGCTGATGAAGGGAAGAGAACAGCAAGGGAAGAGGAAGAAGAAGAAGAAGGATTGAAGACAAAGAACAAGCTTGAGAAAGGATGGACAGAGGAACTGGAGTTAGCTTTGCAGGGAGCATATTTGACAGTGAAGCCGAGTCCTGGTTTCTGGAAAAAGGTTTCTAAGATGGTACCTGGAAAATCTGCGCAAGAATGTTTTGATAGAGTGAACTCAGATCTTATCACTCCTCGTCAACATCAGCCTCGTTCAAGAGCCAGGAAGACGAACTTATCAACAATCCCGCAGTTTTCGCTCTCTGCAAGCAAACTACTGAAAACCAATTCACCAATTGCTAAGACACGGCAGCGCAGAGGCAATCTCTCAAAGAAAGCGATCAGGCATTTGCTGGAGAAGCAAAATCACATGGATCAAGGTCTTGGATTTGATCTCTTCTCGGTTCTTGAGCCTGGCGCCACAAGCAACTGTCTCTCAACTCCAACGGAGAAAGGGCAAAGTCTTCCGAGAATCCTTGAAAGTCCAATGCCTGGTTCAAATAAAGATCAAACAAAGCTAGTTAGCCCTCCAGTGTTGAAACAGGTGAAAAACAAGGCATTGCATGAGAAGTACATTGATCATCTGCATACGAGGGAAGCTAAAAGAAAAGCAGAGTCTATTCGACTGGGGAAAGAGAACGTAAGACCTGTTGATAATCAGAAGAAGGATTCGGTGAGAGCAGCTAAAGATACTCTTTTCTTTGATGTACAAGATGCAATCAAGAAGCTTAAGAGTTTAGAGACTGAGAACTCATCCAGTTCTTCAGAATTCTGCTGTGATCGTGGTGAAACTGATGAAGAAGATGAATCAATCTAATCTCTAACCAGATAGATTTGATTGTTACTAGGGCACAGAGCATAGAGATTAGAGTACGTCATTACTGTGAATCTTAGTTTTTTTTAAACCATGAGAATGAAACTACTTGTGTGAGTTTAGTTTAGCTTAATCAGATGTTGTATGGACAACGAAAATTGTTTCCCTTTTAATATGAATATCAAATTTTGGCTCTTCTCTTTTTTTGCATATACATAACTTATAAGAGATATAAAGCCAAAAGCATTAAACTTCCTTGGTTAAGTTACAGAGGAAATTGATTCTTAGAAACATGAACATTTCAGAGTTAAAAAAAGGTAGAAATTTACACAAAAGAACTTCCTCCCTCAGTGGAAATTTATAGTTTACCCTCCTAATCAAAAGTTAAGATCTTAAAAATCTGTTTGCTTCCTTGAGTAAGATCTATCTTGAAATCTCCTGACATTCAATAATTATAATGTTTATATAGATCCTGATTAATATCAGTCTTCAGAAGAGTAGCCAATCCGCTCGATCTCCCAGCAAAGCTTAGACGCAACACTTTCATGGCAAGGCGAATATTCCTGCAAACACACAACAACAACACAGTTTTTTTATTTTCAATTTGGACAAAAAAATCAGAAACCAGATACTTTCTTTTGGATCCATCAAATTGCCAAATTGTCAAGTTACCTCTAGCTTCTTCACAAGCTCCTTAGCGGTAGGTGCAGAAATTATTATCTGGCGTGCGTTTGGACTGATGAATCCTTCTTCAACAGCTTTATCAATGAAAGAGAGCAAAGAGTTGTAGTATCCATCAACATTCAGCAAACCCACCTGCACCAAAACAATGATAATTAGCATTTAGTGAAATTGGATTTCATTATCCACCAAAGGTTGAATCTTTTATGAGGATCATAGTGATGGGTCTTTACCGGTTTGTCATGTATACCAAGTTGAGCCCATGTTATGACCTCCAACAGTTCTTCAAGCGTTCCATATCCACCTGCAATTTCAAAGCATAACGAGATTAAAATCTCTATATATTATTATCATTATTATGTGGTCAATTCACCAAACTATGCTACATCTGCCGAAACTGTCCTCTGACTCTGTTTACATATGGGCATGATTACAAAAGCAGGGTCTTACTGAAGAACAAGACTTCCCTATATGGGCAAAACATGCTTTTTCTCTACGACTGTTTCAGGTTTTGTCTTTTTACATGAAACAGGTAATAAAAGTTAAAACTTTGGTCACAGTACACACAAGCTACGTAGATAAATATGTACCTCCCAAGTAAAAGGGCAAATAACAAAGAAACAGAGCAAAGAGATTGGTCTAATTTTCAGTGTGAGATGTCGATGGGTCAAGGCATCTTTACTTGCTATTTTTAAATTTTTTGTCCATATAAATACTCAAAATCATAACGAAACAAACCAATCTACTTTTTAATTTTTTTTTTTAAAATAGCTTTCACACTATACAGCTTTAGTTTGACCAAGAAAACATGTTTTTTTTACCAATACTTTCTTCTTCCTTCTTCTTTGGCAAAACCAGTCAAAGAGTTCAAACTCTTTTCGGTGCTCTTTTTAAAAAATTATTATTTTTCCACAATTAAGAAGTTAAAAATTCCAAAAAAAGATGCTGATTAGATTCTTTAGCAAGGCTGTTACTAGACTTTGACAAGTTTTATCGTACATAATCATTACTTGTATGGAGAACTGGACTTGTAAGAGATATTTACAGAG
Source organism: Alliaria petiolata (assembly GCA_020283515.1). Lineage (NCBI taxonomy): Eukaryota > Viridiplantae > Streptophyta > Magnoliopsida > Brassicales > Brassicaceae > Alliaria > Alliaria petiolata. The sequence continues at coordinate 108,207,297 of JAHZTW010000002.1, read as the reverse complement.
AGAAAACAAAACTGAAAACTGATGGGACTTTGAACAATTTCAAGAGTAAAGAAGGATTTTAAAAATTTAATACCAACCTGGTAAGGCAATAAAAGCATCAGAGTGTCTAGCCATCTCTGCTTTTCTTTGATGCATATCTGCAACTGCTCTTACTTCTCCTACTGTTTCACCGGTCAACTGCCCAAAAAAAGAGTATCCCATTTAACTAATAATCTTGAAACTTTAAATAGAATTAAAAGAAGAAACAAAAGCAGCTTTAGACTGTTCTATGACCAGAAGCAATGATGGCAGTGTAAGCAAATTGGCTTATTTTAAATTTCCAAAAAGACTTGCTTATTAAGCTCTTCATCTTACTTTTTTGTTTTTATTAAATGAAACCTTTGTTTTTTGGCTCAAACAAAATAAAGTGATGAAGAAGATAAGGCAAGGCAACCAGAGAATACTACTGATTAACATGAAAAAAAAGAGATGAGTAGTAAGATCAAAAGGGTTTGATTTAGGGTTTTGGTAACAGTTTATAACGAGGAATCAACTAAAATTTTTTAAAAGTTCAAATTTTTTTTCTCAGGGATAATAGCAAGAATACCTCTCTAGGCATGAGTGTCTTGGGAATAACTCTGTTGTAAAATGACAACAAAGATGAGAAAAAAGAGACTTATTAGTATGTTTTAGTCTTAAATGTATATCCTCAAATCTCTGATTAAGTGATCGGATGAAGAGTTACCCAATAACATGACGACCACCATCATGAACAGCTTGTGAAACCAAACCCATCAAACCTATACTGCCACCTCCATAGACTAGATCAATGTTCCTTGAAACCTGCAAAAGCAAATAATACAGATGAAATCAAACCGTTTTTCTTATCCCGTATAGGAGAAATGAGCTGAGAAGAGAAAATCAAAACCAAGTATACTCTATTTGTACTATGAAATGTGGAGACAAACATTCACCGTGGGCTCCAATCATAAAAGATGAAGGAAAAAAATGAAAAACTTTTTAAAAATCTAGTCTTTTTTAGCCATCAAAGAAGCACAAAATCACATATCAACTATACTCTCTAAAGGTTTTATCCTACAAAGAGTGTTTTCAACGAATAAAACAGAGAAATGCTCTGCATTTTTGCAAAAAAATACCCACAAACATATTCACAAACATCTGGTGAACACAAACTGTAAAATCTATTAGAAAAAAAAAACAGAGTATGAATAACTAAAAAGATAAATCAGGATATGTATGTAATACCAATTCGTTGCCTAGATCGACAGCAGCATCTTGGTAACTACTCTTCTTGCCTTGACTGCTTCCACAGAACACACAGATTCTTCCAAACTTTGACTTTTGCATTGTTTGAGTGTTGTTGACCTCCATTGATTACGATGATCTCAATCTAAGAAAGAAAAAAAAAAATCTTTACTTTTTTTGCCCCAAAGGAAATAGAAAACAAAAGTTTTGCTTGGATGTTGTTTCCTAAATACCATAAACGAGATGTACACACCCGTACAAGTTTGTCAAAGAAGAAGCACTTTAAAAATGATGTTCAAACCCAAAAAACTCAAAACTTTAGATTTTTTTTTTGGTGTTTCTTTGCCCACTATTAACGCTTTCGGGTTGGGGGATTTGTTATTATATATATATATATACAGAGTGCGTTTTCTCGTCATGCTTATTAATCGGTTTAAGAGGTTTTTTTTTTTTCTTCTTTTAATTTTGGGATTTTCACACGTGAGAGAATTAAGCACGCGCGTCGCAATCGCAACCACCCTCGCATACACAGTTCATGCTGGCACGCGTGGACCACTTGCTTGTGTTTCCTTGTAATCGTAAATTTTCTTCAATTTTTTATTTTAATTTTCCGGATTCCATTATCTCCGCCATTGCCCTTTACATATATATCTGATACTTATTCGTTATCTACTCCAATGATTTTGGAACAGAAGAACAAAAATCAAAATGGTATGGGATGTGTCGTGTAATTGAAAGCTATGTTTATAAAAATGTCCTTACGCGACTTACAACCATGAAACATCATGATTAATTAATAGCTTAATAAAATTAGCGGAATACCTATGTCTCTTAATTGTATAGTGTAAAGATGTACCTTAAATCGATCCGTAAAGAAACTAGAAATCGATTATAATCAATCTATTATCAATTTTTTTTTGGTAATTATATATATTAAACTATATAAATATTTCAACCACATACTTGAAAAGGAAATATTCCTTGCATTCTTTTTAAAGTATATAAATATTTCAACCACATACTTTTATTTTTTTCATAATGATATTTGAATTTGTCGTGCGATAAATAATGGGAAGTGACAAAGAAAACATCTTTAGATTAAAGAAACTAATTTAGATATAAAGCTACCTCACTTTTTGATTCCTTTTTTCAAGATGAGAACAAAAATTTAAGTTTTTCGACAATGAAAATAAACATCAAATTTTTCATTGTCGACATATATCTGGACATGTGAGATGGGTCCAAACATAATTTACTTTAACTCTCTAATAAGTATAAAAATGAATGTGTGATCAAACTACTGATGAGTAAAACAAGAGACATGTAACAAACATATGCATACACATATCATATATATGTATAATTAGAGATGATGATGTCTGGTGGTGGGTTATGGAGCAATGTGCCATTGATGATTGATATACGAAACACAAAGTGAGTTATGGGTTTTTATTAGAGTTATTTATAGAAGAGGGCACTTTAACCACTTTTGATTTCAAGAAAGGCAGGGCACTTTGTATGGGTTTTGTGTTAGCGAAAATTTCATTTTATCCTTTTTGTTGATTTAATTATTGTTGGTAAAAATATTGACTGTTTACGGCAACGTTATCCTCCGATAATATCTCAATTGTTTTCGGGATGATCTATTACGCATGACGGCATGAGACGGTGGAAAAGTTTAGAATTTTAGTAGAAAGATTGAAGTTGGTATTCCAAAAAAAATTGATATTCGTGTGGGTAGTCCGATTTAAGGCGGCTGTGGAGGTTTTAAGATAATTAATTATGAGAAAAATGAGCTTGTTCGAGATCTGAGATTTCCGATCCAGCATTGGAGGTGTGTATATCGTATGTGGCGAAGAAGACGACGAAGAAACGATGCCAGCAATGGACGTAAAAATGGACAAACAACGGTGGATGTGTGGTACATATACATTGGACAGCGGTCAACGTTGCGTGGTCAACCGCGAACTAAGCTTAATCAAGAAACGAAGGTTTCAAGCCTCGCTCAAAGCTTATCAATTGGTTTCTGAAACCTCATTTGCATTGTGGACTATTGAAAGTTTGTTGAAAATTTGTATTAAGTGGATGAAAAGTGATTGCATGATATTATTTTCATGGAACCTCGAATTGTTGTTTATTAGTTTGAGATTTATCCAATAAGACGACTGTATGTGGATACTATTATGTGGATGAGTGAATCAACTTAATATTGGTGTATGTATGTGGATATCGAAGTATGAAAATAATCTGGCACTAAGAAACTTGAAGCTATAGGTGGTGAGACGGGAGTTGTGTGGGACGATGGTGCTCACAACCATATTAAAAAGGTATATATAGGACAAGGACAAGTTGTTGTAGTATGTTTGGACACACAAATGGTTCTCAAGTGGTTATTGGAGTTGAACGTGGGAAATCTACAATGCTAGAATTCGAATAGGTATGTTAGAAATCAAAAATAAATAAAAAGAGAGTATTGGTTTTCCACTTTTATGCTATGTGAAATTAGTTTCAATTTGATATTTTTCCCTCTTGTGCAGTTTTATCTTGAATCAGATGAATAAATTAGATCTCATGTACTTGTATCTATACATCGAATTCAAAGACATCTTCCTGGACATTGATTTTGTGGATAATGATTTGTGGATAAGAAGCATAATATACATGAAAATAGTTGATATAAGTACATAAGTGTTGACAAAAGTGCATAATAATAGGTGGAGAAAAATTTATGAACAATAGTAAGTAAATAGTTTTGCCTAGTGGAACGTGGATAAGCAGAAATTCTGAATTTTGGCAAGCTCGGGAGTTCCGCTTAGTGTATTGTGGACAAACATGAGAGTTTAGTTTATATCTCGACTATATATGGATGCCTTATTTGCCAGAGAAGCTTGACCTCACGGAGGATACAAAGAGCATCATATATTTGTTGGTATACATCGTTAATCTTCTTTATGGAGACTTTCTCTCCGTGTGTCAATACCTACACAAACAACTTTGTAGCCCAACGACTTCAAGAATTTTATAACGGTTGGCATCACCATACGGAGGGGAACACTCCATCTCTTTCATGTTCTGTTTGGTCACCAAAGTAAAGAAACAACAAAAAATTAATCAAAATCCAGCAAATTATGCCAAGAAATTGCTTCTTGATATCTTAGATGAATCACATTCACTAAGGTATTAAGATTCCAATTATATTTTCCAGAAAGAGAGGTTTATCCCATCAAAATGAGTAATTGCACGAGAAACCAACCTTATTCCGACATCGTGGACAGGATCATATGGACACAAAAACAAAGACACAACGCATGGACACAAACTACCATGGACACAAAATCATGGATACGAAACACATGCACACACTCATGGATACATTTACAACACATGAAAAATTTCTAATGAAAACTCATTGACACGAAACACAATTTTGTAGCCACAATCACACTATATTAGGTTTATACAACTTGAAATTTGAGATTCTTCTTCAAAAACAATCATAGATAAGGCTGCTTGACCTATGATTTAGCTAATGCAATCTTTGAAACTGTGAAAAAAGTAAAACCATTTATGAATTGATAATACATTACGAGAATTGTAAAATCATCTTCTTCATCAACAATAAAGTCTCATACACGGTTTCAAACGGACACAAGATGGGGGGAATGAACACAAACAAACGCATGGATACGGGCGCATGGTCAACCTCAACCATAATGTGTCCATCAAATATTGTGGATTATATAGCATGGACAAGCTATCGTGGACTAAGTAGCATGAATAAATCATCAAAAACTATTTTAATCAAACAAAACCAGTTCACAAGTCGTTGATTTTGTCAAAAAATTTCTAAAGAACAAAAGAGAACAATCCAAGTTGTGAAGTTCCATAGCAAGCTAAGCCATATCAAACAAAAATTATGCAAAAACAGAACAACCCAAGTTGTTTATTAATTTTTTTCTACTAAACCTTCTACAACATCCAACAATCATAAATGTTTAGAAACATAACTAATTAAATGACATCTATGTGAGTATATTGCGCAGAAAATCCATGTGAATACTAACGAATGGACACAATTAAATGGATATGAGAACACAATCGCATAGACATAAGGCGTTCCAATGGACACAAACAAACACATAAAATTATCTTTCAGGGTATGCACATACAACAATCCTTACGAATATCAATCAATCCTAGTAAAGACAAGTCCTTTAGAAACATAACTAATTTAGTTATCCATCGATGACTGTCCACGGATGGCTGTCCATCGATGACTGTCCATCGATGACTGTCCATCGATGACTGTCCATCATGAGGTCGCTAAGCAAAGTAATGATCTTTTTACCTTTACTTTTCGTACGTGGAACGAGTTGTGAATGGGTAATCATACAGGCACCTATATGTTTGTGTTCGAATTACACAAACTAATGGACAATAGAAGTGGACACCCTCTCATGGACACACTCTTATGGGCGCATTGGATGAACACACTTTCATGGACACTTTCTCATGGGCGCACCGGATGAACACACTCTCATGGACACAATCTCACCGGATGAACAAACTCTCATGGATGAACACACCCTCTTAGATAGAAGGTGTGAAAATACAAAATATGGTTGTCGTGAAAACTATCAAATCACTACATTACATGAGCAAGCAAACAGAGTAACATGAACATACCTTCTCAGCAACAAAAAAAATCAGTACAATTGATTCAATTACCTCGCCAATTACGCGAAAATAAAAAGCATCCGAAGAAAGCAATTGCGGGGGATGAAACCAAAATCAATTGATTCAATTACCTCGCCAATGACGTCTTCTTTACGGGAGTTGAATTTGTTTTTCTTGTAATATAATTTCTGGGCTGTGAAGATTTCTCCGGTATGGTGGAACAAAATCTGGGCCTCTGGGATTAGAGTTTTCGACTGAGCGGCTTGAATCGTTGGAGACTATGTGTTCGAATTGACTTAAATCCTCCGATGACGCTACCGATTTGTCGGTTTTCTGATGATTAGGTCTTCGAGCGGAGTCGAGAATAAGATCTTATCCTCCTCTATTTTTTTCGGGATTTTTTTGTATAGCAGAGCATTAACATTTTTTTTTTTTTACTAAGACGTAAATAAGTCGAAAGCGTGAAAGGTAAATCAGGGATAATATTGTCAATGCAACTACCGAAAATGTGCTAGTTGATGAAAAGTGGCTCTTTTGTAATATGAAACTCATAAAGTGCTTGTAAGTGTAAATATCTCGTTTTTATTATCAATGTAGTCTCGTTCACCCTCCCTATGTAGTCTATCTCTTTCTTTATGTACACCTTCCCTACTTTTTTCTTCTTCTTCTAATGTTTTTGTTTTTATTAAGAGCTCTCTCAGCTTTACCCATAACCCTGTGCATGTGGATAATGGATATCTAACTCATGGCCATTTATATTTATTTTGTTTAAATTGTATCCACACATATAGCTACGATATTTAACTCATGTTCGAGCATGCATGGTTTTATGTATAAATATAACTAACTATCCAAAATAATTATGGATTATATAAGGATCCAATGTGAAAACAAATGAGAATTCCCTAAGAAACGACATCGTCTATAAATATTGTTTTTTGGGTTTTTTCGTTTATAAATATTTTAAAAGTATAGGTTTACAACTTACAAGCTTTTTTTTATGGGTACTACTTACAAATAGAGACGGTGTTGGGTAGATATTATGATCGTGGAGCCTGGTTCAACATGGTAAATGTACGGGAATGTATAAGAGGTACGATAGCAAGCTATGAATTGTAAAATAGTAGATTTTGATTGTTGCAACCTTGAGAGATTCTTATACGTTGCAACGGCATATTAGCATTTATTATTTATATACATATATTTGATACAATTTCGTGCACCCTCTTTGTGAGATGAACACACCACAAGGTCCACAACATACAAATATATTACATTGAGAAGATTTGAACAGTATACCGACGATTTTGATTATGAAATATGGTACGCTCCACATGTTATTAGGTTATAAAATTATTAATCTATATATATAGTATGGAACTATATAGCTGTTTTATTCTGTATGCTACTAATTTGTTTCTTCCATGGACAGTAACCGGATTTAGATTATAAACAAATAATTACTTCTTGAAACCAATGTGTATTTAGTATCTTCATGCTTGCATGCGCATTTGACCCTTATGTTTTGTTTTCTTATTGCACTCCACATTCCTGCTGGGTTTCTCACTTTCAAACCTAATTTATAATATTATAATAATCGACCATATGGTAGTGTAAAACGACATAATTATTAATTAGTTCACTCTCGATGTATTCAATACAGTATTTGTTATGGTAGATACATGCCTGGCTCAGAAAACAGCTGGACTAGGCAATAGCTAAGGATCACGAATTCAGGATCGATCACCAACTTTTTAAGGGTTTTTAAGATCACTAAATTTTGTTTATAATAATAATAATAGTTTAGGATTAACAAATTTATTTTTTACAAAAATAATGTTATTTAAATAATAAAAACAAATTTACATATATTTTAAAGTTAACATTACTTAAATTTAATACAATTCTGCATATATTTTAAATTTAACATTGTTTGATGATCTAAGCAGATCGGTGATGTCGACAGTGGATTTAGCTGGATTCTCGCTCTCCAACTTTCACATGTCGGCTCCATCGAGTAATCTGCTTGTCCATATTGAAATTGTAAGGCTAATATATAGAGCCGGCCCTGGATTTTCTAAGACCGCAAGCACAACCAAAAAAGGGCATGTTTTAGTTTAGTGAAAACAACATAAAAAAAATCAAAACTTTTTACATTTTGAGAATCGATCTCTAGCAGTTAGAGAAGAGAAATAGTAATTTTAACACTAGACTAATGACAGATTCTTGCAATTTTGGAGAAAAAATTTAGTTAATAAAAATAGGATCGCAAGCATGGGTTTGTTCTGTTTAAGCTCAGGACCAGACCTGCTAATATACGGAGGTTTTCGACGAACATGCAGGAGTTAAAAACTCAGCCGACCGAAATTAGGGGACGATCTCTTCGACGGTGTCTAGGTCAACTTTTAGTTTAGTCTAGTTATTTTTTAATTTTAATTTTATCTGATTAAATCTTGAAACCACATCCAATTTCCGGTTTGTGATGATTTAATAAAATATATTTTATTTTTTAAAAATATTACTTAAAATTTGAAATATTAAACATACAAAAGATTTTTTAAAAAGTTTCTTGATTTGGACCACTATTTCCATTAGACCGATTTTGGGTGGATATACACCAATATTGGAATAAAAAAAAAAGGTAACTTCATTTGCTGCTGGTTTTCAATTTGTCATTGTATAGCAAAACGTCTCTTTATAGCTAGATACATTAGAATTATTAATTATATAACTCGGTTACTTTACTTCACGATAAGTTAAGCCGAACTAGAATCAATTTTGTTAACAATATAACATGGGTAAGCTATTATACGAATAAGAGAGGAATAAGAGTGGGAACAGGTCGCGATATCATCTTACAAAGAAAACAAAAAGTAAACAGATTGATTAATAAATCAATTTGTTCTGTTCAAAAAAAAAAAAAATCAATTTGTTGGCAACAAAAAGTTTGATTATCATATAATACAACAGTGCTGTCGTAATATATAATACAAGCTTATATATATGAATAAGAAGGGTATATATTTAAGTTAAATGTGGATACATTTATGGATGTGTGTAGTGTAGATAACTAGATAAAGTGTGTGCGCGCCGAATACAGATAAAGCAGGCGAGCAGTGAAAAAGGCTCCTGGCTTTCTAATTCTATCAGACAAAAGTTTAAGTTTTAACGTTTTTTTATTTTTTTTGTTTTTGGTTAAGTAAGTTAATTTCCAAGAAACTATATTACTTTTTATGTTAATGAAAGGGCCATATGACGACTATATATATCCACTGCAGTTGTGGTAACAAGGGCCCCCATTTGCATTAACGACCGCCCAAAATATCCCATAAGAGTACACCAGTGTCATTATGGTCTATTAATTTAGTTAGATGATTAATTCGTATAAATTTTACAAAAGTAATTCGTCACCTAACCTGAGATATATCCGGAAACAATTTGTCATGCCTTATTTAATTGCAGGATCGCAAAATCGGCATGGGAGCTGTCCAAAATCCCCATACCGTCTTTGGGCTTTTCTACGAATTCGGTATTTCTAAACCTGCACTATCTATTACTACATAGTAAGAATCAAGAATGTCCTCGGGGGATTCGTTTGGCGTTTCCGTGGATATTATGACATCTATGGAAAGCTCGGAATAACCTTATATTTGAGAATGCCAGATATGAAACAGCAGAGATTGTTTCAAAAGCACTGGATGAGGCAGATGGGTGGCTCCGTATTAATGGCCTGGATAGAACAGAGTCCAACGTCCCCTCCCTGGAAAGTCGATGGGAAAAACCTCAAGGCAACATGGTTAAATGCAATATTGGAGTTTCATGGGTATTGCCAAATAGAAACTGTGGTGTGGCTTGGCTGTTGCGTGACCACAATGGCTCTACACTGTTCCACAGTAGACGAGCTTACTCCGCAATCTCCACATCAAGGGAAGCTGATCTTTTGAGTTTATTATGGGCAGTAGAGTCGCTGGCCACCATGAAGCAGAAGAATGTAATCCTTGAATCATCTTCTGAGCAGCTAAGAGAAACTCTGCTTTCGCCTCATCGCTTTCCTCAATTTCATAACCTGCTTTCCCGAATATTTGCTCACCTTCAGGCTTTGGAACTTTGGAGTTTGAATCACACTGATGTTGCTAATAACCGCTTAGCTGAGATAATAGCGGTTAGCGTTACCAAGGAGCATAGATATCAATCATACATCTCCCATCATGGTCCCTCATGGCTTACTCAGATGCTCTCTTCATAAGCCAATGGACTGGGTAATCATTCTAGTTTTTTTCTCCTTATCTGCATACTTCTCAATCCTCTCGTCTGTATGCCAGATGTTGGTTTTTCTTCGTCTTTTTTGCTTTGTTTCTAAGGCTACATGCCATGTAAAGACACCTACTGTATAAAGTTTGAACTCTATTTTTCTATATCATTGAATCTCCAGCGTTAAAAAAAAAAACCTGAGATATATCCATCAAAGCGTTCTTTCCATTCGATGAATGATTCTTCTGAAACCGAAATTAAAATAGATCAGATAATTGATCTCATGATGAAAATATATTCTACGGGATGGATGTTCAAGTATCATCCCAATAGTATTTATCGCAAGAATATACGATATCATTTGTGATAGCACTTTAAGCCATAAAAATTCAGTACAAACATACATATTATATTTAATTAATAATTCGGTTTAGTTAAGATAATTGCGAGTGTAAATACCCAATAAAAAAACGATCACAACGTAAACGAGAAGGCAAGCAATAAAATTCTTATGAGTTGAAAACCCTTTTATCAACCAAAAAAAAAAAAAAAGTTCTTATGAGTTTAAACTTTAAGCTCTAGTTTAACCGATCTTATATATGATGAATTGTCGAAACTTTAGATCGGTTAAACTAGAGCTTCAACTTTAAACTTTAAGCTCTAGTTTAAACTTCAAGTTATAGAAGATCATTGTCGAGAGTAACATTCTTTAAAAATCATTTTGTTACATATAGTTATAGATCATTTGTGTTAATTATAGAGGTCAAAAACTGGTGTTAGCCTTGATCGCCTCTATACCATTCCACATCTTTAATCAAATATATCATCTATGTAACATAAATGCAAGTGATACGCGTATATATAAATGCATGGCGTATGTTTATTACACAAATGAGTAAACAAAAAAAAAAAGGAGGAAGAAAAGGCCTAACTTGTAGGCAGGAAGAGTGGTGGAAGTATGATGGAGAAAGAGCAAAGTGACATTTATTATTTTTGTGTTCTTTATTTTTGAGACATAATCTTCCATTAATTCACTTCAATGTTCCTTCTCTGCTTTCGGTCATTGCTATGTCCCATTTGTTCTTATCTTTTCGTTCAAACAATTTTACTTTTTCCTTCTTTTTTTTTTTTTTTTACTGATGACGTCGAAAATACCTTCGTCACGTGACATCCGCACAATCTTATGAATTGGCATTATCGGATGAATCACAGTATTATTAGATTATTAGGATAATTGGCGATCGATCCTTCTGTTATGATACTTGATTTGACCGGTTTAGTTTGGTTAGACTAATTCAGAGTTGATAACACACCGAGTCACTATCATAGATGATGTAGTGAGCTTTTTCAGCCCGTTTCAGTCCAGCACATTTTAAAGCCGGCTTGTATTATTTATTGATTTTCTTTTCGAGGGACTAAAACTTGATAATTAAACGGGGAAATCGGCTTTTTCATACATGAACTGTTGTATTAAGTTCAGAATATACATCAACTCTCTGAGTTGTTTTAAACATACATTAACTCAAATTATTTATTTATTCATACATCAAATTATAAAAATCGTATAATTTATACATTAACTTTAACGCTGTTACTGTGCCGTTTACTGTTTCATACGTGGCTACTTAGGTGGATAATCATGATTTTTAACTATTAAACACAAAAATTAGATTAATACAAAATCTCAAAACCACGGCATATCATTTTGTGTCTTCGTAACTCTTCACTTTCCTCAAATCACCAAAGTTCGTCGAGAGGAGTTTTCCGGTGATATTCACATCAATTAGCAACAAATCAAGGTCGATTTATGGATTGACATCATCTGTGGTGAGATTTTCGTCTGCGAAAATGAGGTAATTAACAGATTTTAGGATTCTATTCAATTTTGAGTTTTTATTCGTTGATGGAGAATTCGATTCTGATAAATTTATGTATACTTATTGTTGTTTCAACCCTCCCAAAGTATTATTCAATATTTACTACAATGGAAAGTTTCTCAAAACAAGTACTGAAACTACCTATGTTGGTGGCGAGGTGAAGACCATTGGTGGGGAGCCAAAAGCATTGCTTACGGACGTGATCGGTGTATTAGGCATGAGCTTGTATGACCAAAGAATCTGGTATAAACTGCCTAATGAGAATTTTAGGGAGCTAAAATTTTTGTGTGATGGTGATCAAAATTTTCAGAAAATGTGTGAAGCTGTTTTGGGGACAAGAATGGTTGACATTTTTTTGGAGAAGAATGATGTTGATGATCATGTAGGTAGTGGAGAAGAGACTCGAAATAATGACTTTGGTGGTGGGGATGAAGCTCATGGTAATGATATCGGTGGCGAGGATGAAGCTCATGGTAATGATATCGGTGGTGAGGACGAAACTCATGGTAATGATATCGGTGGTGAGGATGAGATGTGTGAGATGGAGGCTTTGATTGAGGAGAATATAGCATGCTTTGTTGATGAAGAAGAGCATTGCAATTCTGAGGATACTCCTCCAAACTCGGATTGTGAGGATGGTGATGGAGCAGAGTGTCAAATACGATATGAAACATACAAAATTTTCAGTGGAGAAATCAAGTTGGAGCAAATATTTGAGAGCATACATGCGTTCAAAGAAACCGTGGTTGATTATGTCCTCAAATCAGGGTGGAATGTCAAGTACACAAGGTGGGGACCTGAGACTTCAGAAGTTAAGTGTTCAATTGATGAAGATTGTCCATTTAGAATATACTGCTCATTCGAAAAACCAATAGGAAATTTCATGGTTAAGTTCTTGGAGGATAGTCATACGTGTAACAGGGACGGGTTAAGCAAGGTAGTTAAGGACAGAATCATTGCTAAATTTTTCTTGAATTCTATTAGAAGGGATCCTAATATGAAGCCACAAACAATGCAAGATCAAGTTGAAGATAGATACGATTTGGCTGTCTCACATAACCAATGTAGGAAAGCAAAAGCTAAAGCATTGAAGATGCTTCAAGAAGAGCATGATGAACAGTTTGCAAGGATAAGAGACTATGAGAACAAGCTGTTAGAGTAAGTAATGAGATTTATGTGTTTTTATGAGATTGAAGAACTGAGATTTATGTGTGTTTTTAACTCATCAGGTTTTTGTTGTTGTAGAACTAATCCCGAATCTACTCTAGAGCTTGGGACAATCACTGGAGATGGAGGATTAGTCTATTTTGACAGGATTAGTTACATGACAGGGTTTAATTATTGATGTTGATCAAGAATTGCCTAAGGTAGAACATTGTATGTGTGCACGGCACATTTACGGGAACCTTGTAAGAGATTTTCCAGGCAAAGCTATGATGAAGAAACTGTTTTGGAAAGTCGCAAAGAGTTACACAGTCGCTGAGTATGAGGACGCCATAAAAATATGAAAAACTATGACATTGCTGTCTATGAAGCAATGATGAAGAAGAATCCACAAAATTACAGTCGTGCTTTCTTCACGAGCAATGCATGTTGTGAAGATGTTCACAACAACTCCTCAGAGTCCTATAACAACACAATCAACAAAGCAAGAGAGATGCCATTAGTGGAGATGCTTGAGACAATTCGTAGATAAGCAATGGTGCGCATTGATATAAGGAAGAAGAAGGCTAAGAACCACAAAGGGAAGTACAGTCTGAAAGTGGCTCAAATGATTGCGGAAGAGGAGAAGGAGAGAAAGAATTGTAGGGCGATTCCTGGATCTAATGGATGGTTTGAGGTGAACGAAAATGGTGTTGACTTTTCAGTTCATATGACAAGAAGGACATGCACTTGTAGGAAGTTTGATATGACAGGGATTCCATGCCGCCATGCTCTACGTGTTTGTATGCTAATGAAGTGGAAAGCTGATGATTGTGTTTCGCATTGGTATTTGACATCTAAATGGAGGAGCATATATAGTGACTCTATCACTCTGGTTACTGGTATGCGATTTTGGGGAAGATCTGAAGAAGTTAGGATTCAAGCACCAGAAATTCCAATCGCTCCAGGTCCCAAAAAAAACAAAAGAGGATTAAGGGGAAAAATGAATCTTCAAAGAAGAAGAAAACAAAAGGCAAAAGCGTGGAAGAGTCTCCTAAGAAGAAGACAAAAAGAAGCAGAGAAGGAAGGGCAGTTCAGTGTGGACATTGTGGTTTTATGGGTCATAATGCAAATGGATGCTCTAGTCATGGTGCATCAGTTTATAGAAAGCCAAAAAAGCCAAAGAATCAAGGTGGTACCGAGTCGATGACTATTTCTCAAGAGGAAGGGCTAAGTCAACAATCATAGATTTTTGATTGAAGGTTAGTGATAGTTTAAGATTTGCCTCGGTTATGATAAAGCACAATTCTGATATTTCTCTTTTCTGATCATTATAGGTTCGCATGTGGTGTTAAGAGGCTGTTGGACAGTGATGAAGATGGAGTCTCTGTTTTTGGTGTCTTATTAGTCCTTTTTTAAAGCATGAAGATGGAGCCTCAGTTTTTTAGATATTTTGTTCGCATGTGGTGTTAAGAGGCTGTTGGTGTTTTTGGTGTCTTATTAAGTCGCTTTTCTAAGATTTTGTCGGCTTTTGTTGTTTTCAGAACTTATAATGTAATGGATTCCTTCAAACTCTTTCCATTGATCGAACGCTTACATCATAGATTTTAACATCAAACACTCTTACCAACTCTTACATACTAAAGAAAATTCTAAAACAAACTCGTTTATGCAAAGACGTAGTAGAGTATAACTATCACCAAAGCACACACAATCACATTTTTCAAGCTCTGTAATTCCTTTGCAGAGTCTTCTATCTTTTTCTCACAACAAGTTACCACAATTTTCATCTCTTTTATCTCCTTTTGACATTCTTGTACATTTGTTTTGATGGCATCCATGCTTCTCTCATAGCTGTTTACAACTGCCTCACAAGTGCGAGTCTCATCATCTAATGTACCAATCTCTGATTCACAAGCTTTTAAATCTTTCTCTAAACCACCAACAGTCCCTTTTAGCTTCTTAATCACATCTTCAAACTCTTCTATCTCTTCTACTAACGATTCACCAGTCCATTTGAACAAATGAGACTTATCCTTTAACACAAAACAACAATCAAACATTCTTACAAACACATATACGAGATATGTAACAAATGAGACTTGAAATTTTGACTTACCATCTTCGACCGATACGGACAGCAATGGAACAGCCTTCCTGGATTCTCATCAGTCCTTGAAGTTTTCATCACCGTCGATGCACCACAATAACATGATTTCGGTATACCACGACCTTGCATCGTCACGATTTTTCTTGCATCTGAGATTTAAAATCAAGGATTTCAAAGAGAAAAAAAAAATCAAACAATCATAATCACAAACCTGAACTTGAACCAGATGAAGACATTGAGTTGAAGGAGAAAAGAGGATGACTCGGTGATGATTTGAGGAATCGATTTTTGATTTCCTGCAACTATGGCTTCAAAAGTCTGCAATTTTTCTTCTACAACTATGTCGCTCGAAACCTAAGAAGAAGAGTAAAGTGACACAAAACGAGACTACGTCGTTTTGAGATGGTTTTTAATCACTTAATTTTCGGATAATATGTCATGTTTAATGGTTATAAATCATGATTATCCACATAAGCAGTCACATCAGCAACCGTAAACAGCACAGTAACAGCGTTAGGGTTAATGTATAAATTATACGATTTTTACAATTTGATGTATGAATAAACAAATAATTTGAGTTAATGTATGTTTAAAACAACTCAGAGAGTTGATGTATATTTTGAACTTAATACAACAGTTCATGTATGAAAAACCCGATTTCCCCAATTAAATGCTCAATATTTTTACACGAAAATTATATAGACCACAAAAACATCAAATGTCCTAAAATAAACGAGAAGCGACCATATTTTTCGTTTCTTCCAATTCTTCTTTGCAGCTGCCGCATGGCTACTAGAGTCGCACACAGGAGAAGCACAAGCTTGACAGAATAAAAAACTTAGCTCAGCTCACTAAATGTGTGTAACTAATGGAATTCTCTTATGCTACCAAGTTGCATCTATTGGTCTACAGAGCTTGTGGTGTCTTGCACTGTAGTGACACCAAGTTAACGAGCATGCACACACAACATAAGGAAGAAAGAAGGAGATGAAAAGTCCAAAAGACAATTTAGGAAAGACAGTTTCAAACATCTTTCGACACTAAAAAATTCGGAGACCATGTGACTTGGCTGAAATTTTGAAATGATCGAAATGAACATGTGAACTGAAGCAATCAATTCGCATGAACTTAACAAAACGAACACAAGGAAATAAACAAATCTCGTCTTTTATAAATCTCGAAAAAACTGATGAACGATAAAACTAAAGCAGTGCTTAAACAGAAAACTAAGAAGAACCCTAAAAGTCTCTATCGATTAGGAAAAGGAAAAGCCCAACTTAAAAATCCAAATTACATAATCAAACTTAAAGCTTGGTGTTTTGTTTTCCGCTGTTGCCACGATGCCGCTGCATCAGTAACGTAACCCTCCAAAATCTGCATTTTTTTTTAAGAACATGAAGTGGCATATGGTCGCTCAAAATTGGCGCCTTGGTGGCTTAGCCTCAGCCTCCGAGACTCTAATCTGTCTTCCATCCAAATCCTTTAGAGAAGCAAAAAAAAAAAATGAATTGTGTATCAGAGAGTTTGCCCGCAGTATTATAATAAGTACTGATGGAAGAAATGATGATGATGATACTTACAGCACCATTCAAAGAAGTGATGGCTTTTGCGACCTCTTGAGGAGAACCGAGTGTCACAAACCCAAAACCCTTGGATCGACCGGTGTCCCTGTCGTAGATAACCCTGGCCTCAACAACCTTTCCTTGCTCACTAAACAAGCTCTCAAGAGCCATGTCGTCCACACCCCAAGAAAGGTTTCCCACATACACACGGTCTGACGAACCCGAGCCCGAGCCTGACCCAGAACCATAGCTGGAACGTTCTGAGCCGTAACCACCAGAACGTTCTGAGCCGTAACCACCAGAACGTTCTGAGCCGTAACCACCAGAACGTCCTGAACGTTGAGAGCCGTAACCGGAACGTTCTGAGCCGTAACCACCGGAACGTTCTGAGCCGTAACTGGAACGTTCAGAACCGTAACCACCACTTCTCGGTCCTCTGGAGAAGGATTCCTCCCTCTTGGGTGGAGGAGGGCCAGCGTTAACCCTCAAGGGTCTGCCTTCAAATTCCTGCAATGTTCATGTCAAGCGGATTAACAAAAAAAGCCACAATGTACAAAATCTAAAAAAAGATCAGCTTGCAAGATATGAACAACGAGCTGCCGGTACGACAAAAAAAAAAAAAGGTTCAACAATTATCCCAGCAACTTAAATCCCCAGCTGAGAAACAAGAAGTTTGACAGCATTCATTATAGAAGAAGCAGATGGGGCAACTTATCAGTGGAATATAAAACAACATATACCATTAATTCTCCACAAACCAAATAGAGGATAGACAGCATTTCACAAAACCCAAGTAAGCTAGGACACGAATAACATTACACACAAGCCAAGAACAAGAAACGACACAGGCAATTCGATAAACAAGAAAGTCCTATAAAAAAAATACTTATATCAACAAGCAAAGATACAGTAAAGAAGAGGAGTATCTGCTTACATAGCCATTAAACTGTTGAGCTGCTGCCTCAACTTCCGCTCCAGTGGACATTGTCACAAATCCGAAACCCCTGCTCCGGCCAGTCACTTTGTCATAGATTACCTACAAAATCAAACCAACTTCATCACAAGTGAAAACATTTAAATATCATATTCTCAGTCCTACATAGAAGATAAACCACACAACATTCTCTTAAGAGACTCAGAACCATCTTAAAACTTTAGTTAGGGGTTCTCATTTTGACGCTACACAAACAGATTCAAACCCATCTCAAGAACATCAGCAAAAACTGTAAAGCAACAATTGAGGAAGAGAATTAAGCAATACTGAATCAGGAAACCTAAATTTTCTTACCTCAACCATCTCAACATTGCCGGCGCTCTCGAACAGCTGAGCGAGCTGAGCGCTATCAACATTGAAGGAGAGGTTACCGACGAAGAGCTTGAGGTCAGCAGAGAAGGAGCTGCGCTCCGGCGGCGACGAATCGTCGTCAGCGAACATGTCGTCTTCCTCCACCTCGAAATCCGAGGATACGGCGACGTTCCTGACAAACCGGGACGGATACTCGGCGGGTGAGGAGCATTTCACGGCGGAGGAAGCGAAGATGGAGACGAGGTGGTGGGAGTGAAGTTTGAAGGAGAGGGAAGGAGGCAAGACGGAGACGGAGGCGGACCTGGAAACGCAGAGGGATTTAGGGTTGAAGGAGGACAAGGAAATGGACGAAGCGGAGGCAGACATGGCTTTAGCTTTTGAGATTTCTCGAGGCTAAAGCTCTCTCGCTGCTTTGAAAGGGGATAAGGTTTAAGGGTTCTGCGAGCAGATTTGAGAGTGGAGATAAGGAGGAGGAGTCGAGAGTTTTTGATACTTATTGGCAAAATGAAACCTTTTCGGCAACAAAAATAAATAAATAAAAACTTTATCCGCTTGAAATATCTCCCACTTGGGTATTTTTACTATTTGCTTTTTTGTTTTTAATCTAAGGCCGAATGGTAACAATATGGCGGTACGGGATAAATATATAAGCGGAACGGTGCGGTTTAAATGCGGTTCATTCGAGATTAACGGATCAGATAAAATAAGCAGTGCGGAACTTATATAACATAAGTTGAATGGTAACTACATAAATGCGATATAGATATCATACTAATAAAATTTAATTATTAT
Source organism: Alliaria petiolata (assembly GCA_020283515.1). Lineage (NCBI taxonomy): Eukaryota > Viridiplantae > Streptophyta > Magnoliopsida > Brassicales > Brassicaceae > Alliaria > Alliaria petiolata. Next base: position 108,188,334 of record JAHZTW010000002.1, on the reverse strand, counting down.
TTTTAAAATAATTTTAACATAATTTTTAACTTTCAATTTTCATACAGCATTTTTTTAATATTTTTAAAAAATTTAAAAACAAATATATATATTTATAAAAACCAAAACCTCACTTAAAACCGAATAACACATCAAAATACATGCATGTCTATTGTTACATGCGTATTTACAGTTTTCTTTGTAAAAATGATACTCACTTCTAACTAATATTATTTTATTATAAAAAAACATAAATACGCACCGCACTTTAGAAATTAAGATGATTGGTGACAAAAAGTATGGGCCCACCATAATACTCAAAATACCGTCCCGCTTTCGTAAAAACCTCCGTTACCATTCAAGGCCTAAAACCTCTGTTTTAGTCACAATTTTGTTTTTCTTTTTCTCTACAATTTGTGTTAATCAAAAGTTCGAAACTGTAGAAAGTTTTGTAAAAACAAGAAAAATATATTCGGTTAAATAAGTCCCACATAATTTAAGTGATCTTCTTGTTTGGTTTATTAGTATAGGAAAATAATTATAATCTCATGTATATGCGGAGTAATTTATTTTTTACAAATTACAATTACAGTAAAACCTCTATAAATTAATAATGTTAGGACTATAATATTTTATTAATTTATAGAGTTATTAATTTATAAAAAATATACTTAAATAGCATCAAAATAAAATTTTAACAATAAATTCATAATCATTGTTTTAAAAGCACTATAAAACACAATTCAACCAATGATAAAACAATTTATCGAATAAAAATGGTTAAAAACACTAAAAATTTAATTATTTTTTTATTAAAAGTTAAAAACATAATATAATTTGAAACTTATTTTCCTCTTAAAATATTACTTATTGTAAAATGAAAAGAATATATACAAATTATTAATTTAAGTTATTAATGGGACTATATATTTACATAGGAGTTTCTAAAAAATTATTATCTTATAATCTTATCGAATTTTGCTATTTTTTACATTGCCCTGAATCGAAACCGGCAAAATTTATTAATTTATAGTGATTATTAATTTATCGAGTATTAATTTATAGAGATTATACTGTATAGACATTTCAAATGTTTTTTTTGTTCTTAATTTAGATTAAAACAAATATAAAATTTTGTATTACTAATTGAATTGGAAAAAAATTAAGTACAAGTTGATACTACATTTTGAAATCCTAATCAGCTAAAAGAAGAGTGTATATTTATTCTGCTCTTGTAATGGGAAGTGAATGGTATGTGCGATAAGATCCTGTCCGTTTAAAATTTGGATGGACAGTGGAGATTAAGAGAAGGAAATAAGAGAGTGGGTCTAGTGAGAAGAAGATAAGAGTCATAAGTAAAAGCCAAAGCAAGATGCAACTAGAGAGACACTACACACTGATGCTCCAGCATGGATCTTCAACTTGTCCTTAAGTACTTCTAATTAACCCTCTCTGGAATGTTTTTTTTTCTTTCTTTTTTTATCATTTTGAGGTTTGTATGTTAATAATGTTGTTGACCATACTAGTTTCATTTGTTTTTGAGATTGATTTTTTCCCCCTTTTTGTTAGAAATGAAAAGGCCATTGTTTTGCTAATTATCCTAATGCCTCAAATATGATTCATCTCTCAACAAGCCTTTACTAACCAAACTTAATAGCTCGATTGTACGCTTAAGCCTTGCACAAATGTTCAATTAAGATTCCATTAGTGAATTCTCTGCTTAAGGAGTTGTATCTCTCGGGTGTTATAAGCTGAAAATGTCCGGTCCTTGTAGGATATTTATTTCCCAAACCCGTTAAACCGTTTAAAAACCAGCCCGGTTCGCACATTAATAGAATAGAATGGGTCCCATTGACAGCCACGTGTCGCTAACGAAAAGATGCAACAAGAGAGATATTGAAAGGCTAAGGAAAAAAACATTGTCCGGCGGAGAATCACAGAAGAACACTCAAGATCCAATTTTTGTCCGTACCGAGAAACAAGAAAATCGGAAAATGGACATATCTGTGCGAATCTCCAGCTTAAAATCCCACAATCTCTGCCTGATAATCCCTAGCTTCTCATCTTCCTCTAGATTCCGCTGCTCCAAAAGAAATCTCGACGAATCTCCCAAAAACGGGGACGACAACGGTGAGAGAGATAAAATCAATCATATACCCTCGTGATAATCTCGAAGCTTGTTATGTTAGAAATGGATTCGAATCGGTTTAATTCCGGTCTAATTTCTTTATGTGGGTCAGGTGATAAACCGTCGAGGGATTGGGACAAGGCGTGGAAGAGTTTCAAGAAGCAGAGCAAGAAGACATTCTTCTCTCAATTCAACGTCGACAAGTACGTGACGTGGAATCCTCCGAGATCGGAGTTTCCGTTGTCGGAAGAAGTCGATCCCATAAAGAGAACGGAGAGGTCGAATCTCATGCTCTGGACAAGTCCAAGGTTCACATTAGTTGGAGCCATCGTCATCGTCTCATTCCTCCTTCTCTACACCATTCTTGCTCCTGTCAAGTGAACAAGATTTTATTCAGCTTTTCTCATTCACTGCAAAGGCGATTTATTACGCTTTGTGGTGTAAAGCATTTAAATCAGATTCTGAATGTGTTTCTACATACATGAAACTTTACTTGATTTGAAAATTTTCTACATACATGAAAATATTGTTACCGTGCATGAGCAAATATTATGTGCTATATAAACAAGCAACCCACTCATTGTTTAGTAAACCCCACTAAAAGAAGAAAAAATATTGTTTGTACAAGAACCAACAACAGTTACAAACTAGTTTTTTTGGTCGTCGTTTGTTTAAAGAGAAATGTGCTCTTAAAATTCTCCACAAAAGCAGCAACTAATAATCTGTGGTTTAATCTAAATATAAAAATATCACGAAAGTTCTATTCACACATATTCTAAAAATTTGGTAGACGGCTGCTAAAATGCGATCTAAATGATAGTATTAAGATTATTGATTGGTAACTACATTTCAGTAGACACCTAGTCGTGGGACTCAACAAGTCTTCAAATAGTAGATAATTGATTTGAAAACATTTTTCTACTTGGCAAGTCATTCTAAGACGGGTTGAGGAGTAGAACATGCACGAAGTTACATGAATCAAATTATAAAGCCATATGAATTATTCTTTCAATAATTAGCCCAAACAATAGCATCTTCGATGTTTTTTTAAAGAGAAATATGTACGAATCTGTGAAACCTTAGAGCATGTTTTTTTAAAGAGAAATATGTATTCATATAGGCCTTACGAATCTGTGAAACCTTAGAGCATGTGTAATGGTTAAAACTTAAAAATTAGTTTTTAGTTAATATTTAATTATAAAAGGAAGGAGAGAGAGAGTATAGCAAAAGAGAGAAAGGAAAAAATCAACTAATAATTGGTTCTTAATCAAGAATCAAGTCTTCACTATTCGTTCAATTTTAATCTTTTTTTAATCTAAAAACCCACTTAAGAATCACCATCGCACATGTTCTTAGAAAAACGAATTTGTCTTCGGTCAACGTTAATGCTCACGATGTTTTTTGGGTTAATGAATGCGTACGATTTACTAGATACTGATTCCCTAGACAAAATAAATGCGTTAAAATTGTTGTAAGAATATGATGAGGACATTAATGAATTCAATTAAAAACATAAAGGAGGACAAATCGGAAAAGAAGGAGGATTAGCTGAGGGAGGGCTGTGTCATGCTGCTGATTCATAATTTATTTACTTTGATTTTGTCGCCAGCTTTTTCTTTCAACATCTTAATATGTCATTGCTTTCATCCTCTTTTTCCTTTTCATTTGTTGACTTCATGGTTTTATATGTATCTATGTTGCTAGAAAACTTTAAGCAAATTAAGAATATTAAATTATTCTTATTTAGTGATGTGGTGGTGTTTTCAAGTTGTTGTATTTTTGGAAAGAATACACTTATTTGTAATTGAAGAAGCATCCAAGATTTTTACTTCTGTCTGTATTACATTTTGAGTTTTTTTTTTTTGGTTATAACTTTAGTGTGTAATCTTCAATTCGTTAATAGCATATATCAATTTTTGAATTATAGACTTTAGTAACACCAAATTCCAACTAAAGTTTTATTGATTTGATAAGCTAGATAAGATAGTACTATTCCGAGGGGGAATTGGTACGAGGCCCAAAATTTGTGTGGACTAGGTCATGCTACTGCTATATGATAAGTTCACGATAATCTTGGTTTTCAACAACAGATTAAATGGAAACGGTACGGTACGGAAGTGATCTTAAGAATTTCCAAGTTCTTCCTTTTTCTTCTTGTAGTATAATTGGCGGGTTTCATGCTGCAGCCATTGGTTTGAAATGTCCACCATAAACAAACATTTTATTTTATAAAGTATGATGTTTCAAAATAATTTATAGGTTTCAAATTTTTTTTAATTATAAACCCGTGTAATACAGTTACATAAGATAACGGACATGAGATTTTGTTAAAGGGAATCTTAGATATGAACATTAATTATAACATAAGTTAAGAAGAAAAAGGCATGAAGACATGACCCAGAACCATTTCCGAGAAATCATGAATATAAAACTGATACTCAATCCTCCACGATCTTACAGCTTTCAACGACAACTTTGAGTATCACAGCATTTTCGCTAATCGAATAATTTTTTAAAAATATAACTAATCATCCTTCTCTTCTAATACTCCATTTTTTTAATAGTTGATAGCATGTGTTTTTATTATTAATTTATCACATACAATGAGCTTTGAAACTCGCAGATAATTTCAAGAACTCAGAACAAAAGCTGATGTATTCACTTACATCATTGAAATGTGTCAGATTCATAAATGTATAATATATAAATAAGTCAAAGCATTAGGCTTATCTCTCAATCAGACTCTGAATTTCTGATTTCAGAGGAGCTCAAACTCATTAAGCCAAAGCCATGGCTAATATGGTTGGAGCAGACGAGATTGAGTCGTTGAGAGTAGAGCTTGCAGAGATTGGAAGAAGCATCAGATCATCGTTACGGAGACACACTTCGAGTTTCAGAAGCAGCTCTTCAAGATATGAAGCTGATCATGATGGTGACGTTAATGATAATAATGCAGAGTATGCTCTGCAGTGGGCTGAGATCGAGAGATTGCCAACCGTCAAACGCATGAGATCGACTCTTCTCGATGATGGCGACGAGTCCATGACCGAGAAAGGAAAAAGAGTTGTTGATGTAACGAAGCTTGGAGCCATGGAACGTCATCTGATGATTGAGAAACTCATCAAACACATTGAGAATGATAATCTCAAGTTACTCAAGAAAATCAGGAGAAGAATAGACAGGTAAAAAAACTTTTATACCCCTTTGTTAAATTCGGTTCCAGAAAGTTTGAGCTTGAAACTGTGTTCTGTGCAGAGTCGGGATGGAGTTACCGACCATAGAAGTGAGATACGAGAGTTTAAAAGTGGAGGCCGAGTGCGAGATTGTCGAAGGGAAAGCACTTCCAACACTGTGGAACACTGCTAAGCGCGTTGTCTCTGTGAGTACTCAAAAAGATTCTGCAAAAATCACGAGTTGTTGTTGTTGTTGTTGTCCTGGTTCTGCGCTTGAATTCTATTTGTGTTTCTTTTTTCCAGGAACTGGTGAAGCTCACTGGTGCAAAATCACGCGAAGCTAAGATAAGCATTCTTAATGATGTTAGTGGCATTATGAAGCCGGGAAGGTACGTAGTTGTCTTCTCACTATAGTCTTGAATCAAAGTTTTATATCTTCAAGTGTGTTTTAATCTTTTTGCTGTTGCAGGTTAACACTGTTGCTTGGTCCACCTGGATGCGGAAAAACAACTCTGTTAAAGGCCTTGTCCGGAAATTTAGAAAACAATCTAAAGGTTCTACTGTTGAAAGCAGCTTATATCATTTACTTTTCCCTTTTTTTTGCTGCAGTTGTGTGAAGTGCGTGCCTTTTCTCTTGTTTTTTTTCCTTTTTGTTTCCACAGTGTTCAGGTGAAATTTCTTACAATGGACACAGACTGGACGAGTTTGTTCCTCAGAAAACCTCAGCATATATAAGCCAATATGATCTGCACATTGCAGAGATGACAGTGAGAGAGACAGTTGACTTCTCAGCTCGTTGTCAGGGTGTTGGTAGCCGAACAGGTAGATTTCATAACCCAATCAATGTCTCTACGGAGTGCATTAAGATAAACGTATCATGAATGTTTTTTCTTTTCCTGCGGAAACAGATATTATGATGGAAGTCAGTAAAAGAGAAAAGGAAGCAGGAATCATTCCTGACACAGAAGTGGATGCTTACATGAAAGTACATTCATCGAACGCTCTTTTATCCCTGAAGTGCGTATATTAAGCCTAACTTTTAATCCCGGAGCTTGACTATAACTTTTTGCTCCCGCATAGGCAATATCTGTCGAAGGACTTGAAAGAAGTCTGCAAACAGATTACATCTTGAAGGTATAGTCTCTCTTTGATAGCTCGGCTGAAAATCTGTCCCTTCTTGTTTGGTTCTTATGTCTTCTGTCGCATTTGCAGATTCTCGGACTCGACATCTGCGCAGAAACATTGATCGGAGATGTGATGAGGAGAGGGGTATCAGGGGGACAAAAGAAGCGTCTTACCACAGGTTAGCTCATAGCTAAGAACTTGCAAATTTTGCTGACATATTCTTTTTCTAAAGCAGTAGTACTTGAACCTCTTAATTTTTGCAGCCGAGATGATCGTTGGTCCAACAAAGGCTCTGTTTATGGATGAGATAACAAACGGCTTAGACAGTTCGACGGCTTTTCAGATTGTTAAATCTCTTCAGCAGCTGGCTCACATATCGAACGCTACTGTTCTTGTTTCGCTCCTTCAACCTGCTCCAGAATCCTTTGACCTCTTTGATGACGTTATGCTGATGGCCAAGGGAAAAATCGTGTATCATGGCCCACGCGGTGAGGTCCTGAACTTCTTTGAGGATTGTGGATTCCAATGCCCCGAGAGGAAAGGTGTTGCAGACTTTCTCCAGGAGGTAAGAGCCCAAGTTTTGTTCCCTAAAGTGACCTTTTTTGTTTTGTTTCGTTTCTGTATTCATGAGTCGTCGATCCTCTCTTTTTCTTCTTCCAAAGGTTATATCTAGAAAGGACCAAGCACAATACTGGCGGCACGAGGATTTACCTTATAGGTTTGTCTCGGTAGAAATGTTGTCGAAGAAATTCAAGGAGTTGAGTATCGGGAAAAAGATTGAGGACGCTCTGTCTAAGCCATATGATAGATCAAAAAGCCATAAGGATGCTCTTTCCTTCAGCGTGTACTCTCTTCCGAACTGGGATCTGTTCATAGCATGCATATCAAGAGAGTTTCTTCTCATGAAGAGAAACTATTTCGTCTATATTTTCAAGGCGGGTCAGGTACATTATGAAGTTCCCCATATCTCTCCTTTTGTCTTCTTTGTATGTTAATAGCATTCCTGATCTTTCTAGCTTCATGTACGCAGCTTGTTATGGCCGCATTCATCACTATGACCGTGTTTATCAGAACACGGATGGGTATTGATATCCTGCATGGAAATTCTTACATGAGTGCCCTCTTTTTCGCCGTCATTATTCTTCTTGTTGACGGGTTCCCTGAGTTGTCTATGACGGCTCAACGCCTAGCCGTGTTTTACAAGCAGAAGCAGTTGTGTTTCTATCCAGCATGGGCTTATGCAATCCCTGCAACAGTGTTAAAGGTCCCTCTCTCGTTATTTGAATCTTTCGTTTGGACCGGCCTCACCTACTATGTCATTGGATACACCCCTGAAGCCTCCAGGTGAGCTTTCTACCATGTTGCGTGGAACTTCAACCCTAGAAAAATGTTCATACAACTGTAACACGATGAAGTTTAATGTTTCCAGGTTCTTCCGGCAGTTCATTCTACTGTTTCTTGTTCATTTCACCTCGATATCCATGTTCCGGTGTCTAGCTGCAATCTTCCAGACAGTAGTTGCTTCAACCACAGCTGGCAGTTTTGGTATATTAATCACATTTGTCTTTGCCGGTTTCGTCATTCCACCAAGTAAGATTTTCCACTAATCCATTGCTTAATCTTGTCTCAATAGTTGTACCATTCAAGCATGAACATAATGTTCTGTTCTTGCTGCAGCTTCAATGCCGGCGTGGCTCAAGTGGGGTTTCTGGGTAAATCCTCTGAGTTACGGTGAGATTGGGCTATCGGTAAACGAGTTTCTTGCTCCAAGGTGGAATCAGGTGATTCTCTCTCAAGTCTCTTACCTCTCTTTTCTCTCTCAATCTCACAAGCTTCTTCTTTCCTTGAAATGCTCTTCGATACTAATCAGTTTGTGCTGGTTACACTCGTAGATGCAACCCACTAATCTTACCTTAGGGCGAACCATACTCGAAAGCCGTGGGCTGAACTACGGTGGTCATATGTATTGGGTATCATTATGTGCCTTGGTGGGTTTCACTGTGCTCTTCAACACCATCTTCACTCTGGCTCTGACTTTCTTGAAATGTAAGTTCATCTTCTACTGCATCATTGTATGTTCTTTGAACAACAACCGCCACATACTTAACATCCTTTACAATTAACAGCACCCACATCATCCCGAGCCATGATCTCGCAAGAAAAACTCTCTGAGCTGCAAGGAACAGAAGATACAACAGACGATTCTTCGATCAAGAGAAAGGCCACAGATTCCCCTGTAAAGACAAAACAAGATGAGGATTCAGGTCAAAAGTTTGTTTGTTGTCTATCTTCCCACTTCTCTTACTCTCCATAATTTCTTGCACTAATACTTTCCCCTGACCACAGGCAAGATGGTCTTACCTTTCAAGCCTCTCACTGTAACGTTTCAAGAATTGAACTATTTCGTTGACACTCCAGTGGTAAAAGAATCATCATATCCCATACTATAAACCATACCACAGGATTTTCGCCGTAATTCTCACTTATCTTTTGATATTTCTCAACGATGATCTCAGGAGATGAGAGACCAAGGATACGCTCACAAGAGGCTGCAACTTCTCTCAGAGATCACCGGAGCTTTCCGTCCCGGAATCCTAACGGCGTTGATGGGAGTGAGTGGAGCCGGAAAAACCACTCTCCTCGACGTTCTAGCCGGGAGAAAAACGAGCGGATACATCGAAGGCGACATCAGAATCAGCGGTTTCCCTAAAGTCCAAGAAACGTTCGCGAGAGTCTCAGGCTACTGCGAGCAAACAGATATTCACTCACCAAACATCACCGTCGAAGAATCTGTGGTTTACTCCGCTTGGCTCCGTCTTGCTCCCGAGATCGATTCCGCAACCAAAATCGTAAGCCTCTTTCTCTTCTATTTCCCAATACACTGGAAGAAAACTGAATCGACACCAAGCTCAAATCTACGAAACATCTGTGCAGAAATTCGTGAAGCAAGTGCTGGAGACGATCGAATTGGACGAGATCAAGGATGCATTGGTGGGAGTCGCGGGAGTGAGCGGGTTATCGACGGAGCAGAGGAAACGACTGACGATTGCGGTGGAGTTGGTGGCGAATCCATCGATAATCTTCATGGACGAGCCCACGACGGGGCTGGACGCAAGAGCAGCCGCCATTGTTATGAGAGCAGTGAAGAACGTCGCTGACACTGGAAGAACAATCGTCTGCACTATTCATCAGCCTAGTATTGACATTTTCGAAGCCTTCGACGAGGTAATTGCAAAATCGCCTCAAACAATTACAATGTTTCACATTTAGACCCCAAATAAGATCAAACGTCAACTAGGGTCAAAAATTAACTCTGATTATCTAAGTAAACTAAATTTGAATTTTCAGTTGGTCCTTCTTAAAAGAGGTGGTCGCATGATCTACACAGGACCATTGGGTCAACATTCATGTCATATTATCGAGTATTTTGAGGTAAATTTGCCTATAGTGTGCTCTTAATCTATGAGAATGTTCTTACCAAATAGATTAAAAACTTATGTTTTTGTTGTTGTTTGGGTTAAATAACAGAGTGTACCAGGAATTCCTAAAATAAGAGACAACCACAATCCAGCAACATGGATGCTTGATGTTAGCTCACAATCTGCAGAAGTTGAACTTGGCCTCGATTTCGCAAAAATCTACCATGAGTCCGCTCTTTTCAAGTGAGTAAATATTCAAATATTTGCTTGTGTTTTCTAAAAATTTGTTTTTTTTAATTTATGAAAAACATTTGTTGTTGATTATCATAGGAGCAACTCCGAGCTCGTAAAACAGCTGAGCGAACCAGATTCAGGATCAAGTGATTTACAGTTTAAAAGAACTTTTGCACAGAGTTGGTATGGGCAGTTCAAATCTATTCTATGGAAGATGAGTTTGTCTTATTGGAGAAGCCCTTCTTATAACCTAATGCGTCTGATTCACACATTAGTCTCTTCATTGATCTTCGGCGCGCTCTTTTGGAAACAAGGCCAGAAAATGTAAGTAACTATGAAAGTTTTGTTCCGTTATCTCTTTTAAGATTTTCGAATATGCATGCCATGTAAGTTTGTTGAGTTTTTTTATCTGGTTGCAGAGATACTCAACAGAGTTTGTTCACTGTAATTGGAGCGATCTACGGGGCTGTGCTCTTCTTAGGGATAAACAACTGTGCATCAGCACTTCAGTATTTCGAGACAGAGCGAAATGTTATGTACAGAGAAAGATTTGCAGGGATGTACTCAGCGACTGCTTATGCATTGGGTCAAGTTGTGACTGAGATACCTTATCTGTTCATACAAGCCGCCGAGTTTGTGATCATAACATATCCAATGATCGGTTTCTATCCTTCGACCTACAAAGTCTTTTGGGCAGTCTACTCTACGTTCACCTCTCTACTCACTTACAACTACCTCGCCATGTTCCTCATCTCCATAACACCAAACTTCATGGTTGCCTCGATTCTTCAGTCGATCTTCTTTGTTAATTTTAACCTCTTCTCCGGGTTTTTGATCCCTGAAACGGTATGATCCTATCTTTGGTGTTAATTACAAGGAAGAAAATAGTTTAATAATATATAATGTTTTATTTGGTGTTGAAAATTTTGCAGCAAGTTCCAAGGTGGTGGGTTTGGTTATATTATATAACACCAACGTCTTGGACACTCAACGGGTTTTTCTCGTCTCAGTACGGAGATATTCATGAAGAGATCAGTGTCTTTGGAGAATCCACGACGGTTGCGAGATTCTTAGATGACTATTTTGGATTTCATCATGACCTTTTGGCGGTTACGGCGGTTGTTCAGATCGCTTTTCCTATTGTGTTGGCTTCTATGTTTGCATTCTTTGTGGGGAAACTCAACTTCCAGAGGAGATGATGATCATGCCAATCTTGTTCATCCTTTTTAGAATAATCAAATAATGCTTTTTTTGGTGAAAATAAACATATAACTTTTGTTTTTGTTGTTGTATGATTTTGTTGTATATGATTTTCAAAAAAAAAGAAAACGAAACGTTGTCTCTTTCATTCTTTAGTTAAGTAAAAAAACATGGGAAATAGGGTTTTTTAATTTCAAAGGGATATTTTTCCGTGAATCATTTGGTTTATTTGGAAGGTAAGGAATGAAAAAGTCTTTAATGAGAAAATCGTATCACCTTTGGATACCATGCAACATGCTACTATAGAAGCAAAAAGTTGACGGAAAGCAAACGAAAAGGAGATAGACGAGGAAGAAAGAGGAAAAGCAAGGCGCAAAGGTCCCCGATGGACCCGAGGAGCTGCTTGTGATCCTGACTTGTCAGATTGATGCCTCTTGGATCGATCATGGACCGGTTAGTGAACTTGGGTGGTATCTGATAGACACAAGGGGACACACCACCACCGGACAACAAGGATGCAGAAGAAGCCTGTCAGCTCTACATGCGGAGATGGACGGGCTAATTTGGACAATGACATGCTTGAGAGATAGAGGGTTACAAAGAGTTTGTATCGAGACAGATTGCTCCAATCTGATTCAGATGACCGAGAAACCATTGGACTAGCCAACGTTTAGATCAGAGTTAGATTATTTGTGTTCTCTTAGGAATTCTTTCGTGGAATGTCTTGTACGTTTTATCCCTCGCAGCAAAAATGTCCGTGCCGATATCCTTGCTAAAAAGGCGAGAGCACGAGGAACTATATTTTTCTATGTAAGTCACACTCGGTTAAGAGAAACGGAATCTACCGATCCTGAATCTATTAATCCAAATTGATTTAATATATGGAAGCTTGTTGACAAAAAAAATAATGAAAATCACGATTGAAATTAAATTAGGTCTACAACAGATATTCCACTATAAAGTAATCAACGTACTTGTAGTACTTTTATCATGACATTTTGTTAGGCGGAAACACGACCTGACGTATACCAGAAATACCATGGTCTCATATTTCAAGAGAGAACGTCCTTTCCGCGTAAAGATAGTGTGTCCTCGCAACTTAGAAAAATCTTGTAAAATCGTATTTTAGACGTATATAATGTATTTTATACATTTATTCTCAATCTTAGTTTTATTTTTTTTTTTATTTGTAGGTGATTTAAAAAATAAAATTCAAACGATTATTGTTTCTCAATCTCATTTTTTCTTTTTACGATCGAAATAATAATACGTTACTATTAATATTAATACATATTTTTCTGAACCAAAAAAATATTTTATATTTGCTTACGAAAATCTATATGTATTGTATATATACTTATGAAAAGTTTTTTTTAATAAAATTTTGTCACAAAAAGGTAGGGTATCCTACTTTTGCTTCAGATTATTCATGGATGTTTTGGTTAATTATTAATTTTCGAATCTTCCATTTGACATGTCGTCACTAAATTATAAAATAAGCAAACCAAAGCGGTCAATGCAAGAGGCTCGGTCTGTTCTTAACTTCCTATACGAAGGCAGTACGCTTTTCTCGACCACCATAGCCAAAAAAATCTCGACGAGATCCAACAGTGCGTGTGTGCGCATCCTTTTCCGACTAAGCTTCTCCTGTCAATCGAAACCCTAATTACACCTCCTCCTCGTACATTGATCGGGTTGATCGGTGCGATTCGATAGGGATTCGTGATGTCAATCCGAATTCCGTCGACTTCTTGGGATTTTCGCGGGCTCGTAGTATGTTTCATCTTCTTCGGCTCGTTCCCGGGTAAAAAGCAAACTGTCTCGCTCTTTTGTATCAAATCAATCTGATTTCGTCTTTCTAGTTTTTGAATTTCACTGTTTTTTTTTTCTTTTGAGGATGAGTGTGGTTTTAGATTCAATTTCGAATTCTGTTCGTACTGAAATCGGGCAAAGGGTTTCGTTGCTCGTGCTGTAATATCCGATGCTTGTTTTTGATTCCGCACAGGAACAATACTAACACAAGAAGTTACACTTGATTCGATTCGGATTTTCACGACTCACGATTGGTTCTCGACCAAGCCTACAGTCTATTTCCAATGCAAAGGAGAGAACAAGACGGTGTTTCCTGATGTGAAGAAAACGAATGTGTCTTATTCTTTCAAAGGCGAAGAATCTTGGCAGGTTTGGTTTTTGTTTTTCCCCCGAAATGTAGATCAGTAGTGAGATAAGCTGCTTTCTTGCTGATTTTGGTTTGATGATTATGTTGCTAAATTTCATAGCTCTAGCAAGAATGTCGATATTTGTTGGGCTATTTTATCATCACTGTGTTTGAGATATATATGTTCTGTTTTGTTTTTGGTGTTTTCAGCCACTAACCGAACTTAACGGAACGAAATGCAAGAGATGTGGGATCTATGAGGAAGACACCCTTAAATATGATACATTTGACGAATGGGAGCTTTGTCCTTCTGATTTCACTGCTGAGGGTAGATACACACACGTCAAGGATAAAGAATTCGATGCTACTTTTCTCTGCCATGGATGCTCACAAGTCGGAGCTGGTGAGTTACCAAGCCAATACATCTTGACCTTTTAGTATCATTCATTACATGGATAATGTTTACTCCAGCCAGAACAAAAAAACCCTCCCATGTGTCTCTCTGTTCGTTCTAGCTTCATAGTTGAATTAGGTTCTCAGGATGAATGTGATTGGGAGTATAATACGCGTGTATTTCTTTTTGCAGGTTCGAATAAAGAAACTGGCTCTGAGAAGGAAGAAGAAAGGCGCGGAATACATCCTGCGATTGTGGTACTGATTCTAGTACTTGTGTTAGGTGTAGTTGCGGTGGGACTTGTGGTAGGTTATAAGTATTGGAGGAAGAAGAAACGGCAACAAGAGCAGGCCCGGTTTCTCAAGCTGTTCGAAGATGGTGACGAACTTGAGGACGAACTTGGCCTTGAAGATACCCTATGAAGCTAAAGGCCAGTGTGGCCTAGTTACTGAGTTAATGTAACTCAATGTCACCTCTTATGTACATAGACAGCACCTTGATCTCACAAACGTTTTGCTTTCGATAGAGAGGAGAAAAAGGAATCACAGTGATCAACATACAAAGTTACAAACATTTGCTTCATCCAAAGACAAGTCAAATGCCATCTTTCTTTTGTTGTAAATGTTTGGCAATTAAAAAGACTAATTTTTTTTCCAGAAAATAAAACATTTTTTTTTCCCATGGGCTATTATAGTAGAAACAAACTTGAAGATATAAAATAAAAAGCATTAGTAGTCGAAGCTATTTTTCTTAAAAGAAAAGAGTCAACAAACGAGAATCTTATAAATATGTCTTGCTAAAACAAATTTATGAAAGATATCACAGTTTGAAAGCTGTTTGGAGACAACCCAACGACTCAACAAAGAAAGCAAGTCAAAGCATAGAAGGGAAAGAAAGAAAGGAACAACAGCACACAAGGCTACACTGAGCTTAACCTGTTGGGGGCAATGAGCAATCAAGGTGACTCGCTGCCTTTAAAGGAAGAACTGCCTTTACGGCGATAACTGATAGGCACAGAATCTTCATCAATGGGACTCCTGTCTTGACCATCAAGTCCAACAGGGCTTTCTTCACCTCTCACAATGGGACTCGCAGAGTTCTTACCATTACCATTCTCTTTTGGGCTACCTTCATAGTCTGATCCGTCTTGCTTTTCACGTAGTGGGCTTGCATCTATGACCCTTCGGTCTGGACTCAGGCTTCGGTCTTTGCCTCTGGGAGATACGGATCGCTCCATTGCCTTAGGACTGCGTGACCTATCCTCCACGCTTCTCTCTCTTTTGACGGGCGATCGTGATCGGCTGATGAAACAAAAGTGCATCAATTATTAAGAAAAGACGTATAGCTTCTACAATGCCAAGGAGAACAGTTGTCTAGTGCATACAAAAGGCTCAAACTAACACAATTTCGGCTCCGAATCATTATAAGCTTCTAACCAACAAAATCATTATTGTCTAGTTAATTTTTTGTCCTCTTATCTTTAATCCATACTTGCATTTAAATCCAAAGGACTCTCATAAGGGAAAGAAATGATCTAGTGCATGCTTTAATGGCTCAAACAAACACCCAAATTTAGACTAACCTGTAGCTACGACCTCGACTGTAACTACGGCTACGGCTACGGCTTGGGCTTCTTCTGCGGCGAGGGGAGCGGGATTTAACTGGTGACCTGGAGTAGCTTCCACCCTGCCTGGATTATTACAATACAAAAGTATATCAGAAGAAGCTTAAAGGAACTGAGCAAAAACAAGGAATTAAAGATATAAAGTACCTGGTCTTCTTTGGACTAGGACTGTTTTTGCAGTTTCTCTCAATGTGTCCTCTTTCACCACAGCGGTAACATTTGTTCTTCCAGTCTCCTGCTGTGCAGTCTCGAGCCCAATGACCATCAACACCGCAGTTAAAACAGCGACCAGAACCAGGAGGTGGACCTCTACTACCATTATCCCGAGAGCCACGAGGTGCCTATCATAAAAAAATTAGGATTTTTTGCAAAACATCAGTAATTTACATCAAATATAATGGAGAAATCAGTTTTATATATAGAGAGAAAGAACAACTAACCCCTCTCGAAGCCTCAACAGTGATGCGACTACCATCAAAATCCCGTCCATCTAAGTAATACCTTGCGTCATCAGCATCACGGGCATCGCTGAATTCCTGTTCTCAGAATGTGAGGGTCAAAACGTTTACGAGCATGACTAATTTTGAGAAATCCGAAAGGTGATAGGTATTATTATTATTGAACTTACAACAAAGGCATAGTCGCGCTTCATATCCACATCACGTAATCTGCGGAAATTGTTTCCAGAAAATCAAGGCCATCATTACTTAAAGGTACTTGGAAACACCATTTTTGAGATTTGAGGCCACTCCCACTAAAAACATGCAATCAAAACTACAAAAACAAAATCGCCGATGCACACTCTCTATACACCAGGCGAGAATTTCCACCAATTACACCAAAGTCCACCCACTCATCAAACTCTCCAGGTTAGGCAAACCCCCAGAAACCTTCAACAAGATCATTCCAGTTAAGAAATAAAGAAAAGAGACTAAACCTAGATCAAGAATTTCCCCCGGATATATGAAAGTATCGATGCAAAGACAGAGAGAGTAAATTAGCCCTTTTGATTCTAGTGTTCACTTTAAAATATCAATCAGAATCATTCTCGACTCATATCAAAAGAAAAACTTTAAACAATAATAAACCCAAACACACACAATAAAAATAGATCAATCAAGGCAAACCAAAAAAGATGATTAAATACCTTCCGTATCTGCTGAAAAGACGTTCAAGATCTCTGGTACGAGTTCTGGATGACAAGCGGCCAACATAGAGGCGAGTGTTTCCGTAGCGATCATCAAAGCGAGGCATTATCAAGCTGCAAAATTTTGGTAGCAAAATCTATCAGAGACAGGAAGAAATCTGAATCCAAGAAATCTAGAAGAAAAATATACAGCGAATAATCGAGAAACCGATTGAAACCCTTAATTAAGAGAGCGAAGAACAATAAATCAGAACCAAGAGGATCCAATTACACAGAACCTTCATACCTGGAGAGTGCGAAATCGCAGTAACCCTAATTAAAATTTCGAAACGACGCAAGTGAACCGCGGACAATACTGCAGAAACCTTTGACCCCTATCTTATAAATGTTGAAACCGACGAGATTCAACGGTAGCGATTCGATGTCTTCGTTTCAATCGATGGTTTAGGTTTAATACCGAGATAAACGTCGATGTTACCGATATAGAAGGAAAAAAATGCACGCGAAATAGAAATTTTGGGCCTAATATTACATTTCTTAAGCCCATTAAAAAGGGCAATTTCGTTTTTTCCCCTTGCAATATAAGGCAAGATTACATTTCGCATCTTTTTGTGAAATATCGTCTCTTTTGCATATTTTTACATCAAAAGTTAAAACAGTTTTTAGTATTACACTCATAAAACACATCTTTAGTGAATTAATTAAGACAAGAACTTTACAAATAGTTACATTTTTCGAAAAACAAAAGAAAATTAAGTAGGGATGATGATAAACCATTTTGTTACTTTACTCTAATCTTTTTTTAATAATATAAAATAAAATTTATAGAAATTAGATTTGTGAATCAGCGCCGCTTGTTCTTGCTTCCGATCAAGAGTGTAAAGTAGAAGAGAACTCTGAAGAAGAATCCCCAAGCGACAGTGATCCACAAGCAATTCCATTTGCTGATTTCTGTGATCCCTTGCTGTTTCAGAATGTCTATTCCCGTCGTAACGCACGTCTCCGCCGTCACATTGATCCCCAGAACGCCGCTCATGCTCTTCAGGAGTCTGATTTTCACGGCGGCCGGAACTTGTCCCAGCGGCGAATTGTCGAACATCTGTATCCCTCGGACGAAACATTTCGTCGGATCTTCGAACTCGTTCTGCAGGACCCCTTCGTAAGGGTATTTCACGAGTGAGAGGTAGTGGAACCAGATCCAGTAGAGAGGGATTCGATCTCGGGAGATGAAGAATCCCGAGAATAGGAGGAAATAGGCGAGGATCGCTACAACCACCGTGAATCCGATCATCACGTGCGAGACCACGCCGGATAGTAACGTCACGAAGGAGCTTCCCGCCCAAAACGCTGCGAGGATCGTCAAGAAGAAGAAGAGGAATCCCTCGGAACCTCCGGCGAGACCTACGGCCCAGAAAGTCGTGGCGGCGAAGCTAGCGGATAAGATTACCAGAGCAGGGATTGAGATTATCGTGTGAGCAAGGACGTATGATGATCTCCGGTAAGCGTTGTAAGCGGTTTCTCTCATGAATATGTAGCGTTCCTGTAGAAAGACTGGTATTGCTTCTGCACATGTGTAGAATGTTGTGGACATGGCGAATGCGAAGAACCCTAATCGTTCTTGTATACCTCTTGGGGAACTGTCTAGTTTCCAGAAAATTGTTGCTAGGATGATTCCGGTGACTAGAACAGCTCCTAGGCGGATTCCGAATAGCTCTGGTTGTCTTCTTGAGTTTAGCATAGATCGTTTGCCAATCACGACCATTTCAGTCCAGAATGGGTTTGCAAAAGTTTGAAATGAGGATTTTAGGTTTGTTGCTCCGGAGACTAGCTTCCCCCTGGAGATACTTGCGTTGATTGCGTCTTTGAGTGATACATTGGTGTTTCTTCTGCTCTGGCTTGAGTTTTTCTTTGCCCTCCATTGCTTGTGGAACTCGACTAGGTTTTTTGTTCCCTCGGGAGAATCTTCCAGCTCGCGGATAAGATCGAGTGCGAACTCCGTCTTGTTCTCGTTTTCAGGAATCGGGTGATCGTATTCTGAGAAGAACCGAGGGAGATGTGTCGGGGAGCCGCTGTAGACGGTGTTTCCCCTGGAAAGGAAGATTAACCTATCGAGCAAGCCCAAGATTCTGTAACTCGGCTGATGGATCGACATGATAACAATGCTGCCGCTTTGTGCGACTCTCTGAAGCACTTTGACAACCATGTAGGCACTGGTAGAGTCGAGACCTGAGGTCGGCTCATCGAGAAAGAGGATAATCGGGTCATGGATTATATCGATTCCGATTGAGACCCGTCTCCTTTCTCCTCCAGAGACGCCTCTGTGTCCCTCATCGCCAATCACTGTTTTCGCCGCATTCCTCAGGCCGAGCTGGTCAATCAGCGCTTGAACACGTGCCTTCTTCTTCTTCTTAGAGAGCGAGCTTGGAAGCCTGAACTCCGCGGAAAACATCAAAGTTTCTTCCACGGTGAGCATCGGGAAGAGAAGATCGTCTTGCATCACATAAGCCGATATGACTTTATGCAGTCTGGATTCAAGAGCTTCTCCGTTTAAAGTAATAGCACCGCGTAGGCTCTCTTTTGAAATCCGGTTGGCTAATGCGTCGATAAGCGTTGATTTCCCTGACCCGCTTGCTCCAAGAACGGCCATCATCTCTCCTTCCCTGGCTTCACCAGAGATACCATTCAGCAGCACCTTGGTATTCATCTCCATATCATTACCATCAGATGGCGAATTCCCGCAACAGCGAATTGGCTTAAACTTCTTCTGGATCTTCACGCTGTAAGTCAAGTCTTTGAAGGAAAGAACAAACGGAGAAGAAGAAGGCACGGGATAAGACGGAACCGAGGGCCAGAAATTGGAGGCAACCGCAACATCAAAAGCCCGGCTCTGGCCATTCTGCTCATCTTCCACACTCATGAGAAGCTCTGCAAGTGTGATAGACACTTTCGGTGTGTTTCTCTGACATCTCTGAAGATCCACTGAGTTCTGGTCATTGTAAAACAGAGGAAGGTCATCGCCGTTGACGACCCGTCTGGCCGGAGATAATTTGCCGAGCAAACCAGACATCACGTGAATAATTGTCTGGTTAAACCTTTTGACCTCTCAGGAAATGCGTCTAAAGTTTTTTTACCCAAAAAATAGTTTTGATAGAAATGAGACTTTATAGGAATGTTTGGATGGAATAATGAGATAGAAACTTGTCAATTAGTTTGGTGATCTCTAAATATCTAACTTCGGGTTTTGTAGCTTTTGATATATACACACACGTAGCCTTTTAATATGGGTGTATGTTAATATGGGTGTATGTATATAATTGAAGTTTAAGAGTGGGTGAGGAGTTGGGCAAATTCATTCACAGTTTTCCATCTACTGTATGTATGCATACGTCGTCTCTTTCTTGGGGCTTAAGGTACTCTGTGAAAACCCTATTTTAAGTGTTTTTGCTCCCAAAGGTTAAAAAAAAAAAACAAATGAATTCATAAAATTGCGTGTTTATTTCATCTGTCTTGAATTTATCCGGATTCTGTAGAATTGTAATAAGGAAAAAAATTGGTAAATTTCATGTGTAAGATTTGTCCTAACAGTAAAGACAGACGATAGTAGCATTTTTCTCCCCCATGGAAATTAAATTTCCTCCTTGTATCTATCTAGGTATGTCACGAGTTTTATATTTTTGGTTTTAGTCACGAGTTTTTCTTATTCACTCACAGGCTAATTGTTCTCTTCTTCGGTGTGGCCAATATTTGACTAATTAAGAAGATGGTTTGGTTTTTAGCTTAAGCAGTGATTTTTAAAAATCTTCGTAAAGTAACCAAATGAATAAAAAAGAAAGTAAAACCTGAAATGAAATGAAATTTATTATATCAAATATCAAAGCATCTATAAATTGGAATTCTTTTTACATTAATTGTTGGGTATTAATTAATTAGATTTTTGCAATTTGTTAGGATTAACTCCCATAATTAGGATTTTGGCATGGTACTATATCCTAGATTAAAGAAAGGCATGCCATTATGCGTAATGAAGCTAATGGCGTGTAAATCTTTCAAGTATTTGATTAATCATGTGCAAGTGAATGGGAAAATTATGGCATCTAAACGTGGAGACGTTCGGCTTCTAGTTTTATGTTGTAGAGCTACACACGAAAACCCAAACGAAAAATTGTCATTAGGAATATGTAATAGAAAGTCTAACGTGACGAGTTAGATATAATTAGGCATATGCAAGTTTGGTGTGGCTGTTATATCCGTTTTCTTGATTATTTTACTTTCATTAACCCACTCTTACAAGGAATCTCAAGAGTTAATAGAAAACTACAATATATGTATAGTATCATTACCATCCATCCTGTTAATTAATTTATACGAGGGACTCTCTCTATCAACTTGAACGAATGAATGAAATACATATTTTATGGAATGTACACTTAAATAGTGTTTTAAATAGAGAATGAGTTAAGAAAATTCTGGTTTTAAAACAAAGCTGTTTATTTAGTAAGTGTTAGAGCTCAGCTCGTCACATGCCTTCGAGTATTATCATCCAGATTTAAAAAAAACGCTTGCTACTAAAGTGTGTTTCGAGCTCGAGGTACTATCAGAACTCGGATTTCTCAATCTTTTTCTATTCGCTTGGGTCTTATTACTCAGTTTCTCTACGCGTTCCATAAACAACAGAAAGAAGAAAAAAAACGAGTTGAGCTTGTTTTTTTTTCTTATTGTGATTGTCCTACTACTCAGTTAGTATAATTTATAAGGTTACTGAAAAAAAAAAAACTGAGTAATTAAATAGATCCATCACTATATGAATGGTGGAAGAGTCGACTAAAAACAACATAAACTTTTCAATGATAACCTTATTATAGATATATAAATGTCTCATTTTGCAGTTTTCTTGTCAGTTTCACCGATATATTTTGATTTTTTTCCTAGAGAAGATGAAGAGGATAGTATGAGCTAGGGGTGGGCATTCGGATTATCGGATCGGATCGGATCGGGTATTTCGGATTTCGGATATTTCGAGAGTGTAGCTTTTGGTACCGATCGGGTATTATAAGATTTCGGATCGGATTCGGTTCGGTACTCTTCGGGTTCGGATCGGTTCGGATATCATATTTCGGATCCGGTTTTTTCGGGTTCGGTTTGGATTCAAGTATTTTTATCCGAAAAGTAACCAAATATAACCAAAAATATTCGAAAATAACCGAAATATAGACATGAAAGTTCAAAGGTAAATAAAGTAATATAGATTATAAATCCAACTAAACATTCAAATTCAAAAACAAAATAAGCATTCAAGTTCCAACTTCAAATTGTCAGAAAAGAACCGAAATACAAAGAACATAAAACCAAAAAAAAATTCATTACATAAAAACAAAATAAAATAAGTTCAAAGATAATTTATGTATTTACATAAAACCAAACTAGAAATATATATGTATTTTTTGTTATATTTTATTTATATAACACCAAAACGATAATTTCATAGTTGAAACTGGTTTCTTGATGTTTCGGAAGAAAGAGAGACTGCCGAGAAACGGTTAAGGGTTTACATATTTTTAGATTTGAGAATGATACTTTTTATATTCTGTGACTTGAAAACTGTGATAGAGCGAAGTGCAATCGACGAGAGATAAGGAAAAAACGTTAGAAACTGTATTTTACAAATATGATAATTCGGATACTTTTTCGGATATCGGATCGGATCGGATATTACCGGATACCCGAACTAAATAAAAATTACTCCCGTTCGGATATTTTGATGAATCCGGATCAGATCGGATATTTTCGGGTCGGTACCGAATCGGATTTTCGGATCCGGGTAAAATACCCACCCTTAGTATGAGCCTATGAGGCAAAAAAAACAAAAGGACTTCTCTAATGATATATGCTTTTAAAGTTTTAACTTTAGAAGAAAAATGGTTATTTTAAAAACTGATGTTATGAATATGACTTCACATAAGCTGAAAATCATCTCAAATATCTTCTCATACTTTTGATTACTACTTGAGAAAAATATTGAGTCACATACTTAGACTATCTCTAATGGTAAATCTCTAAACTAAAGTATCTAACTAATATTTTATTCATAAAATTGGATATAAAACTTTTCTTTTAAATTGAACCAATCATATCATAGGATTTGTTTAAAAGTGGTTCTGAAAACTCCAAAATAAGAGGTGATTCTATAAATCTCTCTTCCCTTTCTCTTACTTTTTAATTGTTTTAATTTTTTTATTCTTTATAAACCAAAAAGAGAACCTCCTATTGGATCTGCTCTTATGCTATGTGTTTTAGAAGAAAGAAATATATACACTAAAAATATATAAATGCAAAAGAAAAAGAAAAAAAGGAGCGAAGTATTGTTGCATTATGCCGCATCAAGTAATCGCCGTGTAACTAAACTTAACCCATCGCTTTTATTGCCTCGTCTTCTTTAAACGGTTGAATCTGTCCAGATCCAAACTTTTTTTTTCCCGGCAGTTCTGAGAGAGAGATCTCTATCGGAGACGATGAAGCAGCTTCACAAGCAAATGAGCTCCAAGCGCGACGAGGAGACGATTCCCATGAGCCAATCCAGTCCTTACTCTCCCAAGGCCTTAAAGCATCCCAGATCTCTTCCCAGATCGCTCCACTACCTCTTCCGTGAACAGAGTCTCCTCTTCATCCTCGTCGGGATCTTGATCGGATCAACCTTCTTCATCCTCCAGCCTTCTCTCTCCCGTCTAGGCGCCGCCGAGTCCACCTCCCTCATCACCAGATCTGTCACCAACAACGTCGTGGATAATTACTCGCCTTCCAGGATGAGTTTTAATTCCGGCGGAGGTAAAACCGGTCGCGTTCCCGTCGGCATCGGACGGCGGAGACTGAGGATCGTGGTCACCGGTGGAGCTGGATTCGTCGGTAGCCATCTCGTCGATAAGCTTATCGGGAGGGGAGATGAAGTGATCGTGATTGATAACTTCTTCACGGGTAGGAAGGAGAATCTGGTTCATCTGTTCTCGAATCCCAGGTTTGAGCTCATTCGTCACGATGTGGTTGAGCCAATCCTCCTCGAGGTGGATCAGATTTACCATTTAGCTTGCCCAGCATCGCCTGTTCATTACAAGTATAATCCAGTCAAGACTATCATATCCTTTTGATCACTTCTATGTATTCCTCATCGTGTTGCTGCTACGGATCGTGATTTGCAGAGTACTTTTCTGATAAATTGCTTGCATCTAAGTAGTAGTTTCTTTTTTTGCCGGGGATATACTTAGAATCTCATTACAATTATTATGATCATTCGTGATGAAATGCTTCCATTGGCTGATCCTTAACGATCATTTCACAAGACAAATGTAATGGGCACTCTCAATATGTTGGGTCTTGCAAAGAGAGTCGGAGCAAGGTTTCTGCTCACCAGCACAAGTGAAGTCTATGGAGATCCTCTTGAACATCCACAGAAGGAGACGTATTGGGGAAATGTGAACCCAATCGGTGAGTTGGAAATTTCTGCATTTGCTCCTGAGTTCATGAGATATGTAAACGAGAGTTGGTCACTGATTGCTGATATCTTTTTATAGGTGAGAGGAGTTGCTACGATGAAGGAAAGCGTACTGCTGAAACCCTGTCCATGGATTATCACCGAGGTGCAGGTGTGGAGGTAAATTCTGACAATTATCCCATAGATTGTGTACTTGCAAGCTCTTAGCACGATTGGTGGAGTTATACAATTTTTGCAACTCATACTCATCAACACATGGCGTTTTGTATCAATTAGTGTCAAAATCATCCCCCTGCTGTTTATCAAGATGTGTTACATTTGATGATGCTTTTTCTTACCTTTGTTGATAGGAGAATTTTGAATATTGGAATGTTTAGAACTGATGGCTGTTTGTCCAACATCAAGGATATATGAATGGTCTCTAACTACTCTCTCAATTTTCAGGTTAGAATTGCTCGTATTTTCAACACCTATGGACCCCGGATGTGCCTCGATGATGGCCGTGTTGTTAGTAACTTTGTTGCCCAGGTTTAGCTCTTTCATCAACATAAAGCAACTTTTTTATCTTTATAGCCTTTTACAAAACACTCTCACAGAGGGATGTTTTATATCTACGCAGACCATCCGCAAACACCCAATGACTGTTTATGGTGATGGAAAACAAACTCGAAGCTTTCAATATGTTTCTGACCTGGTAAGTAAACAACCTCTGTTTCAGTCCATTCTGCTGTATGATTGATTTCTCCAAGCAGTATAAAAGAATATATTGCCCTGAGATATAACAAGATGTGTCTTTCTAGGTGGAGGGACTTGTAGCGTTGATGGAAAACGATCACATAGGACCTTTCAATCTTGGTAACCCAGGAGAATTCACAATGCTTGAGCTTGCAGAGGTTTGCTTTACTTTTACCGTCTTCCTTTTTCTTCCCGCACAAACAGAGAAATGAAATTCAGATGGGAAGATTTAGCTCGGGTCCAACTTAGAAAACCGAAAGTGTCCCCATCTTTGAAAAACTACATCAAGATTTGAAATGTTCTTTTGAACTCAGTTTTGGGATCATAATTAACAAGAAACGCTCAATTCGGTTGATGAAATGGGAACTCTGTGTGCAGGTGGTGAAGGAGGTGATTGACCCGAGCGCGAGCATAGAGTTCAGACCGAACACAGCGGATGATCCTCACAAGAGGAAGCCAGACATAAGCAAAGCAAAGGAACTACTGAACTGGGAACCAAAGATTTCTCTGCGAGAGGGTCTGCCTCGTATGGTCAGTGACTTCCGTAACCGAATCTTGAACGAAGACGAAGGCAAAGGTCTCTAAGTCAGTCACACAGAGATAGTAATATCTTCCTTCTTCTTCTTCTATGATTGATATATGTATAGTCTCTTTTTCAAGAGCCCTGCTTAGTCTTTTTGTTCCTTCTTCTTCTACTCTTCTTTTTCTTGTTCTCTGTTTTTTTGTTCTTTCACCCAAGACATACTACTACTTATTAGCTGATAATTTTTTTTTGGTCAAAAATGGATTTTGCTATTGGGCCAATCACTAAGTGCCCAGTGGGCTCAAGTTTAGTAGAAGAATATAGTATATTTCTCTCGGTTCATACAACGATTAGCCTTTGTATACTTGTATAGAGATATGCATTGGTATACTCTAGGCTTGTAGGTTCATCATTTTTTGGAATGTTTTTATAAGAAATCTGATGGGACCCTTTCTTCTGTAAAATATGTCTTGGTTGTTTGTTTACTTTTGTATTTATTATATATTTGATTCAATAACATTTAGTATTTTAAACAAAAAATAAATTTGTCAAAGCTTTATATTAAAATTTCGTTTCGTGGTTGCATTTTCAATTGAAAAAAATAAAATAAAATAAAAAACAATGAAAATGTTTCATGTTTTAGAAACCAGAAATAAAGAAAATTCACATTGAATTAATCAAGGCATTTCTATATATTGCAGATATGTAGAAAAGATTTAGCTGGAAATGGCAGCTGATTGAGCTACAAAAAGTAATTAGCGGTAAGCATTGCAAGTTTCCACTTCGGGTGTTTGTTGGATAGAGTGATTCAGTCTGTTAGAACTTGAGATATAAGGAATCACATCGCTTTATAAATTGCTGTATTCATTGTCTTTCTACCTAGTCGAAAATAAAAACTTGTAATTAAAGTCTTTCCTCTATACCCCCGTTTTCTGATCTTCTTTTCCACTTCTGAACAAAGACTGATCGGTCGAATTGAATAAGCAAACATTTGAATACATCCAAGGAGAGAATAAATGTAATGTAGTACATAAATAGTCAATAGTGACATCTCAACTTCTAATGTGGTTTTATGTGGACAATACAGGAGCGTTTCTACTCAACTCTCTGTTACTCTCTGACCTTACACTTTACACACTCATGTGACACACTGACGCATTATCAATTACACACACATGTACATATAACGTCTATGTGATTGTTTGTGTATATATTAATGAGCTTTGTTTTTGCAAAGCTCTTCTACTCTATCTATCTATCCCCAAACAAACAAGAAAAAAAAATAATTAAAAATTAAAACATGAAAGGCAATATGTTTTGTGCATCGCAAGCATCGACGGCTACGGCTAACCAAGACGAACGGAGCGTCGCGGCACGAGCCATCGACCGTCACAATCCGATTATCAAAGACGGTCGGAGATCTTTCACGGCACCGTGCTCTTCCGGCGACGACTACATTGCTCCGTACCGTCAGCTTTCGAAAATGACGAGAGTACCCTCATCCTCCTCCTCCTCCGGTGACGGGAAGATGGTTCCGGTGCAGGATAAGGGAAGGAAGAGCAATTCAGGGTCGCTGTTGAAGTTAATCAGCAGTGATAACATTGGCTTAGCGAGGAAGAGTTTTGGCTGTGCGGCGAGACCCGCGTGTGACGTTACCAAAACCCCTCCTGGCTCTACTAGGTATCTTCTTGGATCCGAACCGGTTTCTTTACCCGGGTCTACGGGTAAGGATACGGTTGTAACGGAGGAGGGTGAAGCTTCTTTGCCAAAAAGAGGCTCTGGTGGTGCTGCCGTCGAGGAGAAGATGAACAAGAAGACTTCTTCTTCTGGTTCAGACCAGGCAAGTAAAGTAAACTTTGTCGTTTACCGTACAATGAGTGGCATGAATGTAAAAAAAAGAGAGATTGGAGGGTAAGTGTGTGTTGTGTTTTTTTTTTTGGAATGCAGGTGGTTGTTCTTAGAGTGTCTCTTCACTGTCACTGCAGAGGCTGTCAAGGCAAAGTGAAGAAACATCTATCCAGAATGCAAGGTAAAAAAAAAATCTGTTTCTTTCTTTCTTTCTTTCTTTACCTCTCTATTTTTTACGGTATTTACGTTTCTGCTTATTTTACTTTTCTTATCAACAACAAGAGTCTAACAAATATACATATTTTATACTTAGGGGAAGTCTTGTCTTTTAGTATAAGACTACATGTATAAAGCATGTCTTGCCAAAACACATTTTTGTTTTCGAGTTTTTGTTTGGTATAGATGGTTAAGGTGGGGAACGGATCCGGTACGGGACATGTAACCCCATATGGGTATCACCACTATCCGTACCCGATCCAAATATTTCGAGTATTCATCATGCACCCAATCTGATTATTTTACTAAAATTATTACCTTTTTCTATATTTCACTAAAAATGCGAAAAAGGATATTTATTTTCTGATGAAAAAAATCTATAAAACATAATGAAAATATGATAATCAAAAATTACTTTATCCTGATTCCTGAACATATGATAATCAAAAATTACTTTGTTTCGAATGGTTTACCTCTATAGCTTGAAACAGCAATTAAATGTGCATCATTGTAGAACCGGTTTATGGAACATTGTAAAAAGAATAAGAATTAAGATGAACAATTTTGCTAATTGTAAATTGGTTTTTTTGGCAATAAGTAGGTGTGACATCCTTCACCATAGATTTTGCTTCAAAGAAGGTTACTGTGACCGGAGACATCACTCCCTTGCATGTATTGGGTTGCCTCTCAAAGGTCAAAAATGCCCAATTCTGGAGTACACCACCTCCTCCTCTACCTCCATCATCACTCCCAAGGGCAAATCCGGAAAACTAAATAAAACTCACCCACACACTCTTTTGTGTATTTTTTGTACTTTCACTCATTAGTTTGAAAGACTTTCCCTCCTCCACTCTCAATGTTCATTAAGAAAGACCATAAACTTTCAGATGATGATTATTGCACTTTTTATTTTCAGGGACACATGCTTTCTTTATTCATCACCTCATATTGATGAAACTGTCATTACACATTTTGCATTTTTTTTTTGTCTTCTTGAAAAGTATGTTATAGATGATATTATTATTTAACTTTCTAGAAGATTGCATCTACCACGAGCTCTGCTATGAGTTCATCTGTCAGCATTTCCTCAATATCTCTACCTATGATTTCAATGTCATCTTCCAAGCTCAGCCACTGCAGCTCCTTCTCTTCCACATCATCTTTGCTCGGTTTCTCCTCTTTTCTTGTGACCAAATCGCGCAGAGTCTCTTGTATCTTCTTTGTATCCCATTCCGTAGAGACCCTCGTGGGTTTAACCCAAGGGTGTGGATTCGAAAGCTGCTTTAATATCTGGATAAGCTCTCTGCTGATCTGGTCAAAAAGGAACTTCCTTTCTAACCGGGTTGAGGTTTTCACGCTCGAGTACTTCTTCTCGAGATCCTCAAACAAGGATGGATCTACAGGTGTTGTTTCCATGACAGTGGCATGGTCTGAGGCACTTAACCTGGAGTTGGCTAGGAGATCGACCAAGTATAATGACTTCCAGTCTTCTTCTCCGAGCTCCTGGGCCTCATCAGTTATTGTGGATGACTCCTCTTGATCTGTGTCTTCATCACTCGAAACAAGCATGGCACCTTCATTGTAAGTCGCAGACTCGAGTTTAAGGAGCTGAAGTTGCATCCTGAGTCCTGCAAATTAGAGATAACGGCTAACACGTCAAACATTTCTAGTTGTCTGTATATCCTCCAAGCAATGAGTTAGACTAGCATCTTAAAATGTTTTAAAGATACAGTACGAAAGAATCAATGGACTAACAAGCACAGATTGATTTACCTTGGAGATCAGCGCTAACACTCTCAAAGCATTCAGAACTCGATGAAACATCATCATCATCATCAAAAGCTTCTAGAACTGAAACTGGACTTGGTTGATCTCCTTCCTTTGAGCTTTCAAGAGACTGTGGTTCGGGAACCGAAGAATGATTTACATCCTCAGTTGGCATCCTTGAGATATCCTACAACATCAGTAAACAATCATATATGTGCCATAACAGCATGTATATTCCTCTTTAGCGATTGAAATGTAAATTGATGCTCTAGAGCACAGACCCATGATATTGAAACATAATGCTCACTTACAGGGTCAGTTAACGAGGTGACAGTTGACAAATCTGGAGCTTCAGAAGACATTGCCGTCTTGATATCATCAGAATCTGAACTATCCTCAGTGTCTGAATCTGCATCTACTGAGAAACTGCAACGTGCTTTAGAAGGAGAGAGCTTCTCTTTTTGAATCCCGTCGTTCATATAAAGGAACTTGGTTAAACATGGGCTGATGTTGACCTCTGGCGAACTATTGTATGATGAACGAGATTTGTTACTACCAGGTCTAGATTTGCTTGACAAGAAAGACTGGGACTCCCATTGATGAGAAGAACTCCCCTTCACTGATCCATCTCGATTGATCAACTCCTTGGGAAGCACTATAGTGTAACCATAAGTGCTTTCCTGATTCATGATGGTTTTGGATTTCGAAAAACTTCTTGAGCAGGATCCTTTCCAACCATCCCTACTGCTGATTCCAACCGGTTCTGGCAATTCTGACCACTGGACATTGCTCTCGACTCTTTTACTAATCCCCTCTTCGAAAACGAGCCCACTAAAACTTGCTGGCCTTGCCTCCCTATCTGAAGTTGCAAGCATTTCAGCTAGTGTGCCGCTTCTACTAATTTCTATCTCTTGCTCGTACTTGTGTGTCAGCTTCCATCTCTCTGACAGTCTCCTCTTGGCTTCCCTACTCACAGATGATGTTGTTGACTTGGAAGGCAAATATCGATGGTAGTTCTTACGGCTAAAGGCGGTTCTTGCTCTTGAAGTTACAGGCACTAGCTCTGATTCACTTGCAGAATCACTCCCTGATGAGCTTTCATCCCCTGCATATCCTCTAAATCCTGAAGTATCAAAACTCATGGCACTGCCATTGCCACAGCTCGCCTTCCTTTGCCTCGACATTATCTTGGAAAATTCTCCGGAATCTCTTGAATTCTGTCTTGAAAGGCGGATATCTTCATTACTTTTCTGCCTGCCATGATTGCTGGTGCATGGAAGCCTACGATCTGCTCTGAACTCATCGGAAGAAGAGCTCGGCGATGCAAAAGTTCTACCGGCATAACGTGGCTCGCCGAGGTTAGGTTTCAGAACAACAATCTTGGTTGGCTGCAACTCACTTCTCTTTCCCAGCTCCTCAATTGGTAAGTCAAGTGTGTCATAAGAAACATGCCTAGTATGAGAACGGCTAGGACAACCACCACCATGCTGATGAGGCGACCTGTGACTCTTCCTTAACAAGTCCCTATCATCTTTCTGAGTTTTCAGACTATCCACATGCCTCTGGCTGTTTGGAGACTTCAGAGATGGTGCTTGACCGTAATGTGGCTTGTGAGATATGCTTTGAAGATCATGCAGATGTTTAGTGAATAATGAATCTGGTTGCTGAAGAAACTTCAGTAAGAGGTCCTTGTTAGAGTCTAGAGCCTCAAGAGCGTCATTAAACTCTTTAGAATGACGAAGTTTCTCATCCGTTGATAACCGCTTAGCCTCCATGAACTTCTGCCGTATAAAAGCCATCTCTGCCTGGGTGAGATTAGCAGCATTCACCCTCCCCTGATGATATAGGTTCCTATGGTTCTCTGCCTTCTTTGCATCCAAAACTTCGAAAACATCTTTAAACTTTTGCTCACTCTTTGAGCTCCTTCTAAGAGATTTATAACCATCATAAGAAGTGCCTCCACCGCTCCTGCCTTGCTGATTATTCTCCACAGACTTTTGCTGTCTATGGGAAGAAGAACTCTGAGGCGGCAAGACATCGAGACCCATCAATCTCGCTATAATGCTTGGTGATCTCCTTTTAGATTCTTTCTGCTTCGACATTTCTTGTGCTAACAAGCTTTTCATTGGTAATCCAGTGCTTTGATGAGCATAATCTTGCTGCAACTACAATATGAGCAACAAGTCACTTTCAAACAACAACTGAAACCAAACATTTCCTCTCAACGGTTATATATCTTAAAAAGAATATCCATACCTTGTTTCCACCTTAAGCTTCACAGTGGCAAGAGTTGAATTCAGAAGATGATGACCTCGGAGACTTGAGTTTCTGACTCTGTTTCTTCCCTGAAAAAAATGAATCCACTAATGAGAATCAGATGACTTTTTAGTGTTCTCAATTGATGATAAAGCAATGGACTTTACAACGGGAGAAACTAAATAAAAATCAAAAATTTGGGAGACAAAAAGAGAAATTAGTAGCACAAAATGTGGGGGAAGAACATAAAACATAAACAAAGCAGGAGGTTAAGAGCACTCATTACAAGTAAATTAAAATCATAACCACTGTTGAAAAAAGATGAATTTAACAAACAAACCAAATCATGACACTAGCCAACAAACATTTCCCTAAGATCTTTATTTCTTCTTCTTTACTTTATGGTAAAAGCAGCTATCTCATCTTCTCTACCCACTTCTTTAACTGTAGTTTTCCACAAGAAGCAAATTAGCATGTTTTTTGTTTTGTTTTTTTTATCTCCAGAACAGCAGAACTATAGATATAACCTTCTTTTTAAAAAATAATAGAATTCTGAATTTTCCAGTTTAATTTTTTTTAAAAGGAAACAAAAGATTCAGTAGATGCTATGTTTGGTTGCTCAGAAAATCTCAGAAGCTTTACTAAAATATTTATAAAACTGACGAGCAAAAAAAAAAACAATTTTTTTACAAAGAAAAGAAACTCATCAAATCGGCATTTTCCTTGACTAAGCAGAAACGGAAAAAAAAAAAAAAGGGGAAACGGAAAGAGAGAGAGAGAGGAGAAACTGAAACCTTCACGAGAAGTGGGCAATTTAGAAGCTAATTGATCTCGGGAACTCGAATCGGCGAAACGAAATCTGTTCATCTTTCACTCACTCGAAATCGGAGGAGAAACTCTCCGGGGAAAACATTTCACGGAGCTCGGAGAGGAGAAACACGAAGAGGTGGTGAATCTAGATCGGGTAATAGGAGAAATTTACTGTGGTTGTAAAAAATGATTGCTCAAAGAGAGTGAGTGAGTGAGAGAGAGAGAGCGAACCAGAGGAGAAAGAAGACGCCGGAGAGAAAAAGAGGCTTCGGAGTTTATTTGAAAGTTCAAAATGTTAACAAATGAAAGTAATAAAAATAAAAATAAAAAGTAAAATTTAAATAACATAATAAAAAGAGCAAGTGTGAATGGTGCGTGTTTGGTACTATACTTACTGAGTTCTGTGCATCCGTGAATTGCTGCCACTTGTCTCCCCTCTTCCATTTTTGGTTTTCTTGTTTTGTCGCTTTTATTTTTTTAATTTTTGTTTAATACAATAACAACAACAATTAACAAATTGGATTACTTTTTTTTTTTTTGTAATCAACAAATTGGAATTCTTTAATACTAAAAGTTTAACATTAAAACACCCAAGATTTCTTTATATGAATGTAGGTCCTGAATCTTGATAGTTTGGTTTGGTTAGAGAAAATGATATTTGGTAACAATCTCTACTTTAATCAATAATATTTTATATTAACGTTAATACTCTCTCTGTTTTTTAAAAAAAGTTATTTTGGATTTTTCACATATATTAAAAAAAAAATTTAAAAGTCTTTTCTAACCTTGTTTTATTAGTTATTACTTTGGTTTTCTTTAAAATAATAAATGTTATAAGGGTAAATTAAGTAAAAAAGAACAATAACTACACCTACAAAATTGAAAACATTTTTTTGAAACAAATTTTTTTTCTAAAACAACCTTCTTTAAGGAACAGAAGGAATATTACCTCTAACCGAAGTTCTGTATCTAGAAGTCTTACCTCCAAAAGATTAGGTTAGGCAGAGTTGAAACCTATTCAACTATATCTTCCTTCATCTTCTTAAATCTATGCTCATAGAAATGTATTAAGAGTGACAAATAATAATTTTGTAATAAGTCCCTAATAAAAGGAATTAGTTCTTGAGCTCACCAAAAATGACTAGCTAGAAAACGACAGAAATTCTTACAGCCTTCGCTTTCAAGGTAATTAATTTGACACATTGCTCAAAATAGGTTTAGTGACGTCTATCAAACATTTTCTTCCAAAACAAACCATTAACTTACTTCGTATTGAATTTTACGGTTAGATTTAGTATAAAACAACAATAGTATTGGTGTGTTTCATGACATGATTTAAATGCAAAATTGTTTAGCTTATTAATTAGTACTAGTATTCACTACGCCTGCATTAACTGCGTTACATGACATTGGCCATACTTTTTAGAGAAGAATATATAAACATATGTATGAAAATATAAATAAATTCAAAACTGAACGGAAAAGAACAAAAAAATTAAAAGCAAATGAATCTTTGAACTTTTAATTTTTGTTCATATATCTCCCTTGATTTGTGGGGTTTTTAGACGTTGATGTATCCATAGATGATAGATCACCTCTATGTCTAGCCTACACACACAATCATACTTTTATGATTGTTATTTTTACACAACCAGTGAAAAAAATGAAGCTGTGTGTCAATTTACATTCTTATTTTTTTTTTTAAATAGACTTTTTTTTTTCTGGGGACAAAACTAAACGTTTTTCCGACTTTTGTATAAAGTATCACTGCACTAAATTTAGGTTGTTTCCAAAGCTCCAAGAGAGGATTATGTGTTCTCAGATTTTGAAGAATTGGTATTTATAATTTTTGTTAAATAAACAAAAAATGGTATTCTCCATGAAAAATGCTGCCCATCTCCAATATACAAGGCCGTCAAAATGTTCGTAAGAAGTATGAAGTTTAAGATCCAATATATAAAATTTACTTATATTGGAAGCTTACATTTGATTAAATAAATAAAATGAACAATGTTTTAGAAAAACGTTGTTGACAAAAAAAAACCCAGTGTTTACAAGTACAAGTAGTATAGCTGCATGGAAAAGCCAAGATTCTTGTTAACGAGTACTCATAAGTCAATAAAGTATCAATAAATAACCATATTAAAGCTGAATACAAAAAAAAAAAAAATGTAAGTTGTAATATTTAATCATGGAAAAGTTTTCAGGCGTAGAAAAAATACAAAAAAAAAAAAAAAATATTGGGTAAAGCAGATTCCTTGACCTATGCTCTCATAAATACTAGTATAACGGTTATGCGTTCGATCCACTATATATGGGTGTAATTTATAAATGTTGTATTACGAAAAGAAATCTATAAGACTATAACCCTAAAACTCTTTAGAATTGTGTTAAGAAAAACTACAAAGAAACAAAAGAAATAAGATTATAATGAGTTTTGGATGAGATTCACATTAAAAAATGGGAAACTTTATAGTAGTATTTTCCAATTACGTTTACTAATTTGTATGCATATAAAAATATTATTTTTGTTTTGTCCATGCTCACAGAATTTGTCTTTGCTTACTGATGTCAAACGTCGTTTCTCCATGAGATAACAGGACGAACATAATCTATTCTTTACAAACACTCGCAATCTTGTTGGATTTGGTCGTGCGTAACTATTTGGCTGTGTATGCAAAAATCTTCACACATATTCAGTTTAAGGCACGGGACTAAAATTAGCAAATTATGTGAATTTTTGACATATTAATTCATTAAATTAAGAAAATCTTTTAAAATTGTGACTTCTTAATCGTTTTATTTTATGAACTCTCCAAACGATTCTATTTCTGAAGTCTTTCATAAACTTAAATCTTAAACTTTAAATTCTAAATCTACGTCAAAAAAAAAAAAGCAAATAGTGAACGATTTCAAAATCGGTTAACCCTCGTCCTATGAATGATAGTTGTTATGTTTTCCAACAGTGATGTAGGGACTTTCACTGGAATTAATCACTCTATGCCTGATATTTCCACGTTGGATCAACGTTCCGATTATTTACAAATGATTCCAAGTACAAGTCACAACGATGTTGTTCTTTTCCGGTGGTGGTTGCACTTACGGTGTGTCTTCGCCAATGGCAATTTTGGTTTCGATGTCGATGGGCCAACGACTTTAAAAACGGGAATTTATAATGACTTTGGGATAACAATGACGATTGTTTTTTTGTCAAAAAAAACAAAAACAAAAATCTCATCAATTTTGGTATTGGATTTCAAAGAAGGAAAATAACAGAATCTCTTAGCGACTAGGGTTTTTGTTTCGAAAAAAACTGTGTATAATTACTTTTTTCATCATTCATCGTGAAAATTATTATACATGTGTTTATTGTATGAATGATCTTTCTTGCATAACATTATTGTAGTTTTTTATATGCCAATTACTTATGTATCTGAATTCATATCAATAATAGAAGTACATGTTAAAAAAGACATTTATAAGTGTGATTATGTAGAATCTTTTTCATGATTAACATAACAATGTTACCGATTATGATTTTATATACTTAAAATCCTAAATATATGAAAATTCTATCCCGAAACAGTAAAATATATGAAAATCCTTAACTTTGGATTCATAAAACCAATTAAAACGATGATAAAAACATGATGTTATGCTAATCTTTGTATTTTTTTCTAAATTAATTATAAAACATTAGGTAACAACCCATTGAAAAACATTGTAAAACTTTGAATGTCACAGTCAAAGATTTAAAAATGATTAAAAGAGCTAAGTTGGTGGTAGATTGCCATTAATCCAATGGTCGCTTAGATATTAAGGGTTTATGCTATAAGTTTTTTTTCTTATCGTTCGTTGTAGTCTCATACATGTACTATTAAAAGAACAAAGTTGGTGCCTTGGTGGTATATTTTTCGTGATCAGATTGTCTACCGTAGAAAGTCGTAGCTAGCGTGGTTAAATGATATGTTGTTATGATAATAATTGGAAAATCCGGATGCATCCCATCGTATCTAATATAATAAACAAGTATACATATGTCGGTTTAGTAAAAATCAAGCTAATAAATTAGTCTTTGAGAGTGGAAGTGAACCAAACCTTTGTGAAAAAGTTGAAGAAAAAGCGGAGAAGCAAAAGACGACAATGTGTTTGGTTACTTGTTCAGCTTGAACACTCTTTTACACACACCTCTCTAATTAATTTTCACCATGAATTATCAATACTTTTCACTTCCGAAGAGGAATGTCATAGTTCTTATGTTTATGCTATTTAACAATTGTTGTTATGCCGAGTAAAAAAAAAACTATATTTGTTGTTTTTCTGCGATAAATCAAATTGTAAAATAACGATTGTGTTAGTCATTTTGAAGTTCTGAATCATAAAGAATTAACGAGGAGAGGAATCGGAGTCTATAAGACACAAGGAATTGAGTAGGTCAAATACACATTTATAACCTATGATCAAATGTTACGCATTTTGTTTGGCTTCTAGGTGACAACGACTCTATTGACCCAAAACTTTTGCCAAAGGAAAAAAAAAATCCCACTCTTAAAAGTTTAAATATTTCCAAATGCGACATAACTATTTATATAACCAATGATCAGCTGCCAACAACGTCTTACTTTACTCATAAAGTACGCATTAATCAAATACAACATATTTTGGGGCACATTTTAGAACAACAACATTAAATCAGAGTATGAAGAAACTACTTGCTTAATCTATGGTTTTTCACTTTTTTGGTATACATTGTAAAAGTTTGAATGTATACTTTTAAGTAGAAAGTAAATGATTATTTATAAATTTTTACATTTTAATTACCCATTTTATCAAAAGAACCTGAGCATGAATGGAATTTATCTATTTCTTAGTTTGGTAGAGACAATGTACAAAAATGGATAGAATAGCGATTTGTATCCAAACCACAATAATAAATATATGAACAATAAAAAAAAAAACTAATATAAGATATCATTTTTTAATTAATGTATTTGTTAAATAAATAGCGATTTGTATCCAAACCATGGAACCTATGATACTAGTTAAATAAAAATACTAAAAAATGATATGAAAACATGTGATTCGATGAAATATCTTAATATTTTCTCTAATAAAATCTGTAGAAGCAAAGTAAATAAATAAGCAAAATTCGTTTGGTTTAGTTTCGGTTTGACCACTCTTGAATAAAACTATAACTGGATAAACTTCAAAATAAATAAAAAAAATGCTACAAAAACCTAAATCTGATTTTTCTCATATCTATCTTCTCGGAACTTGAGTAGCACAAGGTAGTAGTACAATAATGCGAAGATTGAGTGTTAGGTGCGTTAATTGATAAAGTTGTGAATATGAGAGTAAAATGACAGGGATTGCATCAGACGGACACGTAAGCTGGTTTTCCAAGAATCTGTGAACCGGAACCAAAGAATGTGTTAGAGAGAGAGAAACATACCGAGGATCAAAAACAAACATACCCCCAAAAGAATCTACTGTCTGTTCGGTTATTGGTTAACCGGACATTTCAGTCTTGGTTTATAGAACCGAACGAACCAATCATTTGACTAATTTCCCTATCGGGTTGATGGGATTGTGGGGACCTTACCGAGGCAAAAACCAAGCAAGAACATGGGTGATTGAACATAGCATTTATAAACTTCACCTACAGAAGATCATTGTTTGTGATTGTCAAAAGTGTGGTCCAGTTAATGACAACTTCATGGAGGAACAAATCTCTATCATATACTTATTATGACTCCATTATGAATCATAACTTGGCTATTCGAGGTTGATGTCCTGATTATCCACAACTAATAGATTCAAGCAATACAAGCATTGTGCTTTGTGCTGCTTATGCTTTTACAATAACAAACCAAATCTTTAAGAGCTTGTGAAAGAAGATCCAAGAGATTTCAGGACGTTTCTCTCTGTCAAGCTTCAATGCTTCATATTATGAATTGTGCTTTGTTGTGTAGTGAGTGAAAGTGTATTATTATTCCCTTTGATCTATACAATGTGTATACCAGACAATATAAAGCCAAAGCAGTTACAATGAATGTTGGATTATTACCCAAGAAACTATATAAACGTAGTCAAATATTTTTTGAATCTTTCAGAGAGAGATGGTGTTGAAATTAAAGAATCAGAGGAAGGAAGACTTAACACATTGCTTGAATGTAATAGGAGTGAATGCTGCGTGTAATGGCTTCAGCAAGACCCGTATTACTACCAGTCTACCACCTGCAAAGTCCATGTTGCAAGTATCCTCCAACTTATTCTCGTGGTTTTGGAACCTAAACAATATATGTGGCAATGAGTATTTCTCCAGTGCAAAGCTAAACCGAAGAAGAGGATATATATACGATAGAATTGACTCTGACCATGTACGATGTAGCTGGGAAAACACTTGAGGAACAACAAGGTTAGGATCAAACGGTGGAACCTGAAATAACCAAAGGAAAGATTGCCAAGACTAAAAAAACATTCGAGTGTATTAACAGAGTAATGACTTGACCAGCAAGATAATCCAACTC
The DNA here is from genome assembly GCA_020283515.1 of Alliaria petiolata. NCBI lineage: Eukaryota > Viridiplantae > Streptophyta > Magnoliopsida > Brassicales > Brassicaceae > Alliaria > Alliaria petiolata. The sequence goes on along the minus strand of JAHZTW010000002.1, from coordinate 108,149,585 downwards.
ACTCTTAATATCGCAACATCACTGCTTAAGTTTATTGAGCATCAGAATATCGATTGGGTTTGGATATACGATTTTGATACTGTTAGAACAAGGGATTCTGATATTGTTAAAACAAAAATCCGACGATTCCCAAAGAAACGAGCCAAAAGTTGTCCGACTAGAAGACAGGAGTAGTGTGTTGCCCGATGATTTGCTCGTGCAGAGATGCAGTGCCTAGCATGATTTTGTCAAAACAAATGGTCGTCTATTTGGACGATGGTGCCAAAGCTTGCCTACCTAGAGATCAATGATGGTATTAACAAACTAGTTATTGGCGGTTTCTCTACTCGGTTGATTCCATCCTGGATCTTTTCTTTTTCTTCATTGGCATGATCACATTTCACGGGTTTTTACGTATGTGTTGATGTGTTCATTGCAGCTTTCGTGGTTCAACACTGTTAACTTCTCTCAGCTTATGGAGTTGTAAGATAGTACTTCTAGACCACTAATGCTTTTGCTTCAAACGAAAGGAGTAGCATATAGATCATGTGTGTCTGCCATGAAATTAGTCAAGCAATTAATTTGCCAACTAATAAGTGTTTCTTTTCGACCTAATGAACAAGAAGTTCCTAAGCATCTAAATCATGTGCGCAGGAGACTCTGATTCAAATCAATAATCAAATCAAACTTATCATCTTTATATAAGCCAACTCAACAAACATCTAAGAAAATTAAGAAGAGCCTGCATCAGAAAATCATCAAAGTCATCAACTAAGCGTTCTCCATTTTCATCTCAATACGATTACACATAATCCCCCCATTCAAGTCTCTGATCCAGCCATCTCACGCTGCGTCTTCTCCGAGAAAAGCTTTGTTGCAATCATATTATCCATGAAATACTCTCTGTAAGGATGATTCTCGGGTACAAGTTTCCGGAACTTGTCGAATTGCTCCTCTGCCTTGTCTTTCTTCTTCAGCAGTGTGTATATAATCCCCTGACAGAGATACGGCCTGAAATCTCTCGGCTCCTCCTTCACTAGCACTTGATAAAGCTTCAATGCTTCGCTATGCTTTCCTTCGATCACCCGAATCTGAGCCACTAGAAGCTTAAAATCCCGCAAATCGTTGTGATTGTTCTCCTTTTTGCACCTCAACATTGCTTCCTCGATTCTCTCCTCCACCTCTTTCAAATCAAGACCTGCGTCGGAATAAGCCATAAGCAGGCCGTGATAAGCTTCGACGCGAAGCGGATCTTTAGCCAGAATCTCCTCAAATCCGGTTTTAGCTGAATCCAGATCTCCACTGTAGGTGAAGATGTTGGCTTTCAAAACTGGCCATTCCGGTTCCTCGGGTTCCAATTCTATCAGGCGATCGATCACTTGTATCGCTTCTGTAAGCTTTCGAGATTTGATCTTTACCTCCATCAAGGAACGAAGGGAGTCGACATCAGGAGGGTGAGTTGCCAAATGCTCTTCAATCGCTCTCTCTTCTTCTTCCAAGGTAACGTGTTCGTTGCTTTCCACTGACGGCGGAGGCGCGACGGGAGCTGCAAACGCCGGCGATTTGAGCTGGAGATTGACGAGGAGCAGCGCCGCGGCGGTTGTTAGAGTGACGCATGTGGATTTGAAGAGACGGAAAGGTGCGGATTGTGGGAGAGGGATGGTAGAGTCTTGTGATTTGGAGGACGAAGCTTTGATTGAAGCGCATTTGAAAGAGGAAATTGGTCGGATTAAGGCGAAAGATGTTGGGGTTTTGGGGAACGATGAAGAGTTGTGAGTGAAGGAAAGGTGGAATGGCTGGTGATTGAGCTGTAATCTTCCCAGAGACTCCATGATTGTGGAAAGAGGGATGATAAACCTTCAAAACCCTACACAGTGACTCAGTGAATGAAAGTAAAGAGATATAGCTGAGGAAGAAGATCAAGCCTTGGATTCCGAATATGCTGCTCTATTGCTCTCCTTGCTTCGCACAAATACGGCACCGTTTCGGTCATTTCATTTTTAACCGATCCAAAAGGGCAAATAATGGTTTCGGTTCGATTAAACCGGATACGGGGTTGGTTCTCTTTTTGTACAACAACTTGTATTCCTTTCGTCGTATTCAATCATCAAACATCATGAAGAAGCACACACTTTGAAAGATGACACACATTGTAACATCGACTTTGAGGTGTAAGTAACTGTAATTAATAACTCTCTGAAACCGCCATGGAACAACCATCGTCGTGGTCGGAACCCAAGAAACCAAAACAACAACAGACAAGAAAATAAGGCACAAGCCTTTCTCTCTTTCTTTTTTCATTTCTATACATGAAAATATGTAATAAGGCTACAAACAAAAAAACCCGGGAAAAGTGAAGAAACCCAGAGACTGCAGATTTATCCAAACATTCATCTGCTGTTTCTTCTTTTTTCTTTTTTTAGTTATTGTGGTTATATAAAAATGGATGAGGGCTTGGGTTAAAGGGAATACTCTGTTCCCGGCTTCTCGTGAAGAAGGGATGGTTCAGTGCTTCTCTTGCCTTGAGCCTCTCCGTTGGATCATAGCGAAGCAGCCCTTGTAACAGATCTATCAGATCACCCGCCGAGTGATCCACGTGCTGCATTATCAGATTCTGCAAAATGCAAATAAAAATAAAAATGGTGTTGTTAATCTCGATACTGCAGATAAGGTAATGTCAAGTCCAAAGATCCATGGGAGATTATTTACCGGTAACCGGGGAAGTTTCCATACTGCTTTTAAGCTGTCTCTTGATGTCGCACCTTCAGGCCAATCTAACTTTGCACCTCTCCTGAAGTATTTCTCAGAGCGCCGGCTGCAAGAACCGTTTTCATTTTGATATAAGAAACTACAATTCAATTCATTTTCCGCTGGTATCTTATGCTGCTAATAGGATCATCTTGTTGTTCTTACTCAGCTCTGAGCACCATATGAGGTGGTAATGGTCCAAGGACCCTTTCCATCATGGCCAAATGCTCCAAGTTTTCATGCGTTTGGAAAAGCGCCTCTCCCTGCAAGTTTTTATCCAGAAGAAACGCTTGTTGAGACATAGTGAGATGAATCCTGGAGTAACCGAAAACATGTAAACAGAAAGTTACTCACCGAACAAAGTTCAACAAGTATGCAACCTATACTCCACAGATCACATGGATAGTTCCATCCAACCCCTTCGACAACGTTCAAAAATATTAAATACCGAAAAGCTATACAAAAGTATTATTATCTACAGCCAGATGTGTCGAAGCCATCAATATTTACCTAGGATAACTTCTGGCGCGCGGTAATGCCTTGTGGATACGATGTAGTTATGGTCTTGATGTTCAAACGTTGTACTTCCAAAATCAATGAGCTTGATGGCACTTGATTTTGGCAGATTCTTGAAGTATGACCCATCTTTCGTGGGTCGTGATAGAAACTAGATTTTCATGACCATAAAGGAAAGAAAATCAACCAACTTGAGTTAGCCAAGTTCCTTCATGGCTGGATATCATATTAGCCATGAACCTAAATGAAAAAGGAGTTCAAAAAAGTCCAACTTGGAGATGATTAATCACCTTATAATCAGGTATTTTGATATATTCAGACGATACCAGAAGAATGTTCTCTGGCTTCAAATCCGTGTGAATCAGCCGTAATTCGTGCATATCTGTCAAAACAGAATGAACAAAGTCTGAGTACACTGGTAAACGAAAGTCTAAACTAAGAATGGCTGCCTGAGTATTTTGGATTCCATGCAATTTGCAAAATTAAAAGAGAAAACATGAACTAATAACTATTAATGCCCAAGTCTTGTATTAAAAAAATTCAAAATTAAAACGATTTATGGCACTGATGGACTACTATATAGAAGTATGGGGTCAAGAATAGTCCACACACATGCTACAGACTCCAAAAGTTGTCTGCCAAGCTCCCGAACAAGGTCAATGGGAAATGAACGGTAGCTGTTTTTGCGGAGAAAATCATATAAGCTTGGCCCAAGCTTCTCAAATACCTGTGAGAAACCATTTAAACCCATCCGCAAGTTCTTTTAACTCACATAATATTTGGGCATGAAGGAAACTGTATTTTCCCCTCAAACTTATCAAATAAAGGTAACAGTACTTACAATACAAATATGATTACGATAGTCAAACCAATTCCGTATTTGCACACAACTGCAAGGAATTGAAAAGCTTATACCAAATGCAATAAATTTAACACTAACCAAGAATAAGTAAAGAGGAAAGAAACATTCTTACCGAGAGCCACCAACATCATGCCTTGTAAGCCTTTGCAACACGTCAATTTCTATCATGGCAGCTTCACGATACTTGTTTATGGACCGTATAACTTTGATCGCCACGACTTCTTTGTTTTTATTATCAAAGCATTCCAATACTTGTCCAAATGTACCTGCCAGAATACAATCCAATGGATGATGAAATTACCAATCTTAATATAAGGAAATCCAAATCTGACTTGGAGCATACATATTGAACAGAAAAACAAGCAGAAAATACCAATCACAAGTATTATATAAACATCTAAGCAAGAGATAACTAACCTTCACCCATTTTGCTGAGAATTTGATCTGCACGCACAACAGAATAGGCATGTCAGTGTAAGGTAGTTAACCTCCATGACAGAGTCAGTGGAACAGATTAAGATGTCGAAAGACTCTGTAACACAAGACTCACATCGTGGAGTCAAAGTATCTCCAACCACAAAGACGTAATGGCCGTCTTTATCATCTGGTCTCCACGGAGGAGAGCCCTGACGAGGAAGGCCACTATAAAACATGTTTGGGTAAACAAAATTGGGAACCACTCCACTCGCAAACTCTGGACCATAGTACAACGGAGGATGAAATACCTGGAAAAAAAAACACACACACACACCAGCTGATAATTCGCATAACAACATCATCTACTAAGCTCAAGCACACAAAAAAAAGAAATATCGAAACTTTTTAAGTAGTTAACACAATTCACAGTATCGTCCAAGATTGGAAACACAGACAATGAGTCAAACGATCAAGGGATATGAAAAAACTACAAAAGAATAGCTCTTTGATATATGTGGACGATTCGTTACCGTGGGTGGAGGAGGAGGAAGAGGAGGAACAGCATCCCATGCCAATCGTGGCCGTTTCCTCGGCCGCTTATCGACATTCCTATGTGGGAATTCAACATTCCGCTGAGTTTCCAGGATCATCGCGATCGAGCTAGCTTTCTCACGATTCACACTGCTTTGCATAAAGAGTTACAAATGCAAATCCGGAGCTGAAATCAAAAACCCAGGTATGAACACAGGAGGAAAGGGATAATTGTGGATGCATTCGAATCGAATTAGGAGATAAGATTCTGAAATTCGAAAACCCTAATAATCTTCAATTGGGGGATCTATCTCAATAGCTAACTAAAAAAGGTGGGAAAAGTAACAGAAAAAAAAAAGCATAAAGTAATGCAGCTAATAAACTAACCGTAAATCTCTCTCACAGACAAATTTAAACGAGTATTGGATACTGCCGAAAATCAATCACGGGAATTGAGATCGGAGATACGAAATGCTATCTTTCACTCAATTGTAATTGGAGGAAAAAAAAATCTCAGGAGAAAAGATTTAACAGCGAAAGAGACTGAAATGAAATAATAGAGAGAGAGAAAACAGAACGAGGAGAGCGAACCAGAGGAAGGCGACGGAGGAGGAGAGAGAGAGGCTTTCGAAGTGTTTAATGGGCTTTCTAATTAATAAGGCCTTTTCATTAAATATCTGTCGATAAAAAACGATCCAGGGAAAAAAAAAACAACGCGGAGTTTAGTTATTAAATATAAAACAGCACGATGTTTTTTACAAAGTCTCCCAATATGGAGGAGAGTCGAAGAAGGAAAAATCTGAAGCAGCAGCAACCATGGAGATAGCCGCCACTAGCACCGTCTCCGTCGCGCTGCAATCGAGCCGGCTATCGCATACATTGTTCAGAAAGCTAGGATCTTCATCTTCTCTTCGGTTCGGCTTCTCAGAGAGAAAATATTGCGTTGGGAGCTCTAGGCTTCGCGTGTCTGCAGCCTCCATGGACGCCGTCACTGCCGAGAAAATCTCGCCGCCGGCGAATTTCCTCGACAAGAAAGAAACGGGAGTTCTTCATTTCGTGAAGTACCATGGCCTCGGCAATGACTTCATTTTGGTACTTTTATTCACCGTTGAGATGTCAATTATGAAAAGAAGATGAAATGGACGTTTTGAAAAGAAAAAAAATTCGAAAAATTGGGTTTTTCTAGGTGGATAACAGAGACTCATCTGAACCTAAGATCAGTCAAGAGCAAGCAGCGAAGCTGTGCGATCGAAACTTCGGTGTTGGTGCCGACGGAGTGATCTTTGCAATGCCAGGAGTCAATGGAACCGATTACACAATGCGGATATTCAATTCAGATGGTAGTGAGCCAGAGGTGCGGCTTTGTTTAAGCGCTACTTCGATAATAATGTTTTGAGTGAGTTCTTGTTGCATTTGAAGTCATTGGCTTTTGATTTCGTTCTTTGTAGATGTGTGGCAATGGAGTTCGATGTTTTGCCAGGTTCATCGCCGAGCTTGAGAACTTGCAGGGAAAACATAGGTATCTGTAGCTGTATTATGAAATTCCGAATTTAGTCATGCTTGATATAATCTTTAATGTCTTTTTTATTTGTTTTGCTTAGTTTTACAATACATACCGGTGCTGGCCTGATTGTTCCAGAAATTCAAGATGATGGGCAGGTAAACCATTCGGATTTGATGTCTCGTATTATTAGGTTTAGTGAAATTCTCGATGACGGGTTAGCTAAAGCTTGGATTTTTATCTTTTGTTTCTCGTTGCTTACTGCAATGTGATTGATATGGGTACAGGTTAAGGTTGAAACAAAGGTGAAGCTGTTATTCAGGCAGAGCTAGTTGTTGATGGAGCAAGCTGGAATGTGACGTGTGTTAGTATGGGCAATCCTCACTGCGTCACATTCGGTAAAAAGGGTGGACCGGTGCGTGTTTGCTTGCTAGACTTCAAATTCTATTATCATTCTTTGACATATGGAATTCCTCATCGTTTGTAATTTTTTTCTTCTGTGTCAACCAGAATCTGAAAGTTGATGATTTGAACTTGCCAGAGATTGGTCCAAAGTTCGAGAACCATGAAATGTTCCCAGCTCGAACTAACACAGGTTAGTGGAGATTCATGGGTAGATCTATCCAAATTTTATACCTCTTAGGTTGTGTTCCAATGCTTTGCGTTTATCTGCAGAATTTGTGCAAGTCTTATCACGTTCTCATTTGAAAATGCGTGTCTGGGAGCGAGGAGCAGGAGCAACTTTGGCCTGTGGAACTGGAGCTTGCGCTCTGGTTGTTGCAGCTGTCCTTGAAGGTCGAGCCAACAGGGTAAGTTTGGGAACTTCAGAACTAAAAAAACTGGATTTCAGCTTGCAGCTCCTAGCATCCAGATATACATAGATCATGATAGTCTAGGGAAACAGATGCTGTGTGCTAGATTAGGTCGTATGTAACCTCATATAACCTTTGTATTGGTGATGGTGGAACAGAAATGCACGGTGGATCTACCGGGTGGACCATTGGAGATAGAGTGGAAACAGGAAGACAACCATATTTACATGACGGGTCCTGCTGAAGCTGTCTTCTACGGATCAGCGCTGCTCTAATGGATCTATGACTTGTCTCTCACCGTTTTTCTTCTTTTTGGGGTCTCTGTGTGCTAAGCTCTTTCCTGCCCGACCTTGATTGTGCTTCATGGAACTGATTCATGAATATTGTTTTCAGAGTAAAATTCCAAACCTTTTGAATATTTGCGCTTATGTTCATAAAATTTTAAATCTTTTTGTCTTTTTGGCCGGAATATCAGTCTCTTCCTACACTTATGGATAATAATATCAAAGGAATGGATTTAGAACTTGAAAGAATGTATAACTAAATGACATCCAAAGAAAAGAGGGAAGATGCATACATAAATAACATTTATAATGCGAAGACGTTTCCGTGTCTACTATGGTTAGGAATCAGCACAACAGAACCAGTTTAAGACCCCATAATATCTCCTAATTATATAACACAACTCTCATTAGTCTCATGGTGGCTTGTGCACTAACGTCAATTAGCCTATCTTCCAAGAAAGATATGTCAACGAGGTTTTACAGCTTGGAAAAAGCCACTGTCCAAGTCACTTCCTGGAAATAAAGACAAAGACGAGGAGGGTACAACAGGAGACGATGACGACGACGATGTTTTGGTGCAGAGCAATTGCGTTGTTTCTGAGAACATATCGGTTTTTCGCACAGATTGGCAAATACTTTCGAGTTCCTTGACCACTTTTGACATTAGTGGTCTCGTCTCTGGTCTATCCTCACAACACCATAACGCCAATTCAGCCAACTTCTTCACTTTATCTGGAGAACATTGTCCCATCCGGCTATCCGCCACTGACAGAACCGTTCCACATTCATTTGCCATCCTAACCTGTATCACATTGTACAGAATACAATCTTAAGGAAAGTGTTGATTTATTCAGGAAAACAATAGATTCACCCTCAAAGAAAACATAGACCTTTTACATCTAGCTAGTTCCTCTATATATCATGTTCGCGTGGGAGCTCAGTCAAGAAAAAGTACCTCGCGGATGATATGTGTACCCTCAAAGAAAGGGTGCATTCCAGTCAAGAGCTCAAGCAAAACTACTCCGAAGCTGTACACATCGCTCTTCACCGTCAATTGCTGAGTCATGAAGTACTCTGGATCCAGATATCCCTGTGCATATGTACATACAGTAGCATGTATTGTTGTTCTGTCAAAAGCCACTGGTTATATAGGATCACATTTCGACTAGTGTGAACTCACCGGTGTTCCTCTCACTACGGTTGATATATGGGCGGGCTCACCATCTCCCTCCCCAAAAGCAGGAGCCAACCGTGAGAGTCCAAAGTCAGCAACTTTAGCATGAAGCTGACAGTCCAAGAGTATGTTGCTGGTTTTGATATCTCGGTGAATAACAGGTGGATTTGCTTCTGTGTGAAGGTAAAAGATCCCTTTAGCTGAACCCAAAGCCACATGTGACCTCATGCTAAAGCTCAATGTTTCTGTAGCATTAGCTTCAAGCAATGTAAAAACATGAAAAATTAGCACCGATAGATAGACAAAAGTTGGAGACTTTGAAATCTTGCAAGAATAAAGAAAGAATTTGGATATATTTCTACCTGAAAGCCAATCACGCACATTGCCATTAGGCATATACTCATATACCAGCATCTGTGCATGAACCAAACAGCATATGGATTAGTCGACAAAACAGAGATATAAAGCTAACTAACAACTGCATATGACAAAGGACGTACCTGTTCTCCGATGTCACTGCTGTATCCAAGCAGCGACACGAGATTTCGGTGATGTAACCTCGAAAGCAGATCAATCTCATTCAGAAACTCCTTCTCGCTCTGCAGAGAAGTTTCTTCTCCTCGTTTGATGGCAACTTCGGTTTTATTTGGCAAAATGCCTTTGTAGACTTTTCCATAGCTACCTCTACCGATCAATGTGGAGCTATCAAAACCATTAGTTGCATCTGACAGTTCTACAAAACTGAACTTCTTCACCCCTTCGATTTCCCGAGATATTGCTCTCTTTAAAGACATAACGAAAGCGTCCTTAGTTTCCATGGTTAAAAGGACAAAACAAAATGAAATACCATTGCTGAGTTGCTTACAAAAACGTTTTTTGACGAGTGTATGCACATTCCCACGACGTTTCCTAACATACAGAAGTGTTGCACTCACTGAAATAACAGTGGCAGAAATGATAGAGCCTGCCACTATCATCAACCATACAACTGGGCTAATTGCATTCTCTCTAGGAAACAAATCAGCTGCATCCAAAGATTTAAATATAGATCGTTGAAAAACAAATTATGTCCTTTTAGTTAAAGACTAGGTGCAAAAAAAACTGTACCATACGGTCCTTCAAGAGGGAAGTCTAGTAGCTCATAGGGTCCAAAAAAGTCATTACGGCCAAAACTCCATGACATAAACGTGCCCCTGATACGTATGACTTCGCTAAGGTTAAATTTTGGTTTGCCTTTGGGAATTAGCTTTAAGTACATCCTTAGACGCAGCCTGTTCTCATCAACAACTCTATCAATCGCTAGCTGGTGAGTTTCCAACTGGAGGGACGTGGTTATGTACTCCATGAATTGGTTTTCGATATGTGGAGTGAAGAAAAAGAAGCTACGGCTCTTTAGCCTATAATCGATCGAAAGAGGCGCTGTACACAAGCAGATTCCTGGGGAAACTAGCACCTTCTCATAGGGACATGACACATTACTACTGCATGGTGTATTTTTTGAGGTTGTAGATGATGTTTGCTTTTTTTGGCCGCAGATATATTCCAAGAACTGTTTAACAATGGGAATGCTTGTACTCTTGCATATCGGGTTGCCACGAAGACTTTTGACACAAAAATAAAAAAGAGATTCAGTAGATAGAAAACAATTGTAGAAACTTCTGTTAACTTTTGGCGGCTTCACTAGTACAGAACTGAAAATTAAAGTAGACTATAATATCAAGGCAAGAGAATGCAGATTAGTGTGCTTTAACTAGCTACGACATAGGAACAGCAAAACTCACTATAGGGTAACATTGTCCGGTGTTCTCAGGTTTCCTGTAGCATCAGAGAAGTTATTGTTCCTGAGATCACTGTGCATGCATCCAAAAGAAGTTTCAGCCTCTGGGAATGAAGTATGAAAACTAGCGAACTCTAAAGTATTACGTAAAAAGAAAAACAAAGAGATGAGGTCATACACTTGCAGCTTGTTATTCTCGAAAGATTTGTTCTCCCAAATTGCTGTTGGGACAGAACCAGATAAACTGTTGTTCTCAAGTGAACTGTATGACAAACGACACACACAAAAAATCTTACAAAGTACTCTTAGATGATTGGAAACAATGATCAATGAATGTTTACATACAGTAATTGAAGAGATCCCAACTCCGAGAAACTTTGTGGTATAGATCCAGTGAGGTTGTTATAAGATAGTTCACTGCAGCAGAAATCAACAATAAAGTATTTGTATTTATTTGAGTAAAGTGTTACTAGGAGTAAGATTTGGAAATGTGCATACATTGTTGTCATATTGTCAGAAAGCTTAGGTTCCGGTATAGTGCCTGTGAGCTTGTTCCAACTTAGATCTCTGTAAAAGAGGTGAAAGATTAAATAATAGTGTATCCGTATTGTTACCTAATCAAGGTTCAAGAATTTGAGGACCAACAAATAGAGTCACACAATTTTAAAACAAATATATAGACACTTACAGATAGCTAAGATTTTTTATGCTGCTTAAATCAGGAATTGATCCTTGCAATCCACAGTTCCTTAAACTTCTGCCAAGTTGAAAACATGAGCGCGCAAAAGAATAATTCAGCGCAACTATTCAAACTAGTAGAGAAACACAAACCATTTTGAAACTTATTGCAAAACCTTACAATTTTACCAATCTAGAAAACGTTCCATAGGCCTCTGGAATCTCAGAACCGTCGAAGTTGTTGTTATCCACCTGACTGCATATGCAAATTGTCATAAAGGCAAACAAAAAAATTATACTTTCCCAGTTAAAAGAGAAACCATGGAAACATACAGTATGGTCAAGGATGGCAATCGAGCTAACTCTAGCGGCAAAGTCCCAGTCAAGTTATTATTGTCCAGTATCCTACGAGATTTGTTCTATCAAATATAAACACTTTACAGACAATATCCAAAAGTTAAATCAAGAAGAAAGAAAAAAAAAAAAAAAAAACTCACAGGTGAGCAAGGTTGTTCAATTTGGATAGCTCCACCGGAATTTCTCCGCTTATCGTGTTATTGTTGAAGTGGCTGAAGATCCAAATAGCCACTGGTGAGTAAAGGATGAACCACAAATGTTGATCCCCTTTTTATTATGAAGAAGATAAACTTACAGATGTTTTATGCTTGTCAAGTTTCCAAATGCAACTGGAACTGAACCTGTTAAGTTGTTCTCATCTACTTGAAGCCTGTTTAGATTTCCAAGATTACCAAGTTCAGGGGGTAAACTACCCACGAATCTGTTCCCATTCAACAGTCTGTCCAAATTAATGTAGCAAATAGTCATTTGAAGAAACCCAAACAAAATTGGAATTGTGGCTCCAAATAAATAGACATAATAATTGGCATCTGTTATGATTTCCTCTGTACAAAGCCTTATTTAAAACTATACCAGAACAAGAAGGCAATAGAAAGATACATCATATGTGATCCAACTTACAGGAGTTTCAAGGAAGAAATTTTTCCAATCTCCAAAGGAATACGCCCAGTCAGGTTGTTCCACATCACATTACTTGAACAAGGTAACCCAAGAGAGAGAGAGAGAGAAAAAGATTTTTCAGTAAGCATTAAGGCAACCAAAAGCCAATCAGATGAATCAAATGAAACAGTTCATTAGACTCCGAGTCTTACAGAATTTCAAGATATGATAACTGGCTAACTTCAGGAGCCAGCTCTCCAGATAAATTCAGCCTCATCAATTGGCTACATCACAATATGTAAATGACAGGTGGTGTAAGTATGGAAATGCATAATATTGGCAGTATAATCCTTGCAAGAATGACTCCAGGGCATTGCATTATTGATCCACAAACTATCTACCTTTGCAGGAGAAGAAAAGAAATGTGACAAATGTTAATACAAGAGAGCCATACAGCTCACGGACGTGGAAGTGACCATCATCATGTGAACTCTTGAAGCATGTTATGCCAGTCCAGTTTCTACTGCATGGGTCACCCTTTGCCCAGTTGCTTAAATTTCTCATAGGATCAATCAGACTCCTTTTGATCTCCCGTAGAGCATTTACTGCAAAATTGATGATAAAAAAAAGTATTACCAAAGCTCTGGAAATCAGTCTCCACGTTGTAGAATGACATATAAGATTTGGGAGACTGAAGAATGACCAATCAAGATGGTGACTATCAAACATTGAGAGGAAGACTAGTGACAATGTTTATGAAAATTGACATTGGTGAAAAAAATGATCACCTTCTGAAGGATCTGTTCTTGAATCAGCTGGTTGAAGCAGAAGGCAACAAAAGGTCACCAGGAATACTGAACCGCATGTTCTTGGACTCATCAAGACACCTAGAAAAGGAAGACAGACCATACTTTCTTCTGTTGTAGCACACATAAACAGACATGGGGGCCAGAGCTAGATGAATTCACATCTCATAAGAAAAATTCTTGGTCAAGGCCAATCTTATAATTAATGATCAAGTCACCAGTAGAATAACACGTTTGGCAGAAGAAAAAATTCATAAAAGAATCCCCGGAAACTTGTTCAACACCAAGGAAAAAAACAGAAGCCTTTTGGTCGTCAGACATAGTTTTGTCCATAAAAATACTGCTGGAAGCAGAAACTTCACGATGACAGTGATCTAACCAGTTAACAAAACATACCAGAAAGCGACTATACATAAGAAATTGTCAACAAGGTTCTATTATATATATGTTTATCCAATGAAATGGGGTTTGAAACTTTCTTTTAACTTTTGACTTTCCCTGATGAGCCTACGGAAGACATTGAACAGCAATAAAAAAAGGTTCGATGGGAAAATCAAGAGGCTAATCCTAAGATGCAGAATACACACACACACACATACAAATCAATAATACATATATATATTCTTTTACAGAAAAATTCAACAATCTTCCAAGTTGTCGATTCTGTAATCCTTTAACTTCAGTTGCAGACTGGCTGTCCACTTAGGCTGACCTGGTCTTAAAAGTTGGTGATTTCAGCTGCAAAGTTATTACCCTTTCCCAATCTAAGCTCGGTTACTGTTAAATGGATATGGTCTACGAAATTCCAAGAGCAAGCCAACACAAGAGTAAATAGCTTAGCAAAACTCTGGCTTATATGGTCAAAGAACATTCAGATGGAATAAAACACAGAGAAGGGCAAGTAAAAAACCTGTCTAGGTAATGATGGAGCCCTTCTTTTTCAGCCAACTTGTATGAAGCAAAAGTCAACTAGAGGTCCTCTCAAGTTTAAACATGCTGCGCCAAAAATGTTCAACGAGCCAACAAAACTTGGAACTCTTTAAACACACTCGTACATATTATGGTGCAAATTTATTATGAGAAACCAACACTTGGTAGTATTGATCGAGCCTCAATACCTAAAATTCTCACTAAGCTCTATAACTAGAGTTTATACAGCAAAAGTGCCCGGCTCAATTACAAACTAAGAACCAATTAAAGGTTAGTTGTCATCTATGAGAAGTGGATAACAGTCTGTGAACGGAGCAGTAAAACAAATGCATAACTCTCTCGTCTTACACACAGGTGAAAATTATCCAGATTAATTCTGCTTGTAAATTCAAAAAAACTCACAGAATTACCCTAATAACCAAAACAATAACTATGCATTAATACTGAGCGAGCCATCTACTGGTTCTCGGAAAGAAAAGTGACAGATGATGATCCAAAAAGAATCATACAGATATGATAAGTTTCAGAACTGATTTCGCTTTATAAGTATCTTTTAAGCTTGAAGAATACAGATAGAAATCATGAACAGAACCAAGAGTAGCCCTGGGAATGAGTTCAAGAGCATCCCCGACTCTCCCATGGCCAAGGCAAATCCTAAAATACCTTATAATCCCTAAAAGAAGGTGTGTGAATCCATCGTTTTTGTGTATCCATCATATGTTCAGAGGCTTTGGTTATGAAGTCCAAATATAAGATCAAAAGAATGTAGTGTTGATAGAATGGGATATAATCAGCCAGCAGAGTTATATCACCAATATTCTTCTGTAGAAAAGCGCAACGCCCCAATTATTCAGGACATACAATAAACAGCTCTGGATTAACCTAAAGATGACTGCTTTTGCTTTAAGAACGGGATGCAATGTAGCTGCCATGAAGCTATTAATTCAAAGCTGGAACTAGTTTTACAACACTTGTGTGAGGAGCAAGATGAAAGCAGCAGACCAAATGATATATAATCGAAGTAGAGGTCTCGCTAAGATTCTGAAATCAATAACATCAGAGACGGAGAATGTAGTTACCTTGTGACATAGTGAATTGAAGATCATATAAACTACACCATAAGAAGATATGATTTGTTTTGCATCGTATCGTATCAGTTTTGTTTCTTCTTCATCAAAATTTGGTCATATCATATCTTCTTATGACCAAAATCTGATGAATAAGAAACAACACTGATTCAATATGTAGCAAACGAGAATTGAGCGGAATGGGAGGAACTCTGCACCAGACGGTCCTACTCAATTTACTCGGAATTCGAAAGTAAAGAAGAAGACGAAGAAGAAGACGAAGAAGAAGAAGACGACGGTGTCGCGCCTTTCTTTGCCGGAGGACTGTTGTACTTTGGTTGAGTCTCGACGTCTTTGTTTCCTGGTCGTCGCCGGCTGAATCCCGGCGATGCGTAAACGCCGAATTTCTTCCCATTTTCATTTTCATTTTTTTTCGTTTTCTCCAACTGGCCCACTGGCCCATTTAGGGAATATTGGGCCGACCATGTTTTATTTTTATTTTTGTTTTCAACAATAGTATACAGGCTTACAGCGATGCTGACGTATAAACAAAAAGTCGTCATCAATACCAAATGCTAATGCGGAGATGGAAGCAAACAAAATGCTTATTCGAAGTTGAAACTGTGGGAGAGAAACAAAACTTTGGGTTATCTACAAAAGTCTTTTGTCCGATTAAAAAATCCAATTGACCTTTCAAATATCAACTCTCTCTACTCTAAAGTCTAAAACCATAATCTAAATCCGGTTTAGACGGCGCCGGCCGTCACGATTCCATCATTGATGACGTGACGTTGTGTATGAATACACTGCATGTATACACTTCCCTTACATATATATCTGTAGTCTGTAGATTACGTGTGCAAAGAGTGTCTAGGTGAAGAGCAGTTGTCAGATTTTGATTTTTGAGAATGCAATCCTTTGACTTTTCTAATTGTATTCTCCACGTGCTCATTCATTTTCGATGCAGAGACTGGATACAAAATTTACGTGTTTTTACTTACTAATTTTAGAAGCCAATATAAAAATGTGCAACTAATGATATTAAAATTATTTTTTTTTGTTTATATTTTGGACGCAATTGCAAGTGACTTGTTCCTTCTTCTGTTTAACAAGAGAGAGAGAGAGAGAGAGAGAGAGAGAATGCATGTTAGTCGATAATTTTTAGCATGTTGTCCTTAGTCAAACCAGTAATGCTGCTTAATTTATTTGAACAGGAAGTTTAAACGACTTTTTTGGGTACAATTATAAAAAGTCAATCTTTCCTTCTTCTTTTTTTTTTGGCTTATAAATACAGTCATTAGTCCCAAACCTAAATCTTTAGTTTGTTCTGCCGTGCTCTTTTCGCTTTGTCGAGACATAACAAACCCAAAACATGATGAAGAGAGACCGGTCGGATTACGAAGAATCCATCACGCATGCAGACATAGTAAAAAGCCTGATGATGTTATCTCGGAGTTTCGTGGTTAAGCAAATCGATGTAAAGCAATCTACCGGAAGCAAAACCAATGATAACCGCTTCGAATGCAAAACGTGTAACCGGAAATTTGATTCGTTCCAAGCTCTCGGAGGTCATAGAGCCAGCCACAAGAAACCTAAGCTGAGCGTTGACCAGGAACAAGTGAAGCATCGTAACAATGAGAATGATATGCACAAGTGTTCATTCTGCGGTCAAATGTTTGGGACCGGTCAAGCTCTAGGTGGTCACATGAGAAAGCATAGGGCGAGTATGATAACCGAACAATCGGTTATCTCTTCTACGGTTTACACCAGACCCGTTTTGACTCGATGCAATAGCAGCAAGAGGGTTTTGTGCTTGGACTTGAATCTAACTCCATTGGAGAATGATCTTGTATATATCATTGGGAAGAATTTGGTTCCAGAAATTGATTTGAAGTTTGTAAACTAGTTTTTTTTTTGTGTGTGCATATCACTTAGGTTTTGAAATCCTATTTGTAATTTAGTTGTAATTTCTCTTGCCAAACATTATTTTCATTCTTTCAGTCATTTATGTATAAACATTATTTTAAAATCATATTTGTAGGTTTTGAAATTCTATTTGTAATTGCAATGTATGATGATGATTGTTCGAGTTTCATCATTTAATCATGCACAAGAAAGAAGTGAAATTGGTGAAAAGAAAACGAGTGCAGTGCATAAAGTAAAAGGAATCGTAAGAGAAAGAAGAGAACTGTTTGAAGAAGAAGAAAGTCAAAAAGAGAAGAGTAAAGTCGAAAAGAGAAGCCATTGGGCTCATTTTTATAAAACATGCCTCTTTAGGCCCGCTAGTTTATGACCCAATTTAACATCCCTAATACGGTATCATCTTAAAGTCTTCTTTCTTATAATTTTTAATTGTCACAGCATAATAAACTTCAACATAAGGAAGACAAAACTTCAACATAAGTTTGGTGTGAGGCAATGGTGGTGGGTTTGTTTCTTGGTTAATAACCACTAAAATTTGTTTTAGGGCAATTCTCAAAACATACCATTAAAACAGGTCAAACCCGTTCCGCTAGATCCGTTTTGCAGCGGATTATAAATTCAGAGCTGTTTCAATAATTCTCCAACAAAACTAACTCTGAAGTCTGAACTCTCTGAACTTCCTCATCACTTCTCTTAACGATTTTCTTCAGTGTCACAACACTTTCACTTAGTTTTCTTTCGACTATAATCATCATCCAAGGAATCCATGCATCATAAAGAGCAAAAGAAACAGAATTCTGTACACAACCAACATATAATCCATACAAATTGCGTTTAAACTGTTAATAACTCAACCCATATGACCCCTAAGTACGTTGTGACCGGTGGTGCCAAAACTTCCATTGCCTCTTACTTTGATGGTTTCCGTGTTCTATTCACTCTCCAAGAGTTTGAAGACCATATCTACTTGACTACTTCACATGCCAAATAATGACACTGGAATGCCACCAAAAGTACATACTAAATTAAACAAATATAAATAAATCATGTGGATATGATACTGTTATTGATCTCACCATATCATACGAATATATATATAAACTGACGTCAATCTTTACATCATTTGTAATAAAATCATGAAATAATGCAAATTAATTATAGGAGCCAATACAACTAACGTATTGACTCTTGATTATTTATACTTTTGAGTTTTGAGCATAGTATGCAGGTTTAAATAATATCTAAGCGTTTACAAAAAAAAACAAAAAATCAATTTATCTATTTTTTCCGTCCCAATAAAATAATCCTTGTGATTAAGCTCTTAATTTTTCAATCCCTTCACTTGCAAATCAACTCAAAAATCGAGCTAAGAGAATCATCCAACTAACTCCAAGGCAACGCAAAGGTGAAAAGCGTGGCGATTGACAAATTGGTAAGAGATCATAAGTCTCTCTTCTTTTTTTTTGCCTTAGGTGTTAAGCAAATAATCATCCCAAGAATAAAGCTTGGATAGGAATATTCCTACAATGATCCAACGTAGCATCTATATCTCTACTGCATGGAGCATTCGTTACTCAACCCAATCCACAGAGATCATCCCCTGCGGACAGGTCCAACACCTTCACAACTCACAGCCAATAAGAATTTCGTCTTTCCGGAATTACACGATCCACTTCCCTTTTATAAATTGATACGAAGAGTGTTTCCATTGCCATTAAAGGAAAGCTTACTTTAGTTAATATATCTTCCTTGAGATAACAAAAAAGTTAAACCATATATTCCTAGATTTGGTTTGAATGTAGATTGCGATATTACGTGGATGTGATTGTTTATTTCATTTAACTCTCCACTTGAGAAGATTATCCAATAATCCAAAGGTTTTTGGATATCAATAATCCAATTTGTAGCCATAGTAATTTTAAAAAACCATCCAACTTTTACTAGACAAAAGGTCAAAAACATATACATGCATGCACGGCAACACCATTTGATAGTAGTAACTGAAAATGGGATTTATTTATAATTATAAAGCAGTAATCATAAAAAATAAATCATAAAAATAGGTGCTTCTAACTTATCCGTGGTTTGTACTTTGTACGGAATCATAAGTTCAAATTTAGGAATGTGTATGAATTTTAGATAACAAAGAGTACTATAACATTTCAAAAATTGATATAGAATCGAATAACTTATTAGCGATTATTATCCTAATAACATTATTACCAAAACTATTATTTACAAATCACTAGCAACAGCTACTTTTTGGATTATATGTTTATAAAGAAAAGGAAAAAGAATATTCACTTGAAAGATTATATATCCTTTTCTTTTAATTGCCGTTTGTAATCCACCGACAGATAAATTGCCTGTCATAAACTAGAACACGAGCTTCAGGTGCACTCGCTAACACCCGATCTTAGCTCTCTACCTCGCTCCAGCATATTCCCCATCAACAGTAGTTAACGGAGACTTAACGTGGACTCCTCGCAATCCGAATTGGAGAGTGGAGAGACTCACGTTAAACGTGTAGCAGACCTTACCTTGACCCCACGTCCGTTAGGAATTCCGTCTATGTCTCTCTCTCGATCATCCAATAATATTTTGACATGTGTACACTTTCGGATCAGAACATATCCTTCCCTCTGCATGTTATTCTATTAATTTCCAAAATTAAAGAGATATTTTAAATTTCGGCAATGCTTTTTTATTATTTTTCCTCGGATTTATTATATTCCCTTTTCCAAATTTGAGCCTTCAAATAGCAGAGAAGCAGAGAGAGAGAGAGAGCGGGAACGCGTATAGTTACAGCTACATTGTCCTTTTAGCTTTCCTCTACTCTCTATCTCTCTGTATCGGTGCTTCTCGGGTTTGTTCTTCTTGAGATCCGTGCCTTCGTTTTCCTTCTTGATTCGACGCATTTGCTCGGGAGATCGTTCGATTCGCTCTCAGGTACGGATTTCGAAGTTGTCATTAGTCGGGTCTGTTTCTTAATCTCGCCGGGTTTCTAGGGTTTGGGTGTCTTAATCTGCTTGCATAAGCCATGAGCGATGGTTTTGTAGGTTCTCGGATATTTATTCTGTTCGAGAGAGAGGGGCTTTGTGTGACCTGTAGATCTGAGTTGGGTTTCCGATTGATTCACTTCTTTGTTGTTTTCATTTCTAGATATTGAAACTCCGTAAAGGGAAAATGTTTGCTCGTCGTTTCTCACTACTCCATTGCTGATTTTCTTTAAAAAATGATTCAAGAGAGTGCCCTTGCTTTATTTCTTTTCTCTATTTTAAAATAATCGATTTTTTTTTGTCCCTTTATAGACATGGTTTTGGGAACGTTTTTTTCGGTAGATGCATTTAAGGATCCATGAACTGCTGCAAAACAAAAATTATGCGTTTCTTGGACGTTTCTGTAACTTTCTTTATAAAGATTTTGTATCTTGTTTCTCTGTGTCAAGCATTGTGTATTCAATTGTGGAGACGTGTAGATCTTTGGTACAACTCATGAACATATGGTTTTATCTTCCGCTTTTAGGGGAATTTGATTTTTTGTTGGACTATATATTGCATTTGTAAAGATTGAGCCCATAGTTTGTGTTCGACAGATGCTTTTTTCCGTATTTAATTGCTTCAGAGATGCATATATTGATGGTTTTCTGTTTGATATGTGCATTGTTTGCAGATATGGCGCCACCGATTGAGATTGCTACCAAAACTTATGTAGAGAAACATGCTTCTTCACTTCCTCCTCTTAATGAGAGGATACTTTCGTCCATGACACAGAGGTCAGTTGCTGCACACCCATGGCATGATCTGGAGATTGGTAAGCTATACGTAACGGTTTCTTCTTCTTCTTCTTTTTTCGGGTTCTAAGATGATTACTTTGCTTCTAATATGAACGCTTTTTTTTTTTTTTTCTTATTTGCTTTGTTTTATAGGTCCTGAAGCCCCAATAATCTTCAATTGTGTAAGTATTTTTACAAACGTTCTTGATAACTGGGCAGCAAAAGCTCTATGGATTGACATATGTTGATTAGATCGTCACTAAAACCGCCATTATGCGTATTTGGTGAAACTGCTCTTTGTTTAATGTTTCTACAGAAATGATAATATTTGTATTCGTAACTCAAAGAAAATTCAGATGCGCACTGGCTGTTTATCTTGAGAATTGGAATGAGTCTGATGTAGGATATGAATATTGTCCATTGCCTGATTAGGAAACCAATTTATGGGGTTAATCTTGAGATATTTCTGTGGGAATCATTAACAAAGCATGTGGAGGTATTATCGCAGGTGGTTGAGATAGGAAAAGGGAGCAAGGTGAAGTATGAACTTGACAAAACTACCGGTCTCATTAAGGTAACTCCATTGCAACAACTTTCTTCGCTGTCCCATTCACTATAAAAGACGGTACTTTAGTCTAAAACATCATTTATGTTCTCAGGTCGATCGTATTCTGTACTCATCTGTTGTATACCCACACAACTATGGGTTCATTCCGCGTACCCTTTGTGAGGACAACGACCCTATTGATGTTCTTGTCATTATGCAGGTAATCTTTTTTTTTTCCCATACAATGTTGAGAACCTGCATATAATTCATCACATAATGCTTATTGTTTCATCTGTTCATCTGGTAAGCTTTGAAGAAGTTCAGCAGCTCAACTTTTAGCTATAGGCTCTACTGTATACCCTAGGACCGAATGTAGCAGATTAGAGATGTTGTGAAAGCTAGGCTTATATAAGTGTCTCAGCATATTGTTTAGAGTGTGGATTTTCTAAGGTTTGGTTGGGCATTTTGTAAAGAGTTTAGAGTCTTTTTGGTTTGGTGAATTTTGAATTAAAAAAAAGCAGTTTCACAGCTTCTGTTCTTGACAGCACCACTAGCTTCTTCTGAGTCTGACTTATTTGACCGATAAAAAACACATGCCATGTGAATCATATTTAATTTTGTTCTACAGGAACCGGTGATCCCAGGATGCTTTCTTCGGGCCAAAGCTATTGGTCTGATGCCAATGATAGATCAGGTTAAAAAAAATGAACATCCTTGAATGTCTGTGTGTCATCTTATGTCCTTATAAAAGCAAAAGAAGTTGAAACTAGATGCTCTTTATGCTATGAAGGGTGAGAAAGACGACAAGATTATAGCTGTCTGCGCTGACGATCCAGAGTATCGTCATTACAATGACATCAAGGAGCTTCCCCCTCATCGCCTCGCTGAGATCCGCCGGTTCTTTGAAGACTGTGCGTGTTCTTTCTCCACCTTCTTTCAACTTTTGTTTGGCTTGATATGAGATTAGTGGTGAATCGAAACTATATGAATGAGACTCATATTCTTGGATGCTTGTTGCAGATAAGAAAAACGAGAACAAGGAAGTAGCCGTTAACGACTTCCTTCCTGCTACCGCAGCCTACGAAGCAGTTCAGCATTCCATGTAAGCCCTTCATAAAACTGACTGCTATTTTTATGGACTTGAAAACTATTTAACATAGAATAACTTAACTAATCAAATTGGATAATAACTCTTTTGTGACATGCAGGGATCTCTATGCGGATTACGTCATGGAAACCTTGAGACGGTGATTTCTTTCACCGCCCAAAGCAATAAAGAAAGTCTACAAGTGCGCATATTCACATTTGGTTTCTTGACAGATGTGAAGTGTATACTCAAGTATTAAAATACATACATATATTGTTAGGGTTCTCAAAGGATATATATTTGTGTATGTCCTTTTGTTGAATCCGGTAGATGATGCCGAAAAATCAAAGAAACTAAGAACGTTGGTATTTTACCCATTTTGTTTCTTCTTCACTTTTAACTTTTGAGTCATTTTTTTCTTTTATTGAATCTATGAAAATCGATAATTCACCAAATTTTTTTTACTTCGATGTCTGTTGTTTGCGTCTCTTTTCCCTACAAAATCGTTATCTAAAGTCTCCACGGTGATGAATAACACAAATTGTTCACGTATAAAAATGTGATGACGTTTTTCAAAAGTGATTTCGTAATACATAATGCATCTGTTAAAAAGCATAGCTTAAAAAGTATGTCAAGGATGACAAAAGAATGTAAAAGTTATTAATCTACAAAATAGTGTTTTTCCAACGTTATGTGAATCTGTGATTGTTGTTCAGTATATGTTTTTCGTTCTCGAAACTCCACTCTCTTTTTCAGTTTTTCTCGTTAAAACAAGGAGGATTTTGTCCAATTCAAATGTTTTTGATATTTTATTACTTTGCGCAATTCCGTCGTTACATTATTAATATCAATCAGTTATCACAATTCATTTACTATATAGATCAATTTTTACTATATTAACCTTATAAAAATAATATACGTGATCCTCTTTTTTTTTTTGTTCTCGTCACCTTTTCCTTCATATATTCCATCCACATTGCTTAAATCTTGTTTAGCCATGGTAAATAGTAAATTCCATTAACAAACGAAGAATGTATATGGTACAGTGGTTATTCATTCATTTGTACGGGTTAAGACTTGAGACCATAGAGATTCACCATTTAGAAAAATCAACGTGATTCCTTTTACCATCGTAAATGTTTTAAATAGCAAAAATACTCTATTTTACGAAACTTGAAATTTGATGCCTACAAGTAATTTACCATTTCAACCTTTCCTTTTTCTGAAATTGCCGACCGACCCACTTTTACATCTAAAATTCTAAAGTTGATCCCTTCAATAGCAAACAGACATCGTTAACAAAAACCCTTTCCTATCCCTAAAACCCGAGTGGCCTCTCCTTAGGTAGAAGACGAGAACGAAGACGAAGAAGGACGAGGAAAAAGAAGAAGAAGATTGATTCGAGATTAACCATGAGCTCCTTCAATGGAAACAGCAATATCGACAACCTCCTTATCCAAACCCTGCTTGGACGCCTCCAAATCCGTCCCCCTAACTCCCATTTTCTCTCTCAATCCCTAGACGACCTCCTCTTCAAATCCGACGACAGCGACGGCGATGATGACGGGGATGGTCAGAACAACCTCGACCGAGAAGAAGCCAGGCTGGAGAAAGAGCTAATCCGCGTCATCGTCTCGGGTCGGAGCGATTCCCTGAAGCCGAATTCAGGCCAGGCCGTGACAGTCAACGAACACCACATCTGCGTTGGGTACCACGAGGATGAGGAATCGGATTATCGTGTCTGGGAGTGGCACGGGCATATCATGCTCTTCGACGAAGAGAACGGGTACACGCCAGAGTATATCTACGGGAATTACTTCGAGAGGTTGCCGGTGAAGCTTCCGAACCGCCGAGCAGATAAGGAGAAGAAGGAGACGAAAGAGGAGGAGGTGGAGGTGGAGAATTTGGGTCTGAGAGAGCTGATCGATGGCGGAGACGCCGCTCGTGGCAGGGTTCTTCACAGGAACATCAACATCGGTTCCTCAAGGTTTGCTTCTTATATCTGCCTTTGAATTTTGATCATTCTTTGCTATGTCACTTCCTGTGGATTCTGTAGAAGTCTTGGGGTAGTCTTTTTTTTGCTTGCAATTTAATTCGTGATCTTGCTGATTTAAGATTTGGTGAATCGAAGTTTTGGGTCAGGTACAGACTCCGAGTTTAGTGAGAAATGTAACAGTGGTTCATGCTTTTGGGATGATTTAGTCTTCATTGATCAAATGTTTGCTAATCAAAGCTTTGGGTCATGTATCGAGTATGAATTCAGTGAGAAATGTAACAAAGGCTCATATGTTTGGGATGATTTTAGCTGTTAGTTCGGTAATAAGGCGGATACAAGCTCGGTTAGCTACCTCTCCTCAATGCTGTTTTTGAAATCCGATTCACTCTAGGGATCATGGTCAAAGCCTTGAGCTCGCTTCAACAATTCCTTTTCCATTTCAGAAAAATTGGAGCCTGATAGTGTTTGATCATTTCCGATAGTGAATTTAACACAAGTTGTTTCCTGAATGTAGTAAAAGGGTAGGCCGATGTTTGGTTGTGGTCTTTGCATTTGCGACTCGAATATGGTCTTGACACTCGGTCACTAAATATGATCAATTAACTCTCCTCACTGCAATTTTACAAATTTTTCTTCACATTGCCTGCTTTTAAAATGCATGTTAATTAATATACAGCGACTTGGTCGATCTGCAAATCTATTTGCCTTCTTATACAGTTTACTATAGTTTTCTTTCCAAGAAAACCCATAAATGAGATTTCTGTTTTCTTCAGTACCATGTGGTCCATGTTGTATAAATCTTCCCATGATGTCCATAGATGTCCAGATATCCATTTACATTCCCTAATTAGAGTTCTAAGACGATGAAGTTTAAAATTGCGGTGTGATAAGCTACTACTCTATGGTATTTGTAGTGGTTAATCGTATTCTTGCTTTTTCATATTCCGTTTGCATACCCATCCTCTTCTAAGTATCTGTTGGAAATTTACTCTTGTTTTACTTGACATTCCAGTTGTAGCTTGATTATCTTGCGTTAAAAACTTAAAATCTTGCAAATTTTTTGAATCAATTACTGAATTTTACGTGGTTCATTTGAATTGGCAGGGTCTAAGTTCCTAGGAGCGGCTTGGCAGTGAGAGGTCACATCGTTCGGGAAGGTTTCAGATGTGTGAACAACTCGCGACAACAAAACATAACGCGCTGGTGGATTTGCGGGCTCTGTGCCGTTCTATTTAAACCAGTAAATCCATGGGTTAATCTGTTTTCTTTAAGAAATTTATCTGAAGTAGGTTCTGATCCAAATTTACAATATATGTTGTTGATGAGCAGAGCAAAGATTACAGGATTATGGTCATTGAACCCAAAAAGCTTTTGAACTTTTCCTTTGCTTGTTTATTTTTTGTTCTTGGCTTCATAAATGCCTCATTCTCCAATACTGCTGCTGTAATGGAACTTCAATTTCCGCCGTAACGCCACGGTGAAAATGTGAATTTGACATGATAGAGGAAGATAGTTTTATACTTCAAAAATTATGGTACCTTTGTTAGTGCAACTTCGTTTAACAACTAAATTTTGACCGACTAACAAAAAGTATAAACATTTTGAGAGTCGTTAGATTTAATATTTGGTCCTGTCACCCCTTCGGTTAATTTAAAATATCTAATCGTCTAACTAGCAAACAAAATCTAATGACTGTCAAAATTTATAATACTTTTCTAAGAAATGTTACCGGATTATATATATTTCTTGGGACTATATATTAAAATAATTAACGAAACGAATAAAGGGCCCGGCCAGGTCGTGGGTCCTAATATAAAAAGCCCATTAGAATAATGGTTAAAGGAATAAAGCCATGAGAAATCCTGTCCGTTCACTTAAATTCTTTGGATTTACGCCACGTCAGCGATCCGCGCGAAATATAGGTAACCAATGAAAACCACTACAAGTCTCTATATAATGAAATCTGTTTCGCCATTATCCTTCATAGACGCAAAGTTTGATTGACTAGGATCCTTTAAAAACTCAAATCTCCTTTTTGTTTGTTCTCTAATCTCTATAGTCAGATCAATGGCTCCTAAGGCGGCAGAGAAGAAACCGGCAGAGAAGAAGCCAGCAGAGAAGGCGCCGGCGGAGAAGCGGCCAAAGGCGGAGAAGAAGATCTCGAAGGAAGGCGGAAGCGAGAAGAAGAAGAAGAAATCGAAGAAGAGCGTCGAGACATACAAGATCTACATCTTCAAGGTTCTGAAGCAGGTTCATCCCGATATCGGAATCTCCGGGAAGGCGATGGGGATCATGAACAGTTTCATCAACGACATCTTCGAGAAACTCGCTCAGGAATCCTCTAAGCTCGCCAGGTACAACAAGAAGCCGACTATTACGTCTCGGGAGATCCAGACGGCGGTTAGGCTTGTATTGCCCGGAGAGCTCGCCAAGCACGCTGTCTCTGAAGGCACCAAGGCGGTTACCAAATTCACAAGCACTTAGGGTTTTTTTCTTCTTCTTCTTCTTCCTTAATTCTCGTTCGAATGTTTAGTTTGGTGGGTTTTATTTTCTAGATCTTTGTTGGCTCGTTTCGGGACAAATCGATTGTTTGGAATAGTCTTTGATTAGTGAGATCTATGAATGAACAGGTTTTTCGTGTTAATGAAACATCGCTTTATTTGTTTATTCTTCTCTATTTCCCCGATGTTTCTTATCTAAATCAAAAGAATTGGGATTTGAAGTTTTTAGGTTATTACCATCCTCAGTTTCGTTCACTCAAGAAAAAGTAATCCTAAATTGCTCAAAATTACTTGAACCTTGAGTCGAATTTTGCAGAGATTTGTGTCATGTTGGGCACTAGTTTAATCGGATCATTACAATTAACTTGGAACAAAATTTTTTTTAAATTAACCAGGCTACTCCTCTCTTTGTATCATCTTGAATTTCTAGTTTATTCTTGTTACGACCAAGAGAGTCTAATCTGTATATCTTTCCACGAAAGGGAATAATAAAAGTTAAAACTACTTTCCTAAACAGCACGATCGCTAGCAAATAATATGGAATTTAACACTGAGATACGGGATGATATCCCAAAGATTTTGTTCCTCCTTCTCTGAAATCTTTACTCGATGTTCTACTATAAAGTTTCTGTGTGTGTGATCATATATACTTGGAACGTAAAAATTCCTCTGGTCAAGTCTTGTGATCATGGGTTTTTCCCTATGTTCGGGTAGTTGCTTGAATACAAAACAGAACCAACTCTTTAGTTTTTAGCAGAAGATACATCAAATGCAAAGGAGATAGAATACAAAATGATCCCCCACAGAAGCAAGGACATCACATATGTTATGTGAATCCCCCAACCCAAATTCTACTGAATGATCCTAGATAATATCATATTTCAGATCAGACATAAGAAAGAGAGCTAGTCTTGCGATTTTGACTGAATGTATGAAGTAAATAGTAGTGAAATGCTGTATCTCTGGGGTTTTGCTGTTTACGTTGGCTCCTTCTTGACTTGCGTTTCTTGTAATCCAACGACAGATGAGTATGGTTAGTCTCATTTCAGCCACCAAAGATAGTCGAGAGAAGCATGACAAGTCACTCGAGAAGCTTTGTATGATTCTCCACACTCCATTAGGAGAAGGAGGAGATGAAAGAGCAAGTACAAAATTGAAGAAGAAAAGAAAGAGAGGACAAAAGGGAAATCAGCAAATGTGCGGATGTGTTTCTTAGATTAGTAAGCTATATTCTTCATTAGTTATATTTTACAGAGACAGAGAGATTTGTATCATCTCTGGCACTATGATAAATCAGATCATTGATTAGTTCAATTGACGAATGGTGGTGGTTCTTTCAGACTCTGTCAATAAGATTGTTAAACCAAGTAAACCAACAAACACAACCCATCATGTCTTGCTACTGGGCCTTTTAGGCTCATAATCACCAACATGTTAAAACTCTCACGGCCCAGGAATAAGTGTGCACGTGTATATGTATGATTCGTTCCGAATAAGGCGGCCACGTCTTTCGCCTTTGATATTGTTGACCTTTCTTTTGGATACCTCTTTGCATCTATCTATCTATATAAAAACTTCGTCGATCCTGATTATTCTTTTATCCGTCTTTTCAGATTAGCTTTTTTTTTTGTTTTTTTTGTTGTCTTCCTGGTTTCGCCTAATCTCGTTTTGGATATGTTCTCTGTGATTCGGGTTTCCATGATCCGACTTTAGTGTCCTCTGGTTGTCCCAAGCATCGTTCCACTGATACCTAGATACCTCTGAGATCTCTGCAATTCGTCGGATTGGATTAGGTTTTTTTTTTTTTTTTCCGGTAGCTCTTCGGGTCTAGGGTTTCGAAGAGCATAGATATAATGCGGCTGACCTCCGAGCTACTCCTCTCTTTGGTTCCTTCGTTGACTTTTTATCATTCTGGTTTATGTTCTAATCGTTTGAAACCTCTTGAAAAGAGTGATTGGCGTGGTAATCTTAGTTGAAGTTTCTCTCCCTTCTTTCTTTGATCTCTTAGATCCTTTACCTTCTTTTTTTTCCCCTCTTCGCCTTCGTCTGATACTCACGGTTTTCCAAGCTCGGTTTTAGCTGATTGAAGAAGAAGCTTCTGATCTCTGTGTGCGAACATTTAGTCATTGATCGATCCTTCGGTGTTTTTGACGTTTCGGGTGCTCGATTTGCGACGC
Organism: Alliaria petiolata; assembly: GCA_020283515.1. Lineage (NCBI taxonomy): Eukaryota > Viridiplantae > Streptophyta > Magnoliopsida > Brassicales > Brassicaceae > Alliaria > Alliaria petiolata. Next base: position 108,120,540 of record JAHZTW010000002.1, on the reverse strand, counting down.
ACGAGGTATTTATGTATATGAATCTTTGTCCTCAGTGTTTTTCTCAGCTAAAGCGTTGTTCAAAGTCCTGTAGATTAGGTTAATTAGTGTGCTTTTTTGTTTTGTTTCTGGTGTATGTTCTAAAGATCTTTTGCTGATGTTACTTTGAATTTGTTCGTCGCAGTTACTTCTGGATATGAGCTCTGTCTGTGGTAGGTTGGATTACAAAGATGCAGAGTCCCACCTTGAGAGCAGCTCTGCTTCGAGTTCCAACAAATGTTCTAATGGGGCAAAACATGTTTCTTGTATCGGATCTGAAGATGCCCAAGAGTCTGATGGGGATGATAGTGGTTATATACACCAAAATGTGAATGAAGAAGACTCCAAAGACGATGCGATGAGCAAATCTATACCAGAGTCTTTACCTATCAAGTCTTTGGATGATGAAGGAGAAGACAAGAACCTAGCGACCGCATTGCAGGACATGTTCTCCGAGAGTGTAAGTTACCCTATGCTACTAATGACACTGGTCGCTATTTAATAGTCATTGGTTCTGTTCTATTGGCGTTGTTCTTACCCCGTCTGGCATACGCTGTAACATCATATCCTTGGAACCTGAAAAAAATCATTGCAGCTCTAGGCTTGTCATTATTACTTGCAGCATTTACAACCAAACCCTTTAGTCTTTAGTGGTAGATGCACAAGAATGCGGAGGTGTTAGACTAGAAATCATCCCTGGCCGAAGCAAGGACATGACATATGACTGGAGAACTCACAAATCTGAGAAATCCCATATTTCAAACATGAGAAAGAGTATCATTCTCGGATTATGGCAGTGTGATATATCTCTAGGCTTGTGATCATCACTTTCTCCATATTTTGGTAGTTTTTTGCACCTTTTAGAACCAAACAATGTAGCCTTAATCGTAGATGCATAAACATATGATTGGAGAATTCGTCAAAACCTGACTTAACTACCAGGAAAACTCCATATACCAGAGAAACAGTATCATTCCTTGGACTTTGGCTGTGTGATATAATATTTATCAGTGGTTGGAGTTATTAATAGACTTTGAGTTTCTGAAGTAGTATATAATAGTGGAATGCTTTATGTGGGTTTCTCTCCTTATGTTGGCTGCTTCTGACTTGTGTGTTTTCTGTAATCCAACAACAGACGAGTGTGGTTACTATCATCCCAGCCATTAAAGGCAGTCGGGAGAAGCATGGAAAGTCGCTTGAGAAGCTGAGCGTGTCATGGGCTGAAGATGTGTATGATCCTCCACCCTCCATTGTCTCTCACACGAGAAGCAAGAAACAGCAACAGCCGAAATCAAAGAGCAGAGACAATTTGAAGAAGAATGGAAAGAAAGGACAAAAGGGAAGCAGCAATTCATCATCATCGTCCCGTGGCAGCAAAGACAAGAAGCAGTCTTCGTCTTCTCGTAGCAAACACAGTCGTGATAAGTTTGGATGGGCCACACAAATGCCTCTCGTAGCTGCATCATCTTGAATGTCCTTGGCATGACCAAGGCGCGCGTGCGTCTTCGTTAGTCTCTCGCCTCCCTCTTTCTCTCTCTCTCTCTCTCTCTCTCTCTCTCTCTCTTGTTTATAAATAAAACCTTTGGTGTGAAAACTTTTCTCGAGTTTCAGGATGTCTTTTCTTTTGTTGTTCGTACGGTATGGTATCGATTTTGATTTCACACGAATTACCGCTACTTTTGTGAAAGCTTTTCCTCCCAAACCTTGCTTGTTTTGATTGTGTGTATTTAAAGATGCTTTGTGTTTTTTCATATAATGGTTAAGTAGTATACTTAATAATGTTTAGAACAAAACGAACGGTTTCTTCTTTTTTTGCTCGTCTTATTTGTTGATTTTCTTTTTTATTTTACAATGTTAACCTAAAACGACATCAGACAGAAAACTCACGAATGAGAAAAGTTATACATTGCTAAAATAAGCGTCAATGGTGTTGGATATAACCCCTTAACCGTTTGTCCCACATATTCCTTCTCTCTTTATCATCACAACCTACAAAATTGCTGGAGGATACAACACTAGCAAGTGTTACAGTTGGTTTTTTTTTCCCCATCAAGCTTAGAGAAACCCTTTACATGTCGTCAAAAAATAAAAATAAAAACTTTTTACATAACCAGCACAGAAAGGAACAACATATTGGCGGTTTTGTATATATTTGCTTTAGACCACTCTTTATTTAAGTTTCTTTCCTTTACAAAACATCTCACTAGGTCTGAAACCTCTCTCCTGTGTCAACCCTAAATTCTAATGTTCTTTTGATTAGAGTTTGTACAAAAAAAATTAACAGAGGTACACTAGAAATGACCCTTCTGCAAAAAGAAAACACAAGAAGTGGGTTTTAAAGGAGCGAGAAAAGAAAAAATAAGGAGAGATCCAAAATACCCAAAAATCCAGATGAAGAAGCTTTAGAAAAATATTCCAAGAGAGATGATATCAGATGAGTGAAGTTGATTCCGAAAATCTCGGCACTTTCTTCTCCAGCATGGATGTTCCGTTGAAGATTGTAAGTTGCACTTCTCTCTGATAATTCTGCAACTGCAAACACAAACACCATTTTTAGTCCTCTTTCATCGTTTTGCAACCAAAACTGCTCAACAAGTATTAGTAACTATTGAAAATTGTTCTAGACAAAACTTTTACGTACTTGCTGTTCAGTCATCTTTGTAAAGCCAAATTTCTTTGTCCAGATAGACTCGGCTTCTTCAGCTGCTGGTAGTAGCAAGTTCTCAACATTCAAAGAAGAAAGAAGTTTCTCAACGCAAGCAAACAGCCCTTGAAAGTAACCCTAACGAACAATAGCCAAATTGGTTTTGTTACGATTTATTATAGAACAAGTGAATCCCCACACAGTAAAGAAACATGAGATGCACAAAAAGCTTACCCTTCCTTGATACTCTCGGCTTGTAGCTACAATAGGAAGCTCAGCAACTTTCTGACCAAATATCCTAAGCAGCGCAGCAGAAACAACAAGGGAACTAAACATACATCATAAAAAAAAATAAACAAAGAGAAACCATTAGGATCCCGATCGACATATTCAGAAGTGGTAAAGAAAAAGATGATGCATCAAGAACACAAAACATACTTCACTATCAGGACCAAGCAGTACATTCCTCCAAACTCCTGGCCTGATATATTTCTCCTGTAAATTTGTTGGAAGAATGACCAGGAATGATCAACTAACTATCAAAATTTAACGAACAGGGAAACTGAAACTGAGTTTATTGCAGTACAGCTTACCCATAGACCATGACAGGAATGAGATCACGACCAGACTTTGCCACTATTGGATCGAAACACTCCTGAAAAATGAAAAGGCAAACATTTTTGCTATATATGTGTTCATAAAGTAAATTTACAAGCCAGATAGTACTTAAAATGATTGGAGCATATTTATAAGTCAAGGCATACCCTGAAAATAGCAGACGCACGTGAAAGCAAGTGTACTTGCTCTGGGTATCGACTTTTTCCACTAAGCATCATCCATTCCACAGTATCTCCATTGTCGGTATATATTCCTTTTTCTCTGTACTTTCTGCTTATCGTATCTAACAAAAGCGTGGGAATAGTTTGTGGCCCACAGGAAACAGAACTCTGAAGTGCCGTGTGAATCCTGCTGCAGTCACTACAGCAGAACCATTTATCTTGGGGGATTCCCTACAGCATTCAGGAAAGAAGTTGAGATAGGTTCAATGACCTTGTCAACACAGAAAAGATGGAGCCAACCTTATAGAACTTACTTTCAAATCACAAAGCTCATTCTCCCTGAGACAACCGACGTGGTACTCTTTCTCACACTTCAAGAGAAAAGAGGAAAATGGCCATTAGACAAGATAGAAGTTGTTAAAGAAAATCTTGGATAAAAGAGACTAGAAACATGAAGAGTACCTGATCACAGAGAATAACTGTCCTATCATCAAATTTCCCAACGCTAAAATCATGGGACCTATCAGAGATGGGAGTAGAATGAGTAAAGCAGAGTGGAGAAGAAATAAATGACGCACTCAAACTAAATGTTGGTATACAACGAACCTGCAGAACACACAACCACCAATTTCACTTTCTGGTGCTTTAACAACTCTTGTCAGTCTTACAACTATCGGTTTCAAATTAGGATCGGAAGCAATGGCCGTTTTACTAGAGATAGATCCATCATTGCATCTTGAACAGTACCAAGTACCTTCAGGCATAGACTGAAACTTCAAGCATGCTGCATATGAAAAGGGTCATGAAGTATTAGAATCAGGAACAACCTAGGAGCTGATATCAAAGCAATGCTGATCTTGAAAATCGTCTCTTAAGAACTTGAATGGAAAGAGAAATAGGCATATATCAGTAATTCCTTTCACATTATTAAAACAAAGAAGTTGTATTCGGAATAGCAGAATGAACGAGCAAGCCAACCTGTATGAAATGCTTGAGGACATCCAGCACAGAGCAGCAAATCTCCACCATCACCACAAATAGAACACATGTCATCACTGTCACCAGTTGTAATGACATGGCCATCCACCAACGATAGGGCTATGTCATGCAGTGACAATCCGGAAGATACACAGATATGACGATAACTACAAGAGATGAGGAACTTCAGATAAGTCTTACAACTTTTAGTGCAAAAACACATTGTTACTAGATAACTCACGGTTGTCGCCTAATAGCCATTCCAGCATGCGATTCGAATTGTGAAGGGCTGATCTGTAGTTAAGAAACACGATAAAACATGTATCATTATACTTGGAAAAGAAAATGAGTATAAGGGCCAATTCACATAGTCACAGCATCCAGCATTTTACCTCTCTGTCGCAGCAGCTACATACTATACCATTTCCTTGCTTGTAACCCTGCAGTAGTTTCTGTAAGAAAAAGCAAGTGTTAGCAAAGCCAACCAAACTTAAATTTGCACTAAGAGATAAACAGTATAATTCGTTAAGCCTACGATAACAAACCTGTCCTTTCATATAGTAAGCCAATTCAGTCCCATCTGGTAGCCCATTTGGCAAAAACAGCAAACGGTGTAAATCATTGTCCCTATAAACATGATTAAAAAAAATTTGTCATCAACGAGGGATTGCATCTCAAGAACGAGTGTGAACAAAGACACTCAAATAATGAGATTCAAAAACGCAATACAAACCTCTTCCTATTGCCGCCTTCAGAAACTTTCTTATAGCAACCTGAACCGAACATATGGGAGGAAAGCCTACAGGATCAACAACCACGTAAATTTCCAATTTTCTTTTAACAGATTGTCCATAGGTAATAATACAGCAGTACTCGATATCTAAGCAAGAAAATTGAGGAACATACCTCTTTGCTTTTGGCTTCTGTTCGTCTAGTGTGACCTTAGCACAAATTTTCTTTTTAAAATAATTGTTCTCTGGGAAACATGGAGTGGAGCTTTGACTCTCATCAAGAGATCGACCAGAACCAGGATAACTGCAACTTTCATAACAGTGACTTTAACCATGGTAACCCTCTTTTAAAATGAACGAGTAATAACAAAACTAGGAGGTCAAAGTACCTGACAAGGGATTGAAACGAATTCTCCATTGTATGATTCCTATCATCTTCAGCCATGTCATTATCCTGCTGGAAAATTTCTGAAGAACAGCACAGCAAGTCAGCGATGTTTCAGAATAGTAAATCAATGGAACTTTGGGGTTGAGATACAACACAACTCTTCAGAAAGTAAAAGGACAGAAAAGAAATTTCATTGAAAGCACTCATCAAATGCTAGGAGCTTTCCGAGAAAGCAATGCAGAGTAAATCCACCAAGAGTTAGATACCTTTCCAAGCCTGAAAGCCCTCCTCACTCAGAGCAGAACCCGCCACTTTCCTTATACACTCCTCAAGAACATCAACAGGAGCAATCTTCAGCTCTTGACTTATGTTATAAACCGACCTTCCATTCTCCAGAAATATGTGATTATTAGGGTGCTTCGTTTTTCTACCAGCATGCTTCTCGAACTCATAGGCACCTAGAACCTTCCCACAAAACAAAATATGACATAGTTAAAGATTGAGAAATTACACGCAGTACTGCCACACAAGAAAACTATAACGAATTACGAATCGCGAAGAGCAAACTTACTTTCGTGAAATTGCACGCAGTACAGCCACACAAATACCCACCCGAGTAGATTAACCCGTCGAGCTCTCTCTAATGACCATTAAAAGAAGTATAAGAACAGATATCACCTAGAAACTATCGTAACAAAATGAGAATATCCAAACCCATATCACGAGAAAACACAAAGGAACAAACTTACCACAGGTGGGGATGAAATGTACTTCACCCGAGCACCATCAAGAATACCCGTCAGTAATAGCGACTTCACATTAGATAGGAAGTTGGTAGAGACGATCTTCTTCGACATTTTCACTCCTAATGTTGAAGAAGCACCCTCCCTTGTATGCTCCTTGATCATGGGCAAATCACTGAAATCCTCCTCCTTTGGTTTACTGAGCTTAAACGTGATTTTCGTAATCCCGGTTGTGCTAAGATGCTTTGGAATCTCCAATACAAAACTAGACGATACCGCATCGCCGTATTCACTGTGTTTCTCATCGCTTTTATTCTCATCGGAACCAGAATCACTGCCAGAACAAGACCCGACGCGATCACCGGAACTCGATTTAGCCGGATGGCTAGTGATATCCCGAAAACTGGAAGTATTATTATCCACCGGAGACGCGACGGGGTTCGATATTTCCGACCTGATGTCATCGTTTGAAGCCTCCTTCGCTTGTCTCTTGTTGGAAAAAAGCTCGCCTTCTACATTATCTTCTCCAATACACAGACGGTCTCTCTTCAATTCGTTCTTCGTCGATGGACTCTCTTCAGCCATGTCTCCTTCCATTGGCATCTCAAAGCAAACTGCTTCCTCTCCCATTGTAGAAATTCTGAAATTCACAAGATGGCGTTCAAGAAAATAGCCCTCTATACTGTGACTGAGACTGGCAAGGCTTGAAACAATTCCAACTCCAAGTCTGGGGGTACACTGATATTGCAAATCCGATCCGGAAAACACGGATACTTGTTCCAATCCAAATCGGAGAAGAAACTGTCTGGTGATTTGGGACCTTTTTTTTTTTTTTCCTTTCCGAAACCCAAAAATCGAATGGAGAAAGAAAAAAAACAAGCTTGAATGTATGGATTTAGTAACCCTATTTCACATCTGTCTATGGGGGAAATCAAAATATTCACACAATACTGGTAAGAACAAAGCGGGGTGGAAACCCTAAGGTCGATCAGAATCGACAGTTCGGAAGAATTAAGGGGAGGAACAAAAAATCGTGTGGATCTAAGATCTGCAGAAAACGATTGAAAAATCGATTAGCAACAAATCCGAAAGAAAGATAAGACGAACCAAGGACAACGAATTAGGGTTAGGGTTTCGGAAGTGAGAGATAAGAGGGAATAGAGAGAGAAGCAGAGGAGAGAACGTGCAACGCGGCAACGAACCAGAAGGAAAGCTTTATTAGAGGTCTGTATCTATTATATAAAGACTCAGTTGAGTCTCACTAGAGCCTGACACGTCAGCACCCCTCTGTCTGACACATCAGCAAAGGATTTTTATTTAATTTTTTTTTTCACCTAAAGGCGACGACCTAAGAAAGACGACTGACTTCTCTCTTTCTCAGACATCGACCGGAGATCAGCTTCCTTCAGTGATTCTTAAGCCGCTGTCGGAGATCAATCCACCGGCGACCGGCGACCAGCAGTAGACTCAGTCGCCGATGCAAACTTTGTACAGCCTTGTACCATCAGCTTCCTTCAGTGATTCTTAAGCCGTTGTCGGAGATCCATCCATCGGCGACCAGCAGTACACTCAGATGCCGATGCAATCTTTGTACCCTTATGCTTCCACTCCCGAATCTGAATTGAATGTCCGGCGATTTGAAAGTCCGTTGATTTTTTTTTGGTTTTGGGTTCAAATTGGCTAAATAATTAAAAAAAAAATCNCTTGAGTAACAAATAAATAGAAACTTTGATTTAGTCAAAACCCAACCATAGGCATTGCCTCAATGAGTCTATATATTGCCTCTTTGAGAACTCATTAATTACTCGGTTTCTGTCTCTTATACACATCTAGATGTGTATAAGAGACAGCTTTGATTTAGTCAAAACCCAACCATAGGCATTGCCTCAATGAGTCTATATATTGCCTCTTTGAGAACTCATTAATTACTCTTCACTTCAAACACCTGTCTCTTATACACATCTAGATGTGTATAAGAGACAGACATTTGATTGTGCGCTTCTTGGCCTCTGCATATTCTGTAGACTTTTTATGTAGGGAGCTCAGATCAACTTCATTACCCTGATAAGCACAAAAGCAACAAGAATGGCGCAATATAGAACAATTTAGTAAGGAAAATAATCAAAATGTTGCACATATACATCTGTATAATCTTTGTCTTCTGTCTTAAGAAAGAGCAACAGAGATCTTCGAATATGCAAATCGTGGAAATGTAAATACTTAAAAATTATTAGGTATCTCGTACTCACCATATCCAAATGGATAAATTGCTCAATCTCGGTGTCAGAGTATAACCTGTTCAAGTCAAGATGAGAATCATTGTCACTAAAAAGTTTATTTCAATCTACCATTTGTTCCGAAAAAAGTTGAGACAAAACAACATACGTTGCATAGGCACAGCGCACACGTGCATTTTGTAGCTCTGTTGATTGATTAAGTTTCTCGGTTGCAGACGCTTCATTAACTTCCACACCTCCATATATAAACACCTTTTTATCAAGCATTTGTTTTGCAACAGCAGTAGCTATCTCTACACCTTTATCTTTTGCCTCAACTATAAGATCCCTAAATTTCCCAAGCTCTTCTGCAAGATGAGAACCGTACAAGTTAGTTACGTATCTAGCGTTGAGGAGAACTTCAAAAGAATTGCTTTCATGTAAGAGTATAAAAGTACAAACAAACAGTTGAAATAAGCTAAAGCTCAATTAATGAATCACATCACAGATTCACAGCTTTCACGTTTTAGGTTTGAAGAAAGAAACTAGTGAAAAAGATAGATCAAATCGTTATGTACCAAACCAACAACAAAAGGTAAACACTTACGAAGTGAGATATAAATTCTGAACTTGGGTTTAAAAGGTTGGATCTCATGAAGGCAATAGAGACAGTAAAGACCTCCAAGTCTTCGTGAAAAGGAATCTCCAATACTAACCATGTGACCTGTAGACACAAGGTTGGCTTGTGAGCTTAGCTAATAAAACAAGCACAATGTGAATACAGACAGCAAATGAAAATTAATTCCGAGTGTTCCAAAAATCCATGAATTAGACTTCAACTTACTGATGGCATGAGCATATAGTGACTGCATGAAAAAGGCTAAGTTGGTGTTAGGAATGGCTTCATATATATAAGAAAACTTTCGGGATAGCCACACCCTCTTCATATCAGCAAACGTTGTCAAATCACCCTGAAAGTAAAACCAGAGACTCAACAAGTTGAAAGCCTGAAAACAATTTGAAATAACTAAGAAAGATGGAGGAAAAACAAAAAAAAACACCTCCACAAACTCGTCTATGAGTTCATCGATATCTCTCTTGAACAGAGAAATATTTATCCCTGACATGCACAAAAAAAGTATCAGATTGAAGCAACACAACGATTAAGTACCAATAACAAAATAAATTTCCATTCATGGAGAGAAAGGAACCAAAGACTCCATAGCTCTCGTAACATCCCAAAAGAGACAATCATCAAATCATCGATCAATGTGTTCATAATAGAGCCTATTTCCCTTCAACGGAAAGGTTCAAAATGGGGCTAAAAAATTCATACAATGCTGGTTCAATGTTTGACATCTCACCTGAAGCATGCGGCTTCTTCTTCCTTTGAGGCTTTTCATTCACGGGAACTAGCTTCCAATTTTTTCTCTGGTTCATTATGGTTTCCCTTTCCTTTTTGCTAAAATGTATCCAAAAAAGTTGATTTATTTCATTCAGTTGAAAACCCTTAAACAAAAAAAAGAAGCACAGAATAAATTCACCTATGTTCTATACTAAACGATTTTCTATAAAAATGTATACATATTATAGAAAAGCAATAAACAATTGAGCAAACACTTGATGAATAACGTCAATGGAACACGTCACTGAAACAAGACCCTGAATTTGTAAAACTAAAACAATCCACTTCACACAGCACCTTTTAATCAGAATCTGATTAAGCTTTCTTACATCATACGAACACGATGAGCATCGAACAACACTAACGAGCCCAAAACAAACGCTAACGAGTCCAGCGAAACTAAAATTGAAGGTTTGAAGTTCACATACCTTGAAAACCTAGAAATTAAAACTTGTAGCTAAGCTTGAATAAAAGCGAAATCAAATTGCAATTCAAATCTTCCAGCAGATTAGGGGTTTGAAATGCAAATCTCCAAAACCCATAAATTAAAATTTTGCACGAAGTCAAAAATAATTGTTTGTGGACAATTGTGTGTGAAGTTTTTTCATACATGGAAAACAAAAAATAGACGACCCTATAAAATCCTGAATTATAATTAACCGGTCCGCTTTGAGCTCTTTTTTAAATATTTAGGGTTAGGATCTAATGATTTATTATAGGGTCGGGCTAACCCTATAATTCAAAGTCCATTTTAACATCCCTAAATTAAATAAGGTAATCATTTTTAATATTACCGTTTAATCTTAGAAGGATTTGCGTGGGCATAACTAAGTTATGGTTTTTGATCCAAACTAAATATGGATTTAAAGTTCGAAAACTCTTCGGTTATCTTAAAAGAAAATTAGCATTATCGAATGTACGAGTGGGTTCGAAGTAGCTTCAAAACCTCCAAATCTCCGAATAAGGTAATTATTTTTAGTATTACCGTTTAATCTTACAGAGTTTTGGGAGAGCATGACTAAGTTATGGTTCTTTACTCAAAGATGATGGATTTAATATAGCATTATCGAATGTATGAACGGGGTATCATTTATCAATCCGTATATTAATTAAAGTTCAAAAAAAAAAATCCATATATTTAATTTCATCTGGACTGGACGAGATTCACTGTATTGGGCTTAATATGATTGGACGTAGCCCATTAAGAGGTTGAATACGAGTTTTTGAGAATTTTGTTTGACCTTTGACAAGTTATGGTGACTGGTCAGTGAAGAGCAACCAATCGCAATCGCAATCGCAGTAGGTTCTTTTTAACTCTCCGATCCGCAGAGCCGTGTGGTCCCTATCTCACTTCTTCTTCGCTCGATTACAAATAAGAAGAGAGAAAGTTGTGGTTCTACAGAGAGAGATCGATCATGTCGCAGCAGAAGAAATTCATTTTCCAGGTTGAAGAAGGGAAAGAAGGCAGCGATGGAAGACCTTCTGTCGGGCCTGTGTACCGCAGTATCTTCGCCAAGGACGGTTTCCCTGAGCCGATCGAAGGAATGGATAGTTGTTGGGATGTTTTCCGGTGAGCTAGATTCTCGCGACTAATCGATCGGAGTTTGCTTTGCATGACTCTCTTTTTTTTGTTTTTTTCCACAATCGTGCTCAGATTTTTGATCCGGGAATCTAGTATTTGACTATTGACTGTTCGTGGAAATTGTTCTGACTTTGTTTGATTTTGTTTTTTGTTTTTTTGGAATTCTCAACTAGTAAGAACCATAGATTTTTAGTTTCATCTACTGTTTGTTTACCTGGCCTTGATTCGTATCTGTTTTGAGTTTTGTGGATTACAAGATCTGCGTTCGTATCGCACCTAAGAGCTCTAATCGATACAGTTGGTCAATGATTTTGCCTTGAGAATATAGCAACTTATGAGTGGCATGTGAATGATTTACACATGCATTTGGTTGATATCTCTAATTTTCTACTCTACTTTATGTTTGCAGCATGTCTGTTGAGAAATATCCAAACAATCCGATGCTGGGCCGCCGTGAGATTGTGGACGGAAAGGTATTGTTACTGTTTCTTTGGGGGGTTTTTGATTTTTTTTGGCGATTTCGTTTTATGTTATTAAAGATTTTTGTTCACTTTTTGTTTCATTCTTCTCAGCCGGGAAAGTATGTCTGGCAGACATACCAAGAAGTCTACGACATTGTCATAAAACTCGGAAATTCTCTCCGAAGTTGTGGAGTTAAGGAGGTTATGATCCATCTTTTCCTCTCTGATATCTATT